>CM068980.1:31153424-32353424 GCA_035357415.1 Ophraella communa | reverse complement strand
TTGTGGTAGGTAACTCTTATCAAAAATAGAATAGAACTAACGTGTTGCCCGTGACCGCAAAGAACAAAGTTATTTTTTTAGTATATAACGTCTCTCAATTGCTAATAATATGTAGTATTTATCAGTATTTTATTTTATCTGATTGTCAATGGTATGTCAGCGAAAGTTAATAAATTCAGTTGTCCTATGAAATAAAACCAGTCCTAGTGGAACCCAAGCACTCCAGTTGAACTGCAAGTTTTGAGGAGAATAAGAAAGTAGTTGGGAATGCAGTTCCCCTTGGAAGAGTGAAAGGTAGGAGATATTCTTATTATTTAAGGCCGGTTCATTCAACGACCATTACCTTATAAATTATGTATAATCGCATGCGTATATTATCTTCTATTGACAGTTTTGTTATGCATCTATTATTCTATTTTTGAAATATAGTGGGATTCTGAGCACGTCTATAAGGTAGTAAAAAATCGGTAAAAATTAACCCTATACCTTACCGAGTCTGTAGTTTATAGGAAATGCTCAAAATTCCACCATTAGTTAAAATTTCAGGTTGAGACAAAATAGTTCGAAATGACACCTTGTTCTTCAAAACGTAACCTAAACATAGTAATTTTGACCTTACGATTTCATATTTCCATACCTTTGTACTGCGCAGTCGTATTTTCTGTTTCCACTAAGAATATAATGTAATGAAAAGTTTTAAGTTCCCAACTTCTTAGTGCACTTAATATAATTGTAATGCATGTGATGCATGAACCCCTTCACTGTAGAATGGGTGCTCAACTTTTTTTAATGATAATGTAAGGTTAATGTAATTGTAATGATCGTTGCTGAACTAGCCTTAAATCACTGCCAATCAAGCCAAATAAAAGATTTTTGCTCCAAAAAGTTTCCCAATTTGTTGAAGGTACTGGGTCTGAAGATTGCGAATCTGGAAGGTGGATGTCTTACTTAACCCTATTTTAGTAAACAAGTACAACAGCTATAAAAGGAAAATATAATAACTACCAAGAAAATACAATACTAACGATCACACAATATTTAAATTCAAAATTGTTATCCCTTAACTGACTTTCTGTTGGTTGTCATTTTCTTTTCGATAGTGGCGTCAACCGTGGTGTGAGCCCTGAAATACTGAATGTGTAGCTGTACTTTGAGGAGAGTGCTCAGGGCATGTATCAATTCTTAAAACATACCTGTTTTATGTAACTACTTCGCGTTGTCAATACTTTTTTGTTTTTAAATTTGAATACAACTTTGTAAATCATACATATTTATTTTAAATTTACTAAACAATCGAAATTTCCAGGAACTGAACAAAAACAACAGATTAATTGCTGAAAGTTCAATTTTACTAGTCAAAAGTAGGCTATAGGCAGATGATCAAATAATATATACCATGCAAAAGAAAAAACGTGGATCTTTTTGAGCCACATGTACAAAATAACATTTTTAAAATAGAAGAGTGGTCTTTAAATATAGGTTTTAAATTGGGTACCAATAAAAACGAACCAGAGCTTAAAAAATTCCAAGAAACCTTGGCACTCATAAATATTTTGGAATTAATATGAGAATAATTTAAGATTTAAGCACCATGATTATCAACTCAAGAATAAAAGTTTAATCCACTATACCATGAGGTTCGAATCAAGATATATAAATATTTTTTTATATTATGATAATGATTATATCACAAACGCTGAACCGATTAATTCAGTGTGACCAAAATTTCGATAAATTTGAATGTACATCAAAAAGAGAAGGCAGAAAAAAAGTAGTGAAGATGTCGTTAGTTCTTATTTTATTGATGTGAAGATAGCCCACTCCCCTATGAGCGATATACATGAAGATTATTGGAAAAAGCTTTATTGGAACTTTATATGTTATATTTATTCTTCTAAAAATGCAAGAATTGAGTTAATCGCGTTAATTTAGGTAGAAAAAATGAAATCCGACTGAAAATTATGAAGGAAATAAATTAAATATTAGCACTCTCTGCAGACTCTCTTGTTTTCATATGCTCATTGAGGCGACTGTCTGTTCATATTTTTTTTTAGAGAGATCTCTTACGAATGTATTTCAGTGTCTTAAATCCTCTAGTTCGATATTGTTTCTCTGGCTACGCTATTCGCTATGCCTAGGAATGGCACTGGCTCTATAAATATTCCTTCAGCACCTTTTCGGGCTAGAATGTACGCTTTTTCGTTCCCCTAAATGCCGGTATGCTCGGTTGCCCAAAGTAAGCTTACTTTGCTATTTTCCCCTAGAAGTCTACGTCTAGATCCTGAGAGCATTTCCAAACTAACTTGGATTTGATTTTAGTAACTTTAGAGTCGCCTGCCTATCGGAAATAATTTTTATAATTTTGTTCCTGCAGTCACGCTTAACTATCTTCTGCAGACACATCTCCATTGCAAAAACCTCTGCTTGAAAAATTATGGCTGGGTTACCCAAGTTCTGACTCAGATCCACCTTTGGCATCTCTCCATGTACCCTAGCTCCAACACTTCTCTCAGTATTAGAGCCGTCGGTGTACCAACACTGGTCACCCATTAGATTCGATCTATTCTTCTCCAATTCGGCCCTTCCTGGAAATAGGACGGTAAATGGCTTGTGGTAAATATATTTAGGTTGCATTGGATCTGGTACCATCTCCAGTATCGGATCATTTTTCTTTATATACCAACCATCGCCTTCTTTTCCAACCAGATGGGCAGTGAACGAAGATCTATTAAATGGCAGCAGTGGGAGTGGTGGACATATCTTATTCAGCTTCTCCTTAGTGATCTTCTACTGGCATTTAGTATATCGTAATCTTTATTTAATCTAAGAATAATAAAAAACTCTTGTTTTAACTCAACTTGCAAGTTTAAATGAAAAAATTAGGTTTAAAATTACAATTACAGCTGTAATTTTAAACCTAATTTTTTCAAAGAACCTGTGAAGTTGAGTTAAAACAAGAGTTTTTTATTATTCTTCGTAAGATGGACTTCCAAAAAGTAAGGGTTAGTACAATAAATTTTCTTTATTTAATCAGATTAGTATAACAATTATGACAATATAAAATATATTAATTAATGACGACTGTCAACGTCTGTTATGTCTCCCTTATCTTTAAAAACAAAGTATGCATTAACTTCCCGATCTGGTACGTTTTTCTGGAGTAACAGATTTTGTTGATAATGAAGAAGTAGAAATATTACAAAACATAGGAGTATCGGGTTCATTTTCATTGCTAGAGCTGGTTTATCGGGTCCTGGTATGTTATTTAATTCGGGTATAATTATATTGTCTTCCTGATCTACAGTTACATTACTTTTGCTAATTATTCCAGTATTCCTTCTTATCAGTTTTCCTTCCTCTGGATGATAACTGATCTGGGATTTTCCGTAGTTTTAACTATAATTCCTTGTTTCCAAATTCTATTTGCTGTTTTATATCTTATTTTATCTTTTAAACGTTTATTTTCTTTTGTATGTTCACTTGCATAAATTTGTTGTTTTTCTCGAGTTAATAGTTAATTCTAATGGAACATTGCACACTATTTTAGGTTTCAAATTATCATCAGAAATTGGTAACTGAGATTTTGTTATTCTGCTAAAAATTATTTGATTAAGTGATCCTATAGCATTATTTCTTAGAGTATTTCAGTAGTTATGGAAACCAAGATGAATATCAGATTTATCCAGACTGTACCTCTTTCGGCAAGGAAATTACCTCTGGAATGATAAGGACTACTTTACTCATGTTCAAAGATCCATGTTTCAATAAAGTCTTTAAATTCTTTGGATGTAAACTGTGGGCGGCATCCGTCTTAAGTGTTTCAGGAATACCATGAACTAAGAACCAATCTTTCAGGTTTGTTAAGACTTCCAACTTAGTTTGATTTTTAAGTGGTTTAAAGTCAACATAATCTGAGTAGCTATCTATGATCGACAAATATTCTTTATCTTTGAAAGAAAATAAATCTACTATTATTCTTTGCCATGGAAGAATGGGAATCGTTTTATTTAATATAGGTTCTGCAGGATTACTTTTCTGAGTCGATTCACAAACTCGACATTTTTTAATGTAATTCAGAATATCTTCGTATTGACCTTTCCAATAATGCAGCTGTCTTGCACGTCTGAGACAACTCTGTACACCAAGGTGTCTGGCATGAATATTAATTAAATTTTCTAATAAGCAAGTTCTTCTCTAAAGTTGAAGTAATGACTAATCTTGCTGGGCAACTGGTCTTTATTCGATAAATTTTGTAAACAGCTGTAGTTCTTCATCCTGTTTAGTTGCTTGTTCTAATGCTAGTCTCGACTTCTTTGACATCGATAGAACTATTAGAATTTCTATTTCTACTTAAAGCATCAGCTATTGGCGCAGGTTCAAGAAGTTGAGGACGCTCTTAAAACAAATTTTGAAATAACTTCGTTTGGTACAACCAGATGCTTACTTTTAATTCAAATTTCATGGTATGAAAATCGAGTCACGTTATTTGAAGGAAAATATATTATGTCCTTTATTGTTATGTGATAACCAAGCCACAATCCACATAACATCGAATAATGTTTTACATCAACGTAGCAAACACATAGATGTGTATTTCCATTTTGTCAGGAAGAAAATCCTAGAAGGAGATGTTGAAGTAGACTACATATCCACGAAAGAAAATATTGCTGATATGTTGACCAAATCTCTCTGCAAAAAGCAGTATGCAAACCTATTGAAAATGTTTTTCACTGAGAATCCAAGTCAAATTTATGGAATGGAAAGAGGAGCTCTACGATCAGTGAATTGATTGTTCATGTTATGCAACTGAGGGAGAGTGTTAAGATCATATAGTGCATAACGTTCAATATAATATGTTTTATCATTAAATTTATTGTACTAACCCTTACTTTTTGGAAGTCCATCTTACGAAGAATAATAAAAAAACTCTTGTTTTGACTCAACTTCCAAGTTTAATTGCAGATTAGGCCAATCTTCATCGTTTGGAATTGGCGGTACAAAGTAACAGTTGCCTCTCAGGATGTGATTTGGAGTAATTGCCTCCGGATCTGCTGGGTCATCGGACTGGTAGGTTAGTGGGCGTGAATTGATAATATTTTCTATCGACTTTATGGCCGTCAATAACGTAGTATCTTTTGGAAATTTCTCATGTAGCAAGACTTTTAAGCACTTCTTCACCGATTGGATAAGTCGTCTCCAAACACCTCCCATATGTGGTGCTGTCGGAGGATTAAATAACCAATGTATGTATTGAAAACGCCCCGATGTAGATATCTTGTTAAAGTCTATCTTAGACCAAATTTCATCCATCTTCCGCGATGCCTCCAGAAAATTATTCGTTCCGTTGCCACTTGTAATGCTGGATGGACGTCCAAGAGTTGCAATGAAGTGTGAGTGCCATCATAATTTCATCGGTAGACATGTCGTGAACAATTTCGAGGTGAACGGCCTGGGAAAAAATGCAACATAGAATAACTCCCCACCGCTTCTCGTGTTTACGACCAACGGTGACTTCTATGGGACCAAAATTATCAATGCCAGTGTGGTGGTGTGGTGAGAATGAATCCAAACGAAAACTGGGGAGACAACCCATCTTTTTGACAAGGTAATCAAGAAGCTCCACACTTTGGCTGTATTCCGTTTCTCCGAAGGAATCTACATTTGCCATTATTGATTGTATGGCAAGGCCAAATTCAATAATGGTATCAGGATTATATATAGAAATTTTTAAGCAAGACTTTGCATTAGCCACAAGTGCGTTAAAGACAGCTCGTGCACGACAAAATCGTTTGGAAAGGGTATCTAAAACCTTTGGAACGTTACCAACATGTGCTAGTAGATGTTCAACTGTGCTGCGGGCTGATCCTCCAAGGGACGTAGAAGGACCATATTTTCTGAGTCATCGTACTAAAACTTTGCAGAGGTACGCTTGAACTCCTCGGAAAACTTCAACCATTTCTCAGGCTCTCCATTAAATTTGGATAGATTGTGATCTATGTTCGGCTCGCGGTTGGTTTTGATGAAATGCACTGAAACTTGAAAGTACTTGAACGAGATCCTTCATCGTGACATTTTCGCTGGATGGTCTTATGGGTGGCTCTTCCTCTTCCTCATCTATATCATCGTTAGGGATGTGATAGCGGGGTGTGTTTTTCAGTGATGGTCTTGGTTTGACGGTGGAGTTCGTGACATCCACAGCAATACAATTTAGTTGAGGAGAATTATCATTAGTTTGGTTGTTTATCCAATAATTTTTGTTTATCCACCGGATCTGAATTGCAGCAATCTTCTTCTTCAGAGTCCACTTCTTGGAGATTCAATAACCTGCTTCTTTAATTCACTTTTCTTTCTTAGGGTTTGCAGAGATGTTTGCAAACTTTAATTCGTTCCCCAACAGCTTCTAGTGATACGTTTAAGGCAAAGCAATCTGTTTCATCAGGGTTAGCCACGTTTAAGGCTTTTACACGTTTTGTTGCTGAATTTAGAATAGTTCGAGCATGCTCAACCTCCTCTTCTTTATAGAGAAATTTCTCTTCTATTTCAAGGTTTCTTTGAGTAGCCATTTCGTAGGTTGATTCTATCGTTGGATTCCATAAGGAGCAGATTGATAAAATATCAAAGGATTTTCTTAGGTTTGACTTTTTTTCTTTTCGTTGATCTAAATGTTCCCGGGTTTCGGCACCAATTTCACCGCTATACGGTTACTATGGCCAAGGTTCGAAATGTAAATAATTATTAAAGTAATATTTACTCAAAAAACACAATTTTATTGTAATTTTTTACAATATTAAAATTAACGAAGTTTTTCAAAAACTATTGACACTGACATCCCTTTATAAAAAATCAAAATCTCGTATCCATGAAATGGTAAGTACACTTCGTAATCACAAGTACGCTTTGCCCATTACCCTCCCCTATTACTATTATTTGATCATTGGTAAAACTTACTAGCCGTTTTGTGTGTGATTCTTTGATTTCGCTACCAAATTGATCTACAATGTATTTTGGGAGAACATTGTGCTCCAGTGTACTCGAAACTTTTTATTTCCTGTTGTTATACATTCATGCCAATCTTCTTCTAGGGTTGATCTATTTAACGATCTTATATACATATCTTCTTCAACATTATCACTCTTAAGATCATCATTTTCATCAATAGAATTTATCTTTTTATTTTTATTTAAATTTTTCTTAGACCAACAATGACTTGAAAAATGTCCTTTTCTTTGACAATTCTCACATAAATGTTTATAAGCTGGACAATTATTTCTTTTATGTTTTGTACCACATCTTTTGCAACTAAAAATATCAGTTTTTTCACTATTTTTCTCTGGCTTTCTTAACAAAAAAATATTATTGGAGTCACAGTGTATGATTTTTTAGAGTTGCTGAGTTATTTGTTCGGTATTTCTGCAAATTGTGATAGCTTTATTTAAATCGAAATTTTCGGTTGTAAGTTTTTCTCTCAGCTTGTCTGATCTTATTCCAAATATAATCTTATCTTTTAGGAGACTATCATTTATTGTTCCAAAATCACACGTTATTATAAATTTGTATTACATCTGGACCAATTATGTTCATAAATATAGCTGTTTGCACTTCGCTAGACTTTTTAGTTAATTCAGTAGCTGTTGCATACCAATCGAACTGCTGCAACCAATTACTCCATGTACTGGCCATATTTTCCGTGGTAAAAATTAAGTGTTTTCTTCCAATTTCACTTATTCAATCCCACTTCTGAAACCATATAACATAATCTTTATTTAATCAGATTAGTATAACAATTATGACAATATATATTAATTAATGACGACTGTCAATGTCTATGTTCTGTCAGGTAGATATCATACATAGGCCTTATTACTATCAGATATAGCTAATACATTTGTTTGGGTTTCATTCCCCATGACTTACCGCATTTTCTACGGCATGTCCAAAGGGAGAGCTTTGCTTTATTCCAAATTCTCTCCTAGATATTTTACTACATTCGCCTCCTTAATAGTTTCTCCCTAGAGGGCAGGCATTTGGAGTCGTGTTGCTTTACTAGGATTGACCGAGAGTTGTTCTTTGTCGCACCACCTAGTAACAATGTGAAGTGTTCGTTGAGTCACTTTAAAGATGGCCTCTTAATGCTTTCCTTTTATCAATATCACCTGACCGTCTGCGTAGGCTTGAACCTCTATCCCCTAGTTGTCGGGGTCAGTACTCCTTTCGGTTGGCAGCCCCTAGCATCCTTTGTCCTCATCTCCTCGCCTTCTAGGTATGTAAGGATCAGCCAGTCCTCTAGCATCGCTCTGATACAGTTTCATATTGTATAGGTGTTTTCAACAGAAATGAAGTGAGGCTAATTGGCTGGAAGGATTTAGGTATTCTTCCGTCCTACATTGTTAATATAAATGAACCTTACAGTGCACCAGGTCACGGGTAAGTTATCCAAAAGCTTGTTATAAAAATATTAGTCAGAATGGATAGCAGAGTGTTCACCTTTTTTTGTAGTAGGGCAGGAAAAAGTCCATTCTCCCCTGGATATTTGTATAGATCGAAGTGGTTTATAGCTCACTTCACATTCTCCGGTTTGATAATTTCCACAGATATTTTCCAATTCTTCTTTCTATTCGGTATAGGTGCCATCCTGTCTTTTGCGAAGACACGGCCCCTGGTTCGGATCCTTGAAAAGAAACTTGTGAATCTTGTGTACTGGCAGGTATGTTCGATATACTCTGGCAGAACTTTCTCCATAAATCTCGTTTGGCTATTCTTATCTCTTTGTTATATTCTGTAAGAGCGCTTTTGTATTTTTCCCAGTTCCTTAATTCTTTTGCACAGCATTCTTACATTTTTTCTAAATTTGTCTAGTTTCCTGTTCCACCAAGGCGTTTGTCTATTATTCGTCTTGGTTTTAACGGGACAGTTTTCCTGGTATGCTTCCAGAATTGCACTATTGATCCGATAGGTGCCAGTTAACAATTTTATTATTGATTGCATCAGTACTCATTGTTATATCTATAATGTTTTGACATTTCTTAGTAACAAGGGTTGGTTCATTTCCTTTATTTTTTACTACAATTCCTTCACCAAATATTTAATTAAGAAGGTACTCACCCTGTTCTTCGGTCGTTTTGTTCCTCCACGCCACATGGTGTGAGTTCGCATCGCACCCTACGATGACTTGAATTCCTTTCCTTCTGTAATATTCAGCTAAGTTCAGTACCATAACTTTAAAAAAATGTATAACTAATGGATTACAATAGTTACATGTATCATATAGTAGTCTTAACAACAATATAAAACAATATATTAACAAATAATTTTAACAGTGTAGAGTTTCCTGATAAAATAAATTCAATAGTTGGTTAAACATAAAGTAAATAAAAAAAAATTATTTTTTCAAAATTGAATGGTAATATTGCTAACAAACTTCTAGTTCGCAAAGCAAGACGTGTCAAACTATAAATATTTCATGAAAAGTAGTAAACTTTTGTATGTATTTCAAAACGTATGTATGTATGTGTGTATGATTTTGGCAGGGAAACGAATCCATTTGCCACAGATTTTTTTTAATTACAAAATGATTTATTATAGTATTATATTTATTTTGTGCAAGAAATTACATATGAGTTCCAAAATATGTTTTTGGTTAAGCGATAGCAGATGAGCGATATTAACTGGTAACAATATTATTATCTGTCAATGTTTTATAAAACAATTTAACTTCTTGCTTATGATTGGAGCATTTAAAAATAATATGATTAATATCACAAGTAGAAATATTGTCGCATGAACATAAAGCTGATGGAACTAAGTTAAGCCTAGTAAGGTGTGCAGGAAACCTACCGTGATTACATTTTAACCTAGATATGGTCGCAGATGAGTTTTGGTCAAAGTTGTATCTGAATATGTGTGGGATATCTTCGGGCAAGGAAGGGTGGAGAAGGTAATATAAATTATTGGAGCTATTCGAAATTTTAGTCCATTTTTGTTGCCATTTCTCTTTTAAGGAGTTATTGTGAAATTTGAATAAATCAAAGGAGGTTATTATATTGACAAATTCCCCATTTATGGCAGCATCCTTTGCCAGCCGGTCAACCACCTTATTACCCACAATACCAGTGTGACCCTTGGCTCAAATAAACGTAATATCTAATTTTACCAATTTTTGTTTACTATTACAGAATATGTTACTTTTATGGATCATTACATTATTGATTAATCCAGTAAGAACAGACTTTGAGTCCGAAACAATGCAAGCTTCATTTATCTGATTGTCTTCTAGACAATCAATGGCTTTTGCTATGGCGAATGCTTCAGCGGTAAATATTGAGCATATCGATGGGAGTTTAATTTTCAGTGATTGGTTTACACGAGGAATATATATACTGCAAATCCAGTACTGCCATCATTCATTTTAGAGCCATCTGTGTAAATAATTTATTTTCCAACATAGTCTCTCAGTAACGATTTGAACACAATATTATTAATTTGTTGTGATTCTGAATATTGGGGGAGTACGATAGTGGATTTCATTATTACGGCTTTATAGTCAATATTATAGATTGGTAACTTGTTATTTTTGAAAGTAATAAGATTATTATTGGTTGCCAGAAAAGCCTCTACTAACGGAGGAGTTGTTTTAATTCTCCAATAAGGATTGGTTAAATTCTCGATGCATAATCCGTAAATTTTTTTAATCAAATTTGGTTCAAAAGATCTTAGTTTTATTATATATTTATTAGCTAAATATTCCCGACGGTTTTGAAGTTCGGGTTCTTTACTTTCAGCTAGTAATATATGGGTAGGGGTTGATTTCATAAATCCTAAACAAATTCTTAGGCATTTATACTGTATACGATCGACACTTGCTAAATTGCTTTTACTAGCTGATCCATAGAGAAAACAGCCATAATCTAAAATAGATCGAACATAAGCCTTGTAAAACATTAGAGCAACTTTAGGGTCTGCACCCCACCTTCTATTAGTAACACATTTAAGGAGGTTGATACCTTTTTCACACTTTCCTTTAATGTATTGGACATATTTGGACCATAGCAGTTTGGTATCAAGAATTACGCCAAGATATTTATATTCTTTGACTACCGGAATTACATATCCTGACAGATTTATATTGTCAGGCGTACGTAATCTGTGTCTAGTGAATATCATGATGGCTGATTTTTCTGGAGAAATGGTCAAACCGTTGTTCATTTTCCAAGTGCTCACCAGTCTCATAATGTCTTCCAAGACCTTTAAACAGTCATTGTACGTATTTTTAGCTGTGTAAATGCAAATGTCGTCCGCATACTGTATACATGTTATATTATCTTCAAACAGATCGTGTAAACTAGCTGAATATATATTAAAGAGGATGGGACTTAAAACTGAGCCCTGTGGAAGACCTATATGAGTTACTCTTGGACCATGAATTTGATTAAGATGATCCCTAATATAGATGGTTCTATTATAAAAAATATTAACAATGTTACTAGATACTTTACTGGATATACCTATATCTGATAACTTTGATTGTAATAATGAAAGCTCAACGGAATCATAAGCCCCTTTCAAGTCCAGGAATAAACATGCTACATAACCATTTTTAGAAAAATTACATTGGATATCCGTTACAATACGCGTTACTGCATCATAAGTACTTAAACCCATGCTAAATCCATACTGAGATTTTGGTAATATATTAGTAGTAGTATTCAATAAGCCAATCTAATCGTTTTTTAATCATGCGTTCAAATGTTTTCATAAAAAATGAAATAAGTGAGATGGGTCTATATGAAGATGCTAATTGGCTATTTTTATTAGGTTTTGGTATAACACAAATAATTATTTCTTTAAGCTGTTTTATATAATTTCCATTTATAAACCAATCATTGAAAATATTTAATAGAAAACTTTTTGCTACTTCAGGAAGTTGACTTATGATTGAATAAGTAATCTGACCTTTCCTGGTGCAGTTGATTTTGTAGATTTGATTACCACGTCTAATTCTTCAGTATTAAAAGGCTCTTCGAACATTTTGTATTTATGGGGTTCATATTTAGATAAGGAAAAATTAATTTGATTTGCCACAGACGATGGAGCGTATTGATTTAAGAGGTCTTCTATTAAACTGGAAGATAAGTTGCATTTCTTTAGAAAATTATTTTTATTGGACAATTTATTTACATATTTCCATATCTTACCTAAGGGAGTATTTTTATTAAGAGTATTTACAAAACTTATCCAAGAATTTTTTTGTTTGCTTGTGAAAATTAATTTAGCTTTGGCTTGTATATTTTTAAACTTAAGATAATTTTTAAGATTTGCTACTTTTTTATATTCTTGAAAAGCTTGTTTCCGTAGCTTAACTATTTCTCTACATTCTAAATCCCACCATACCGGAAGAGCATTTTTTTATTGATAAGGCTTCCGAGTCTTCATCGACTTAGAAGCAGCAATATTTACTATACGAAGTAATACGTCAAAATAATTAGAGGGGGATATATTTTAATCGATGAGTTAACGAGAGTGTTTTCTATATCAAGTTTAAAAATGTCCCAGTCGGCGCTTGATTCCTTCCATTTAGTAGAGGGGAGAATTGTGTATGAAGAATAATGCAGATTTATAGTTATGAATATTGGTATATGAATTGAGTTTAGTGTGTCTGATATTGGATTCCACTCAGCATGCGAGATAAGACTGGGAGATATAAGAGAAAGATCAATCATTGAAGGACGCTCATTGGGTCTAGAAACTTTAGTTGGATGACCATCATTTAAAACAGTTAGATTAACGTTATCCAGTGCATCGGCTAAAATAATGCCTTGTGGACTATCCCATGATGAACCCCATAGACTATAATGTCCGTTAAAATCCCCACCTACAAAAACTTTACCATCAAATTGAGAGAATAACTTTTCCCAATCCGATGAGGGGACGTTTATTTTAGGAGGTTTGTAAATACACAAAATTGATAATTTTAATTGTTCTAATAGAATTGCACATGCTTCTATATCTTGGTTAAAGTTTTTAGTAATTTTTATTTGATTATATGCAAGATTTTTTGCCACTAAGCCACACCTCCGTAGCCATCTCGCCTATCTAAACGGACATTACTAAAACCTTGAATTTGAAAATGTTTGTTTTGAGATAGCCAAGTTTCATTGAGAAGAATAATATCAATGTTGCTTGTTTCCAATAAATTAAGTATTTCAGCTTTATGTTTTATAACCGATTGACAATTCCACTGCATAATATTAAGAGAATGTTTAGTCCCCATCGTTGTCGGTATCTGATAAATGAGATAAAGCCAATGTAAATGCGTTAAGGGATTGTTTTTGAAGTTCTAAAGAAATCTTGGGGTCAATTGTCTTTAGAATGTGTTCTAAAATTGTTGTAAATGCATTAATAATATTTGTCTCAAGGTTATCTTTATATGCCTTAAATTCTTCGCGGTAGAGGTTCGGAATAATGAGTTGAGGAGGATAGTTATTTGGTCTGGAAGGTAACTTAAATGAGGGTGCATCGTTAAGGGTAGTGGGGGAGATAGCTTTTCGTTTATTACGGAACGTGGATTTGTTTGGAATCGCCTGTTAGTTGAATTGACTGTTGTATTGGTAGAAGGCTCTAAATATGGGAAATTATTTTAATTATTTAAGACATCAAATTTATTGTTTGTTGAAATTTTTTCATATGGAGGGTTTTTAGCTAATGTTTCTGCTTCTTTGAAAGTTAAGTTTTCTTTCGACATTATTTTTTTTATGTTATACTGATGAAGTTGGAGTGACGAATGATCATACTTTTTACAGTGTATGCAGTATTCAGTGTTTGTACACTCATTATTATTTTCATGTGATTGACTACATTTTTTACACAATTGTGAGGAAGATTTAAATTGTTTAGCAGTATGTCCATAGCGAAAACAACCAAAGCATTGTGAATCTAACCAAGTCTATAGTAACAGTTTGTGGAAAGTCGAAAGTTGCAATAATCATTTGCCTGGGGACATATACTATTTCATTATCTGAATCTTTTATTTTTCTTTTCATTCGTTTAACTGCAATAACTTTTTTCTCACTCTGTATATTATCTAAAATATATTTCTCTTCAAGGAAAGTATCTATTTCTCTAATAATACCTGTTTTGTAGTTTGAAAAATGAAGGAATGTATGCTGTTAATTTGTTTGTTTTTATAATTTCATGATTAATTAAAGAGTTTGCACAATGAAATGTTTTGAAAATAATTTTTACTTTACTGCGTCCTACCTGTTTTATATCTATAATATCATTTTTAAATAAAGTGTTGTTAAAAAGATAATGACCTACACGAACTGGAGTTACGGTTCCTGGAGTAAAGAAGTTATTATTTAAAATTATGCATTTCTAATTACGCAGTAGACCTAATGTCTAGACGCTATGCTTTGCTTAATTGTATACTTTTATTGTTTTCTTTCTAGTTGCGCATTATTATTGTAATTTGATATCTAAGTAAATATCACGTATTAATTATTATATAAAGAAGAAATATTGTTTGTGACAGTTAGTATCTATAGTCAGTATCTAGCATCAAGTATCTAGTATCTGTATGTAGTTACTCAAAATAATTGAAGTCAAACTTTGTAATTTCTGTATAAATAAATTTGTTAGTTCCAAGTGAAATATTTGTTTTTAAAAAAACAAGTTTCGAAACGACGGAACATAACTCTGGTGATAAACGAGAAGTGTTTTTATCCGAAGGCTCGACAAAAACATAAAATGGTCCGTTAATCGGTGACTTTATACTTGTTATTAAAATCAAAATTAAATTTATCTTCTGTTTCCATTGCATTATTAACTTTCCGAGGGGGTGGTTCATCACCAGCGCTCTCCTTCCCCATTTTAATTTAATAAAAAAAACCTTACCTTGTATGCTTACTCCAAATTTATTTTTATTAATAATCAAAAGAAATTAAGATAAGTTAAAATATATGCTTGTTCACTCGCACCGTACGAAAACCAACCGCACCTGTTGAATGATAGCACAGAACTGAAAAACGTAGGTATTTAACGTTCATTTATCTCTTATTTCGCATAAAATATATTCCATTTTAATGAAGTTTAAAAAAATGGGCATTCTTAAGTGACAAATGCAAGGTGATTTCCACGGAACATAAGGTATTATGTTTTGATGGAGTTGTTTGGGGTTCTTATTAATTCGCACATCTCCTCTGGACATATGAGATCGTAGGTATGATTCTGCAATTGAAAGGAAAATTTCATAATGTTACTACAAATGACATTTTACTATTGTTAAGCTTGTGTGAACCTTGTATTGAAACATTAAAAGAAAGGATTGGTTGTGAAGCCTTTTTTATTTAAGGAAATGAATTCACGATGTCAATTCAGGTCTCAATTCAGTAAATATACCACCAACATTATCGAAGAAAAGGAAGTCCCTATTGATTTAACAAGGATTTTTCAAATGTTTTTGCAAAAGGAAATGCATATCCAATAAGTGCATGTGTATAAAGAAAGGTATGCTCTGCAACTAAAAGTGTCACAAGTATTTACCCTGATGTAATAAATAATAAATATTTCTCTTTATGTATTGTTACATTCTAGGGGTTCAAAATAAAATCACTGCTGAAAGAAAAGTCTAATTTATTTACACACTACAAACTAAACGAATTATAACTAAATAACTAAACTAACCATAACTCACTAATTTATGTACAACAATTAACTTCGATTTATATTCACTATTTATTTTAACTTCGTAGATCGCTCGAATATTTCGAACTGTCGCTGTAAACTTTTTACTTTTCTTCTTTCGGTCCGCCGTTTCTTCGCTTATATATACCTGTCCACCGCTTCGATCAGATCTTTCTCGACGCGCGTAGAAAGGAAGGAATATTCTCGATTGTACGCGCGGTGACTAGACTATCGGGAATCAGGGCGACAGGGGCGTACTAGGGAAGTCTCGCTCGTTACACTGCCCCCTCCTTAAAACGTTCGGTCCCCGAACACCTTGGTTGGTATGTCTGAACCTACAAGTATCTCCCTTTCTGCAGCTCCCTTGCTGTTCGAAATAGCAATCCACAGTCTTCTCCTTCATTGTGTTTCCGCTCGGGTTGAAAATGCACACGAGTATCTCTATTCCTGTCTTATGGAAAAGCACCTCGAGCATGTTCCGGACGACTCTCCAGTTGAGTTGGTCTAGACCACAACCCAACTTAGGCACAGCCAGCTTCTTCACTTTCAACCTGGTGAGTTCGTTTCTCAGGTTCAGCAAGGTATTCCACATACTTCTATAGCTAGGCTTGTGATCGGAAAACCTCTTAGTCACCATGTAGAAGAGGTGACGATGACCGTCAGTGACACTTAGAATTTTTACGGGATGGGGCTGTTGTCTGGAGAGCTCAGATACACGGCCAAACTTCTTCCTGAAGACTAATGCTATTCCCCTGGACATACGCAGATCTTCGGCGACACCATAGTTCTCCTGGTCGTCCTTCTCAGATGGGTCTCGTCTTGTTCGTCGTAGTCCGCCTCGTATTTCGCCAACCGATTACATGGACCACGCGCCTCTTGCCTCTTGGTAGTTTTTGTGTACGGTACACTACATCATTGATCCTCTTTACCACTCTGTATGGACCCTCCCAATTCCTCTGTAGCTTAGGTGATAATCCTCTTTTCTTCTGGGGGTTGTACAGCCACACCAAATCTCCAGCGTTGAAACCACCTTCTGTAGCTTTGCTGTCGTAGCGGGTCTTCATTCGGTCACTAGCTACTTGTATGTTTTGTCGGACCTTCTCATGAATGTAGTGTAGCCTGCCCCTCAATGTGCTCACGTAGTCCTCACCAGCTATCTCTGTTCCGGGCTTACATCCAAACTCTAGGTCACAGGGTAATCTTATTTCCCGGCCGAACATGACACAAGCTGGTGTCTCTCTAGTAGACTCTTGCACGGCTGATCTATAAGCCATGGTGAACAGATGAAGGTACCGGTCCCAGTCTCTTTGATGGTCGGAGACCACTTTAGCCAAATATTTTCCCACAGTTTTATTCATTCTTTCGACTAGGCCATCTGACTGTGGGTGAAGAGGCGTTGTCCTGGTCTTCTGGAATAGGCCAGACTCGAAATTTCGTCCCTGATCAGAATGTAGCTCCAGTGGCACTCCAAACCGACTAAACATCTCTTTTATCAGCATGTCTGCCACTGTCGAGGCCTCTTGGTTTGGGATGGCATGTGCTTCAACCCATTTGGTAAAGTAATCCGACGCCACCAATATATACTTGTTCCCATCGTCGGTCTCTGGGAATGAGCCTGCGATGTCTATAGCAACTCTTTCCATAGGACTGCCTACGTTATACTGATTCATTGGCGCTCGTCGTTTTCCTCTTGGGCCATTCGTTGAAGCACACAGTCTACATTTTCGGCACCAGTCCTTGACGTCTTCTTTGGAGTTGACCCAGTAAAAACGTTCTCTGACTTTTTCCAGCGTTTTCTTGATGCCGAAGTGTCCACCGGAGGTTCCATTATGAAGTTTCTCCAATACTTCTGTCGTCCGACTCCGGGGAATTATCAGCTGAGTCCTAGCTGCAGTACCCTCGTCATTTTCGACGGACCTCTTTAACAATCCATCCTCTAAAATGATGGAGTCCCATTGCGCCCAGTAGGACTTGACCCTAGGACTCAGGTGACTCACTTCTTCCCATCTTGGTCTCTGCCCTTTTGCTTTCCAGTCAAGTAACATCTTTAGTTCGGTGTCACCTTCTTGGTCTCGCTTCAGGGACTCTGGCAGCCAATCTGGATCCACGACGGTGGTTCTTAAACAGAATTCCTTCTCTTCTGCTTTGCTGCAGTGTTTGCAGTCGGAAGGACAAGGTCTCCTAGATAATGCGTCAGCGTTGCCATGTGACTTTCCGGCCCTGTGTTCCACAGAAAAATGATATTCCTGCAGCCTTTCTATCCATCTAGCAACCTGACCTTCTGGATTCTTGAATTGTAGAAGCCACTTCAGAGCAGCATGATCTGTTCTTAGAAGGAATTCGCGACCGTACAAGTATTTATAAAAATGTTCCATGGACTTGACTGCGGCGAGAAGTTCTCTCCTCGTAACACAATAGTTACGCTCAGGTTTCGACAGGACCTTGCTGAAATATCCTATAACTTTCTCTTGGCTATTCTGAATTTGGGATAATATGCCTCCTATGGCCGTGTTGCTTGCGTCCGTGTCCAATATAAACCTTCCACTGGTCTGAGGATAACTTAATATAGGAGCTGTTGTTAGTGCTTGCTTTAGTAGGAAGGCATCCTCTCATTCGGTATCCCATTTGAAGTCCCTTCCATCTTCCGTCAGTCTTGTTAGAGGCTTCGCGATGTCAGCAAATCCAAAGACGAACTTTCTGTAGTACGTACACAAGCCAAGAAAACTTCTTACTTGGTGCTTGTCCCGTGGTACTGGCCATTCTCGTACAACCTTGACTTTATCTGGGTCAGCACTGATGCCATCTGCAGATACTACATGTCCTAGATATTTCACTTCTTTCCTGAAGAGGTGGCATTTCTTTGGACTGAGTTTTAAATTTGCAGTGCGTAGCCTCTCAAGGACGTCCGGCCAAATACTATGACATCGTCCAAATAAACTAGGCACGTCTTCCATGACAATCCTCGAAGAATGGTTTCCATTAATCGCGTTATTCGCGTATTAATATCATAAAGGTTTTGCTTTTTATTTGTTATTAATGGTGAGGTAGACTTCCTTACAAAAGCCAAGTTTTAATAACTGAAGGCAGTAAGAGTATAGTCAACTTTGACTAGTACATGTTGGTCAAAATTCTCCATATTTCCCTATTGATTAACTTTTACTAAAGAGCTGACTTTACCAAAACAGCGTAAACTTTTCCTTGAGAATCGACTTTTCCTGTAACATTTATACTGAACAGATAATTGTCGCATCTGCGCCAATACCATTAATACTTTACATTATTTGTGATAAGCGCCAACAAATTATGTGATTTTAATTTATTAATGTTTGTTTAATTTGTTGCCCGTAAATCTTTTTGGGAGGAACATAGGAACAGTCATGTATAACTGGTTCTCTAATAAAACACACATGAACGGTATACAATAAAAAATACTACTTTATCTAAACGAAACTAAATTAAATAACGACACACAATAACTAAATTGGGGGCGCAACATTCCGCCCACCAAAATACAAAATAATAAGTTAGAGTCTAACGGTAGGGGACACAGTTTTGAGACTGGCCCCTTAAATTCACCATTGGTAGTATTAACAGTAGCAACGCGGATTATATTCGTATATTAGTCTAGAAGATGGTAGGCTAGGTTGACCATAAATGGTTGCAATGCTTTAGGGAAGATACTAAAGTAAATAGTTTTTGCAGGATAATATTTTTTTTCAAATTCCTTCCTCACTTTATCGTGTTTAATAAATTCTTCTTCAGAAATTAAAGTTAGTACGCTATTGTGATTTTTAAAAAAATCATCTTTAATTTGATCAATAGTTTCGTAATACATTTTAGATTAAGTATAATGAACAGTATCCATTTCAGCGATTGTGGCAATTTCCAAAAGCTCTATGATAAAATTCATTTCAGTTTGTCGAAGTGTTTTTGCTTTTTTGAGCTTTTTAGTCATTTTTTAAGAAAAAAATAATATGTTTATATCGGCAAATAACTGACAAAATTAAATTTTAATGAGTTATAAAATATTGCTAGTAACCGGCGAAAAAAACAATGTTAATTAGTTGACAGATTAGCAAAGTGTGTGTCTTTATATCTAAATATTAATATTTAACTATAAAATATACCTAATATAAAAATGGGATATTGAAATTTACACAAGCGAAAAATTTATTAAACTGGGGCACTGATTGCTAAGATTGAAAATGAATAAATAAAAGTATGGAATAGAAATATGCTATCTGAGCTTGTTAAGAACCAAAAAATGTATCTGTTTTGACTTTAAATGTATGTGGTGTGGGAAAAGACCCGTGAGGTAGATTTTTTCCCACTGATAGCAATACGTTACTTTGTAGTTCTGTCAGATGTGTCAAAAGCACCACATTCCATAGCAGCCGTAGAAAAAATACTTTTTATCAGACATGATGTGTAAATATCTCCAATACTAATTAAAAAATATCTTATCGGGTTAATTATATTTTAATTTATTTAAATGCATTATTTTTTCCTATTTTATTCAAATCTAGAAATAAGGAGAATTTATCTCTCGCCATGTACAGCCAAAGACAAATGAAACGCAAAAGGCAACCACCAAAATTCATAAAAATTCAACTAGTTTCATTTACTTATTATATGCCTGGCAACGCCGATGAAATGTATTAGAAATACGAGTACATCAATTGTGACCGTAATAACGTAAATCTATCTATTTGGAGGGGATAGCAGACGTTTCAACGATACATTTTGGCAAATTTGGTTGATTTCACAGTTTTAGTATTAGAAGTGACTATAACAATAATTATTGTTATAGTCACTGGTATTAGTCTATGGTTAATTGTGCATATTTAGAGAACATTGGGCCGAATATTAAATAATACGTCTACTGTGTAGTTTTCATAGTTTCTAAGGGATTTTTACATATTCATTTTCTGGTTCAACTATTTTGCATTCCCAACTCTCCGAGTTGTAGCTCAATTAATGTTGAAAATAGCATAAAAAACAGGCGGCGCGTCACCGTCGCAACGACCAAATGACATAAATTTTTTTTCAATAAGTAAATATTAATAAAAATTTTTTTTTAAATTCTAGCACTAACAAAACATATCAGAGAACAAATTTCTGTAATCAAAAAATGTTTTCCGTTATTTTTCAGATTTCTATCCATTTGTTAATTAAAAAATTACATCTTCATTGTTACTAACTTTAAATTCGTTATTGTGAGTAAAATAAAAACACAAGAATTTTTTTAACCCTTGGAACCCTTTATTATAAAGCTACTGAACAAAGTTAAATAATAATTTTTTTTAAAATTGAAATTGTTATTAACAAGCAAAGTAAACAAATTCGATTTTAGATATGAAAAATTTTAATTTTTGTAAACAACTGTTTACACTAGTTTTTAATACGCTATAAACAATATAAATCCAATTTTTTAAAATGTTTGTGACCAATTGTTTAAAAAATTTTTATAAACAAATGGCTTATTTATTAATTTTTAAAAAAATTTTTAAGAATCCGATCAGTTTTTTGTTTTAGCTATTATAGTTTATGAGTTATTAGCAAAAATGTAAACCCCCTTTTTTAAAATCTTAAATTGTTAATAACAATAGGAAATTGATATTCAGGAACATTTTTATATTTGTCATTTCGAATCGATTGACACTAAAATCAGATTTTTTTTTTTTTTTTATTTATTTTATGTGCCTCGACAACTACGGCCATTGGCACAGCACGATTACATGTAACATAGATTAGTTAGACAACAAAGTTTTACAATTTGTTAGATTAAATTTTGTTGTAGATTTTACAGTCTTTTAGAAATTTTAAAAGATTAGTGATTTCACTTGGACTCGATAACAAGTCTTTCATTGAGGGATTCAACTTATGCTTGCGTGCGAAAGTTCCATAGTGTGGGCAGTCTTCTAGGATATGTTTAATTGTCAGAACACAGTTACAGACGTGGCACAGTGGGCGGTCTTCGGAAGACATCAGATAGCCATGGGTTAGCCTAGTATGGCCGATTCGTAACCTTCGTATGATACGTGCTTCGTTGCGCGTACAGTGGGTTAGTAGCGGTCTTCCAAGCGTGGGTTGTATTTTCTGCAGAGTTGTGCTGCTATTGTTCCAACGAGTTTGCCAAGACGTAAGGACTAATTTTTTGAACGTAGTTTTAAAGTCATTGCCGAGTTGTAATGTTGATACATGCGGAGATACAGGCTTTGGCATGTAAATCAGCCGTATCATTTCCACGGATACCAATGTGAGATGGGAGCCAGATAATTGTAACCTTTGTTTCTCGAGCATGAAGGGATTGGTAAACGTCATGTATGCTTTGGGTGAGTGGGTGGTCTGTATAAAGGGTTTTTAAAGAGTGTATGGATGATAGGGAGTCTGAGCAAATAGCGACGTTTTTCATTTGGAAGGTGACGCATTTGAAAGCATTGAGTATACTAAACATTTCTCCGGTGTGAATGCTACATGTTGTGGGCAACCGAGTCGTACTTATAGGATCGTGAGCGGTAGTAATAGCGCAACCTACCCCGGATGGGGTTTTGGAGGCGTCGGTGTAAAAGATTTGATCAAATGAGTTCCTATTTAGTATTTCTATAAATGCTTCCTTTATAATGGCCGTGTGGGTATCTTTTTTATTGTAAGCGGTAAGAGTGGTGTTGAAAGTAGGAAGTTGCTTGGTCCAAGGAGGAGTCGGAGGAGATGGGGTGGGTAGAGTAACAGAGAGGTCAATATTATTTAAGGGCGCAAGTAGTTGGGGAAAGGACTTAATTGAGCAAAGGGGCCTGTTGGTATTAGTGTTAGCGGTTGGGATTGTAAGGGAGTATACCGGGTTGGAAGGATTACTAGATGCAGATGCAGCGTAGGAAAAGAGTAGGAATTCTCGTCGAAGGGATAAAGGTGGTTCATTGGCCTCGCAGTACAGGCTTTCCACCGGACTGGAGCGAAAAGCGCCAATACAAAGACGAAGAGCAGTATTGTGTATTGAGTTAAGCAGGCTTAAATCGGATTTGGATGCTGTTATATAGATGAAGCTGCCATAATCCATTTTAGATCGGATAAGAGATCTATATACAGTGAGAAGGGTATTTTCATCGGCACCCCATTGATAGTGCGATAGGGTTTTTAGTAGATTAAGCCTTTTCGAACAGGTACCTTTTATATCACTTATGTGTTGTTTCCAATTGAGCCGAGAATCAAATGTCATACCGAGAATTTTGCAGTAATTAACGACAGGGATGGGGAGGTTGTTTAGGATAATTGGTGGTAAGGGAAATGCGCTTTTTTTACTAAATTTAATAATTTTGGATTTACTAGTCGATAAAGATAAGCCTAAATTTCCAGTGTTGTGTTGAAGTTGATTGATCGCATACTGAAGGAGTTGGCAGGTAGTGGAAGTATTTTTACCGTGACAGAAAATTATTAGATCATCAGCATATTGCAAATGATTGACAGGAGCAGGAAAGTTGGAGCATATGTTATTTGTAGCAAGGATAAAAAGTGTTGGGCTTATGACAGAACCTTGTGGGACACCATCAGATTGGAGGTGGGTGGCAGAGAGTTTACCATTTGCTGACACTTTAAAAGATCTGGAGTCAAGGAATTTTTCTATAAAAGAATATATGTTACCATTTAGGTTATACTGGGATAGTTTGTTTAATATGGCTTGTCTGGAAATTTTATCAAACGCACTATCAATATCCAGGATAGCAGCTACCAATTCCTGTTGGTTAGAAAGTGCCTCTGAGATATGAGTTTGAAGAACTGTAAGGTTATCCATAGTGGACCGGTGACGTCGGAATCCTGATTGAGAGTTTGGAATTACGTTATACTTCTCAAAAAACCAAAGAAGCCTTTTATTTATCATTTTCTCACAGAGTTTGCACATGGTGCAAGTGAGGGATATAGGACGATGGGATTTGGGTACAGAGGGTGGTTGGTCTAACTTTTTGATGGGAATTATGATAGATTCCCGCCATTTGTCGGGAAATTGATGAGAGGTCCAGATGAGGTTGAAGAATTTTAAAAGTATTGTCAGTGAAATATCTGAGAGTTTATGCAAAAAGATGTAAGGGATGTTATCGGGGCCAGCAGATCGATTGTTACAGGATGACAGAGCATATTTTAACTCGTTGAGAGAAAAGGGTGTATTAAGATGAGAAATGTCCTGCGGATCGATTGGTTTTAGAACAGGATCAGGAGTAAGAGAGGAGGATAGAGGTGAAGCATTCTGGTTTTTAAATTTATTTTCAAAGTGGCTTGCAAGTATATCTACAATGGTCTGATTATCACAAATGACCTTGTCATTAGAAATTATGTTAGGAATCTTGAGACTGGATTTGCTGCCTTGTATGTTCCTTATTTTATTCCATGCTTCACTGGGAGTGGTGTTAATTGTAATGGAAGAGACGTAGTTTTGCCAACAGGATTTTTTACTCTGTTTGATAATATATTTAGCTTTGGCCCTTAGTTTTTTATGCAGCATAACATTTTCAGGGGTATTGTTACGACGTAGTCTATTAAGCGCAGTTTTGGATTCGCGGGTAGCTGATTCGCAGGCAGAATTCCACCAAGGAACAATTCTTCGAGAAGGACAGAAAACTGTTTTACCTATATGCTTTTCTGCTGCAAGAATAATGGATTCAGTTATCATTTTGAGATCACTGTTTATATTTTTGGAAAGGGCGAGTGAAGAGAGAAGTTTTTCGGATTCTATTGTATAATCGTCCCAGATTGCAGTTTTTAAGTTCCAGTAAGTGCGTGTAATAGGTTCATCATTGCAATAATTAGAAATAAGAATTGGAAAATGATTACTGTCATGAAGATAATCGGAAGTATTCCATGAGAGGGATAAGGCTGACTTGGGGTCGCAAATACTAAGGTCAATTGCTGAGAAGGTGCTGGATGATATGTTAAAGTGTGTTTGCGAGTTGGTATTTAACAAACAGGCACCAGTTACATTTAATACATTTTCAACAATTTTACCTCTACCAAAGGTGCGGTTAGATCCCCACATAGTGTTATGGGCATTAAAGTCACCCAGAAGAATGAAGGGTTGAGGGAGTTGAAATATAAGGTCTGTCAACTCTTCTTCAGTAAGCTGGTGATCAGGAGGAATGTATATGCTGCATAATGTTAATTTGTTTGGGCACCAAGCAGTAATAGCAACAGCTTCCAGGTTTGTAGATAATGGAAGAAGGTAGGAGTACACATCACTAGAGGCATATATTGTTGCACCACCACTGGCTCTAGCACAATTGGATCGTATGTAATGATATCCTTCGAAGTTTTTTAGAGAAGCGTGTTGATTAATTTTGAAGTTGGTTTCCTGGAGACATAGGAAATTGGGGTTGTGTAGGGAGATGAGTTTTTGAATTTGTTCTAAGCGAGGATAGAATCCATCGCAGTTCCATTGTAAGACCGAGAAAGTTGATGAGAGAAACGTAAGAGAATTTTTAATGGGGTTTTGATGAGGAGTCAGTGGAATAGCCGTCTTCAGAGGAGGTGAGAGAGGTAGGGTCATGTTTGTTCTTTAACTTATTTTTAATTCGTGTTATGCGATTTTTTAAGGAACGTTCATTGGAAGCATTATAAACTAGATCCAGGTCGTTTAGTAAGGAGGAAATATCTGACGTAAATTTCTCAGCTTCTACTAGCGGATTCGAGGTGCCGAATGTATTTTATTTCTCAGCTTCTACTAGCGGATTCGAGGTGCCGAATGTATTTTCTAGGAAAGCTATCAGTTGAGGTTCTTGAAGCGAAAGTGAGTAGAGGGGGTCAGTGTAGAGTTTTTGGATAGTGGAGCGAGTAGTCGCGCTAAGGATAAGATTATCGGTTTCAAGTGGTTTGGATTTTTTGGTTTTCTTTTTGGACGGTTTTTTTATTAGTTGTGAGGTACCAGACTCAGGGGGCGCCATTGCAACAGAGTCGAAAGGGTTATCAGGTAAGATAGGAGGCGGGGTAACCGGAGTACTGTCGTTAGAATGAGGCCTTTTGTGACCGGATTCGGGGGAGGGCATATCGCTGGCGGTAGAAGAAAGATCCAAGCATGGAGTAGAAGGTTGAAGAGTAGTATCTATGTTTTCAATGGAAGGTATTGGATGGATGGATGAGGATGTGTTGGATATATCATTTGTTTTGGGAGGGAAAGGAATGGGAGTATTGGTACATGTTTTGGCGGTGTGGTTTAGCTGTTTACAGAGGAAACATTCCAATTTGTCAGTAGATATGAAAATTCTGTGTGGAGTATTATCGTATATAATGAGTACAGAGGTTTGAAGAGAAAAATCCTCGCGGTCAGGAATTATATAAGTGACTCTTCGGAAGCTCATAACATGGGCATATTCATCTTCTGACGTACCGCACTTAACATAGGCAACCGGTGAGGTGATGTTTAGTCCGAGATCAGAGAGAGCTTTTTCAATCAAGGAGTGAGGAATGAATGGGCTGACATTGGATATTAGAATTCTTTTAGATGGGGAAATAAGTCGGCGGATGGGTACAATTTGAGAGTTGATGGTAACATGTTGAGTTGTTTTTAATAGATGTTCTACTTGTTCTGGGGAAGATAGGTAGATACAAATGCGGCCATGGGCAATGCGTGACGCAAAATGTACATTTTTAGGGGATACAATGGAGCCAACGGCCTTTATGTAGTCAAAAAGAACTGAATTTGGAATAGAGGACATTACAATAGCTTGTTCGCGTATAGGGGTGGGGGGTGGAGGAGCCTTCGAAATAGTAGCAGCGGCATATGATCGATGAAGTGAGTTTCCTGTAGAAGATGTGGCATTGAGTTGAGATGAGTTCTGGGGTTTGGAAGTGGCTGATGATTGACTCGACATGTTGCGATTCTGGATTCCAAAATCGCTAACGTGAGTAATTTGTGAAATTGTTAATGCAAATCAGAATACCAATATTCGCTCAAGAAATGGTTACTTACTATTAGAATACAAATGTTTATTATCACTAATGCACCAAAAAAAAAACACTTGCTAATTGCCTGTCTTATAAAAACATGGTATTTTCGAAAATAAACACATTAACGAAAAATAAGACTCGTCTGCTTCTATTGAAGGTTGACTCGTGAATGAAAAATCAGATTTAAATGACTTCTCGACCAGTCTATAACAAATGTTTTTGTTGTGAACATTATCCCGAGTCGAGGATGAGGGATAATATAATTTCTGAAATCAGTTCATTAAAGAAATGTAGAAAATCCCAAACTGTATAGGGTGCTCCATGGGGTGACCAATGGGGGGAGCGGATTATATAATATGTATTGAAAATGAATTAAAACACTGTGACTTTCATTACTAACGTTCCGTTCCTGTGATTGGGAACTTTCTTAAAGTTTAAAATAAAATTAAAATGCATCGATCGTTTGCAATACAGACAATAAAATTAAAAAAAAAACATATAAGTAATATATAAATAAAATCATAACATAATTACATCGCATAAGGCATACAATCTACTAGATAACAACTTTTCTAAATTAAAATCTAAAATAGCAAAAGATAAACGAAGTCATATTATTTACGAAATACCTTGCAACGACTGTAACAGTGTCTACATCGGTCAAACCAGTCAACACTTAAAAAATAGAATAGCCACAAATATGACAAAAAAAAACAAAACAGCTCTAACAAACCACTGTATCGAAGAAAAACACTCATTTAATTTCAATAATACAAAAATAAAAAAAGTCGAAAATAACACCAGAAAAAGAGAAATTTACGACATGATAGAAATACAGAAAAATCCAACGGCTATAAACTCAAAATCTGATACACAAAAGTTAAGTAAAATTTACAACAACCTCCTAAGATAATTTTTACCTCACCTGGTAAAACTGATAATTAAATTAAACACAAAAAACTCATACCAATAAACTCGACTAAAAATAAAATCAAATATTGTTTTCATACAAAGTTTATGTGCCGTCTATATGTATATGTGTGTATAAAAATGTTAAAACCGCTTTTCCATGTGTTTTTAAAAAATATGATTTTGTAAAAAAAGAAAAAAAAATTATTGGTAAAAGTTCGGTATAGCGGTTTTCGCTATTATAAGAGATTTTTCAAAAATTCTTTTTCAGCGCGTTTCTATAGGTCGATTATGACACAAATCTGTGTGCGCGTTTTCAAAAATTCATTTCTATAATTTATTATTAATGAAAACATACTTACGGGACGGTGGAGTGAATAGGGGTGCTGGGTGGGGACGAAACAATAGAAATCCTACATTAAACACCAAAAAACAGTATTTTAGAGTACACACCGCACTTTCTGTTCACAAAAATGTTCAAGAAATTGTTTAAAAAAATAAAAATAAATAATAATTAATACAATAATACCGCCATGGCTGTCACGACTGTCACTGCATAAAAAAGAAGAGTGCAATAGAACTGTCAATGTGTTGTCAAATAGAGTGAAAAAGTCTTAATAGCTGAAAAAAAGGAACATACAGGACAAAATTGATATGAAAAATTAAGTTATTCCTTCTTCCTATTATAATTTGTAGAGAAAAAAGGAACATACCTAAACATAAAGAAGGAGGCATTTCTACAAAAATACCACTGCTTCTATCAAGCCTGTCATTTTAATAATGACGAACTTCATGTTATCAGCTGATCAAAATAATGGCGAACGAGATTTGTCATGTGTGGGATAGTTTTTCGAAAAATTTAATACTTTTCAAAATTAATTTACATTTTTCATGTGCCCCGAGTGCAGTGTATTAGTGTTTTCTTGTGTTTGACGTTGGATTTCTACTGTTTCGTCCCCACCCAGCACCCCTATTCACTCCACCGTCCCGTAAGTATGTTTTTATTAATAATAAATTATAGAAATGAATTTTTGAAAACGCGCACACAGATTTGTGTCATAATCGACCTATAGAAACGCCCTGAAAAAGAATTTTTGCAAAATCTCTTATAATAGCGAAAACCGCTATACCGAACTTTTACCAAATTATTTTTAACCAAGTAGGTAAGTCAACTAATCACACATTAAAATTAAAAAATAAAAATTATATTATTTGTAAAAATAAACCTTTTGTAGATGTTTCTAAAACGGACAAAAAACCAAGAAATTTCAAATAAACATATAAATATTGATGTCCAAGAAAACCTACACTCAAAACATATACCGGCAATGGGTGAAAATTTGCCTTCCTACCAACACCTTTCTGAACTATATGGAGAAAATGTAGTTACTGCAATGAAAAGTTTCTCTAAAATTATGGAACCACAATGTAAACATAAAAACCGACGAATTTTTCTACTAAGATGTAAACATGAAGAACTAACACCTATATTTTTAAAATTTAAAACCAAACATATTGTTACAGATAGGATAATAAAACTCGTTTTTATTTCACGAATATTTAAACTTTTACTGAACGAAATGTACAACTTAAAATAGACTGACTAACTTAAACATTTCTATTTGCTTATTGATGGCCCATCGGTGAATCATTACACAAAAACCTTAACAAGTAACAGTATATCTGAATCACCTCTTTATCAGTGTTGAATTACTTGTATTTTAAATACCAAAGGATTTGAATAGTACAGTGTATAATAATAACTATGAAAACAGTAACAATTGCAAAAATATAAAAATTGATGAATTCCAATTATAAAATGATATACCGTAACAATTCGGCCATCCTAATTTAATTTCCGTCCTCGGAAATGGTTAATTCCCTGGATTCAAACTTTACTCTGATGCGAAGTGATATGCTGAAATACAAAACCGCTTGAGAAAGCACACTGATCCTTTAAGGTCATTGAATTTCCAGTTTGGTATGATGTACTTATTCTTCACTTTACTACCTCATTGTTTTTAACATTCCTACGCAAGTTTCCTTTAAAGTCGTCCTGCCCGACTATCTGCACTTTTACATACTCGCAAGTTTCCTTTATAGTCGTCTTGCCCGACTTTCTACAATTTGATATACTCGCAAGTTCCCTTTATAGTCGTCTTGCCCGACTTTAACCGAAAAGATCAACCAAGCTGGAAGTCAAATCAACATATACAAAAAAAATTAGCTTTCTAGCAAGTCAATCAAATCATCTCTATCCCTGATATTATTCTCCGAGTCGCTACTCTCCTCACTACTTCCATTTTTCCGGAAACCGCGTACAGGGCGAAGAGAGTCAGCGGCTACTATCGTATTGAACTTCTTATAACCTTTCATTCCTTTTACTTTCTAGTATTCTGGTTTACGCCTGTATGATTACATGAACTACCACCCTTCCATAATACCAACTAACCTTTCTTATATTTTCTAATGGACTTATGCTTTTTATCAAACCGACTTTTCATTATTTTAGCAACTTTTTCTAAATTGCTCGAAGCTGTCTTCCTTTTGTCGCGAAACTCAATGATGTGCAAGAAGTTTCTAAATCGCCCTGGAGATTACCCTTATACCCGAACAACAACTTAAAAGGACTATGTTTAGTACTATCATTAACAGTATTATTGATACCCCAAATAACTTCTGGTATTTTTTCATTCCAATTAACGTCATTATCATCGGTCATTGTTCGGATTGCATTTAAAAATGTCCGATGAAACCTTTCTACCTGACCATTGGCTCTCGGAGTTGCGGTGGCTGTTTTTACGTGTTTAATTTGTTTATTATCCACAAACTCTTTGAAATATCGACTTGTGGATGCGAGACCATTGTCAGATACAATTCTCTTAGGGTAACCCAAGAATCCACCGAATATTTCTCTTAAATTTCTAAGACACTCTGCGGAACCTAGGGTACGAGATGGCTTAGCCACTACAAATTTGGTAAAAGAGTCAATTAATGTCAATATATACGAATATCCCGACCTACTTTTTGGAAAAGGACCAACAAAATCTATATGCACTGTATGCATGGGAATATCGCGCTTAGGAATTGGATGAAGTTCACCCTCTGTCTTTCCATAGTTGCCCTTCTTGTAGCCACAAGCCAAACAGCTGTTAACATATTTTCTGACAAACCGAGTCATCTTAGCAAACCAAAATTGATCTTTAATTAAACCTTAACAACGCGTAAAACCTGGATGTCCAATGGAATCATGATATTTTTGAAGAAACTGAAAACGTGCAAACTTGGGAATAACAAGCCTCTCGCCATCTACGACCTTCCTATATAAACGTCCATTCCGGTAAACATACTGCCTTTTCAGATCGCTGCTTATATTTTCCTGAAGCTGCTCAATAATATTTTTTAAAGTGTCATCCTGCATTTGAACTGATAGGAACCAATCGTCGTTTGCGCTAATTTGGAAAACATTAGAAGGATTTCTACTGAGAGCATCGACATGCTTCATGGAAACCCCGGGTTTATGTACAATCTCAAAATCGAAATCTTGAACGGATAACCACCAACGAGCAATTCTGGGGATTAAGTCTCGTTTCGAAAATGTATAACGAACAGCTGAACAATCTGTAACAATTTTAAAATGATGTCCAAGGATGTATATTCTAAAACGTCTCAGACTCTCAACAATGGCCAAAGTTTCTAGTTCGTAGCTATGGTAAACTCGTTCAGCTGGACTGGTCACACGACTAAAATACGGGGAAGAGCGATAGAAGCAAAGTTTTGAACAAACTTTCTGAAGTATCCAGCAAGCCCGAGGAATTGTCGAACTTCATGGGAATTTATAGGTTGTTTAAAATTCCTAACAGCATCGATTTTTGCCTCGCCTGGAGAAATGCCATTTGCACCAACTTCATGCCCCAAAAACTGGATTGACTGCTTCAAAAATGAACATTTTTTTAAATTCAATTTGAACCCTGCATCGCACAACAACTGAAAAACTTCTTCGAGTACACAGCACATACGATACTCATTATTTTTCTTTTTCACGAGGACTATTGGACTAGCAAAATTTGACTTTGACTCCCTAATTATAGATGCTGCCAGCAACTCATCTACCTTATCTCTAACTATCTCTCTTTCTCTGATAGACAACCTATAAGGGCGGTAACAAATTGGCTTTGTTTCATCTACTAACCTAATAGTCAACTCACAGCCCCGTACCGTACCTAGGTCGCTAGTACTATTAGAAAAACAGTGTTGCCATTTATTCAAAAGATTCAACAAATCATCTTTAATTTTTATATCTAACTTATCATTCATATCAACTTCATCAACAGTTATACTACAAATTGTACTACTACTCTGTAATTTACTCACCCCAGTCTTTCCCTTTAGCCTTGGAGCTTCAATGCATTTACATCCACGCCCAATCAGTCGATCTTTTGCCCAAGTGATCTCCTCATCGCTCATGTTGGAAACCGCTAGCATAGAACTAGAACCTTTGAAGACTGTCGATGGAATGCAAATCAGTGAACGTCCCTCCCAGAACTTCTTGCCCTCCATCACAATGTCCTTCTCTTCGCTGACATCAGTGATGTATACTGGCACCATGGTTGTGGTCCATGGTTTAAGGACCTTAACCTCTAGTCGAGTCGTGGCTCTATGGCATCAAGTGTGAGCTTGTCCAACAAGCCGACTTCATATGAAGTTCGTTTTGATTTCGGTATATCCCTAAGACTTTGATAATTTTCCAAGGGCGCAATAAAACCAGCATAAAGTTCATCGGTTGTTGAGCACTGAAAGGCACGAGCATTTGCTTGAAGTTCCAGAGGTAATCCTCTGATAATGCACGAAATAGCCGCTTCATTAGCTAGCCTACATTGTTGGATCAATGAAAGTTTTTCGTGGTAATAGTGTGTCATTGTTTCATTAGATCTCTTTTTACGGTTAACCAATTCTTCCAAAACAGTAGCATAGTCGATACATCTAGGAAAAGCACGGGTGAGCGCTATCTTCCACTCATCCCAAGACTTTTTATAGTCATCTAGACGATTAAACCAACTACGAGCTGATCCACGCAGTTTTTGCTGCATATAGGCCGTTTTGTGGTAATCAGACCACCCATGAATTTTACCTAGTTGGTCAATTTCCTGTAGCCACCCTGTTATCGTGGAAGTTTTATCATCAGGATCAAAAACTGGCACAATATCGCCCCGCACAGACACTATTGGCGTAGATTGACTACACAAATCAACATCATCTTCACTGTTTAGTTCCTGTTGCCGAAATCTTCGTTGGAAAACCTGGTTAATTTTATTTTCTATGTGCTTTTCCAGCAGGCTTTGGTATAACACATTTTCGTCGTCACTCATTTTTAATATGCTAATTAACACCTCGGCACGTTAAAGATCTTTATCCCACTTCTGATGTTACAGATAGGATAATAAAACTCGTTTTTATTTCACGAATATTTAAACTTTTACTGAACGAAATGTATGTACAACTTAAAATAGACTGACTAACTTAAACATTTCTATTTGCTTATTAGTGGCCCATCGGTGAATCATTACACAAAAACCTTAACAAGTAACAGTATATCTAAATCACCTCTTTATCAGTGTTGAATTACTTGTATTTTAAATACCAAAGGATTTGAATAGTACAGTGTATAATAATAACTATGAAAACAGTAACAATTGCAAAAATATAAAAATTGATGAATTCCAATTATAAAATGATATACCGTAACAATATTGTTTTTAACTGTAAATTGTTAGAAAAGCGTTTTATAGACATTTTAAAAAAGAATTTGTTCAAGGCACACTTAATATCCTGATAAAAGATACCACCAAAAACCTAAAAACAATTGAAAAAAAGTTGAGTGTTATAAAAAGCACAATCAAATCTAACCTTCCTAATAACTTAGTCGAAGTCTTTTTTCATCAACAACATCAAAAAGCTGAAAAAATCTTTCAAAATATCTTCAGTCCTTCTACGTCCACTTCCTTGGCGCTGAGCCTTAGCCAGTTCTTTTCAGGCCATGGCGCCTCGTTTACTTTGGAAGCCCTGAAATTAACGCCCTCTATTTCTTCTGGGAACCACTGATTCAGGAGCCACTCCATGGATGTCTCGGTTACTAAGAACCACCCTGAGTCGACTAACCCGGAGTTTCTGAACCTTAGTTGTGATCCCTACGGTTTACCTTCCTCACCCTTCATGGTAGCAGTCATCTGTCTGACGATTCTACCTCGAATGGTCCCAGCTTCCTCCTCAGTGATCCTTCTTCCCTTTCTGTTAGAGGTGATCACCACCTGCTTTTCCATCGACGCAGCAGCACTATAGGAGATAAACTTGGGGTCTGTGGGTGCCTTCTTTGGACGAGGCTCCTTAACTGGTTCCCTTAAAAGAGGAGACCTGTTTTGGTTGCCACCTCCGTAGTTGGCTTCCCTTCCCCTGTTCACCCTCTATGCGCTGTTGTTCGGGAGTGTCTCTCGCATCCTTTTGGACCCTTTGACTGTCTGGGATGCCTGGGCGGTTTTTGACGCCAACACGGCGTTTCCAGCAGGCTTAGGTGTTTGAGATCAAGCTGGTTGTCTTGCGCCTTACTGCTGTTGCCTCTCGTCCCTCCTTGCCGCCCTTTCTTCTCGCCTTTTCCTGGCGTGGGTGGCCTCGAACCCCTGATAGAACTTTGTGGTTCCTCCTTGGGTTCTCTGGAGACTGAGCCTTCAGTCTCTACCTCCATCATAGTGAGATCTTGTGATCTCTTTGCGGAAGATGTAAAGGCTGAACCTGATTTCTTTGGTTTTTCTTTTTCGTCTTCTATCTTGTTTCCCTCGATTGTGGGGGAAGGGGTAGTCCACATCTACAGTGCCCCCTGTGTAGATGCAAGACTCTGGGAGGTCGTCCTGTGTCCCTGAGGCTCCATTAACGATACCTGTTTAAGGGAACAGATACCATACCTGCTGGTGAGTTTCTTCAGAATGGGTCGCACCAGCTACAAGCTACAAAGCGCCTAAGCAATCCAGCATGCGGTAAGCTACAAGCAATGGCCAAACTACAACCAACCCCGCCTATTTTTACCTGATTAAACATTACTTGGAATTCTATACATATAATGATTTTCCGTATAATCTGTTCATTTAATACAAAACGCATTTGCGTATCGTAATGTAACTTTTACACACGCAATTTTTTGTTTTAATGGTTGGCGCCATGAGTGAGGTATCTAAGACTATTAACAATGACATTTGAGGCTAATAGTAATTTATTAATTTTATATTATTCTTTAAGAAAATATTTGTGAATATAAATATCATCTTTTACTTATATAATATATTTTTATTGGTATATTATTCATTTTAAAATATTTTAAAACATTAACATTTGATAACTTAAATTTCAAAACTGTCAAATGTTATAAATTACGCAGTGCTATCAACATACTTTTAAAAATCCAAATTTTCGTAATTTACATACAAATAATAAACTAATTTAAAAAATGATAAAATGGCAAAATATAAAAAATATTATAAACAACTTATTTCATATGGCTGTTGTGACACTCGTTCTTTAAAAAACTCATCGCTTCGTGATTCGTTTTTTAACTTGAACTCGTGCATAACAGAAAGCCATATGAAATGCGTTGTTTAATATACTATTTTAAGTTTACCATAACTTGATAGTCCCTATGCTGTATTGCTGTAGAATTTTCAAATTCAACATGTATGGTTTCAAATGGTTTTTTGGGTGTTGGTGTTAATTGAAGTTTAATAAACGGAGGATGTCTTTCATATTTTACCTGTTGGCAAATTGAACAGTTGTTTATAAAATTTTTAACATGTTCGTGTAATTTGGGCCAATAAAATTTACTTTTAAGTTGATTTATAGATTCTGTTATACCACGATGATTACCTTCGTGTTGTTCTTTAATCAATTCTTGTTGTCTTTTTCCCCTCGTTACATCTACTTATATAATAATTTGTTTATTTTTAAAATTTTAAATATTTAACGTTTAAATGTTTGAGGAATAAAGTTACACATTTTTTATATACACTATAATTCTCGTCATTTTGAAAATATAAAGTATTCTGTTTCTTTGGTATGCTATATTATTTTAAAAATTTTATTACTTGACATTGAAATGATTCTGTAGTAACATATAATTTCCATATAGTTCTACCATGAATTTCGAAAAGTTTTTGATTTCTTGTAATTACTGTGGGATCGAAATCTGCGAGAAAAGATTGAATGTCAAGGTCAGTTATCTCAGTAGTTTTGTTTATTTCTTGATCTGGGTTAGTTTTATTTTGTGGAGAAAAAGAAAGAAACTTGTATTTTTAATAAGTGTGTATACTAATAATTTAAAATTTCTTAGTGCTTTCAACAATAAAATAGGCCATCTTCAGAGCTAAATGTCAAGTTAAATATTTCCCAAAAGAGATCATCAAAAACGCACTAACAAGTAAAACACAGCATATAACGACATCCACAACAATTTAAAAGGTGATTTAAAAAATATAAACAAAATCAAAGTTAAAAACTATGTCTAAATAATTTTATTATCCGATCAAACAAAAAAGAAATTATGGAAATTAAATAAACAAAATTTAATGTTTTTATTAGAGTTAAGTTCAAGAAAGGCAGGAATTTTTGCGCACTGATCATAAGAAGTTGTTTGAAATATTGAGCTTACTGTGAAAGGTTCATTTTCATTAAAATTCTCAAAATTTTTATGTTATTTCGGGATTTAAAAAGGATTTAGTAGCACCGGTATCAATTAGTAGTTTAAGAGGGGATCTGTGATTGTTATATATGGAAGGTTTTTACATTGTCAGGATAGTCGAGATTTTGTTCCATATTATATAAGTGTTCAGATGTAAAAGTAGCTCGAGATTGAGGTTTAAAAAAATTTTATCATGTGTTGGTGGAACTCTTCTCTTCTTGTTGTTGTAGATATACCACTCATTGGAACGGCTAGTAATTGATTTTGATTTGGATTTGATCTCCAAACATTTGTGGACTGTTGTGGGAAACCAAAAACTTGTTGATTAGTTGGAAATCTTTGTGGAACAACCGGACGGAGTTGAATATTTATTCGGCCTCTAGGACAATTATTATACGGAGCTAACCGTATTTAGATTGTGTAAATCTGATAAAAATCGCAAATTTCTACGTTTGCTTAAAGCAATTTTTCCTTTTTCGTAAGCTGCAATAGCTATTTTAAAAAACAAAAAAAAAATAATAAACACTCAATTCAAGCAAGTCAAGATTAAAGATGACAAATCACCTGCACAGCAAGAATATCTTAAAAAATGGCAAGATTTGTTAAATGAACGTATTGACGAAGGCGAAAAAAAATTAACAATTAAATATATCAAAAGTATCCCGTCTATAGTTGAGACGGGCATATGCTTATTGGGTCCCAAGTAGCAGGTAGTTCGAAAATAACGTGCTTATTGGGTCCCGAACTTTTGTCCTACCTGAATAATAATGTATGGATTCGGTCCCAGCCACCTGTTGGTAAACCAAATGAAAAACAGGTAATAAAACTAATTTAAAAATTTGATATATTTATTACATTGAAATATTATTGTAAAGGTATACATTTTAGGATTTAAAAATTCCTAACCTAACCTAACCTAACCTAACCTAACCTAACCTAACCTAACCTAACCTAACCTAACCTAACCTAACCTAACCTAACCTAACCTAACCTAACCTAACCTAACCTAACCTAACCTAACCTAACCTAACCTAACCTAACCTAACCTAACCTAACCTAACCTAACCTAACCTAACCTAACCTAACCTAACCTAACCTAACCTAACCTAACCTAACCTAACCTAACCTAACCTAACCTAACCTAACCTAACCTAACCTAACCTAACCTAACCTAACCTAACCTAACCTAACCTAACCTAACCTAACCTAACCTAACCTAACCTAACCTAACCTAACCTAACCTAACCTAACCTAACCTAAAAAAATATTTGCGACGACATTTGTTGTAATGGTTGATATTGAATATTTATATTCATTTTTAAAATGTTTAAAACAACAGACAAATTGATCTGAAATATGAAATGCACTCGATGAAATATAAACAATAAATGAAATAGTATTTAATTTAAACATTTAGATACAACAAAAAGAGGGAGGATTGGATTTCCGAAAAGAGGTACATTCCCCGAGAGGTACATTTCAGGTAGTTAAGTACCATTGGGACCCAATACGCCTATAGATAAAGGGATTAAAATTTATACATTTTAATCTATGACCTGCCGGGACCGAATCGATCAACACCGGTTGAGACTACTTTCTCGTTTTTACCAATGGCGTATTAAATATACGAACATTTGCTCGTTTATGGTAAAATTTTTAGAATTTACTGCAGTTATTCACTATGAAAAACCATCATTGTTTGTAATTTCGGAATCGTGGTTCATGATAAAATCCCTGATGCGTCAATTGATATTCCTGGCTATTAAATCTTTAGGGCTGATCGGAAGGGAAGAGTGGGTGGTGGTTGCTGTTTATACGTTGAAGAATCTGATTTTATCGGCTTTTAAATTAGTCTAAATGTCTTTTCGGCTTTCCAATATGACGGTATTTCTATAGACCAGGATATAGCTCTAACGCTAGTAACCATGAGTTATATAATCAAATACAGCATTTCCTGAACAAACACAAAACTATAATTTTTCATAACATTTCATGGCCTGTAAATGCATACCCATCGGATAGTTCCCAACTTTTTCTAGATTTCATAAAAAACTCTGGATTGGACCAAATAGTCAACGAACCAACTCGTTTTCCTCTACATCAACAACCTTCCACTCTTGACCTTATCCTAATAACCGACACCAATCTCCTGAGTGATCTCCTTTTGGAAAATCAGATCACGCAGTCATTTCTACCTCTATCCAGATAATAAAGTCAGATAATAGTCTCGGCAAAAGTATTATACGATATAAGCGAACTAAATATTACTCAATAAACAATGATATTTTAACCAATAACTGGGAAAATCTGTTCAATGGGCAAACTGTAGATTAACAATGGGAAACGTTTTCAAATTTCATAAAGAAATCTGTTGAAAAAAATTCTTCTTATTTCTTGATTCAGAAATTTTTTAGATGCTACGTTTCAAAAAATCCCTGTGGAGGAAATACCAAGCGACCAAATCAGAAACTGACTACGTCAATCTCAGAACCTTCTCAAATGGTACAAAATATAAAATTGTCAAAAATAAACAAGCTTATAAAAATCAGTTAGCATCAAATAAAAACAAAAAACGTCTTTATAAAAATATAAAAACTTCGTTAACACCCAACGTTAGTATACCAGTGCAAAAAAATTATACGACAGGTGAACCAACGGGAAATAAAACAGAAGTTGCTAACATATTTGCCAAGAAATTCTTTTTGTACATCATCAAGAAGAAAATCATGAGCCTTAAAGCATACTCGGCATACTCGTCTGTAGTGAGTAATCTACTAACATGCATAAATGATTGGTCGCTACTTTCAGATAATAAACAACTTGTTGATGTCGTTTATTTGGACTTTTCAAAAAGCATTCGACCTGGTTCCTCATAAACATTTACTGTTAAAACTCGAGCACAACGGAGTAAGAGGCAACTTATTAAAATGAATTTAAGCTTTCTTGAATGAAAGAAAATTTTGTGTATGTGGGTGACTGTTTTTCTTCCGTGCACGAAGTATGCAGTGGGGTTCCGCAGGGATCTGTGTTGGGGCCCATTCTCTTTTTGGTTTATATTGCTGACTTGCCAGCTTATATAAAATACCTCTTTTTGCAGATGACACTGCAATAAAGCAAAAACGTCGGTTTACCTTTTATCAAATACATTTTATATTTCTCCCAACAATTTTATAGATATATCGTATATGTTTCCTCTAGCTTATGACAACAGACTAAGAGGTTACTCTTTTAAATTAGTACGACAGATTTTTCGCACCAAAAATCTTGAACATTTACTGCCAAACCGGAATTTGATTAGTGGAACTCCTTACCAAATGAAGTCATTAATGCCCAATCTATCGACTTGTTCAAAACTTATAAGATTCTTACAAACAATCAGTGTGAAATATTTTTTTTGTTGTGTGCTATTGATTATTATTTGTTTTTTGGTACTATTTCTTAAATGGAGCTATATAGGTCTTTGGACCTCGGTTCCTATGACTATGTAATAAATAAATAAATAAATAATGGCATGAAAGTATAAACGAGGTTAAAGGTTTTGATAGTTTCTGGAATTTGAATTAAATTTAGATTTATTATGATCTGAATTTTTTTTGTAAATATCTAATATTACTTTCAGCAACTATGAATTGTCTAGCCTCAGCTATTATGGATGGTCTCATTGCACGAATAGTTAAGCCTAATGGTTCTTTAAACCCGGCAAGGAAAATTTGTAAAGCATGAATATAATAAAACTCTTTTTTTACTATATTTATATTATCTCCATGTGTATCTAAATAATTATGAAACGTACTTAAATTACTCATTACTCTAGTATAAAAATGCAAAGCGTCTTCTGTATTTGTTTGTCTTATTTGATCTTAATCGCCACCGTAAAAAAAATTTTGTTTTTATATTTATTTATTTATTTATTTACGGGCAAGCCCAATTCAGAAATATTATTACAAAGACAAAAGCACAACCATAAACAGTGTCAACACAAGGAACAAACATTATAATATATATATTGGATAACAAAAAAAAAGTACATTACGATATAAAACAAAGTTTAAGCTTAAAAATTGCTGATAGAAATTATATCACTAACATTGTATGTTGCCATGGCGCAACCCGGTGCCATATTGTTTAAACCGAAATTGTTTAAACAATTACAAGGAATTGTTATTTTTCAACCGGACAAATTTTTTTTTATATTCATTATTGAAATCCCAATAAAAAAGGTCCCATGAATTTTCACGATAAAGTTAATATTTTTAAAGATATGAATTTTTTAAGGTTCGAAAAATCTCAAATTTGGGTACTTTCGACCTATGCATGCATGTTGCATGGCAACATGCATTTATATCATTAGGAGGACAATTTGAAGAGGATCACATAAAAAAATTGAGGTGGAATAGTTTTCGGTACTCATGCGCCGATTCCTCCTGGACTATAGTTATATCTATGATAGCTTATGTGAAAAGTTTGAGTTTGTCTTGTTGACCGAGTAGGTACTAAAAAAAACCAATTTTTGACAGAAGATCGGGACAGTTACTATTACCATTAATAATGTTGAATAAGATTGTCAGATCTTTTCTTTTTCTACGGGTTTCTAATGAAGTAATATTCAATAATAACTCAATATCTGAGTAGCTACGATAAATATGTTGTTTAAAAGCTATGTATCTGAGAAAGGTGTGCTGAACTCTCTCAAGTTTATTTTTATGAACTAGATAGTATGGGGACCACACAGAGGAACAAAAATCAAGTTGAGATCTAACCACTGAGCAATATAAAATTTTTATTGAATTAATATCTGTGAAATCACGAGATGTTCTTTTAATGAAACCAAGCATTTTCATAGACTTTTAGGCAATAGTACTAATGTGGTGTTTAAAGCTGAGTGAAGAGTCTAACATTATGCCTAGGTCTCTGATGTGTGTGCATGATTGCAATGCGTGATCGTTAATAGTATAGTCATGTGTTAGCAAATGGTGATTCCTACAGAAACGCATAATATAACACTTACCAACATTTAATTCCATACCATTAAAAGAGCACCACTGGGATAATTTATTAATATCTGATTGTAGTCCACGAATATCATCATGAGATCTTATTATAGTAAAGCACTTAAGGTCATCAGCGAAAAGGAGAGCTTTTGTATGGGAAAAGCAAGTAATAATATCATTAATGAACAGATTAAATAGTAGGGGTCCCAGGTGCGAACCTTGAGGAACACCTGAAGTTACAGGAAAAATGTAAGAATAACAGTGATTTACTCTAACCATTTGAGTTCTGTTTTCTAAATAACTACATAACCAGCTATATATCTGACCATCAATACCATAAGAACGTAATTTATGTAATAGAAGTTCATGGTTTATCTTATCGAAGGCTTTAGAGAAGTCAGTGTACACTGAATCAACCTGCAAGCCTTCCCTCAGGGCTTCAGATAGGTAGTCGGTATAACTAAGTAGACTTAGCTCAGCAGATTTACCGGAAGAAAACCCAAACTGTGAGTTAGTAAAAACACTAGAGCAGTCGTAAGTAAGAAATTCAGTTATAATGCTTTCAAATACTTTAGGAATAGTGCTTAGAATAGATATGGGGCTATAGTTCTTAATATCAGATTTAACACCTGATTTATAGATAGGAGTTACATAAGATTGTTTCCAGAAGTCGGAAAATTCACCAGAATCGAGAGAGGCATTGAAGATATGATAAAGTGGTCTAGATAGTATAAAGCTGCATTCCTTTAGAATAATAGGAGGAATCCCATCGGGTCCAGGTCCTTTATTGATATTGAGTTGTGACAATCTCTCATATATTTTAGATATTTGAATGTGGTAGGAAGATACACTAACGTTGAAGTGGATTTGGTTATGGTAATAATTTAGTCTTTGGTTAGTATACACAGATGAAAAATGCTTGGCAAATAAATTGGATATATCATTTCCATGAGAGGCAATAGAATCGTTTAGTTTCATTGTGTCAGGTATTATGTTGTTTTCTCTTTTGCTTTTTACGAATTTCCAAAATGACCTAACGTTATGTATAATGGAGTTTTCAGTTTCATTAATATAATTAGTATAGCAATCCCTAGTTAAAAGTTTACATTGGGCTCTAAGTCGACTAAATTCGACATAGCTTCCAGGTGATCTGGTAGCTTTAAACATTTTATGAGCAATTTCTTTGTTTTGTATTAATTCTTTAAGATTTGGTGTAACCAGTAAGGACATTTTTTAGAACTTATTTTTTTTAGTGGAACATACAGGTTAATAATATAGTACAGCGAGTCATATAATATAGTCATATAATATTGAGTTGTTTATTATGTAAGATATTGTCCCAGTCAATAGATTCAAAAGTTTGGCGAATGGCAGTGTAATTTTCCATAAAAAAATAGCTAATAGTAAAAAGAAAATTGGATAAATTTATACATTTTGGCTTATTTTACATTAAAAGTTAAGTAAACCGGATTTTTATGTAAAATTATACAACTTTATGAAACATTGTACAATTTATTTTAAAAAACACAAAAATTTTTGTAATTTTTGCAAATTTTGTGCAAATTTAGCAAAGAATATTTACTTTTAGATAGTTATTTTAAAAATGCAAAAAACAAAATTTAATTTTAAAAAAGTTTGGTAAAATAATGTTAAAAATGTGTAAAAATACATAAAATGTTATTCTTTGTTTTTTAAATTTTACCTAAAATTTTAAAAAGGGACATATTTTTACATACATTATCTAAAACCACACAAAACCTTATTTAATATTGCTACGACAATGGGAATTTCAAACAATATATATAAATATAATTAAAATGGGCAATTTTAGCTATCAGTTCTAAAAATATATATACTATAGAGCTTTATTTAGTGTAGAAATACACAACAAAGGAGTGAATTTGCATAAATAATTTTTTTATACAAAAATTCATAATCTTTTATTTATGTTTAATCTTAAAGCCATGAAAAATGTACCAAATATTATATAGTATTTTCTAATAAAAAATTATCAAAAAATTTCTAAGAACGTTTAGTTTTACACAATAGATGTAAATGTACACAAAATATTACCAAATAAGGCTATAAATTCAGCAATTTAAATTACCAAATGTGTAAATACTTTTTTAATTTGTGTATAAAAACTTTTTTGATGACAAAATTACGGACCACGTTGTTTTATACCGATGCTTTGAGACTGAGAATATGTGTGGTGTGTGTCAATTTATTATTTATAATAAGACTGCGTTCTAGAGTGACAACAGCCACTGCGACAGAAATATTCTTTTGCTAAAATCTATGTTTTTATAGCCATAAAACGCTATTTTCCTTTTTGATATTATAAAAACTAATACAATTTTATAAATTATTTTAAATAATAATCAATTATAGTTTTTTGTCTACCAAACCATTGATTATTTAAAATAATTTAATATCAGACCAAACAATTGCAATTCACATCACATCTCTAATACAATTTTTATGCTAAATTTATAATTTATAGGTACCTATAATGTAAAATTAAGTAATATATTTTATAAACTCTTTCTTCTTAATTACTTTTAATAAGTATATTTTTTCTGACAGACTTTAGAAAAATTATTCTTAAAACCTAACATTTTAAGCTTCTTATAATTATTGTGGTACTTTTTTTTTGATCTTATTAGCTGGTATAGTATAAATTACATAAAATTTAATTTATTAGAAAAAAGTAAAGTAATTAGTTGACCATAATTAATAATATTACCCTTTCAGTTTTATTTTAAGTTAAGTCTAATTTTTATTCCGATTTATTTGTTATTAGAATTGCATTATTTTTATATTTTTTTTATTTTATATTGTAGGTAGGTACTTAAAGATTCAAATATAAATGTTTAACAGTGTTTTTATACCAGCAGTTTACAATGATCTTATATTCTACAGCATATAACAATAAACATCCTATAACTCACTATACTTTATAAAATGTAAAACTCTTTTTATTTTAATTAATTGTATAAATAATTCAAACAAAAAATAAAATACACAAAATGTTATTTTTTTTTTAATTTTAAACAAAATGAGACATATTTTTACATAATTTGTGTAAAAACATACAGCGCCTTATTTAATATTGCTACGACAATAGGAATTTCAAACAATATATTTAAAAATAATTAATAGGTTGGGCAATTTTTGCTATCTGTTGTACAAATATACATGGTCAATAAAGTTGAAAAACATCATTTTTTTAAAAACTGTAGCTACATTTTATAGCAAGTTTATTTCAAATATAATGATATACAAAAAATATTTATTTTTTAGCTTCCCCGTATTTTTAGAGAAAAACTAGCTTTTAAAATACAATGACAGCTGACGATGCTAGTTTTAGTGAAACAGCTGTCATTGTATTTTAAAAGCTAATTTTTTAATTATATGTGGACGTTTCATTCAAACGTTTAGTTATTTATTATTCTTAGTAATCTTGGTTTTAATTTTTGTGTGCATGAATCCACCTTAATACTTGGAATTCCCACAGATACCAACTATTTAAATAAATCAATCAATCATTAATAATTATAATAAAATACTTTACTTAATATTATAAAAAGTATATCTACCATGAGTAGGACACGTTTCAGCAAAGTGGTATTGGCATTACTATGATACAAACTTAACAAGTCAAAACATCACATCAGTCTCCGTTAGCGTGTAAAGTTGTTTTTGAAAGTGTAAAAGTTAATATAAGTATAGGTAAGTAATATTTATTAGAACATTTTATTAACTAATTAAAATTACTGTTAATTTGTGGTATTTGTTTAAAGGATATAAAAAACTCGTAAGGATATAAATTAATAGTAATTTTAATTAAATTCAGGATACAGGTACTCAATCACCAAAAAAGACGTAATTTTATTTATTACTGATTAACTAGCATGTTTTTATTTGAACGATTTAATCATTGTTTTGTAACTACTATTTAAAATTAATTTTACATTGTTTTAAGACAATCAGTTTTTAAATAAATTTGTTGAATTTTGCACAATTTTTTGATTAAAAATCAACTTGATACCTAATGGTAAATAATTTTTTTCTAAAATTACACATTATTTATAGTTTTTTCCACATTTTTTTTAAATATAATAATTTTGCCTACACACATATTGTGTAAAATTACACAAGGTTTATAAAAAATTACCCACTATTTATATAATTTTCTATTATATCTGCTAAAATAATAACTACGAAATGATCCATCGAAGAGCAATTTAAAACTTTACCTTCTTATTGCGAAAATAAGTAAGTATACTTCTTAATTTCTTTACGTGACAATAACTTGAAAGTCACCGGAATAAATAAAAATTTAATTTAAATATAATTTTGTATGCAGTGTGTCTGTACAATTTTAACCCCCCCATTTATTTTTATTATTTTCTGTAGTTGTGTGTTGAAAAAAATTCCTTTAACATTTTTTTAAGTTTTGTCGTGCACCTTTTAAACTGAAGAATTATACTTTTTCTGTCAAAATGTGGCCTGGCCGATATCTTTTTTTTAATATTTATTATTAAAAAAATAAAAACTTTTAAGTTGAACAAGGCTCCATTTTGTTCTTTATTAGATTAGATTTTTAACTTTACGACAATATTCTTTATAAAGAGACTTTGCAAATGCAATGTCATTTAACTAAATGTTGTATTTAAAAAATTGTACATGATGGCAGCCAGGCGACTTTTATGACAAGAAATGTACTTTGTTAAAAATAAAAATCGACCTATTCAAGGATTTTTTTGTAAACCCAAAATGAAAAAAAATTGGGTTCTGTTAAACTTTACGGGCACATTGTATATTCCGCGAGGCCGCATGTGTATTCACTTTTTTATTTTTTTAAACATTTTACACATTCATTCTTATTTTTTGCGATGTACTTTTTGGATAGAAACATATTTTTTATTTGTCAACAGTGTTTTTTGTGTCAGTTTGACAAATGTTTTTTATATAAAACATATGATAATGCTATTTAAAAAATAATTTACTTAAATGTATTATTAAAAAAATTTTGTAAATATTTATTAAGTATGTATAATAAATAAAATTAATTTTCTTTTTATAAATAATAAGTAATTACAAAAAAATTTTAAAGTCTAAATCAGCTAATAATAATGTGTAAAATCAAAAAATTTTATTCCAGTTTCAAAATTAATTAACAATCATATGTGTTCTTTTTTCAGATGTTATTAATGCTGCAAAAGAAAAAATTTGCTGCCTTCAAAGTATGGCAAAAGTCATTAAAGTTAGTTTTGGATTATATTTCATTTTAAACATGAAATATCCAAAAAAACTTGTTTGTACAATGGAAACCCTTTAGCGGTACTGCAAAGAATGTTATGGGTGTTATAGCTTAAGTTTAGTTTTTAACTTTAAGTAATATAATGTATCATAATGTACTTTTTATTAATTTTTTTTATATTTTTTATAATGTTTTATAATGTTATGACTGTTATAGCTTAAGTTTAGTTTTAACTTTAAGTAACATAATATATTCATTATTTTTTACCTTTAATGTGAAAAGATTTTAAAAATTACATTTAAATAAAAACTATTTTTTTATATGCATACCGTTTTTTGATAACCTACTTAGTGAAACATCTTTTACGGAATACCTTGCTGCCAAAGTTTTCTGTAGGTAAGTATATGATACAAATATTTTTAAAGAAGTTCAATAAATAAAATAAAACAATACAATAATAACGTAAGAGATTAAGTTAATTATTTCTTGTACACAATTACCAATTTTTATACCTAAAATTGCACACTTGTTTAAAATGAAAATACTTTTGTGTATTTGTACTTAAAATTTTTTTTTTAAATTAAAAATTTTATTATGAAAAATTACTCAATATTGGTTTTACAATTAATCTACTATTGTGTATTCTTAATTACAATTTTTTTTTAAATTATTTTTTTTAATATCTAATATTATACATTATTTTGTTTAAAACAATACTACATTTGTATATTTTAACTTAAAATTTGCTTTAAATAAACAGTTTTATTATGTAAGATTACTCAATATTATTTTTAAAATTAATCTACTATTGTGTATTTTTATTAAAAATTTGTTTAAACTTAACAATTATTTTATCCAAAATTTCACAATCTTTTGTTTAAAACAAAACTAATATTGTTTATTTTTATATAAAATTTGTTTCAAATTAACAATTTTATTACGTAAAACTACTCAATTTAGTTTTTAAAATTTATCTTATTTTGTGTATATTTGCTTACAATTTGTTTAAAATTACCAATTTTAATACATAAAATTTGACAAGGTATTTTTGATGATGATGGATTGCCATCAAATTTTGGCACTATTTCTAATAATTTGGAATTGGAACTGAAGGACTATTCACTATGAAATTATTTTCAGTATATTATTAGGTTATTACAGTTGATGTCTGAAAAAAATTATTGTTATTGTTTTAATTTTATTAACTAATCATAATTTTTACATTTTCTAACTTCTTAAAGGTTTAAAGGCGTCCGACTAGGGTCAGTAAATTTATAATAATTAACCCAGTACACCTGTAGGCGTAAACTTGTGATGGTTAAAGTGACTTTTTTATTCTTTTCTTCAGTATTTTAAATTGTTGATTTTTATTTTGATTTATGTTTTTTTTTTTATTTATTATAACAAAAAAGGGAAGTGGGAAAAAAATAGTAAGTAGGATGTATTATAAGTTCCATTAAAAAACTTGTTTTGATTTGCTTGTTCAAATCACTTCCCTTAACTTTAAAAAAGGGAAGCTTTGCTTCGGACAAATTCATTGCTACCTCTAGAAAATTTTAAGCCCTTAAAATTTTAAACTTTTTGGCGAATTAAGAAAAGCTTTTTGAGGTTATATATACAGGGTGATTGATTAGTATGAGGAAGCTCAGTAGGTCTGTTATAGTAAAAATTACAAAAAAAAGTTATTGACAAAAATTGTAAGCAGCTTTAAACTCCACATTTTAAAATTATTTACAATCTTACAGGGTGTGGCACACCAAACTTATGTTTTTTTTAAATGGAACACCCTGTATTTTATTTCACATCACAACAATGTAAATTTTTATTATGTTATACCGGGTATTTAAAAAGTTATAACCAATATTACCTGATAATCGTATCAAGTTTAACTCCCTGTATAATTAAAAAGGACTATAGGAGCATTGATCTATTGCAACCATAGTTTTTTAATAATTGTTAAAAATTATAAAACATATTCGTTTTCATAATATTCGTTAAATCAAATACAGGGTAAGTTAAAATGCAAGTACATTATTTTCTTGGTAAATTTAAATAGAACACCCTTTATTTTATATCACTATCGAAAAGTACTAATATCATACTTCAAATTTATTTCAAATAAAATTTAAAAAAATAACCGACAGAAATTTAAAAAAAATAACAACACGCAGAGAAATAAAAAAACAACAGTAATTTTAACTTATCTTACTTAAGTAAGGTGTTCAAAATGACCTCCCAAATGATAGTAATGAATTTTTATTGCATTCCCCTAAAATCCAAGTCATATCTACAATTTCATCAGTAGTAAAATATATTATTGCTAATTTAAATTGAATTTATTACTGAATTACTAAATAATAATTGCTGCTAAATTACGGTGTACCACAATATTGAATAGTAAATAAGTAAACATTTATTCTAAGTTAATTGTATTAATAAACCAACAGTTTTGGTTAACCCTGTAGAAATAAATATTTAAATGATTACATTGTTGCCATGGCAATAAGGAGACCTTTCAAATGAGCTGTCACGTGACCTCGGTTTGTATTTAAAAAATCGTCGATGACGTCATTACACCATCACTAATGACGTAATGTCCAATACATCTATAGCAATTGATGGCCATTCAAAAATTAAAATTGACGTGTTTTAAATTTTTTTTAAAAGACGTCTGTTCCTGAAATAATGAATTTACTCCATACATTTGCATCATACTGTATATTATTGATTATTTCACATTTATTAATTTAATTTCAACTGTGAATATTACTTACCTCTTTAAACATTTACCAATTTAAATGTATATTTATATTAGACTACTACCCAAAAAATATCTTATTTGGACAATGAGTTTAACAAAATTAAAATACAGTAGCCATAAAAATATTTTAGAATAAATAAGAAGGAGGTTAGGTTAGGCAAGGTTGCGGCAAGAAAACGTAGTGAATCTAAAAACGTTATAGTTCCTCTAGGACTATGCAAATTAGTTGAAAAAATGCCAAAAGGAAAATAATTCCTTTGAAAAAAAATTTTAAGCTCGTTTTGAATTTGAAAAATGTACCCTGTCATGTATGTGGAGAGCATACATCTTGCAATACTTCACTATTTCACTTGTTGGAACAGTCCTACAAATCATGTTTAATTAAAAATACTGGCAGTCTAATAACCAACATGGATACCAACGTTGCAACAATTTAATGCTGTTGTCTGCAAATTTGTAGGAAGAAAAAGAGCTTATTTTTCTTTAAGGGGCTCTTACGAAACTAGCTGCAATGCTGCAAGTATACCTTTTAATTCAAAAGGTGTATTCTACAAAGTGTTGTATAAAGACGCACTGCCCACTTATATGAAGACATTTAGCGACAGGCGGGAACAAAAAAACAAACTAAAGACTGACATATACCCACCTTTAGTGATCCATTATAATTTTTATTCTATGAGTGCTATAATTTGTTTTTATTATTATTTTTCGCCATTTATCTAAATAACTTATCTGAAGAAAATCATAATTAATACTTAGGTATATTATTATAAATATGATGGGAAAACTAAGCGAAATAGAGTATTTACAGTAGATAGACTAATTACATTATAAAAAAATTTACATAGGCATTATGTGAAATAAATCACTTGTAAACAGATTTTTTGCCATTTCTTATACCTATCTACCTATCTATAATACTGGCAGAATAATTATAATAATAATAATAATAATAATAATAATAATAATAATAATAATAATAATAATAATAATAATAATAATACCAGGGGAAAATGGTAGTACCTGGCAGTAGGTATAAAATGCAAATACAACGATGTCGAATTTTAAAACTATATTACCCCAGGTGGGTAGAGCACTACGCTCACAATCCCACACAGCCGGTGTACCTGGTATGTCGACTGTCTGCTCCACGGATTCTGGGAGGAGCAATAATTCGATTGTTACCGATACCTTATCACTCAGGAATCGTCAGGTGAATCGACATTGCAACACCTACAACTCTTGTCGCGTTCAAGTTGATGACAGAAGGGCTTGTTCAAAAAATGATGCATCTTCTTCCTCGGTTAGCGGCATGCGCAGCGTGACACCGAGTATGGCTACTGCGATAACACAAGAGGAAAATATCACCGATTCTCCTCCACCGGTTTCTGCTGTTTCTGGAGTATCTCAGGACGGTACATCCATGACCACTAAAGCCGGAAAGCCCAGGAAGCGTATGAAGTGGACTACAGAGATGAATTCATTCATTATACGCTCCTATTTTAAAATCACCAAAATTGAGACAGATTTAACAACTTACAGATACGCCCTTCATCGAGCATTTATAGAACAATATCCGGAGTTTCAACATGTTACGGAGCAACGTAATGCTGACCAGCGTCGAACAATTATTAAAAACAATTTACTACCTGGTCCACTATTGCAACAAATACGAAGTGAAGTACTTCTTGAGCTCCAAACAGAAATCGATCATAATGTAATTCAACATACAAATGATCAGCTGGATAATGTAAGACTTGATGACCACACTGGCGAAGACACACCAAACATTGATCAAGACGAAAACCCAAACACAGACAGTAACACACAACCTGACGAACACGAGGATGCTGTTACCGAACTCTCTAAAGCAATATTAGAATTTGATGGTAGCAACCCACTTCATCGACCAATATTGCCCAAACTCAAATCAAATAAGAATACCAATAGAATTATTGCAGTCATTAATTCACTCTTAAAGGATCGTGCCAAGGACTACCGTACTCTGGAAGAGATACACACCCTTATTTACTGTGGTGCGGTTGCAGTTGTCCGAAGTCACAACCAACAAGTCCGGTTCCCGAACAGAAAGTGTACCGAAAAGCAGAAGCCATATAAACCCTGGTGGCAACAGCGACTTGAGAAGTCCATTAATGACATAAGGAAGGAATTGGGACAACTTACAGAATTTAACAACAACGCTAAACCGTCCAGACGCCTAACTAATAGAGTCAAGAAAATTTTCAAGAAAATTAAAACCAACACGGGACATCCAAGGTATAAGGAACACTTATGTTCATATATGGACCTTCTTAGGCAAAAGCTAAAGGCAAAATCCAAACGATTAGCTCGTTACGTTAAATGTACTAAAAAGAAACAGCAAAACCATTTATTTAACACCAATGAAAAGCTGTTCTACAGACAACTTAGTAGTGCCGGAACAAACAACTACCACAATCTTCCAAGTAAGGATGAACTTTTTGACTATTGGTCTTCAATATGGACCAATCCTCAAAAACACAACGAGGGCGCAGCATGGATAGAATCCGAAGCGGGCAAATCAAACATTGCTCCAATGATGTTTGATAACATCACAACAGCTGATGTAAACCAAGCTATAGGACAGATTAATAGTTGGAAAGCTCCAGGAATTGATAACATCCAAAATTTCTGGTACAAAAAATTTAGCAGCTTACACGAAGTATTGGCATCGAAATTTACACATATCCTTCAACATCCAGAAGATATTCCTACCTTTTTACTCATGGTTTAACCCATATGCTTCCCAAAACAGCTAACACACAGGATCCTTCCCAGTATAGACCAATCACATGTCTTCCAACGCTTTACAAGATATTAACATCATGCATTACTAACAGAATTGTGACGTGTTTTCCGGACGTCACCGGTTTTCTGTTCTGGATCTGTATCGGACTTTATTTATTTATCCAAGAAAAGGTCTGAATTAAGGAAACGCAAACGGTCGGTAAAAATAAATATTTATTCCTGGACTATATACATCGCTAAAACTTATCTAATGAAAACAACTATTTACAATATGTACAAATACTTTACAGTGACAGAAAGAACGTAACGAATCTTCTACGGTATACTAATTAACACGCTCCGCGGTATCGGAGTGCAATTACAACGGATCCCGGACTCTGTGGACTACGGTCCTAGTCGGGGATAAAACAGGACAGGAAAGGACGGGTCGGTATCGGAGGACGGCGGTCAGTCAATCCTCGATCTAGAACACCGTCGTTTCGTTTAGCTCAACACGCTAGAAACGAAACGTTCGTGCTTCCACGATGCGGCGGAACTGACGCAGGACTTTCTACCTTCGCTTGTTGCCCAGCTCAGCACGCTGTAGGCGAAGCGTTCGTAGTACGGATACGTTCTTGCCTTGAACGTCTCACCCAGCTCAACACGCTGAAGGTTAGTCGTTCCTAAGGAAGAAGCCAGTCAGGTGTTCACTCAGCTCAGCACGCTGGAAGCTACTAGCCTGGTTGACGATCCGTAGGAAAGTGTCTTTTCTGTGCTAGCGGACGTGAATTTATACAGCTCTCGGAGAGTGGGGCGATCACGTTTACTGGGGATAGGTATGGAGGAATCAAATGTATGGGTGCGCCGACGAGGCAGCGCGTACGGTTCGTTACATCCCCCCCCTACATAGCAAAAGAAAAATTTATTTTTCTTAATTAGATTTATTACAAACGGTAAAAAAAAATACAAAAGAAACATTGACATTTTTATTGGTCCTTGTTCGGTAGTGGCGTTATCCCGTTTATCTGCACACGGGTGGTTGACCCATCCTTGTTTCTGGTCCGGAACTTCCTCTTTGTGCGGGCCGGAATGGACTTCGGGATTACTTTTTCGGAGACTCCGGCAAGCAGAAACGGTATATTTCTGCCCGGTGTGGGTGGTTTCCCTACTGGAGAGTCGCCGAACAGCCTCCACAGTAGTTCGTCGGTTTTTCTCTTCTTCGCTTGGGGCGATAGTGGGGACGTCTCCAAGTCTAGAATATCTACTCTAGGTTCCGGAGTGTGGCATCTAGTCGGTGTTGATGGTAGTGGTGACGGCATCTTGTAGTATCTACTTGTTCTTCTGCTAATCTTGATGTTACAGTACTCAGACCGTGAAACGGCCGCTTTATATATCCATTTTGTGGTATAAGGTAGGTGGGAGTAAATTGGTGGAGTGGTGGAAATTTATCGGTAGTGGTAAATTAGGTATTAGTTAATAAGCTATTTTTAAATCTTTAACATGGGCGCGGATTAATTTTTTTCCTTTAGGGTGTTTTAAATTTACAATTACTGGCGACACGATTTGGTCAACAATGTACGGTCCGGAGTATTTCGGTGCGAGTTTCGCATTAAATCCTCTTGCAGCTGAGGATAACGGGTGTTCCTTTCTCATTACTTTGTCGCCCACGTTTGGGGTCCACTGGCGTCGTCTTAGGTTGTAATGATGACTTTGTGACTCAAAAGCTTTAGCCAGGTTTATCCTTACGAGGCTATAAATATCGGAAAGCTTTTGTAGTTTTGTCACTTGTTCATCCGGAGTAATGTTTTCCCATCTTCTGGGTATTGAACCTGGTTTAGTGTACTGGGCAGGGTCAATTCTCTTCCGAAGTTTAACATTGCTGGAGAGAACCCTGTTGAATCGTGTTTGGACGAGTTTAAGGCAAGAGTGAACTCTGGCAAGTACTGATCCCATTTTCTGTGGTCGGCGTCGGTATACTGGGCAATCATTGTTTTTATGACCCGGTTTGGTCGTTCAACTGGATTGCACTGGGGAGAATACGGCGGAGTACAACGGTGGGTTATTCCATACTGTGACAGCAGGTCTTCGAATTCTTTGCTTTCGAACTGTCTTCCGTTATCTGTAATGACCGTATTGGGACATCCAAACCGTGATATAATTTTTTCGGTAAATGCTGTGCATACGTTTTTAGATGTTGCTTTTCTTATAGGTTGACATTCTATCCATTTCGAAAATCTATCTTGGAAAACAATCAGGTTGGTGTTTCCATTACTAGACCGCGGTAATGGGCCGACTATGTCTATACTAACGGTATCCCAGCAGTTTTTAACTTCAGACCGTTGCATCTTTCCTGCCGGTTGTTGCTGTGACGGTTTGTATTTCTGGCAATTCTTACATTGTCGGACGTAGTTGCTTATATCTCGGTACATTCGCGGCCAGTAGTATTTGCTGGCGATTCTGGATATTGTTTTCGCAATGCCTAAATGACCAGCCGTAGGTGCGTCATGATTTTCCTCTAAAACTTCTTTACGGTGCGGTTGTGGTATGCAGAGTTTCCATGGATTACAGAATTCTGGGTCCGTGTAATTTTTGTTTTCCCACAAATGTCTGTATAGTTTTCCGTCTATGATACAGTAGTCTGGTTTTTTATCGGGATTTTGTTGAACAGCTTCCATGGTTTGTTTATACCACTGACAATTTTCGGCTTTTTCTAGAGCGAATAAATCTTCGTTTGCGCTTGGTTCTTCCTGGTCAGGGTCTCTGGATAAAGCGTCGGCGATTTTGTTTAGAACGCCTTTGCGGTATTTGATTTCAAAGTCGTACTGTTGTAGTTCCAGAGCCCATCGGGCAAGACGTCCGCTTGGATTTTTCAAGGAGTGCAGCCATTTAAGGCTTTGGTGATCGGATATTACTACAAAGTGATAACCCTCAAGGTATTCTCTCATTTTACGGATCCCAAAAACTATTGCTGCACATTCTTTTTCGGTTGTGGACATCTTCTTTTCTAAAGTAGACAAAGTTCGGCTGGCATAAGCTATGACTCTATCGTGACCGTCTATCTTTTGTGTTAAAGCTGCTCCTAGACCTTCGTCTGAAGCATCGGTTTGTAAATAGAAAGTTTTTGAGAAGTCTGGACAAACAAGAACTGGAGTTTCGGTTAGTGCTTTCTTTAACGCTAGGAATGCCTTCTCTTCTGTATCAGTCCATCTCCATTTTATATCTTTTTCAGGAGTCGATGGAGTGGAGCTGCTATATCCGAGTACGATTCTATAAACCGTCTATACCAAGATGACATTCCCAAAAATCTTCGTAACTGTTTGACTTTTCTTGGGCTCGGAATAGATACAATAGCTTTAACTTTATCTGGGTCGGTTTTTATACCGTGTTCACTAACGAGGTGTCCCAGATATTTCAATTCTTTTCTGCAAAACTTGCATTTTTCTGTCTGTATCTGAAGATTTGCTTCTCGGAGTTGTTTGAAAATGGTCTGTATGTGCTGTAAATGTTCGTTGAAAGTTTTGCTTATTATAACGATATCATCGAGATACGCAAAAGCAAAATTAATACTTGGACCAATAACATTGTCTAGCAACCTCTGGAAAGTACTAGGTGCTGCATGAAGGCCAAACGGTAATACTTTAAATTGAAATAATCCTCTACCCGGAACGGTAAATGCAGTAATAGGACGGCTGTCTATACTTAACGGGATTTGCCAATAGCTGGAGCGTAAATCTATGGTGGAAATGTACCTAGCTTCTCTCAATCGTTCTAAGATTGAATTTATAAACGGCAGCGGGTATGCGTCTTTTTCTGACACTTCATTGACTTTTCTAAAATCGATGCAAAATCGAAATTTATTGTCCTTTTTCTTGACCATAACAATGGGGGAGCTCTATGGACTATTAGATGGTTCTACAACATCTTCTTCGAGCATTCTGTCTAATTCGTCGTTTACTATTGTCTGCATTGCTGGATTTAAAGGTCTATGTCTTTGTTTAATAGGAGTAGGATTTGTCAATTTTATTTCGTGTTCTACTAGATGGGTTATTCCTTTTGATGTGGAAAATTTCGTTAATTCTGTCGCAAGAAAATTTTCCAAGGTTTCTTTTTCTAGTTGTCCCAGCTCACAAAGTCCTTCGGTTATGAAATTATCTACATTGTCGCCTTCCTGGTTGACATGTTTTCCCATTATTTTTAAACTATTTTTGGAAAAATCTATACTGGCATTCCATTTTTTTAAAAGGTCCATACCTATTATCATGTCGGACGCTAAATCTGGTAAATATAGAAATAATTCTTCGAAATATTCCTGTACTACTTGATGTACTACTCCTGTACTACTGATTATATAACCGCGGTTTATCAGAACTTCTGACTTATTCGCTAGCCGAACGGTATACGACGGGCAGTGTATTTCCTTTGCTTGTTTTAAATTTGCGATTTTACTTCCAATATATGACCTTGAAGATCCGGTATCAATTAATGCTTCGACCGTGTTTTTAGTTGATAATATTATTTTTAATTTTAATCTATTTTCTAAACAATTCAACGATGTAACCGGTTCTAATACTCGTCTGGATTTTTTCCTCTGCGAGAGTTTATTATGACTCGACTGGACGTCTCTCGCCTTAGTCCAGTCGACAATTCGTTTCCCTGACATCGACAATTATTTGTTAAAATGTCTAGTTTGCCGCAGTGGGAGCAAAAAATTTTTGGTTTATTTCGGCATTGGAAACGGGAATGATTTCTACCACCACACTTCCAACAGTCTTTTCTTCTATCGAAGCCTTTTATGTATTGTGGGTTTTTCGGCGTAAACTGTATATTGTTTTGTTTGTTATAACTGGACGATACTGGACTTATTTTCCTGTGATCGTTTCGGTGGTATTTGTTTTTCTGGATTTCGAAGACTGGTGTATCTTTTATCTTTTCGGATTCATGTTTTTGTGTTCGACTACTTGTTTCTTCTTCGCATAAATTCTCATATTCGTAAGCTTGTTCCATAAGCTCTGAGATTGTAGAAAATCTTTTCTTCTTATGTACTTCTTGTAATCTGTTTTGAGGTTGGAATATATCCGTTCTAGTTGGCTTTCCGGTGTGATGTTATCTAGGCGTCGAAGTAAAGTTTGTATAGCGGTCACATAGTCTTTTACACTTTCTCCTGGTGTTTGTTTACGTTTTTCAATTTGTTTTTCTAGTTCTCTCTGGTATTGTTCTGGTCGTACATAAAAACTTTTAAAGGCTATGAGGAAGTCCTCCCATGTATTCCATGTATGTTTGTTGTTTCGGTACCACAGAAGTGATTTGTCCTGTAAGATTTCTGGTATTGCTTTCTGCATTTGAGTTGCAGTGAAACCATATGCTTCTCTCAATTCCTCGATTCGTTCCAGAAATGAAATCGGATCTTTTTTCTCGTCGAAACGTGTATTCCATTTTCGTACCTGGTCTAATATGTTCGTAGTTGGTTCTGGTTTTGTTACCGGTTCTTGATTTTTGGAAACGTTTTTAACAAACTTTCGTAATCTTTGTCGCAGTTCATCTGTCGTCCCGGAAGTTGTGAAACCATACCTGCTTAGTTCAACTTGCAGTTCTTCCTTTTTTAGTTTGTAAATCCAACCAACAGAGGCATCTGCGATTTCCAAACCAACTGTTCCTTCGCCTTCTGACTGCATTTTTTTTTTTTGTTATATCGGTTTATGTAAAACTCGGGCGTTTTCTTTTTTAGTAAATATACGCGGGCGTCAAGTTATGGCGTTTATTGTTTGTTCCAGTGGAAATACACGGGTGTGTCCTATCGGTTCAAAAAAAAATATTCAAGCGCCAAATTATGGCGTTCCCTTTTGGTTAAAAAAAATTACTCGGGCGTTTCCTTTCGGTTCAAAAAAAAAAAATACTCGGGCGCCAAATTATGGCGTTCCCTTTTGGTTAAAAAAAAATTACTCGGGCGTTTCCTTTCGGTTCAAAAAAAAAATACTCGGGCGCCAAATTATGGCGTTCCCTTTTTGGTTAAAAAAAATTACTCGGGCGTCCTTTCGGTTCAAAAAAAAATACTCGGGCGCCAAATTATGTGACGTGTTTTCCGGACGTCACCGGTTTTCTGTTCTGGATCTGTATCGGACTTTATTTATTTATCCAAGAAAAGGTCTGAATTAAGGAAACGCAAACGGTCGGTAAAAATAAATATTTATTCCTGGACTATATACATCGCTAAAACTTATCTAATGAAAACAACTATTTACAATATGTACAAATACTTTACAGTGACAGAAAGAACGTAACGAATCTTCTACGGTATACTAATTAACACGCTCCGCGGTATCGGAGTGCAATTACAACGGATCCCGGACTCTGTGGACTACGGTCCTAGTCGGGGATAAAACAGGACAGGAAAGGACGGGTCGGTATCGGAGGACGGCGGTCAGTCAATCCTCGATCTAGAACACCGTCGTTTCGTTTAGCTCAACACGCTAGAAACGAAACGTTCGTGCTTCCACGATGCGGCGGAACTGACGCAGGACTTTCTACCTTCGCTTGTTGCCCAGCTCAGCACGCTGTAGGCGAAGCGTTCGTAGTACGGATACGTTCTTGCCTTGAACGTCTCACCCAGCTCAACACGCTGAAGGTTAGTCGTTCCTAAGGAAGAAGCCAGTCAGGTGTTCACTCAGCTCAGCACGCTGGAAGCTACTAGCCTGGTTGACGATCCGTAGGAAAGTGTCTTTTCTGTGCTAGCGGACGTGAATTTATACAGCTCTCGGAGAGTGGGGCGATCACGTTTACTGGGGATAGGTATGGAGGAATCAAATGTATGGGTGCGCCGACGAGGCAGCGCGTACGGTTCGTTACAGAATTTACAGGCATGTGGACCAAAATAACATCTTGGCAGAGGAGCAAAAGGGATGTAAACGTGGTCACCAGGGTTGCAAAGAACAGCTTATTATCGACTCTGTGATCCTAAGGCAAGCGCAAAAGCAATGTCGCAACATCTCGACTGCTTTTGTAGACTACCGTAAGGCATTTGACAGCGTGCCTCATTCCTGGCTAATAAGCGTTTTAAACATCTACAAAATAAACCCCACCATAGTTTCTTTTCTTGAAGCTTCGATGAAGCAATGGCGAACAAGCCTTCAGGTAAATATTAATGGTCAGTATATTAAGACTAACGACATTTCTATTCGAAGGGGAATATTCCAAAGGGACTCACTTAGTCCAATGTGGTTCTGTTTGGCAATGAATCAACTTTCTACCATGCTCAACAACACTAAACTTGGCTTCAATCTTAAGAACAATAAAAATACTAACTGCACCGTCTCCCACCTCCTTTATATGGATGACATCAAAATTTTTGCTTCCAATCGGCAACAAATCCAACATCTTCTGGATGTAACCGAAAGGTTTTCCAGGGATGTACGTATGCAATTTGGATTAGATAAGTGCAGAACCTTAAACATCGAGAAGGGAAAAATTATTAATGGAGATTTGGCGCTCCCTAATGGAGAAATAATCGCTGCTATGCAAAATGGGAAAACATACAAATACCTGGGTTTTCAACAGGCCAGGTTGTTGGACCAAAAACAGTCCAAGTCCAAAATCAGGAATGAGTTTTCACAAAGGGTAAGTTCCATACTAAAATCTGAATTGAACGCAGGCAACCTAAACCGAGCTATTAATACATATGCCGTACCGGTGTTGACCTACTCGTTCGGCATTTTACAATGGACAAAGACCGAATTGGAAGATATTCAGAGAACAACCCGGACTATGATGACAAAGTACAGATGTCACCATCCAACATCATCAGTGCTTAGAACAACACTACCGAGAAAGGAGGGAGGAAGAGCTTTATGCGATATAATAAATCTGCATAACAAACAGATAAATAAATTGCGAGACTTCTTTGTTACCAAATCACTGTCATCGAATTTACATAAATCTGTCATAGGAGCAGATAAGAAATACTCGCCTCTAAATTTAGCAGACCCTAATATGGATTTAGAAATAACAACTGATGCTGAAAAACAAGTAAAATGGGCCCAAAAAGCTCTACATAGTCGACATCATCACGACCTAAACCAATCACACATTGATAAAATTGCATCAAATAGGTGGCTTGCTGACGGTACCTTGTTTCCAGAGACTGAAGGATTCATGATGGCCATTCAGGATCAAGTAATTAGTACTAACAATTACAAAAAATTTGTTATCAGGGACCCAACTATTATATCGGACAAGTGTAGAAGGTGCCAACAAACTTCGGAAACCATACAACACATCACATCAGGATGTTCAACCATAGCCAACACGGATTATTTACGTAGGCATAACCAGCTGTGTAATATTATCCACCAGAAACTGGCCAACAAATATGGACTGCTTAATACCTATACACCGTATTACAAGTATAATCCACAGGCAGTGCTCGAGAATGCAGATTTTAGACTCTACTACGATAGGTCCATTATCACCGATAGACAGGTGACGAATAATCGACCCGACATTGTAGTAGTGGATAAGAAAGCTAAATCGGTGCTGTTAGTCGATGTTGCAGTTCCAAACAATAACAACGTTTTGGATAAGTATAATGAAAAGATGGCAAAGTACACCGATCTTGGTACCGATCATCGTATCATCAACTGGACTCATTCCCAAAAGTCTTGAAGACAGTCTTACAAAACTCGATCTTCATAAAAACACTTTTATTGACTTGCAAAAAGCGGCAATTTTAAACACATGTCATACTGTTAGAAAATTTTTAAATATGTAAATTTTGAGCCTAATCCCATTTGCGTTTACGCTCGGGATAGGTAAATATTACCAGCAATAGCTGAGTAAGTGCATAAGTCTTTTGATAATAATAATAATAATAATAATAATAATAATAATAATAATAATAATAATAATAATAATAATAATAATAACAATAATAATAATAATAATAATAATAATAATAATAATAATAATAATAATAATAATAATAATACTCAATACTCAATACTTCAATACTCCTTTGGTATAGTTAAATGGTCACAAACTGAATTGGAAGCAATAAACAGAAAAATTAGAACAGAACTTACGAAGCATAGAAAACATCATCCGAAAGCGTCTGTGGAAAGAATAACCCTACCCAGAGAAAAAGGAGGTCGTGGAATAAAGGACGTCGTTGTAGCATGCAGTCAACAAATAGAAGGACTAAGAAAATTTTTCCAACAACACGAAAACCACCAAACCATAGTAAAGGCAGATATAGGATATACACCCCTCAATTTAAGTGAAGAAAACTTTAAACCATTTGTAATTGAACCAGATGAAAACAAAATAGAATACTGGAGGTCCAAACAACTGCATGGGCGATTCATCAACCAACTTAAACAGGACACAATAGACCAAGCAAAATCCAATCAATGGCTTAAATCAGGAACGCTTTTTCCAGAAACGGAAGGCTTTATGATAGGTATACAAGATCAAGTTATAAAAACAAGGAACTATCAAAAATACATCCTAAAAGAAGAAATACAGACCGATAAGTGTAGAAAGTGCGGAAAAAACCAAGAGACAGTAGAACACATCCTTTCCAATTGTCAAAATTTAGCAGAAAGTAAATACATGGAACGTCACAATAAAGTTGCCGCAATAGTCTACTTGGAAATAATTAAAAAATATAAACTTGCCCCTGAGAACAACGAGCCATATTATAAATACAAACCTCCACCAGTAAGTGAAAACGAAATGGTCAAAATATACTGGGATAAAACTATTATGACAGACACTACGATGCGCCATAATAGACCAGATATTACAGTTATAAACAAGCAGACTAAAGAAGCCCTTCTTATTGACATATCTATCCCAAATAACTTAAATATAAATATTAAATATCATGAAAAAATCAATAAATATGATGACCTAAGAAGAGAAATAAAAGAATTATGGAAGTTACAAAAAGTAAAAGTTGTTCCTGTCATCTTGTCCTGTATGGGGTTGATTCCCAAAAATCTAAAAGATGCACTAAAAGATATAGGTATTCCTGACTCGACATACCGATTGATGCAGAAATCTGTCATCCTGGACGCAACAAATATTGTCCGAACATTTTTAGAGTAGACATCCACAACAGTCTTGTCCGTCTGACCGACTGTAACTGGAATACCCGGCTATACCGGCGACAAAAAAAAAAAAAAAAAAAAAAAAAAAAAAAAAATAATAATAATAATAATAATAATAATAATAATAATAATAATAATAATAATAATAATAATAATAATAATAATAATAATAATAATAATAATAATAATAATAATAATAATAATAACCTTAAACATCGAAAAGGGAAAAATTGTCAATGGAGATGTGGCGCTACCTAATGGAGATATAATCGCTGCCATGCAGAATGGGGAAACCTATAAATACTTGGGATTTCAACAAGCCAGATTGCTAGACCAAAAACAGTCCAAGTCCAAAATCAAGGATCAGTATACACAGAGGGTTTGTTCATTACTAAAATCCGAACTGAATGCAGGAAACCTTAACCGAGCAATTAATACATATGCCGTACCTGTGTTAACTTATTCGTTTGGGATTCTACGATGGACAAAAACTGAATTGGAAGATATTTAGAGAACAACAAGGACTATGATGACCAAGTACAGATATCACCATCCAACATCGTCAGTACTCCGAACAACACTACCGAGAAAGGAGGGAGGAAGAGCTCTATGCGACATAATCAATCTACACAACAAGCAGATAAATAAATTACGAGACTTCTTTATTACTAAATCAACATCATCTAATTTACACAAATTTATTGTAGGAGCAGATAAAAATTATTCCCCTCTAAATTTAGCAGGTCCTAATGTGGATTTAGAAATAACAACGGATGCTGAGAAACACGTAAAATGGGCCCAAAAAGCTCTACATGGTCGACATCATCACGACCTTAACCAACCACACATTGACAAACTAGCATCAAATAGGTGGCTTGCTGACGGTACCCAGAGACTGAAGAATTTATGATGGCCATTCAGGATCAAGTAATTAATACTAACAATTACAAAAAATTTGTTATCGAGGACCCAACTATTACATCGGATAAGTGTAGACGGTACCAACAAACGTCGGAAACCATACAACACATCACATCAGGATGTTCAACCATAGCCAACACGGATTATTTACGCAGGCACAACCAGCTGTGTAATATTATCCACCAGAAACTGGCCAATAAATATGGACTGCTAAATACATATACACCCTATTATAAATACAACCCACAGGCAGTACTGGAGAATGCAGATTTTAGACTCTACTACGATAGGTCCATTATCACCGATAGACAGGTGACGAATAATCGACCCGACATTGTAGTGGTGGATAAAAAAGCTAATTCAGTGCTGCTAGTCGATGTAGCAGTTCCAAACAACAACAATATTTTGGACAAATATAATGAAAAGATAGCAAAGTACACCGATCTTGCTATAGAAGTAGGGCAGATGTGGCATGCAGAAAAAGTGGAGGTGGTACCGATCATCGTATCATCAACCGGACTTATCCCGAGAAGTCTTGAAGATAGTCTTAAAAAACTCAGTCTTCATAAAAATACTTTCATTGATTTGCAAAAAGCGGCAATTTTAAATACATGTCACACTGTTCGGAAATTTTTAAATGTATAATCTTTGAGCCTAATCCCATTTGCGTTTACGCTCGGGATAGGTAAATATTACCAGCGAAAGCTGAGTAAGTGCATAAGTCTTTTGATAATAATAATAATAATAATAATAAAAATAATAATAATAATAATAATAATAATAATAATAATAATAATAATAATAATAATAATAATAATAATAATAATAATAATAATAATAATAATAATAATAATAACTGGAAACTCGGAACTCGGGGAGACGATAATAGCCAAGATGCAAAAAACTGCAATCCTGCACACCTGCACTTTAGTTAGAAAAATAATGGGACGTTGAGAGAGAAGCAGAGGGAATTAAACACGCTATGATAGAGTATTATCTGTGTGTTTAAACAACCCCATGCCCCTAGAGGAGAGAACATGAGAGAAAAATAATAATAATAATAATAATAATAATAATAATAATAATAATAATAATAATAATAATAATAATAATAATAATAATAATAATAATAATAATAATAATAATAATAATAATAATAATAATAATAATAATAATAATAATAATAATAATAACTTTATTGCCTTAAAAAAATACATCTTGTGACAAGAAGCCCAACCATATAGTTAGAAATGCCTACAATATAAAATAAATAAAAAATAAAAATATTCACAAAAAATAATATGAAAAAAAATTCAATATAAAAAAATTAAATTACAACAGAGTTAGCGACTTGGTAAATAAAAAGAACAATTTATTCATTTAAGAAAAGATCTTAGTTTGAGCGAGCTTAAAATGAACTTACAAAAAATACTCATTTGCATGCATGACATGTCGTTCAACGACTGAGACAAAATCGTATAGCTTTCAAGGAAGTCTACTTTAGGTCTTACTGGGGACAGTATAGGACAGTCAAACAAAATGTGCTTTAAAGTTTGATCTTGATGTGTGTTGCATAGTGAGCAGATTTCAGTTGTGTCGATTTTATAGTAAATGCCTTTATGATAAATCCTGAATACATTTATATTAGCCAAACGGACTTGTGAGATTAAACGGATTAAATGTATACTGATCTTGAATGTCAAGTAAGTTTTAGTGTGTGGAGACATTTGAAAGTTTAATGGTAATAGAGGATATCTGGAGTTGGCAAGTTTCATTAAGTCATTTCGGTGACACAACATTTTAAATTTTTCAAGAAGCAATACTTTGCTATTGATAAAAACGCATGCATCAAACTGATGAAATATATGGAGACTGTTTATAGCGGAAAAATAAGATTCTAGTTGCAAAATCCAGTTGTATCTTTTATCAGAAGCTCCACACTCTCTGAGTTTAATAAAACATTTCTTCATATCAGTTAAAAAGTATCGGAGAAAAATCACGTCTTTTCGTTAATTTGACATTTCCCAACAAATTTTAAACTTTTAATTATGAGCAAATATTCCTTAAATCCCATTAATTTCCTAAATAAACAGATACATTATTTCCAACTGTTAATTTATATTTTATACCCCATATTCGTACCTAAATATTACCATTACGGCATCACTCCTTTTTATACATTTTTGTTTACACATGAAAAATTACTGATTTTGTACAAATATAGAAGCATTTCTTGTTTAATACCAAATGTTCATATACTTATGAAGGAATTTTCGATTCTATTTGTTCTGGCTTTGCAAAAAACGTATGCCAGTGCTGTTTAAAACACCTTTTATTAATTTATTCATTGTTTTTAAATTATAACAATAAATTATATTATAGTTTTTGTTACAGGAATTTCAATTAGATTTTGTTATTGATATACATGCACATTCAAGCCTTAAAGGTTGTTTTGTGTATGGAAACACTTACGAAGATGTATATAGGTTGGTATATTTTATTTTTATTTTAATGATAAATGTATCAATTCACAATTCAAAGGATGTCAATTATTAAATATATAATTAATTATATAATTATATAATTTTGACGTAATTCTATGGAACCCTTACAATTAGTTTTTACAGAGTTTTTACCGAAGTATTTGTACATTTTGAAACTGCACACCATTTGTAACCCAGCACTGATAAAATGTAAATCTTATCCCACTTTAGTTTTTTATTTGCAAAAAATTCTTGTGGTTGATTTATATCACAGATCAGAATACAAGCTAGTGACGTCATATAATCTATTCCAGTGACATATTGTAAAAATAATGTTTTGAGCATAAGTCAATTTTGAATATTGAATTTTTATCAAATATGCACCAGAAATAAAGAAATATATAAGTGACAAATTAATTCTTTGCAGTATATAACATATATATTCTCAAGAACAAATTTATAAGAAAAGAGTTTATTGTTAATAATTTTTCTATTGCTTATGTACTTGTTATAGGTATGAGCGACATATCTTGTTTCCAAAACTATTAGCCAACACTGCAGATGACTATGTACCTGAAAATACAATGTTTAATTCAGATATAAATAAAATTGGGACTGCAAGACGATACCTTTGTTCTATTTTAAGTGATAAAGTTAACTGTTATACATTTGAAGTTTCTATTTATGGCTATAAACTAAAAACGTTGGATACCGTAATTCCATATACTGAAGATACCTGTATCCTTTTTTTATATTATAGCGTCACTTTACTTTATTTCATTTACCCTCCACTTTTCCAATTTACTTGTTCTTTTTAGTATTATTGACTTTTAAACCCCCTTTGCACCAGTTCTGATAAATGAACCGATACTTACCTTGTCATTTTTACATTGAAAAGTGATTATTAAAGTGTGAGCTAAATGTTAATCAGAACTAGTGCAAACGTGCATAAGACTCTTAATATAAATATAAGACCAATTTGATGACTTTTTGTTTTACCAAACAATATACAATAAAACAAGACTATGATCAAATCGTTAGATAAAAAGTTATCTAGATGTGTAGGTAGTTAGATTAAATCAAAGATTTTACCTTTCCTTACATAACAAACGATATGAGATGTGGTCGAAATTTGGTGAAAACTTTTTTAGATTATTACTACAACACGGGAGCTATTCCTATTTTAATTGGTTCTGAGATAGTTCAAAAGAAACGAAAACCGAGACTAAAAGATATTAAAAGAAGAAATAAAAAGAGACTTCAACGGCCATTAACATGTAGAACATTAGCTGAACTTCATTTCAAAAATTTGAACATATATGATGATTACGATATCTCTTTTGACGATTTAAATTTTAGTCACAGAAATGTTACTTCGAATCGAACAACTGTTAACCGAATCTCGGAATCATTGCTTACTAAAGAAGACAGAAAATATCTTCAATCACTATCACCTACTACATATATGGTCTTACCAAAACCTTCTTTATCTATTATTGATTTTAATTTAATAATTCGTGATGAAATTAATACTCATATTAATCAAAATCCATTGAAAAAATATAAAACAACTGTAACTTAAGTATAATAAATTAATTTATTAAAAAAGTTTGTTATTTTACACGGTTTCACCTAAAGAATTACTTTTATGTAACTCTCTTTCTGGATTGAAGTAACCAAGTAAATGTTAATTTTTACTTCTATACATGCTGGATGGCTGAAAAAGAACAGTCCATTAAAATTATTACTGAGGAGAATAATAGTAATTCTTCATCAACATTTTGAAATCTTTCTATATAAAATTCTTGTTTTAAACTTTTTCTATTGTTATAATAAATGTATTATAAATAGTTAATTTACCTATTTACCAACAGAAACATTCGATCTAGCCACCTGAGGTTAAAGAGCTCATGCAAAGTTTTAATATTTCTTAATACAAAATCAATTTTTCAATCAAATAGAAATATTTATCAACTAAAAACTAAAATTTATTCAAATAATATACTTTTTTGCACGATTGATCATTTTTGACTGTTTACCGTGACAGATGTTACGTCAGTAGGTGACATTTACTAGCAACTCGACGGTAAGTGAATTACTTAAAAAATTTCTTAATTTTAATTTATTTTTTTAAAGAATAAAGAAAACTAACGAATTATTTATTAATATTGAAACTTATGGTACAATTTGTTAAATTATTTAATGAAATCCCACTTGTTTGGGCTGTGGTTTCACTTCTAACAGAAACTCCTGCAGAATCGCATACATTAGTAGTATTACTAGTATTGCACAATATTTTTCGGCAAAATCTACTTTAATTTGAAGTGAATCTTCTACAAGCTTTCTGCCACTGTCGATGAACGCCAACCTCCATGACGCTTTAATCCGAGGACATCAACACATTTATTAGCCAAAAGCATTGCTGTGTCCTCCTGAACGAATGGCCAGTATAGTTCTCGGGATTAGGCAAATTTAAGAATTTGGCAATTTGAGAAGGCCAGCACCCGATTGTCCCTTTCCCTATTACTTGAGCACAACATTTTCCTTTGGCATCTTAAGAACAAATGATTTGATTTTACTTGTAATGGACGAAGTTTTATATACTTTTGCAGAATTTCTAAATATGGAATTTTATCGTCTGGTTTAATAACGACTGTAAAATTACGCTGGATGTTCGTTTTTGTATTGGGTACTTTTACAATCATTAAACCATCGGTTTGTTGGATGTCATTCATAGTAATATTATATGATTCTTCTCTTCTACAGGCACCAGATATTCCAAATATCATTGCGACCTACAAATTATGAAAAAATCTTCATTAGAGTATTTATTTTACCTAAACTAGCTTACATTACCTAGTGAATTAGAAATTCTTCATTCGGTGCTTCCATCAGAAACTTTTTAAATTGCTCCCGTGTAAAAATGCTCGCCTTCTTAGGCCTATAGCCAACATTTTTTCTCTTTAAATACGCGATCAAAGTTGAAAACTAATAAAGAAAAACGGTGGATTTAATCATTGAATATTCTGCCCAGAGGCTTCCAGGAGCTTTTAACTACATATGTCTTTAAACGAAATATGACAATGTAGTATTTTTATCGATTCTTAAATTCTGTTATACACCTTAGTTACTACCTAACAACCAAAGTAACTATATTGATAAAATGAATGAAACTAGTCAATATGACGAAAATGTATAATTTTATAATTTATAATGGTATCAATCGTGCAAAAAAACGTTATAAGCATGTCGAACGTTAAGGGTAACCGATCTGAGACAATAATTGGTAACTATAACTATAACTAAGTATCTTGATAAAATGAATGAAACTAGTCAATATGACGTTTAATTTTATAATTTATAATGGTATCAATCGTGCAAAAAACGTTATAAGCATGTCGAACGTTAAGGGTAACCGATCTGGACCCCTATTCTTGACGGTGATAGAATAGAAATCTCCCTAGGGAGCACTCCCTACTTTCATTCTATCACCTTTTTATTGGTTACATGAAACTGTATTCTTGAGTTCGATAGAAAAAAGTACAGTTGCTGTAGAAAGAAGCAAATTGATTGATTGAAGATCATGCAAACAAACGTGGTTTTTTTTTACGGTTTCTAAAGTGTTTCAGGAGCTATATTTTATTTCATTTCTACATTTAATTCTATTTCATAGCATAATATTTAGTTCTAGTTTTTTATTTAGTATTTGTATGTGTTTAGTGTAGTATTAATATTGTTTGCCTTTGTGTCACCGGTGTGTTTACAATTTACAATGGATTTGAATAATGTTTTAATTTACGACGCTATACAAAATGATATACGAGAAGCAGAAGAGGATATCAATATCAGAAGAGAAGTTTTACCCTTGGTAAACCCATTTGATGAATTAACAGAGTATAGGTTTACAAGGCTTTTCAGATTGAACAAGGAAGTTTATCGCGACGTTATAGTGTTTCTAATCTTTGGAAGAGCCCCCAGGTAAACTGTTCAATAAAGTTGACAACTCTGTCCATAGGGCTTCCATTTTTTCTTTTGTATAGGACTGCGTTAATTTGCCGGAGTACATTTCTTCTCTTGCAGAAATAAAGTCCACAAGAATCTGCTTTTGTTGGGTGTTCATAGGAGCACTCTTTTGTTTTTTTTTATTTTCTGCCATTTTCACTACAGTATATATGTCTTATCTATGTTCTCTACTGTTACTTCTGATTAAAAAAAATAAATAACAGGTTGATAATGGACAGACAATTATTTTTGATTATCTAAGCACGAAACGACGAAATACATCATATAACATATAACCAAGAAGCATATAACTACTATGAAAGAAATACTTCTATACTATTTTTGGTTCGAAAATAAAAATCTCTAACACCTTCTCTTGGTGTTATAGCGGTTCCTTCAAAAATAACCAATAGAAGTAATTGTTCTCTCGGGGAGCAACCCTTCTATCGGTACAGTGAGAGAACGAATTTTAAGAATACGGTTTTGGCATTTTCAATAGAACCACGCCCACTTTCTATTGGCTGTTCTATTCTATCACCGTCAAGAATAGGGGTCCTGAGACAATAATTGGAGTCGTCGCTCCGCTCCTCCTCCAAACAATTGTCTTCGATCGGTATACAACCCTTACCGTTCTTCATACTTGTACTATAAATTACTTTAAAATTAAATAAAAATTAACCTTTTTAGTATATATGTACCTATACATACCAGTACTGAGAATCTGCCATTATGTATCTTTACCCTAATACAAAATAAGCTGTTATCATGATAAAATTAATAAAGAACATTGTCTTTGAATTTATTTAAACATTTAACGCTTTTGTGGGTAATTATAATCTATAATTATAATTTTTACTTCACTTTATTTCAAAGCGAAAACTTTACATTAGAAGAGCTGGATGAGCAGTTTAAATTTCTTAAGGAGCACAAGGGACATATATTTAATACTCAAATAAAGTATTTGTTAGGTCGAAAATCAATTCTATACTTCAATACTAGCCAATTTGAACCATATCTTCGATATGAAATATTAGACTTTTTATTAGACACGTCTATTTGTGGGACATGTTTTGTTTAATTTAAGGCAATGCACAACTAGCTGAGAATACTGATAACCAATTTATGTCAAAAAAATGGTACTACTTTTTTAGTGTTCGTTTCCTCTCCTTCTTATGGTTAAATATTCTGTATACTATCGCTTTTGATAGTATACACAAAGAGTATTCCTTGCAAATATTTCAACACGACTTTGGGCCTATGTCGTGTCGCTCAAAAGCGAGACGTTTTGAAGTAACGCTTTAATAAAACAGCTCTTTATTTGTATTCTGTGTCCAACTTTTAGCATTAATCTATGGTTTAACTTCTTGTTGATCAGTATTATAATATTTAAACATATTATATACACTGTGTCCGTAAAGTATGGAACAAATTCCTTTTTAGCTAAACAGGCCATTTTAAGATATAATCCTGAAACACGTCGATTTTTTATTTAAATTTACTGTATTTTAAAATATTTTAGGGTGAATAATGACGTCAGCGAAAATAATAATAAAAGAATTCAGTTATAAGAAACGAAAAATTAAAAAAAAAGTGCCTTAATACAACTAAATGCGGATAAATGTATAGCTAGTATTTCAGCCGAATGTAGTCAAATTTGGTTACCAATGTTAGAAAAAAAATTTCCTATTGTCAACTACCTGCGTTATCAGGATAGTATCATAAGTTTTTATTCAAGTTTTCTTATGATTTATCATTGGAATTGTTGTTAATCGATATACACTTCAATACCAAAATTCACAAAACTGTTTAGATATAATTTAAAAACGAAAATAATCATCACAAAAAAAGTAACAACTGACGCGTTTTATTTAACATTTCGGAAATGAGCAAAAAGCACTATTCCAAAGAAAACCGTTCATGGAGCGTGCATTTCACTGGATCCCATCCATAGTGGACTATGACATTGTTACAATCACACAATTAAATATTTTACCAAGGACGTAGTCAATGGACCTTTAACATTTGACAACAAATTTTTGTAGTTTTAAACTTCAAAATATTATTGATTGTCTAGATGTCAAATTTTTCCGAAGTGTCATTTAAAAACTAAAGTTATTTATAACGGTAGCTGGAACGCTACCGAAACGTCGAAATAAAAACATTAAAAAAGGATTGTGGTTTAATTTCCAAAAAAAATAACAAAACAAAAATACAATAGTTTTGTGTGCGCTCATAAAATAACGCGTTCATTCTTTATTAGTCAAATTAACAATTTTATCAAAAATGCTGATTGTCTAGGTCTTTCTAGGTAATTAATTTTGAACAAATTGCACACGTCCATCTAAGTTCGCGATATGTCTCCATGCTCAAATATCATAAGTATTTAAATTTTTAGTTTTACACTTAACTCTATTTCTACTTTAAATTAAATCTAAGTAATAATAAAAACATTCACGAATACCAAAAATATTGTAGTACTAAACTATCCCTGAACATAAATAAATTACTTAACAAAGAATGACATTTCACCTCTCACTCACGTCCTACTTAGATCAAATTAGACTAGGCGTATCTTATCATGGGGAATTAACAATATATGCACCAACATTATATATAACTACATGAACTAAGATTTGACTTACTACCTTCTTGCTTTCTAAAGGTGTTGGTAGCACTTTGTTCTCGAAACCCTGTCGCGCGTTAAAATAATTCCCCCTGGAATTCACCCCATTTTGCCGAATTCCGAATATGTATTTTCCAGAACAAATATTCGTTCATTAATTAACAAAAATGAATTCTGAAATCTGAAATGAATCATTTAAAGCTTCATCAACTTTACATTCTTATCAACCCTTCCTATTAGGGTTTCTATAATCTGTACAACAAACTGCATCCCCCTCTACCAAGGTTTCCTCCCTACTCCCTTTGTAATTTATTATTTGCTTCTCACCTTGTTTAACATTTTGTACCCCTTTGGTCGAAAATAAGTCTAATCTAGTTTTTATTTTTTTTAAATGATACTGGAGAAAGTCAATCCTGTAGTAGAGTGGATAGAAATTCTATATAAAAACATAACGGTACGACAATGTTTCCAAAGGTAAACCTTTGGGATACAGTAAAGCTCCCTCCCTAAAATGAGCAATTGTTGCCTCGGCCACTTGGAGTATGTATCTACGATTAAGAGAATCATCTTGCCTCTAATTGGGTCTAAGAACATTTGGTTTTTTTATAAATTTATCTTTCGGATGACTAAGGCATACATGAAAGATTATGCTGTTAACTGTTAACCCTTTGCCTAATATACATGCCTAATATATGGTCTTTTCAAGTTGCAGGCCTAATTTTAGTTTAATCCACGGGTAACTGCCCTTCTACCATGTTGCGGGCCAACGTTACCAAGCGTTAGCTTAAACATAGTTAGTTACTCGAATAAAGTGAAAATTATAATCAAACCCATCTAGAAATAATGATAAACTCTTATGCTCTCCAAAAAGTGCTAGCAGAGGTTTCCGATCAATTAAGATTTCAAACTTCTGTTAAGTGCTGATATAATTTAGAAACCGACCAATAAACAGCAAGTACCTCCTTCATTGCCATGGAATAACATTATTCCGCTTTGCTGAGGACTCTGGAAACGTAACAAATAGGCCTTTCCGATCCGTCTTCCATTAATTGCAATAGGACTGCATTAATCCCATGGTCACTGGCATCACATGCTAACCTAACTGGTTTATCTGGGTCATAGTGTACTAGATCTATTTCTGATGCTCCCTTTTGGTAAAGTTGAATACGCCTTCACATTTCTTAGTCCACTTATATTCCCTATTAAATCATATAAAGGCTTAAACTTTTCCCGAAGATTATTTCAAAAGCGTTAATAATAATTTACCATTTCAGCCCAGCCCTAACTTCTGTAAAGATGGCCCCTACACATCCCTGTAGAACTTTTTCCACGATATTCTAAAAAATTGAGAAGCTGGCTTTGTATCATAAGGTAATCTGTTTATTCCATGTATCCACCAAGGTGCTCGAGCTATACTCTGGTTCACAGTTATTATGCAGCATTACGTTTATGGACGACGGCGTTGCCATATCGGCATGTTCTTCGAATTTGGTTCCAACTGGCGCAGGATTGCCATTGTGTTACTATTATGATTTAAATGTTGACTAAATTATTCATTTGAAAATCGTTTAGTGAGTAATTAAGAATATTTATAATTATGCTTTTAGATTAATTTTACGCGCTTAAAGGAAAATATTGTAAATCCGCTAAAATATTCAAATTTTATACGTTTAATTATCACGTATAAAGAAACCAAAGCGGCAACGGTGTTGAATATTCGCCCATAAGATATTGGCCTATGCCGGCCACACTGCATAATAACTGTGAACCAGAGTATAGTAATTTACTGGTTTTATCATCCAATACAGACTGTAAAAGTAAGGTTCGATGTTCAAGTAGGTGTTTTGCATAATTTGACTTATCTGGTTGTTTTAATCTATATGCTCTTAAGTGTTCATTGAATCTTACTTCAAAATTTCTTTGTGTTTGACCTATACCGCATTACATTACCCAAATTAAAAAAATCTGGTGTTTACTAAATTAATTGTCCAAAATGTAATGCTGTATATGAAGGTCAAACACAAAGAAATTTTGAAATAAGATTCGATGAACACTTAAGAGCATATAGATTACAACAACCAGATAAGTCAAACTATGCAAAACACCTACTTGAACATCCAACCTCACTATTACACAACAATGACATCCAAATACAACACACTTGTAATAAAAAACAAAATTTAGATTTTCTTGAAGAACTTGAAATAAAAAGACATCTAGCTGATCCACAATTTAAAGTTGTTAATGAACAAATAAATCTTGGAAGTTCCCCACTATTAAACTGTTTACTTTGATTGAGTTTACATTTTATACAAGACGTAATTGTAAAACACAAATATATTAAGTTATTGTAAAGATCAGCATGATATAGTTTTTTACTGGTTTTTCTATATCATTGCTCAGTTATACTGATCTTAGAGGAAAGTACATCCAGGATAATCCCTTAGGGCTATTAACATCTAGGCTTTAATATTGTTATAACTTATTACTTCCATTCTTGGTCTAGCCTTAATACTACCTAAACAACATCAGGTACCTAGCTGCAACAATCAAAATGTAACTTAAATGTCAATCTGACGATGCTATTCAGCGAAACGGCCGTCATTGTAATTTAAAACATAATTTTTCGAATAAACTTGGAAGTTGCGTTCAGACGAAGAGTTTTTTATTATTCTTCCTATTTAACATTGACAATGTTTCTTTCTTCATCTCCTTTTTCAACTACTTCTTCTAGCAAGTTTACCCTAATTTTGCAAGCAGCCAATATGTGGCCCCGTCTCGTCTATCACACTAAACTTTCTGTACCTGTCTTACATTTTTTAAAGTACCTTTTTTCGTGGACACACCTAGAAATAATGAAAATAAAAAAGTGTGTCTAAAATAAGATGTGATTTTCTTGTACTCTATAAAGTATAAATGATTGTGAAAACCAAATTGCGAGCAACATTTTTTACCTTCACATACCAATCATTAACATTTTCATGTTTTTGCTTCAAAGAGTCATAAATAATTACCTATTCGTCTATACACAGATAGTCTAGGCTTAAAGTGCGTCCTCAATAGAGCCGTTGATTAAGTATATAACAAGATACTTTTGACATCGTGTTCATGAGAAAACAAATTATAATCGGCATCGGTACGGTTTGAGATTATACCCATTTACAATATTCAGAAAAATCCTCTACCTACAGGTGGCGTTTATTTTGTACTGACAATAATAAAATATGAATTGTACTGATTTTTGAAATTCTTTATTTTTGTTTTGTTTAATTGTTATAAATTTCCAACAATAGTTTTATAGGCATTCTATTGCAAATTTTTAATTAGTTTCAACAAAAAATAAATCAATAAATACATTATACAGGGTGTTTCAAAAAAAGGTAACACCGTCTCTAGGATAGGTAAAAAACTGAAAAATAATTGGGGTTTGCTTAGTAAAATTTTTTTCTAACGCCATCCGTTTTCAAGATAAAGGGCGTTGAAGAAAATAAAAAATTACACATTTCTTACGATTTTGCCGAAACTACTGGCACCATTGCAATGAAATTTTATACGAATATGTTTTGGAAGCTGATTATCCCATGAATTTGTTTTTATAACTAACTCTCATAGAGGGCGCTAGTTACACGATTCATACAACGTATTATTCAACATAACTTTTTTTAGGGTAGAAATATTAGTCAAAACTCCAAGTGAACATAAACATCGTTTAATTCTACACCAAAAAGGTACTCTTGGTAAAACTCGATATTATGTACCGTTTTCGGAATATTTTGATTTGAAAATTATGAAGTAATAACCGCTCCTCGTATAAGTTAATGATAAATTTATTAATTAAAAAAACTTATGATATTAAAAACAAATAACAAGGTTCCAAAACTCTATTTATTGTTGACTTATTGTCATAACAATCAATAAATGTCAATATTACATGGCAAACTTAGAGAAAAGCGAACTTTATCATTAGTTTATACCAGGAGCGGTTATTACTTCATAATTTTCAAATCAAAATATTCCGAAAACGGTACATAATATCGAGTTTTACTAAGAGTACCTTTTTGGTGTAGAATTAAACGATGTTTATGTTCACTTGGAGTTTTGACTAATATGTCTACCCTAAAAAAAGTTATGTTGAATAATACGTTGTATGAATCGTGTAACTAGCGCCCTCTATGAGAGTTAGTTATAAAAACAAATTCATGGGATATATCAGCTTCCAAAACATATTCGTATAAAATTTCATTGCAATGGTGCCAGTAGTTTCGGCAAAATCGTAAAAAATGTGTAATTTTTTATTTTATTCAACGCCCTTTATCTTGAAAACGGATGGCGTTAGAAAAAAATTTTGCTAAGCAAACCCCAATTATTTTTCAGTTTTTTACCTATCCTAGAGACGGTGTTACCTTTTTTTGAAACACCCTGTATAAGCTTACAGGTACTAAAGGAAAAGTTTGTTTTATTCAGATATACAGGGTATATCATAAGTTTCCAGTTTGACTAAAGTTCTTTTGAAACCACACCGTCAAATTAAAAAAAAACCAAAATAAAATTAAAAATATTTAGTGTAAATTGTGACATTTTTAACAATCACTGTAACATCTGGCAGCGAGTAAACGAAACGATTTTTTAAAAATTATAATTTACTAGGGATTTGTTAATAACTGAAATTTTTAAAATATTTTATTATCAAATTTTACAATAATGGGTAAAAGTATCATATACTTCACAGACAAAATTAAATTAACAATTAAAATAAGATTTTAAAAAATTACTACTGTAGTTTGGATTATGGTAAAATCGTAATCGGTGCGGGTAATAAAACTGTAAGAACAAGTCATTTCAGGGGTTCCCTTAAAATCCATTTTTTGCCCACTCGGAACGTTTGTAAGTAAATTTTGAATATACCAGATGAAAGAGAATTTTTTTATCTACCTTTGTGCAAAATTTAATTCATGGACATCTGCATTTACCCACCAGGTCCAAAGGATATTTCCGAATTTGCGTAAAAAATTCCCTTTAAGTCCATTTTTGGGCCACTCGGAACGTTTATAGGTAATTTTTGAATATGCCAGATGAAAGAGAATTGTTTTTTCTACCTCTCTGCAAAATTTCATTCATTGACATCTTCATTTACTCACCAGCTCCAAAGGATATATCCGAATTTGCGTTAAAAATTCCCTTAAAATCAATTTTTTGCCCAATCGCAACGTTTTTAAGTAATTTTTATGCAAGATCAAAATTTCATTCATGGACATCTTCATTTACCCACCAGCTCCAAAGGATATTTCCGAATTTGCGTTAAAAATTCCCTTAAAATCCATTTTTTGGCCAATCGAAACGTTTGTAAGTAATTTTTGAATATACCAGATGAAACAGAATTGTTTTTTCTCCCCCTGTGCAAAATTTCATTCATTGACATCTTCATTTACCCACCAGCTCCAAAGGATATTTCCGAATTTGCGTTAAAAATTCCCTTAAAATCCATTTTTTGGCCACTCGAAACGTTTGTAAGTAATTTTTGAATAAACCAGATGAAACAGAATTGTTTTTTATCCCCCAGTGCAAAATTTCATTCATTGACATCTTCATTTACCCACCAGTTCCAAAGGATATATCCGAATTTGCGTTAAAAATTCCCTTAAAATCAATTTTTTGCCCAATCGCAACGTTTGTAAGTAATTTTTATGCAAGATCAAAATTTCATTCATGGACATCTTCATTTACCCACCAGCTCCAAAGGATATTTCCGAATTTGCGTTAAAAATTCCCTTAAAATCCATTTTTTGGCCACTCGAAACGTTTGTAAGTAATTTTTGAATATACCAGATGAAACAGAATTGTTTTTTCTCCCCCTGTGCAAAATTTCATTCATTGACATCTTCATTTACCCACCAGCTCCAAAGGATATTTCCGAATTTGCGTTAAAAATTCCCTTAAAATCCATTTTTTGGCCACTCGAAACGTTTGTAAGTAATTTTTGAATATACCAGATGAAACAGAATTGTTTTTTATCCCCCTGTGCAAAATTTCATTCATTGACATCTTCATTTACCCACCAGCTCCAAAGGATATATCCGAATTTGCGTTAAAAATTCCCTTAAAATCAATTTTTTGCCCAATCGCAACGTTTGTAAGTAATTTTTATGCAAGATCAAAATTTCATTCATGGACATCTGCATTTACCCACCAGCTCCAAAGGAAATTTCCGAATTTGCGTTAAAAATTCCCTTAAAATCCATTTTTTGGCCACTCGAAACGTTTGTAAGTAATTTTTGAATATACCAGATGAAACAGAATTGTTTTTTATCCCCCTGTGCAAAATTTCATTCATTGACATCTTCATTTACCCACCAGCTCCAAAGGATATATCCGAATTTGCGTTAAAAATTCCCTTAAAATCAATTTTTTGCCCAATCGCAACGTTTGTAAGTAATTTTTATGCAAGATCAAAATTTCATTCATGGACATTTGCATTTACCCACCAGCTCCAAAGGATATTTCCGAATTTGCGTTAAAAATTCCCTTAAAATCCATTTTTTGACCACTCGAAACGTTTGTAAGTAATTTTTGAATATACCAGATGAAACAGAATTGTTTTTTCTCCCCCTGCGCAAAATTTCATTCATTGACATCTTCATTTACCCACCAGCTCCAAAGGATATATCCGAACTTGCGTTGAAAATTTATTTAAAATCCCTTTTTTGCTCACTCGGAACGTTTGTAAGTAATTTTTGAATATGCCAGATGAAAGAAAATTGTTTTTTCTACCTCTGCAAAATTTCATTCATGGACATCTTCATTTACCCACCAGCTTCAAAGGATATATCCGAATTTGCGTTAAAAATTCACTGATATTTCAATTTTAACACACTAGGAACATTTATTAAGTATATATTAGTATTTAAATAATATTTTATTTCATTTTATATTTTTGTTTTCATTAAATTAACGTTAAAATGTTTTTTATCCACCACAAATTATCATGGTTCCCCCGTATTTAAATTTAGTATTATCGTAAAACGGTATTATCATGTGCCAGCGTTCAATTTTACATACAACTTGGTGGTCGATTTTGATGCGCTGTTGACAAATGAGTTGCTTGTCGTATTTCTACGGTAGGAGCTAGGAGCTAGCTTCTCACCGATATTTTACTACAGTTAATATTTTATTTATACAGAAGACAAAATTTTTGTTTTTCTACTTTCTTTAGAAAGTAGTAGTAATTTGCTTAATTTGAAGATTTTCTGCCTGTACAATATTAATATTTATCCCAACTATCATCATGTTGCAAAATAATTTTAACAAATACCTAATCTATGTGATTGTCATTACAACAAAGATCGTCTTTTATTAAATTGAAATAATCTTGTTTTATTTGAGTTTTAATGTTTTTACACAATTTATATTTATCATAAAAATTTGGAATATTTTTAAGTAGATGATGAATTACTGCATTATATTTTGGAGTAGGTTTCTTTAAATAGCTACCTAATTTGTTTTTTGCCAAAGTCTTTGTGGAAAATTTGTAATTCAATATTACTAAATGACTTATCCGAATTTATCATAAGACATTTTTGAAAATTGTATAGTAGTTTTCACAATAAATAATAAATGGTGACTGAAGGATTATAATAAAACCAATTAGACCCTTAAGTTGTAAAATCCGAGATGCACATCATAAATGTAAAAGGACTTGATTCAGGTAATTTTGTTTCTCAAAGAGGGATTGTAGAGGATTACAGCTTACACTTCTTGTTCATTTTAGTATTTGTATTTCATTGAAAGTGTTCACTTGTGTTACGGCGTGAAATAATTTTATAACATTTATTTGTTATTACAGACATTAATAGCAAAGATTTTACACCCCAACGTCAGAATAAGCAGCATGTGTCGTCCGTGGATAAAAAGTAATAGTGCTTCTTCCAGTGGTTCGTAAAAGAAGAATCACTTATCTTGTGACGCGAATATCATTATAAAAAATGTGTATAGTTCCTTACTTCAGCAAGGATGTAACGCGGGTGCTGCAGCAAGAGTAACCAGTAATTTGACGAAGGTGCCTTTTACTTCAGTTAGTAGAATTGTTGAAAATTCCATGGAATCAAGAAAAAAGCGTAAAAATTCCGGTGTCACAAAAAGTCTAGACGACTGGGAAAAAGATTTGATAAGGCGAAAAATCTACACTATGTACGATGAGCAGCATGTCCCTACATTCAAAAGTCCGAAACAGCAGCTCATCAATGACGAAACTCACATTAACTGTGGCCTCACTACTCTTTGGCGAGCTCTGTCTGCAATGGGCTTTAAATATCGCAAAATTGACAAGAGACAAGTAATAATGGGATCCACACGTTTAATAAACTGGCGTTCTGAATATATAACATCAATAAGAAAATACCAGTCTGAAAATCGGCCAATACTCTACCTCGACGAGACGTGGTTTGGGTTTGACACGCATCACACCTCTTCCAAAGGATGGTCTGATTCCTCTCATAAGTGTAAAACAAAAGCAAATAGAGGAAAGAAAATCACAATATTACAAGCAGAATCAGCGTTCTGGTAATGGACAACGCAAGCTATCATAGTCGACAATTGCAAAAAATTCCTGGCTCAAAGAATACGAAATTGGAGATTCAAAACTTCATGGTTGTATATGACATATAATTTGAGGAAAATTATACGAAAAAAGAAATTTTATGAGTGCTGCAGTCATTTTCTTTAAAAAAACGTATGTTTATGATACAATTCCAGAAGAATTGGGACATACAGTATTACGACTACCTCCCTACTACTGCGTGTTCAATCCCATAGAGGTTATGTGGCACCAACTTAAATCGAGTGTGCGCGGAAAAAATACTTCTCCGACTTTAAGTGGTAGTGTGGTAGAATTAATTAGGAACTGTATGAATGACATTCCTACCGAGAGTTGGAAAAGTTCTGTTAGTCATGTTATAAACGTTGAAAACTCGTACCTTTCTGTAAAATCAATTGCGCCAATTATAATTAATTTAGATGAGGATAGCGATAGCGACACTGAACTAAATATAAAATAGAATTGTAACATTTAAATAAATTACTTGTATATTTCCTATATTATGCAAAATTCAAATTTCTTAAGTTTTACCCTGTAGCATATTTGCATCTTTTACCTGATGATTTTCTACACAATGAGATTAAATCGGGTAGTTTATTGCAGTTATTAAGCCAATACCATTTACTGTGAAAAATACAACACCTTCGTTGGTTTCCGTTTTTCATAAAGCGACCACGGTTTTTTCCACCAATCAGAAAGCAGGACTCTACGTATTAAGGTCAGATCATGATACAAATATACAAGATAAGATATCGCGCATGTTTGGGGTGTGGTTAGTGACGTCACTTGTGACCAACCGCCATTGTTTACAGGTTATAATTTTAAATTTCTCCGGGAAAATATAAAATAAATTAATTAAAATTCGGTGTGCTGTATACGGGTGCCTAATTTTTTTATTATTTTACCTAGTCTACGTCTACCATCGTTCCCTTTAATTAAATCTCGAATAAAAATATAATTTAACATTTCTCAATTTATTTATTCTCAATTTTATGCCATACATATATGATTTGAATTTTGTTTTGATAAATAATGTTGAATAACCAACAAATAAAAGTTTTAAACAATAAATTGACTAAATAAATATCAAATTCCTATATATTAACGTTGAAACCATAGATATATAATTTATTTTATTCTTAGTCTGAGATTGAAACGCGCTATAGAATATCACAAGTGACGTCACATGCGCAGATCGGACGAGTTTTAAACCGCTAGATATCATACATTGTATATTTGTATCATAAGGTCATGAACCCTATTCTTGACGGTGATAGAATAGAACAGCCAATAGAAAGTGGGCATGGTTCTGTTGAAAATGCCAAAACCGTATTCTTGAAATTCGTTCTCTCACTGTACCGATAGAAGGGTTGCTCCCCGAGAGAACAATTACTTCTATTGGTTCTTTTTTAAGGAACCGCTATAACACCAAGAGAAGGTGCTAGGGATTTTTATTTTCGAACCAAAAATAGTATAGAAGTAATTTCTTTCATAATAGTTATATGCTTCTTGGTTATATGTTATATGATGTATTTCGTCGTTTCGTGCTTATATAATCAAAAATAATTGTCCGTCCGTTATCAACCTTTTATTTATTTTTTTTTTAATCAAAAGTAACAGTAGTAAACATAGATAAGACATATATAGTGTAGTGAAAATGGTAGAAAATAAAAAACAAAACAGTGCTCCTATGAACACCCAACAAAAGCAGATTCTTGTGGACTTTATTTCTGTAACAGAAGAAATGTACTCCGGCAAATTAACGCAGTCCTATAAAAAAGAAAAAATGGAAGCCCTATGGACAGAGTTGTCAACTTTATTGAACAGTATACCTGGGGGCTCTTCCAAAGATTGGAAACACTATAACGTCGCGACAAACTTCCTTGTTCAATCTGAAGAGCCTTGTAAACCTATAATCTGTTAATTCATCAAATGGGTTTACCAAGGGTAAAACTTCTCTTCTGATATTGATATCCTATGCTGCTTCTCGTATATCATTTTGTATAGCGTCGTAAATTAAAACATTACAATCCATTGTAAATTGTAAACACACCGGTGACACAAAGGCAAACAATATTAATACTAAACTAAATACATACAAATACTAAAAACAATACTAAATAAGAAACTAGAACTAAATATTATGCTATGAAATAGAATTAAATGTAGAAATTAAATAAAATATAGCTCCTGAAACACTTTAGAGACCGTAAAAAATAAACAATAACCTCGTTTGTTTGTATGATCTTTAATTGTAAAAAATTCTTTATTCCGATTGGTTTAACTATTTGGCAACCAATATCAATTGGTAACCAATAGAAAGGTGATAGAATGAAAGTAGGGGTCCATATAACATTATAAACATTTTTAATTTTTGTAGTAGCTAGTTAAGTGATATAATTAAAAAAAAAGAATTTATTTGATACTCAATAATTAATGATAATAACTTATTTACCACTACATAAATAACTATAACTAATCAATTTTTCATTCATATACCTACCTACCTAATAGTCCTATTAGAAGCTTGCAGAACCTAACCCTCTTGAGAAAAAGATTCTACTACTTTAGAACATTTAAATAATATCAAATATTAATCAATCAAATTAATAAATACAAATCAATCAATCAAAAAATAAACACTCTAAATCATAATATTCATTACAAAATTGCCCAACTGTAGGGCTAGTTGGCTAGTTTGTGTTGGAAAATTAGGTTTTTATTTAAACAATATCTGTTGAAAAATAGTAGACAATTTAATATTAAATACTAGGAAGGTTTCTTCATTAAAAGACTACATTATTAGATATTTTATTAAGATCGATATACATTTTGCATTTTATTCTAACATAAGTACAATTTTTTTATTGGCGGATCCCAGATGCGACGCCCATGGTATCCCTTCTCCGTTCTTGCCGGTAGCACCGTACATAAACAAGACTAGTAGAACAACTTACCCTTCGGCACTTTGATGTCGATGCTTCAAAGTAAAGCCGCTATCGTTCGAAAACAAGCACGTAAAATACATTTGCTGTGGGCCCGACAAATCCCGAAATCGGCGACGGGGTAAGGAAGGAACGTGTATGGGCGTGCCCTAGAGTTGGAATTCTAGTCTTTGTTAATGTTCGGTGCCGGTAGCGAGCACAACCCTCTTTTTCAGCGACAGACAGAGAGAGACGTTTTTCGACTTTTAACTAGAGACAATCTAATGTTGTTGTATTGTAACGTAACTACATAATAATACTAAGAACAATAAATAACTGAACGGTTGAACCAAACTTCCACTATTTATTTGAAAAACACGTTTTAAAATGCAATTACAGCTGTTTCGCTAATAACTAGCATCGTCAGATTGACATATTGAAGTTACATTTTGTTTGTTTGTTGCTAGGTACCTACTTGATGTTGATAAGTAGTTAAGGCTAGACCAAGTAAGGAAGTAATAAAACATAACAATATTAAAACCTAGATGTTATTAGCCCTAAGGGATTATCCTGGATGTATTTCCCTTTAAGATCAGTATAACTGTGTGAAAATCCAGGAAAAAACTTTATCATGCTGATCTTTACAATAACTTAATATATTTATGTTACAATAATGTCTTATCTATGTATAAAATGAAGACTCAATCAAAATAAACAGTTTAATAGTGGAGAACTTCCAAGATTTATTTGTTCATTAACTACTTTTAACTGTTGAAATTAAAAGACATCTAGCAGATCAACAGTTTAAACTAGTTAATGAACAAATAAATGTTGGAAGTTCTCCACTATTAAACTGTTTACTTTGATTAAGTCTTCATTTTATACATAGATAAGACATTATTGTAACATAAATATATTAAGTTATTCTGCTACCTGTTACCTTTGAGCGGTTGATGGAAACTATTCTTCGAGGTTTATCCTGGGAATCTTGTTTGGTCTACTTAGATGACATCATTATAATGGGTAAGGATTTTAAAGAACATTTGGCTAACCTAGAAGAAGTCTTTCGACGACTGAAAAAGGCCAATCTAACATTGAATGTTAAGAAATGTAACTTGCTCCAGAGACAGGTCAGTTATTTTGGACATGTTATAAGCAAGGATGGCGTTACTGTAGATCCCGCCAAGATTCAAGCCGTTCAAGAGTGGCCGCTCTCTTCTGATAAGCATCAACTTCGCAGCTTCGTGGGTCTTTGCTCATATTACAGACGATTTGTTAGAAATTTTGGAGACATTGCCAAGCCCTTAACGAGACTAACTGAGCAAGATAAGACTTTTTGTTGGAGTGAAGAATGCCAAAAGGCCTTTGAATTTTTAACGAAGGAATTGACTTCGGCCCCTTTTCTCGCTTATCCTCGTCCTGAGGGCAGACTTATTCTGGATACCGACGCTAGCAATGTGGGAATCGGAGCTATACTTTCACAACTTCAAGACGGAAAAGAAAGAGTTCTAGGATATTTCAGCAAGACATTATCAAAATACATGCATTCCTCTCGCATTTGTCACAAGTATTATTTGGATTTTAGTAAATAGTTGTTTCGAGAAAAATCGAGATGTCAAGTATTTTGGTATATAAAGCGGATCATTCGCGTTAGTAGAGTTAGTGTTCGTTCAGCTTTTGTGAAGTTTAAAAGTAAAAAGTGACAGTTAGTAATTTGTAACCAGCTAAATTCTTGTATTCAAACAATTTGTAAATAAATTGTGTTTAAAGTCCTCACAAGTGTTTCAATATAGTAGAACAAATAAACAAGAATATAATTTAAGAATTAATCATAACATTATTTTAATGAAACATTTCAGCTGTTTGATTCGTTCAAGATATTCTCATTGGATGGATATGAAATTCTATACAATGGTGGGGCATTAAATAGTTGTTTATATTAAATCGTCATTAAATTATACATTTGAAACAGCATTTGTTGGTGATTGCAAAGCAGCGGAAATAAATATAACATTAAAAAATCAAAACCTATTTCTAACTGCACTTTACAGATCTCCAAATTCTTCTCTGAGCTGTGAAGAATTTAATACAGAGTTACTAAAATATTTAGAGAAAACAAAGAAACAATATATAGTAGGAGATATGAACATTAATCTTTTAAGTAATAATGAACATGTTAAAGAATATAAAAACTACTTCAATTCATACAATTTTACTTCATACGCAAATAAACAAGACCTACAAATAAAACATGTTTAGATAATTTTTTCCTAAAAATAAGTAACACCCCCAATGGTCATGAAGGTTTTATTTTCACTAATGATATTACAGATCACTCACCAATTGTGTTAGCCATTAACATAAATCAGGAAGATCAAACAGAAAAAAGATTAAATAAGAAAAGTTATATTAATTATTCTATTTTAAAAAAGGATTTAAAAAACGAGAAGTGGGAAGATATATACTTTGAGTCATTTATAAATAAGCTAAATTATTATATAACTAAAAATACAAAACTAGTTAAAATAAAAAATAATAATCAAACCGCAAGAAAACCTTGGATTACTAGTGCTCTGAAAATAACAGTATTAAAGCTAGGTATAATAAGTATAAAATTAACTCTAATAAAAATATCTAAACGAAATTATATGAACAGTTTGATAGATAAAAATAAAAATTCATCTACAGCTTTATGGGAATGCATAAATAATGTTTGAGGTACCGGAAAACTAAAAACAAATATTGAAAAATTATTAATAGAAAGCGGACAGGAACTTTCAGATAATCATAAAATAGCAAATAAATTCAATAATTATTATAGTGACCTGGGGCAGAATTACGCTAATAAAGTAGTACTGCCAGTTGATTTTGAAGAACATATAGACATTGTGGAAAATACAATGTATTTAAACAACACAAATGAAATGAAATAAAGAGGATCATAAATACGCTCAAAAATAAAAAATCACCAGGGTGGCACAACATAAGAGTGAAAACTGTAATGAAAATAAAAACTGAAATTATTTAACCCCTTATTCACTTTATAAACAAAAGTTTCAATGACGAATATTTTCCAGACTGTTTAAAAATTGGCATCATCAAACCTCTATACAAAAGCGGCGATAAAACTCGAACTCAGAATTATCGTCCTATATCTTTACTTTCTGTGTTCTCAAAAATTTATGAAAAAGTCCTTAAGTTAAAAATAACTAAGTTTTTAAACAAATTTAAGGTCTTATCTGATACCCAGTATGGCTTTAGAGAAAAAAGGTCGACAGAGAGTTAACTTCAAAATTATACGATGCCTTAGATTCAAAAACACCTACTATAAGCATCTTTGTTGATCTTTCTAAAGCCTTCGATACAGTGTATCATAAGCGACTACTTAAGAAAATAAAATTCTATGGTATGCGCGGGAAAATTTATGAGATATTAGAAAGTTACCTTGGTAACAGAAAACAATATGTGGAAATAAATGGAGTACGTTGTGGTCCAAAAACAATTACTTATGGGGTTCCGCAAGGAACAGTACTTGGACTTATTCTATTCAGTCTGTATATAAATATCTTAATGAAATTAAATTCAAGGGGAGATATTATTAGTTTCGTAGATGACACGGTAATAAAGTATACGTCAGAAAACTGGAATATGTTAAAGACAGTGATTGAAGAAAGATAACAAGATAATATTTTATGTCACGTTGTTCTTCTAATACGATTAAATTATCATCGCGACATATCAAACAGTAACGTTGTAGATGATGAATATTTTTCTTTTAATAAAATGATTTTGTGTTATTTTGTGATATTCCGTTTTTGCCGAAAAGATGTTAATATAATTGAAAGGTGTATCTTCTTGTCACGTTGTATACACTAAACAGCATTATTTAACTCTAGATATTTTTGCAGATGGGGACAAGATCCAAATTAATTTTGCAATTAGTACAAAGAGAAAATCTGCCCTGCAATAGCAATTTAGTCGATTCTAACAACTCGGATTTACAAAATGTTATAACGATGAACCAGTCGGTAAGTTAATTTAATATCCAATTCCTTAGTTACTTTACTAAAAAACAAATAATAATAATAATGTAAAATTCATATTGAGTAATTTTACCTCTATTGGTTAAAAAATTGTTCCAAATAAATAAGCTGACACTAAATACGGAAAAGACGATGTGAAATTCATTTCATTACCATTTATCCCTCAGTATACCAAAGGATTTAATACAATTTTCGGCACGGTGAATTAGGTTTAGTTCATAAAACTAGTACCACCCTGAGACAATTGTTAGGAAATCCGAAGAATAAGAGAGAAGATCTGGAAAAAAGCGGTATATATGAAATAAGTTGTAATGATTGTGATAAAAAGTATGTTGGACAAACAAAAAGATCGGTTAAAACTAGATTTAAAGAACATTAAGCTCATCTGAAATATGGACGCATATAAAAATCTTTTTTTTTTTCGGGCTGAGATGAGAAACTCATGTTCGATGGGTTCTTATCCAGAACCCAACAGTGTTGGACTCACCCTCGAGACGATGCCTACCAACCAAACCCACCTCAAAACTCGCCGTTACCCCCGCCTCGGAATCACTACCCTAGCATACGGGCGGCGGTCCCTCACACACTCTTCACCAATTCATACTATTCGCCATCAGAACATTCCCTTCTTCTAACCATTTTCTCCACAACCTCGCTAACCTCTACCTATTCTTTCTCTCCTCTCAACATTATCTCCACCATGTTCTCCCAATACACTGCTACCCCGAGTCTCCTCTCTAACTTCTCTAGATCCTCCTTGTTCTTCCAACATCTAAACACATGACCCTTTTCATCCTCCACCTCACATCTCACGCATATTCCAGCCTCTCTCTTCCTAATCTTGTGTAGATACCCCACTCTTGACCCATGCCCATTGAGCACTTGGGTCAAAAAGTAGTTTACCTCCCCAAACTCTCGGTCCATCCACTCACTCCTTCTCCCAATCGCCCTTTTTAATGCACATTCATATCCTTCCCACGTTCTCACCATTTCCTCCTCCATCCAATCCTGAGCTTCCTCTGCTAATGCTGCTAATGCACCCACTGTCCTGTACTCCTGTACCACTCTCAACAAAATCCCCCTCTGCACCTGTAGTAGTGGCTTTACCCTTGCATGGATCCCCGCTCTTTCACCCCACACTTCCGCTCCGTACAGCATACTCTGCTCAATCGTCCTACCGATAAATCTCCTCTTCCATTCTCCCGGCCCTTTCACATTACACATCAATCTCCCCAACCATGCTGCTCGTACTCTCGCCTTCTCAGCTGCCTTCAACATATGGTGCTTGAAGGATACTTGGCTATCCAACCAAACACTTAGATACTTTACCGACTCCTCCATGCGAATTTTCTTCCCCTTCACCATTACTCTAACTTCCCTCGTCTTGCTTCGTCCCTTTACGAGCAATCCCACGTCTTATCTTCCGCCACTTCCAATCCGCATCGTTCTATCTTCCACACAATCTTCCTACACATCTTCTCCGCATTTTTTTCTATCTGTCTCTCCCTTTGCCGTACATACCAGGCACACATCATCCGCATACACCGTAATCTCGCACAATCTCGTGTCAGTTCTAATGAAATAATATCCAAGCGATCACACAATTCATCATTACTGACACCTGGATACGTACCGTTGATCTTAAATGACAAATATTTTAAAAATTTGCGCTGTACATTCTCAATAAATTGACTATGTACATCATAAAAAGGTGACCAAATTATAGAGGCATATTCCAGTTTACTACGCACAAAAGAAAAATACAATAATTTAATGGCTTTGATATTGGTCAGGTTTCTGCTATTCCTAACTATAAAACCATACAATTTAAGTGCTTCAGCAACTTTTATAGTTATATTTTCAATAAAAGAAAGATGGCTGTCGAAGATTATGCCAAGATCTTTAATTGTATTTAAACGCTCTAGATCGTTACAGTCAATATTGTAAACATGATTAATAATATTGTGCTTTCTTACATTTATTACAATTAAAAGTTAATCGTTTATTGTCGCACTAATTATGCAAAAGATTCAATGCATTTTGTAAAATGTGACAATCATCAACATGGTTAATTCTAGAATAAAGTTTCAAGTCATCTGCGTAACATAACAATGGCACAGAAATGGTTTCACATAAATCGTTAATAAATAACAAAAAGAGTAGTGGACCCAAGTTTGATCCTTGTGGTACACCAGAAGTAGCTACATACTTATCAGATTTATAGCCATTATAAAAAACAAACTGAGTTCTGATTATGAAGCAAATCATCCATCTCTCGAATGTGATTCTTCTTAAATGAAGAAAGGAAAAGAACCAATGTCAATGTCACAAAATATATTTTGTGACATTAACATTGGTTCTTTTTCTTTCTTCATTTGAGTTCTGATTGATAAGTACGATTTAATGAAAGTCACAGCATCCTCTGAAAAACCAAAGTTGTACAATTTGGATAAAAGAACTCTATGATGCATTCTATCGAAAGCCTTGGAAAAATCTGTATAAATTACATTAACATGAGATCTATTATCTAATGCCTCGGAAATAAATTGTTAATACTACCAAGTTTGTTACAGTATATCTATTGGAAACAAAACCATGTTAATATTGTGAAAGTTGTTTACGAGTGCATGAATATATACGGTTATATAATATTACTTCAAAAATTTTAAATAAATTACTTATGAAGGATATGGGTAATTTTCAACATGGCTTTTATCACCACATTTAAAGACAGGAGGACAGGACATACTTTTGCTTCCTTCCAACGACGATATTGCCTACTTGATAGGCTAAAATTAAATATCTGTAATAAGGGAGTAGCTAAGGCACCTATACAGTCTTTAACCAAAAAAGAAGGTATTTTATCAGGTCCCGAAGTCATTTTATCATTCAATTTTTTACTAGCTAATAAGATTTCACTTTCTTGTACGGGATAAAAATTCAAACATTCTGCAATTGACAAAGCACTATTATTAATAGCTGTATCAGATGGCAAGTAAACACTTTTAAAGAATTCAGCGAAGATTTTTACAATATTTTGTGGATCTGAAATAGCATTATTTTTATACTTGTAACGAAGTTACTCAAATTTCGCTCCTTTCCGTATATTCCCTCAAATCCGCACGGTATTATTTATTAAAATTCGACCGTTCATTTGGCACCTGGGGGGGGGAGGGGTATATGTCCAAAATCGACAATCTTGGGAAACTGAGCTTAAAGTTTTAATATTCGCATTTGAATAATGATTTGTTTAAAAATCAATTTTTTTAATGAAAATAGTTATTTTTTTTGTCCTTATCGTATTGTATATAGCAACAATTAAAATATAATAATTATTAGAAAAAAAATGTTAGTTATACCCCTTTACACGTGAAAAATAGGAAAAAAGTAACATATACCTCTTTACCCGAATTAAAAAAAATTTGAATTGTACTTTCTTAAGAGTTTATTAAATTCAGAAATAAATCAATCATAACAAAAGAAAGATAGGTATATAATTTTGTTCAAAATGATAAAATCCCTGATTTATATTCATCACTTGATTCTTCATCGCTTGATGGAAGAGTATTGCGAATATTGTCCTTCGTACAAAGATTTTGATAGAATGAATGAAAGTTCTTATCAATATATGGCAATAGTTCGATTAAATTTTCTTTTTTTTATATTAATTGGGACCGGTCCTTTATAGCTCAGGGGAACCTTAATGATATTAGGTATTGAAGTTTTTGATTTACGCTTAAAATCAATCTGTTTAAATGGTTCTTCATGTTTTAATGTGGTTTTGTATTGAACTATTCCAAACTGATCTGAAGAATATCGGAGCCACTTTATATCCCTCCATATTACCTGTTCTCCAGCCTCGTTTATTTTTTTGTTTATGAAATACGTTTTAAGTAAAGCTGAAAACTCAAAGAAATCTTTTCTATTCATCTCAATCACTTTAAATGGTTTTGTTTTGCCACACATTCGTACAAGCTGCATCCAGTCACGAGGGTGTTTAATGGCAGCTTCATGTTTCTTTTTTTTTTTTCAATTATTGAGTGATCTGTGTCGCATTCCATATGCGTATGTCCGGGTTCTAAAAACTTATGATCTACGTATCTTAAGCTTTTTATTTCTCTCATAAGTAGCATGTACATAATAGGTAAAAAAGAATTTTTGTTTTGCCCCGCACAAGTGTCGAAATATAATGTCAATGTTCTTATTTCTGGATCTAAATTATCGATCAGCTGTTTATACAGACATGATGCTATTTGGTTAGCGCCTCTTCCTGCCGTGGCTTCATCCCACATATAACAGAAAACCTGTTGGTCCTCACACCTATGAATCGTCAAGTTGTACGTCCAAAGTTGGCGTTTATAAAAAACAACTGACGTTTGAATGTCTGGAGTGGGCAAGCATTGCTGTAGATCGAAAGTGAATACAGATTTAGTGTTATCACGCAAAGCTTCTTGTATATCATTTTTTTTTTATTCGTAAGCATACTCAGCATCTATTTGGTGTTTGGTTAAATCACTTTCGAGGGTTTACTTTTTATTGGCATCCGACGTATTTTTAAGCTGCATATGAATCTTATCACATTTAGCACAAGTATCTTTCTTAGGGTTTTTTATTTTTATCTTCATACCACGAAACACATCTTCATATATTCTTCGACTCACTGGAGTCATAGTTTCAGGAATTCATTTTTTATATTCTTCGTATATTCTTGAGAGCGTGTAATAGGCAGGAAGAAATTTATTTTCCGTTTGTTTTCTGCAATAGTGGCTTTCATAAGAAGGTAAAGCCGAGACATGACTTTTAACTAGGTCTAATGCTTCTACAGAAGTTTTATTGTATGGGACTCCTTTACCTCTTCTATCTTCTAATGTTATTCCAGAAAGAGTTGATTCCTTTTTCTTAATAACATTCGTTAAAAATTTATTACTCTCATCAAAAGTTAGTGTAAAGCACTTTTTGCATACTTTTGTCAATTGCCCATTAATACGCAAATGATATGTATGAGATACACTTCTATTTTTGTGCTTTTTGTCAGGCTTTTTAGTACGAGTGGTTTCTTTTTCTTTGGTAGTTATAAGCGCTGCAATGTAGGCTACCCTTCTATTAAAACTGCCCATAGACCAGTATTCCTTAAATATAGTTTTTCTTACCTCATCTTCTATTCTTTCACTGCATTTTAATCTGCATCTTTGTAAATCCCTACATTTTCTTTCTGGAACGATTTTCATTGTTTTTGTTATATATTGATCTCCTAGGTTGCGCTTGGTTTTCCGCTCATTCCTTACTAATCGGGTTTCTCCTTTTAGGACTCTCTTACTGTTCCCGATTTTATTACTATCGTCAATACCATCACAGTGTGGATCATAATGCTTGCAAAGTTCATTTTTTTTACATTTCGACTTGTTATCCTTTTCTGTTTTCCTTTTCTGCAATTTTAAATCTGCCAAAATCGGTTCATCTTCGGAAGAGCTGTTACTACTTTCTGTTTCATAAGGCTTGTCTTTGACGCTGTCATCACTGTCGTCCATCAATGCGAAATTTTCATTCCATATTCTTCCCGACGTTGTTGCTTCATCAGCAAACATTTTATTGTCTTTCAGAGAAAGCACATTATTATTGAATGCAAGTGGTTCGCCAGTACTGACTAAGACAGAATCATTTAAAATCTCTGAATATTGTTCTTGTAAACATGAATTCAAAGATGGTGCTGATCCAATATTACCACTGCTTGAATCCTCTTGTATAAGCGGTGCAGTAATCTGTTGCTCAAGTAGTGCAGACGCATCTTCGTCATTACCTAAAATCACATTAAGGTATGTTAATATAAATTATAATTTTATTTATTTTTGGTTTGTAGATAGGTATCCTCAATCCCGATCCAAAACTTTTTTGTCTTTTTTTGCTTAAAAAAAATTTTAAGCTAAAAAAGACAAAAAAGAAAACAATAATACGATAATTATACGCTTTGTAATATAACTAATAAAGTTGTACCTACTTACATTTTGGTTCGCTTCTACCACTGACATCGTCAGTGCTTAAATCCTCTTGTATAAGCGGTGCAGTAATCTGTTGCTCAAGTAGTGCAAACGCATCTTCGTCATTACCTAAAATCACATTAAGGTATGTTAATATAAATTATAATTTTATTTATTTTTTGTTTGTAGATAGGTATCCTCAATCCCGATCCAAAACTTTTTTGTCTTTTTTTGCTTAAAAAAAATTTTAAGCTAAAAAAGACAAAAAAGAAAACAATAATACGATAAGTATAGGCTTTATAATATAACTAATAAAGTTGTACTTACATTTTGGTTCGCTTCTACCACTGACATCGTCAACATAACTTCTTAGAAGTTTAAGTCGTTTTGGGCGGTTAGAATACATAACCTTATTTTTTCAATCAATTCAAATCAAGCAAAAAACTGTTTATGCCGGTATTTGCAGCACTTATGCTCACTACTACAAGTATAGTTTATTAGTAACCTCGTTAACAATAACAAACAATATTCACAATATTTTATACGTAGTTTTGTTACACCAACCTTACACCACGACGTTTTGTGTATTACTGAAAATAAGAAATAAGTCATATTGTTTACATCAAAAATTACGATTTTGCAAGGCGTGAAGACAGAGATAAGTAAACTTGCACGACGCACCTCTATTGGAAAAAATTGGGTAAAAAGATATAAGCTTACTTGTACCCTTTTCTTTATTCAAAGGTCAAACAAATTTTTAGGGAAAAGGGAGATAAGTATACTTATTCCACTTTTAACTATTTTTTATAGTTTATAAGAAAATATGAAAAGGGAAATATTTCAACATACACCCATTTTCACAAATAATTGAGATAAAAAAAAACTATAAGTATATTTATATTTCTTTTCACAAATAATGTTGTTCGAATTCCATTCATATATCAGCTATAACAAAACTTATTCCTCTTTCCCCAAAACAATATTCATTTTCTGTAGTTATATCCTTTTTCACACTTTGAAATGTCACACTTATAAAGCTTAAATGACTTATATCTCTTTTCCCAGGGGTTTAGAATGAATTTAGAAGTATCGTTGCAAACTTAACTCAATTTTGAACATTTTCGACTTATACCCCTTTCCCCCCCCCAGGTGCCATTTGTTTATACTTTTAAAAGTTTTTGTAACATCGATAAGCCTTCGCTAATTAGTAACTTGTTGGAAGGATGATACCGTATGATTTTAGAATTTAAAATATTTTTAATGTATCTCCGTTATTAATGGACCGATTTTTATAATTCTTTTTGGTATCGACTCAGAAAATTACGAGGAAAATCATGCTGGTAATCATTTTCGCGCGAAAACCAGATTTTCAGTATAATTATTTTTCCGACAATTTCCAACTGAAACTGCAGCTGTAATTGTCTGAGTCGTATGAACACGCAGCACCTGTCCCCACTTTAAGTAGGTGGAAGGGCATACCAGTAGGATTTCTTTGTCCCTCCCGCAATCCGTCCCTTACCTATCAAAAATTGTATAAATTAGACGATTTTGGCATTGTAAGGCGGTACCAGTTACAGTGACAGTTTTGCCTAAACTAGTGAACCAGTGAAGACTCCGAGACCGACCGGAACCAAGGTAAGCACACCAAACTATCTAACTAATGTTTGCCAGAGTAACTTGCTAAGATTTTTCTTTATATGCACCGCTGACCTGTTATCCTTTCCTCGCTCAACACCATCATGGGTGGTAAACTGGTGGTGCCCCTTTCTTATGTTCCCCTCATCATGGGTAGTAAACTGGTGAGGTTATCCTTTTCCTGCTCAACACCATCATGGGTAGTAAACTGGTGGTGCACCTTCCATAAGTTTCCCCCCCGTCATGGGTAGCACACTGATGGGTTTTGCCCCTCCACTCGATAGCGGTCGCGTGTGTTTTACTATTCCGTTACATTTTTCATAACTTGTTAAGATTTTTCTTTATATGCGCCGCTTACCTGTCATCCTTTCCTCACTTTTTATTCAAACTGTATTAGGTTTATTTTTACGTATTCTGACTGCTTTTTCGATCGCTAACAAATTCCATTTTGTTATATACTGCAATGGTTTGTTAATATATTGTTTTGTTAAGTACCGTCCGTGTTTTATTTATTTCTGGGCTGAACACAATTACACATTTTGTCTCCACTGTCTAAAGGCTACCTGTCGCATGTGGGCCCTCAACCACTTAAATCCTGAGGGTGGCGCCCGAGATGATATAAACTTTATTAGTTGGAAAACCGTCCCGATCAAAGTTCCGTCCGAACAAGGTAAGTTTGGATCTATCTAGGAAAGCGCCATTACATACTTTAATTCTCCAGGAATTCTTGTACAATTTGTTTGTAATATTTTTTAAAATTAATTATAAATGTGGCAACGCCGAAAATAGGGTCGAAGTCGCTTGAAAAAGCATACTTGAGAGACTTGAGATCGAGCTTTTGTAACATGAACATCTATTAAGAAATACAGTCCGCTATTCCAATTAAAAGTTTTATTTTACTCAAACACCTATTACCAATTTGAGTCAGCGATTCAACATAAAATTTTTGCCCTACGAGTCTGATGTATCAAATAAATAAGAAGTTATTACAATTATTTAAGTTTATTCAATAAAACAGCAAAAATATCGAGACAGCACGTGTTTAATAATATTGCCGAAGCAGTCGACCAGCCAAGCAGCGACGTGATCTACCTATTAAATCAACTTCGGTGGTCAGTAAGGATTTGGGTGATTGGACGAAACCGTTAAACTACTGGTAGTTGTATTCCTATTTTATATAAAGAACCAACAGGTATTTATATTCAATTTTCCTATTTATCCAGTGGCATGCTACGTATTATTAAGGTCTGTTTGATATTATTTGTGTAAATTTTATAATTTTTTAAAACAAATACCTAGTAATCGACAACGTTCAATAGATAAACTATTTTTTTTAATATTTCTTAAAGTTAATCCAGTCAAGTTGGATTTTATATTATTTGAGAGTATACCTACGTACTTGAATAACCATTGTTTTAATCTAGTTTGGATTTGATTTACTATTAATTAATATTTTAATAATTTTATTAGCTACGATCGATATTACGTAATCTACGATTAGATCTTAGTGTTTTAAGTTTTATAGTTTGTTCAATTGTTACTATTTAAAATATCATGACTGACACGGCCAATAGTCCTGATAATTCAGCATCCATTATAAGGGATGATTTTAAAAAATTGATAAGATACAGGGGGAGCATTAAACAAAAATTAACTATTTTAGAAAAATTTGTTGATTCAATAACTAATATACAGGGTTCAGTTAGAAAACCGAGTTTAACTGATGTTGAATTAAGGTCAAATACAGGGTTCAAATTATTAGAAGAATTTGATAAGGTACAGTTAGAAATTGAATCTTTGTGTAATGAAGAAGATTTAGAGTGCCATTACAAGGAACGGGAGGACTTTCAAAATAGATTTTATTCAGTTCAAGATTTTTGTCCCAATATATAAATAATGAACGCAGATCTACTGCCATTATTGAACACCAAAGTTCATCTTCTTTTGATGTTAATCCTGTCCAATCCCTAGCTCAAGTTTCATCCAATATAAATGATTCTTTACAAAATGTTTTGTTACCTAAATTAAAGTTACCCACATTTTCTGGGGATTATGAGCAGTGGCTCACCTTTAAACTCAATTTTCCCTCCATTATTACGAGTAATGTAAGTTTAACAGATTTACAAAAATTCCAATTCTTAAAAGCTTCATTAGAAGGGTTTCCATACCGATATATTGACGGCTTAGAAGCCTCAGATAGACCCTTTGAAAGAGCATGGACCATTTTGTGTGATAAATTTGACAAAAAACAGTTTTTATTAGATACACACTTTCAAAAAATGCTTAAAATTCAACAAATTAATAAAGAAAATTTTCTTCAGTATAGAAACATGTTAGACCAGTTAACAAAACATATTACAGCCATTAAAAGTTTAGATTTAGATCATAAAACCTTGTTAGACAGCTTCATAATTCATTTAATGTCAAATAAATTGGATAAAACCAGTCTAAGAGATTGGAAAGAGGTTGAACATAATTCAGAATTACCTGCTCTGGATGAGTTCTTAGATTTTATTAAAAACAAAGTTGATCTACTTCAATCCTTAGAACACTCTTTCAAATCAACTCAATCATGTGTGCCACCCATTCACAATACTAAAAAATTCGATAGGTCTCCTAACAGCTCTAGCCAATCTCAGATCCATCTGAGTTTAGACAATTCAAATCGCAATTCTCGACAAAATAATCCAAATAGCCAAGTTAAATGTAATTTTTGCAAGAAGAACCATTTAATTTATAACTGTCCAGATTTCCTGTCCTTGCCAATTATGGAAAGGATTGAAAATATCAAAAAACTAAAATTATGCCAAAACTGTCTACGTACCGGTCATAATCATAACCAGTGCAGTCTGAGATCCTGTAACCTTTGTAAGGCTCAAAATAAAGATCTCAAACACAATTCTTTAATTCACATTAATAAGGTTACGAATGATCCTTCAAGTAATGTTGAGGACACACCTCAACACAGTTTCAATTTAATGATACAGCCAGTTGAAAACATACCGAATCAGGTTCTTTTATCTACTATTTTATGTAAAGTAAAAGACATCCATGGTAATTTTCACCCATGTAGATTATTATTAGATTGTGGAGCCCAATCCAATTTAGTTAGCCAAGAATTTTGTGACAGGTTAAAAATTCCCTGCACACCCACAAAGCTGTCAATTGTTGGTATTAACCAGATAGTTTCTCAACTTAATAAGAAATGTACTCTGTCTTTATTTTCCAATTCATCAAATTTTCATTGTACGATTTCTTGCTTTGTTGCACCTACTATTAGTAATAAAATCCCAACCTATCAATTTAATACAATAAATTGGAATATCCCCAAGCATATTCAATTAGCAGATCCTAATTTTTCTGTTCCCGGAAATATTGATATGCTGATAGGGGCAAGTCTATTTTGGGACTTTATCCTTGATGGAAAAATTAAACTAGGTATTAACCTTCCTTCTCTCCAAAATACCCACTTTGGTTACGTTGTAACAGGGAGTATACCAGTCGATTCTAAATTTTCTATTTGTAACTTTACCAAAGTCCATGTCCCCGAAGACGACCAATTAAAAAGATTCTGGGAATTGGAGGAGGTAAAAGTCTCCACTCTAACCTCTAAAGAGGACAAGGAGTGTGAAGACATATTTAACAAAACGACGTATAGAAACGAACAAGGTCAATTTGTGGTCCAATTGCCACTCAAACATTCTCCTTGTCTCTTAGGTGACAGCAAAACAACTGCTATAAAAAGGTTTAATTCCCTTGAAAAACGATTTAATGATGAACATTTCAAGCGTTTGTATTTCGAATTTATTAACGAATACGAGTCTTTAGGTCATATGAGCAGAGTCGATAAGAGCGAGAGTCCAAATTCTATTTCCTATTTTTTGCCACATCATGGCGTACTAAAAGAATCTAGTTTAACTACTAAATTAAGGACCGTGTTCGATGCAAGCTGTACCAGTTCCACTGGATGGTCCTTAAACGATTTACAGTATGTTGGACCTAAAGTCCAAAATGATATCATAGATATTCTACTTCGCTTCCGAACCTATACATATGTCGTATCAGCTGATGTTTCCAAAATGTTTAGATGTATCCTAATGGATCCAATACATAGACCACTTCAACAAATTCTTTGGCGGGAAAATCCAAAATCAGAGTTCTCAGTTTATCAATTAAACACTGTATCGTATGGAACCACGTCCGCCCCCTATTTAGCTATTGCCTGTATAAGAAAACTTGCTGCTGAGAATATACATGAGTATCCTAAGGCATGTGAAACTATTTTAAAAGATTTTTATGTAGACGATCTTTTGACGGGATCCAATGATCAACATGATCTTATAACTTTGTGTAGACAAATACATTCTATTTTACAGTCAGCTCATTTTATCCTGAGAAAATGGATTTCCAATGACACACAAGTTTTATCAAATTTACAATATTCAAATATTCCCAATGCAGTATTGAATATAGGTAAAAATGAAAGCTGTAAAACTTCAGGAATCCAATGGAAGCCTAATACTGACACTTTGCAATACAATACTGGACAATTTACATACCATGATAAAATTACTATTACCAAAAGGTATATACTGTCTACCATTGCACAAATTTACGACCCCTTGGGTCTTTTAAGTCCAATTATAATCATTTCAAAGATTATTATTCAACGTCTATGGAGCTTGAAATTACCCTGGGATAGTAACATTCCCAGCGATCTTGAAATATCATTTTTAAAATTCTACAATAGCTTAAGCAAACTTCAAAACTCTAACATTCCTAGAAACTGTATACCTAAGGATTTCAATCTTATTGAACTGCATTGTTTTTGCGATGCATCAGAAAATGCATATGCAGCTGTTATATATGTAAGAAGCAGAAATAGTAGCAATGAATTTCAGTCACATATATTATGCGCTAAGAGTAAAGTGTCTCCTCTTAAGACCATTACAATTCCCAAGCTGGAATTATGTGCTTCTCTACTAGGAGCACAATTAGTTGACCTTGTTAAAGGCGCACTTTCACCCCAAGTTCCGATATTCATGTGGTCGGATTCACAAGTGGCTCTTAGCTGGATTAGAACAGAACCTAGCCTGTTACAAGTTTTTGTGTCGAATAGAGTATCCAAAATTAAATCTCTAACCAATTCAGAAGATTGGAGATATGTGAACACAAAGGAAAATCCAGCAGATCTAGCCTCTCGTGGTGTACCAGTAGAGGTCCTACTCGAATCCACTTTGTGGTGGACGGGACCTGAATTCCTTAAAATGTCTGGTTCTAATTTTTCTATGATAGATCAGATTATCCCCATTAACAGATTACCAGAGACAAAAAAGAAGGCTGCTATCCTGCAGGTTGTAAATATAGATCATTATCCTTTATTCACTAAATATTCCTGTCTACCCAAGTTAAAACGAATCACTGCTTTTTGTATTCGATTTATTTGTAACCTTCAAAGAAAAAGAGATAATAAACCTTTAGTCAGTGGTCCAATTACCGCACATGAAATAGATAAAGCCAACATTTCACTTCTTCGTCTTGCTCAACTTGAAAGTTTCAGTTCAGAAATTACAGTGTTATCTAGTAATTCCTTGTTGGATAAAAAGCATAAGTTCTCTTCCTTAACTCCCTTTATTGATGATAAGGGTCTCATGCGCGTAGGAGGTCGCCTAAAAAACACCTATTTGAGTTATGACGTTAAGCATCCTATTTTATTGGATTCAAATCATCCATATAATAAATTAATTTTTGAACACAAGCATAAGATTCTTCTGCATCCAGGCCCTCTATTGTTATTAGCCTCAATCAGACAGTTTTATTGGCCTATTAAAGGTCGTAATCTTGCAAAGAAAACGGTTAAGAATTGTTTAACATGTTTTCGATTTAATCCTACCCCACTAGCTTCGCCTATGTCCAGTCTACCAGATAGCCGTTTAAAAGCTAAATTCCCTTTTGAAGTAACTGGTATTGACTATGCTGGTCCTTTTTTAATTCTAAATAAACAGGGGAAAGGAGCTAGGCTAACTAAATGTTATTTATGCATTTTTGTGTGTTTCTGTACTAAAGCTGTACATTTAGAAATCATATCTAATATGACTACCGAAAACTTTTTAGCTTGTCTATCACGTTTTACCTCTAGAAGAGGTCTTCCTGCAACTATTTGGTCCGATAATGGCAGTACATTTGTAGGAGCTAGAAACGAGTTAAAAGAATTAGGCAAATTTTTAAGAATAAACAAAGACTCAATTATTGACGGTACCAACGAAAAGGGCATAAACTGGATGTTTATACCACCATATACTCCAAATTATGGTGGCCTATGGGAGGCAGCTGTGAAAAGCGCCAAACATCATTTAAAACGAGTACTTATTAGTAGGAATGTTACCTTCGAAGAATTTAACACCTTGGTTGTTTAAGTCGAAGGTATTCTCAATTCTAGACCTCTATTTGCTATGTCAAACGACCCTAATGACTTAATGCCAATTACTCCTTCACATTTCCTTCTTGGCCGTTCTCCTGATTTCATTCCGGAACCTAACTTGCAACATATCAACTCATTTAAATTGTCAAGAATTCAACATGTCCAGAAACTGACCCAACAGCTATGGGCACATTTCTCAAAACAGTATATTTCACAACTACATACCCAATATAAATGGAAGACACCACCCACAGAAGTTAATGAAGGACACTTAGTGTTAATAAAAAACGATAAGCAGCCCCCTTACAAGTGGCCTATTGGCAGAATTTCCAGGCTCATCAAAGGCAAGGATGGTGTATCTCGCACAGCGGAAGTTAAAACAACAAAAGGAAGTGTTTTAAGATCAGTGCGTCATTTGTGCAAGTTACCATTACAGGACGAAACAAACAATTAAACAGTTATTAAAGGTTTTAATCACAATTTATTGTTATGTTTGTGACATTTGAAATTAATGTTTATTTGTATTTATCATAAGCATGTTTACATTTGAAGGTACCCTTCAAAGGGGGGAGTATTATGTACAATTTGTACACCTATTACCAATTTGAGTCAGCGATTCAACAATTCTTGAGGTGCAATTTTTAGAATTTACATATGACCAAAACTTTCTAGGATCGTTTGATATGGATAGTTGTACATTCTCAATATATTCATTGTACGTTGATCTAATTTTATTTTTTACAACATATCTTAGACGCTGAAACTCAAGCAGATGAGTATGGCATTTATATAACTTGAACTTTTTTCTATGTTTAGCCTTTAGTTTGATACAGCGAATGATGTCGGCATCAACCCAAGGTGGATAGGTGTGACTGAAATTTCTGTAGACTGGAATATGCTTATTAAATAGGAAAAATATTCTGTCATAAAAAACATTTTATCAACATTTTTAACATTATCTAGAATGGACCAATCTGTTTCGTACAATTCCCTATATAATTCAGAATAATTTGCTTTTTTAAAGTTGTAGGTAACCTGATTAAAACTACTCTTAAACTTAGACTCCTTTACAAAAATATCAGTAAAACTTATTGTAAGGGCTGGATGGTGATGGTCCTCATTGACTAATAGTAGAGTATCATGCAGTATTTCACAATTGAAATGTGACATAACTAAATCTAATAATTTACCCGAGTGGTTAACAATAGAATTAAATTTCCCTAGGCCCGACGAATTAATAAAATTTAAAATTGTAGATGTGCGACTATCCAAAATATTATTTTCAATAAATTTTGGTACATTAAAATCGCCCACTATTATGGATGCACTCTTTAGATAATCGACTTGTTCCAAACAATCAAAAAAACATTCAAAGTCTTGTGTACTTAACTTATCAGGTAAATAGACTACAACTATATAAAATTGCCTCAATTAGACATTTTACAATAAGAAGATCAATCAATGGAAATTGCGTATCGAACGTATTAGTGTCCATTATTTCTGTATGAATAAAATCTTTGAAAGCCAGTAATACACCACCACCCTTACTCTAGTTAACTTCTCGAAATTTACGATCCCTTCTGTATACAACATAATCATTAGTAAAAAATTCACTATTTGATACTTGACCATGTAACCATATTTCAGTTAAAGCTATAATATCATATTCAGTATCACTAACATTAACATTAAACACCGCACATTTACTATTTAAACCACGAACATTTTGATAGTAGCATAGAATTTCACGTTTATTCAAATCCTTTGCCTGGAGCTGCTGGAGACATTTAGTTTAAAGACTTGTCATCTTTACATATTATGGCAGGTTTCCCTTTAAAATACTTTATTGTTAAATCTTTTTCTCCTGTATCTGTTCGACGTTTTAGCTCAGTACGAAGTTCACTCAAATAAGCTCTTTGCTTCGGTATTTTGTCATCACTAACAGAAATTGTTGAATATGGTGATACAGCTAATTTTCGTCTATTACGCAAAATATATTTTACCTGAGACGGAGATGCTAAGGTCATAGGACGGGCTTTACTTGATTGTTTGCCAATTCTACTAACATTATTTGCTGTATAGTTTTAAGAATGTATAGTTTTAAGAATGTCATCAACTTTTTCATTGTCTTCCTTTTGAGAATTTCCCTCGGGAACATTATATATAATTAAATTTGTTGAACGATTAATTCGGTCAATTGCTTCTTGAATTATTTCTTCCTGAAACTCCGATGATATTGGTGTATTAATTTTAGTTATTTTATTTTCCAAATCTTTAATTTTATTCTCGACAAGATTTGTAAGAAAAATTTTTAATTGTTCAAATACTACCCAGTACTACATCTTTATATTTTTACTACGCATACGAGTGATAAGGCTAACATCTTTGCTCTGTAAACCAATACACGCTGTATGCAGAGATTTTGAACAACCCGAACAATTTATAGTTTGCGAATTTGCAGTAGATTGTTTACAGTTGGGACATGCAGACATTATAGTATCTTCCTCTTTATCTACCGACGTATGTAAAATAAATTGTGGTCTAATCGAAAAGTCGTTAACGATGAATTAAATATACCAGTTAGCTTTGCTAAGTTGATATTTACTGTAGGAGTATAAATGCAATATATAATATTTATGAAAAGTCTAAATTCTCGGATCATTCCAAGGTGGACAGTTACGATGATTACTCACTCTTGTAGATCCCAGGATATTAAGCAATGTGTAAAAAATTTATCCAAAACTACTTGATACTTCACAAAAAAACAATGATTTTATAAGAGCAACTAAAAGTTCCACTATTCACTATGAATACTATACTCTATTCTCTTATGTACCTTTCACATAGTCTCTCCAAAGTTTTCATTGTGAACGGTGTGAGACTGATGGGTCTGTATGCTTTTAGGATGGGATGGTCCAATATTCCTGGTTTAGGTATAAAGACTACCTTGACTTCTCTCCAATCTTTAGGAATGTATCTCAGTGCCAAGGAGGATCTGAGGTTCCTACCAGGTGCGGCATCAACACCTCCAGGCCCCACTGTAGTAGGGCTAGATAAATGCCGTCAGTTCCTGGTGATTTAAAGGGGGAGAAGCTCAGAATGGCCCACCTTAATTTGTGTTCGTCGACAATCTGGTTTGCTATTCTCCAGTCGTCGTCCGTACGATAGTGTTGTTCTTCGTCCCTCCAGGTAGCCATATTTTGAAATTTGGAGTCGGGGAAGTGTGTTGACATTAGCAGTTCCAGGCTTTCATTTAGGTTGGCGGTTTTTGAGCCATCCTCTCGTCGTCGATGGATTAGTGGAAAGGATAATGCAATTATTACCCACAAGGAGACGGCGACCTATACGATGTTGGAATTGTGGAGAACTAGGGCACGTGAAAAACTCATGTCCACGCAAGGAGACGTCTTCTGCTACTGTCTCCCAACAGCAGGAAAACCATTGCAAAGCCCCTCCTACGGTCAAGGTAGCAATATTAAAACACCAAGCCGGCAGCTTATACGTCGAAGCCCTGATTGACAGAAAGAGATACAACATGCTGGTGGATACTGGAGCTACAAAAACTGTGGTACGGCCGACAGTTGTCGTGGCTAGGAAGATGTCGCCCACCAGCTGGAGACTGCGCACCGCTACTGGGGAACCTGCCAAAGTCTACGGAGAGGTTAACGTGTCTCTACAGTTTGGTTCAACTTGTCTTTCTCATTCGATATTGGTGGCTGATATTGATGAAGATACTATCCTGGGTATGGACGTTATGCACAACTGTTGTTTCCGTTTGGATTTGGGACGGCGGATACTTCATTCGGAAAAGGAAGAATTGCTTCTACATACAAACATAAAGCTATCGCCCCGTTGAAACTATCTGACGACATCGAGCTTCCAGCGACGTGCGAATGTGTTGTAACGGCACGACTAGAGGAAGTAGAGCCGGATGGAACCCCAGCTATAGTAGAACCCAAGAACCATTATCAGATATTGGGAAGAGGACTTCTGGTCGAAAAAGCTCTTGTTAGATCAGCCAAAGAGGTACCAATCCGAATCATTAACATGAATGATCATCCAGTTCTTCTGCGAAAGAACACCGAAATCGGAGCCTTGGAACCGGTAAGGGCCGTGATTCACCAGGTAGGAGCCTTTGAATCAGACAGAACTAACGAAATCAAGCAATTAATGACTAGGTTAGACCCATCTTTGTCAAAAATAGAAAAGAAGCAGGTACGAAATTTACTCTATCGCTATAAACCTATCTTGGGTTCTGGCAGTAAACTGGGAAGGACCGATATAGTCAAGCACAAGATTGAGACTGGCGATGCACGAGTTAAGATATTTCATACACAAAATATCTTTTTAAAAACAATTTTTATTAGTTGGTTAACAACTTGAATTTACAGAGGTTACAAACAGAATGAAACTAAATGCAATTATTCAGATACAGTAAAAGTTTTTGTTTACGTCAACACTGCCGACGATGGTGGTTTCATATTATAGGCAGTAAGCTGGTTGTTTTCACGTAACTTCTCCCACCTTAGGAAAAAACTACGCCGTCTAAGGGGTTGTTTTTCTGGGGTTGTTTCGCTTCTTCTTTTTCTGCTTTCTTTGACCTTTTTGCATATGACCAAATTGCAAAGGTTGCCGTGGCTAATACAATAAATGATAGAATACCAGGGATGTTCCATATTGCAGGGTGGATTTCTTGGTTTGGTATTGGTTTTCTAAGTTCAGCTTGAAGTTTTTGGTCTTTAATTGATTGAAGGTCTATTGCGTTCAATTTTATTGGTTCTTCGGTGAGTTTTTCTGATTGGTTGAACTTCCATTGAAATGTTGGGAGTATTAATGGGTTTATTGGTGTAGCTTCTTGATTGTTGCTGAATGTGGAATTTTCAGTGGTAATTTCACATCCGAAGGGTATTTTGAATAGTGTATTTTGTTTTATTAGCCAAATACATTTCTTTTCGCAGTTTGATTGAATTTTAAATGGTGTACTTGAGGGTAGGATTAGAATAAATTGGTCGTTGATTCGTTCGATTATCGAATGAGTCAGAACTACTGGGCTGGCTCGACAAGTTGGTTTTCCGGCTTTCATTATTGGAATAATGCAGGTGTCTCTACTGATGTCTTCATGGTTTTGGCACAGGTAGATGTCGTTTATTTTAGGACATGGTGCGTTTTCGTATTGGTGACTTCTTGTACCGAGTATTAGAAAGGATTTATCGGGTACAATTATGGAATTTAGGTATGGTAGGCTAATAAGGTGAAAAGTTTGGTAATTATTAATTTTCAAGATAGGTAAGTGTATAGCGAAAATTATATCGGTTTCGTTAATAAATATTTGTACACCAGCTAGCTCATAATAATTAAATGGATTTTTAAATTTAAGAATTTTGTTTTCTCCGTAAAGTTTTATTAAGTGTTCGATTGTATTTAAAAGTTCATTAATTGGTATTATTGATGTATGTAAAATTCCTGATTGAGCGAACATAATAGCATTTTCAAAATTATCTAGAAAATTAATTAGATTTTGGCAGTTTAAAATAATCTGATCAAGAGCATTTGAAAAGTTTATATAGTTGTAAAAGTCTTCTGTAAAATTATTTAATTCAGATGACAATTCTTTTAGTTTGGTTCTTATTAGGAGCTGATTATTATTTAAATTAAAAACAGTTTTATTATAATGGTTGATCAAATTTAAATTTAAGGATGTTTGAAGTTTGATTGAATTTTGAGTTTTAGTTAATTTTTCTATTTGAGAGTTATATCTTATTTCATCGTCTTGGTCTAGGGTACCGAATAACCATTTGCTAACGGTTCCTATGCCGTTTATTAATCCGCGTTTATGTCTTATATTCGGAGTTAGATTATTTAATTTAGTTGTGGTAGTAAATTTTTGATTATATATTTGTCATTTCCTAAGTTTGTATTATGTAAAAGTAACTCAATTTTGGCGTAAAAATATTGTATGTTTTGTAACTGGAGAATTAGTTGATTTATTTGAATGTAATGTAGAAATGTATGTTTATTTTCTATAATTTTGGTTTGTCCAAAATTAAATAGTAAAATTTCAATGTCGCAATGTATTGAATTTGGTATTAGGGTTAGGATGAAGGTAAGGTTAAGGGATGTCGTCGTTATGTTCATGTTTCTGTAAAAAATTTATTTATTTTTTATTTCTTAACAATACATTTATGAATTATTTTATTTTTTCCTAAATTTTGTACCTAAATCTCGTTTTACTTTAGATTTTACATGTCGTGGTTTTATCTTGTTTCGTTTTGCTTCGCGGTTTTTAATAAATATTGTTTGATTGTCTTCGAAATCTACCGGTTCTTCGCCATTTTCGTTTCTTTTTGAAATAATTTTTTCTTTTTCTTTTATTGCTCGTTCCGCTATTGATTGATATAAATTTGTAAGTCTTTTACGTCTACTATCTAAATAGTCATTAATAATTTTTTCGTCAGAGATGTCAAAAGGATCGAGTGCTTTTGTGTCACCTAATATAATATCGAAAGGTCTGCATTTAGTAACTGAATGAACTGAAGAATTATATCCCAGTACGGCATTTTGAATAATTTGTTTGGGAGATAATTTTGGGTTTTGGAGGTGAATAACTCGAGAATTTTCTAATAAAGATAAGTAAAATCTCTCCACAGGACTATTACTATTGGAGTTCCTGGGAGTAGTATAATGTAATTTGATTTTATGTAGTTTGCAGAATTCTTGGCAATTGGTAATTGGCAATGAAATACTGTACCGCTGTCACAAGTTATTGCAAATGGAACGCCAAAGTGTGTAATAAATTGAGATAAACCTTCTATTATTGACAATGCGTTTATTGATTCTATTAGATAGGCTTGGCCGTATTTAGAGAATGAGTCAAAAAATGTCAAAAATTTGTCATTTGAAATACATCAATGTGAATCATCTCAAACGGTTTAGTAGGAGTTAAAGTGAGTGAATATTTAATAGCTGGGGGATGCCTATCATACTTTGACTGTTGGCACACCTCGCATGAATTTATATATCGAGTTATATCGTTTTTCATATCAGGCCAATAATATTTACGTTTTTACGAGAGTTTCATTGATTCCTCTATGGCACGTTTTAGTTTCGTGGTGATATTGAATTTCTCTTCTTCAGCGTTTTCTACATCTTTTACGAATTTTCTTGAAGTTATTAATTTAAATGCTCCATTTATGAAAATTTTTTGCAATGTAGTAATTATTATAGGTATTATTTCAGTTTTGTCTTCAATAATATGTAAGCAGTAAAGTTTTCGATCGGTGAGAAGCTAGCTCCTAGCTCCTACCGCAGAAATACGACAAGCAGCTCATTTGGCAACAGCGCATCAAAATCTACTGTGCATTCATCCCCGACCAGCAAGTTGTAGGTAAAATTGAACGCTCGCACATTTTTCACGCAAATTCGGATATATCCTTTTGAGCTGGGGGGTAGATGAAGATGTCCATGAATGAAATTTTGCACAAAGGTAGAAAAAACAATTCTCTTTTATCTGGCGTATTCAAAAATTACTTACAAACGTTCCGAGTGACCAAAAAATGGATTTTAAGGGAATTTTTCACGCAAATTCGGATATATCCTTTGGAGCTGGGGGTAGATGAAGATGTCCATGAATGAAATAGAATGAAAGAGAATAGAGTAGAAACAATAGACAAAGTACTTCTTTGTACAAAATTAGCAAATCTAAAATAGAAGTAATTAATAAAATACAATAATGTTTTAATTGCACATATTTCTATATTCAACCATTGTCACTGATGTGTATTAAATTATCTACAGTTTTATTTAATTCAGAAATACAATTCGTTGCCTAGAGAACATTCGATGTCCTTACAATAAATAAATAAATAAAGTAAAATTAATGTTTTTAGAAGGGTAGTAGGTACACTCTTAGGCACGTGTTTAATTCCCCTATATTTTAATGTTGTTTTACTATCGATTTAGAAGATGTCGGGTTGATTTATCTTTTAGCCAAGATATAAACAATTGATATTTAAAAACTCTTTCAATTTTATCCATATATAAAAATAGACCTATTTACAATTATTTAATTAAAAGAACCAAACATTTAAGAATTATTTTATTTACCTATATATAAAAATGTAAAATGTTTTTTGCGGGAAATAATTGAATAAAAAAAGATATTAGTGTATGAAGTTGTGGCTAAACAGCTGTTATTGGTTTTAGAAATCTATTTTTTTAAAACGTGACAGTTTTGTTAAAAACTTTCAATTTTTATGTTCCTAGACATAGCTTCAATTTATTTTGTAAATATCTGAATTTGCATGAAAAATTCCCTTAAAATATATTTTTTGGCCACTCGGAACGTTTGTAAGTAATTTTTTAATATGCCAGATGAAAGAGAATTGTTTTTTTTACCTCTGTGCAAAATTTCATTCATGGACATCTTCATCTACCCCCCAGCTCCAAAGGATATATCCGAATTTGCGTCAAAATTTCCCTTAAAATATATTTTTTGGCCACTCGGAACGATTGTAAGTAATTTTTGAATACGCCAGATGAAAGAGAATTGTTTTTTTTACCTCTGTGCAAAATTTCATTCATGGACATCTTCATCTACCCCCCAGCTCTAAAGGTTATATCCGAATTTGCGTAAAAACTTCCCTTAAAATCCATTTTTTGGCCACTTGGAACGTTTATAAGCAATTTTTGAATATGCCAGATGAAAGAGAATTGTTTTCTCTACCTCTGTGCAAAATTTCGTTTATGGACATCTTCATCTACCCCCCAGCTCCAAAGGATATATCCGAATCCCTTAAAATCCATTTTTTGGCCACTTGGAACGTTTGTAAGTAATTTTTGAATATGCCAGATGAAAGAGAATTATTTTTCTTACCTCTATGCAAAATTTCATTCATGGACATCTTCATCTACACCCCAGATCCAAAGGATATATCCGAATTTGCGTCAAAATTTCCCTTAAAATCCATTTTTTGGCCACTCGGAACGTTTGTAAGTAATTTTTGAATATGCCAGATGAAAGAGAATTGTTTTTTCTATCTCTGTGCAAAATTTCATTTATGGACATCTTCATTTACCCACCAGCTCCAATGAAATAATTAATAATATTTTTTGTTTACTATTAACTCAATGATTTTCAATGTTTTTATTATTATTGTTGATTTTTATGACCTTCGACCCTTTTTAGTAATCTATAAATATTAATACTAAGACTTGTTAGTATAAAGTTATAATATATTTTTAATATTAAGATAACTCCCTCGTAACTGGCGGACGGAATATACAGCAAGCGGAGTTGCCAAATCAATTTTACCGTATTGGAGCTAGGAGCCTACTTCTCACCCGTAAGTTTTCGAGGGTCTATAAAATTTTTAAAAACATGAACAAGTTCTTTTTCTAGATCATTTGTAAAGTTTACTGAAATACGCGTTTTACTATCAAAAGGGGTTTCTTTTGTTAAGTTAAAAGCTTGATTTTTATTTTGTTTAATTATTAATTGATTATTATAAGTATTATAAGTATTATTATAAGTATAAGTAGTATAAGTATTATAAGTATTAGTATATTTAATATAAGGTTTTCTTGAGCGGAATGCACTGTTTCGTCATCAGTCTCTCATCAGTCTAGGACGGTCATTTATATTTAAAAATTTGTCTGGTTCTTCAAAAATTTCTTGTTCGGTTAAGTTTTGCTGGTCGTCTGTATGTTTATCCTTGTAATTTTCTACTACTTCATCAATATCTCCTGGGTTTCCTATAATAGAGTTCTGTTCAGCATCCATAACATTTATCTCTATGCGGCTCAGGGCATCACTATTGGAGTTTTGAGAACCAGGTTTGTATTGGATGTTGAAATCATATTCTTCTAATAGGAGTCGCCATCGTACGAGTTTGGAGTTAGGTTCTTTTAAATTGAAAAGCCATTTAAGCGGCTTATGATCCGTGATTAGATTTATTTTGCGTCCATAAATATACGGTCGTAAGTTTTTAACGGCCCAGACAATTGCTAATAGTTCTTTTTCCGTTGTACTTTAGTTTATTTCGGCGGCATTAAGTGTGCGCGATGCGTATGCGATGCGCAAGTCACTACCAATCGGTCCTTGACTTAACACAGCCCGTAATGCAAAATTAGAAGCATCAGTGGTTACGTTAAAAGGTTTTTCAAAATCCGGAAATTGTAAAATAGGATCGTTTATAAGTAGATTTTTACATAGTTCAAAAGTTTCGATAAATTCTGGAGAGTATTATTTTTTCTCCTTTTTTAAGGAATTTTGTAAAAGGTTTCGTGATTTGGGCAAAATTTTTAATAAATTTTCGGTAATAACCTAAAAGTCCGAGAAAATATTTTATTTCTTTTGATGTTTTTGGAATAGGAAACCGTTTAATAGCTTCTATTTTATTAGGGTTGGGTTTTACACCTTGGGGTGTAATAACGTGGCCTAAAAATTCTACTTCCTTACGAAGAAACTCGGATTTATCTAGTTGAATTTTTAAATTAGTTTCTCTAAGTCTTTTAAATAATAATTTTAAATTTGCTATGTGTTCTTCCAAACTTGAACTAAAAATAATGATGTCGTCCATATACACCATTCAGATTTTTCCTTGTAGATCTTTTAAGACGTTGTCCATCACTCGTTGAAAAGTTGATGGGGAATTTCGAAGTCCAAATGGCATTCGTAAATATTCATAGTGTCCATTTTCGACGCTGAAGGCCGTTTTTTGTATCGAATTTTCGTGCTTTTGAATCTGGTGAAAACCGGATGCTAAGTCTATTGTTGAAAAATAGTTACATCTTCCTAATCGGTCTAAAACATCTTTTATACGTGGTACGGGGTATCTATCTTCTAATGTTTTGCTGTTCAGTTTTCTATAGTCGACCACAATTCTCCATTTCTGTTGGTTGCTGGCGTCCGTCTTCTTGGGAACTATCCATATTGGGCTGCTCCATGGGGAACAACTAGGTCTAATTATTCCGTCGTCTAACATTTTTTTATTTGTCGTTGGACTTCTTCTTTATGCACGAAGGGGTAGCGGTATGATTTTGTATGCACGGGTATTTCATCAGAAGTTTTAATTTCATGTTTAACATTATTTGTAAAAGTTAATTTATCTTTATTATTATAAAAAATATCTTTAATTTCAGTACATAATTTAATAATAGCATTTTTTTCTTCTATATTTAAATGTTGTGTTCTAATAAGATTTTGTATATTATTATCGTTACTGTTTTCGCAGTGTGGATTTTGTAAAAAATCCTCTGTATAATAAAAATTATAAGTATTTTTCAGTTTATCAGTAAGAGGTATTACTTTAACGCGATCTTTAATTACAATTTCAACATGTTTATCAGTACGGTTTATAATTTCAGTTTTAGCAAAACCATTCTTTGCTTTTGTAATTGTTTTGGGGAAATAAAGATTATTTATTTCTTGACTTGGAAATATTTCTCCAGTAAAACAGCTGACTGGAATTTTTACGGCGGCTATTTCATAGGAATCAACAGATTGATATTTTATAATTTTCTTTATAAAAATTGTAAAAAATCGGAATTTGAATATTATCATTTTTTAAAGTATTATTACTACAATCAATACATAATTTTAATTTTTTTATTACGTTTAAACCAATAAGTCCATCAAAATAATGAAATAATAAAATTTGAATAAAATAAATGGTATTGTACAGGGTGATTTAAATTCGGGAAATGCTGGAATATCAGCTTTAAATTTTGCGTCTTTGTGTCCTATTGCTGTAGTTATTGTGGTTGTTTCTTGGAAAATTGTGTGAGGAAAATATTTTTCTGCGATAATGGGATCTAAAATTGACTACATACATACTACCGGTATCTACTAAGAGTTTGATTGGAGGATTACTTATTTTTATATACGGTAATTCGGAGTTTCTAGAGTCTGAAAATATTTCATTTATGTTGAGTCGATTTTGTGGCGGGTAAATTGAAAATTTGTATCTTCGTTGTTTAAATGATTAGGGTTAGATAGATCTGAATTTGAAATATGGTTTTGATTTTCGGATTCATAAGGATTTATTTCAGAATGATAATCGACGTCTAAATAGCTATTTGGATCGGTTTGAATTTGATGCAATTCTTGCGAAATAAAGTTTCTAGAATTGGTAGGTCTAAAATAATTGTTAGTGTGATTGGGTCTGAAAGTATTTCTTGAATTTATTGACATTGGTTCCGGTTTACTTTCTGGAGCTTTACCGGTGGGTGCAAATACATTTCTTTGCGGTCCAAATACCTGTCGGTTTGTTGGGTAATGTCTGTTGGTTTTTTGGGGTTGGATTGGAATTGGTTGACTTGGAAATTGGTTGTAATTTTGATAATTATTATTATTATTTCTCAGAGAAGGTGGTATTTGGTTTGGATTTATTTGGGTTTGTATAGGAGTTTTATTTTGGATTAATCTTGGAACATATTGATTCTGATTTTGCTGGTTAGCAGTATAACTCAAATGTTGATTACGATTATTAAAAGTTGGTCTATTACTAACTCGTAAATTTGAATTATGGTTTCTATAATTATTTTGTATTCTAAAACTATTTTGTGAATAATGAAAATGTTCTTCTTCTATTATAAGTGAAATAACGGCTTCAATAGTAGCTGGGTTCTTAATTCTAATTGTATGTTGTAATAATCCTGATAAATTTTTAATAAGTGTTTTTAAAGTTATTTGGTCATATTGTCTACGATATATTTCTTTAGTATTAGCAGGCATTTCAGTTGCAGAAAAATTATTAACAATACACGTATTGAAAAGTAAAAAAATATAATTCTATGATCTGTGACATTTACGTCAAATTTATCAATAGTAAAAACACATGAATGTCAAAGCAAGGACCATTTAATTTTTTTTTAAATATTCCTTGTGTCAAATATTGTATTGTAATTGCCAATACAAATTTTTCTGTATAAAGTAAGAATAAAGAATAAAGTTTCTTATAGGTTTTTAAATTTCTAAAAAATAAACATATTTTTATTCAGTATTATTATTTTTATAAAAACAGAAGAACAGTTTATTCTTCTTTTTTTATTGTGTTTATGTTCCATGCATGTGTCGAATGTGGATTTTTGAAGTTATGTTTGTGTTTCTGTTTACAATTATCTTTGTGTCTATTATGATTACATTACTTTTTAATTAATTTCACCAACTGACCATTTTACTTTTAATTTTTATAGAACCCACAAAAAAAATTAAAATGTCATTTAACTAATAAAGAATTTTGATGTGAATTCCTGAGAAAGGTGGTTATTTGATTTTAATTAATTATATTTCCATGCAATATATAAACTCGATTAAATCCTAATTTTTAACATGACTAACAATTAAAATAAATTTTATAAATAAATTTAAAATATTTATTATAATAAGAAATATTGGGGTCGTAGGAAAAATCGTGTACACAACGCGTTGGAAAGTGTATTTCTTGCACTCGTTACGTTTCCGCACTCGCCACTACGCGGCTCGTGCTAAACTTCACTTGTGCGTAATAATTCACTTTCCACACTCGTTATGTAATATACTATAATCTTTGAAGTAAGTGACTTTTTAAAACTTGTAGTCTTTTTGCAAAATCTAGTGTATTTCCATTTTTGAATGGATGAGCCATAAGAAGATCTTGCTCTAAAAATTCTAATGACCTTTTATCGCCAAAACATTGCTCTAACTCATATTTCATTAAGCTCTGTTCTACAACCAACTAAAAAATTTGCTCTTCCTACTAATTTTGAACGAATAGCTCTTAGGATATAACTATTAATAACGACATTTCCTGCAGTGCAGTATGTATCGATAAGAAACTGACAGTTATCTATAAATTGAATTAAAGTTGAAGTATCTCCATCATAAGGAGTTATTAAATCTACTGATAGTTTTAGCATTTGAATATTGACTTGTTCGTTATTATTAGCCATATTTGGATCTATATCAGAATCTAAAGTTTCTTCAAGATTTATAGATTGGTTAAAAGTATTTATTAAATCCTCAATATCAATATTATTAATTAATTATTAATTGAGCTTTCTGTTTTAATTCTTACTATTATTTAAATACTTATACTAAAAGCATAATTTATTTCCAACCGGGAAATATTTTTACCTATCTTAATACTAGGAAAATGCAATAGGAAAACTCGGTACTTACTGGTATTTCTAGAAGTTCTCCCTGCTTGATTCTGCTCGCCTCAGGAAAGTTGTAGGTTTTCGTCGTCTAAGAGTTGAAACTCACGTTGGATTTTTCACAGAAATCGGTCTCGATGCCGTGACTTTCCGAAAATACCGAATTACGACACTATCCTACTGACTGCGCCAGTTAAGATATTTCATACACAAAATATCTTTTTAAAAATTTTTATTAGTTGGTTAACAACTTGAATTTACAGAGGTTACAAACAGAATGAAACTAAATACAATTATTCAGATACAGTAAAAGTTTTTGTTTACGTCAACACTGCCGACAATGGTGGTTTCATATTATAGGCAGTAAGCTGGTTGTTTTCACGTAACTCACGTCCGATTCATCAGGTACCCCGACGATTGCCTCAAGTTAAAAAGGATGAAGCGGACAAGGCCCTCCAAGAAATGATTCGGGATGGAATAGTTGAACCCTCCAATAGTCCGTGGGCTTCTCCCGTTGTATTGGTAAGGAAGAGAGACGGCCTTAGGTGGCTCTACCCTTTTCTCTACGTTAGACTTAAAGAGCGGATATTAGCAGGTTGAAATGGATCCTTCTGACAAAAAGAAGACCGCCTTCACTAGTGGATCAGGTTTGTGGCAGTTTACCGTCCTTCCATTTGGCTTATGCAATGATCCTGCTACCTTTGAGCGATTGATGGAAACTATTCTTCGAGGTTTATCCTGGGAATCTTGTTTGGTCTACTTAGATGACATCATTATAATGGGTAAGGATTTTAAAGATCATTTGGCTAACCTAGAAGAAGTCTTTCGTCGACTGAAAATGGCCAATCTAACATTGAATGTTAAGAAATGTAACTTTGTAATGTATGAACAGGTAAACTTGCAATAATTAATAGATTAACGTTCGATGGAATGTGCAGACTTGCAAGTTTACCTATTCGACTATGAAACAATATCAATATATGTAATCATTATTAGTTAAGCAATGAATCAATCAATCAATAAAGGTATACAATGGGAATAGTGTTTCATTAAATATAATATAAATTTTAAGTTATTACATGGCGACCGTGACAGGACCTGTTGTAAATTATAGGTATTAGTTCAAAAGTAGTAGTGAAGTATTAAATAGTGAAATGGGCCAAAAACAATCAAAAGAAGAAATCGTAATTGCACAAGCAGGAAATAGTGGTGGTCAAACAGACAATGCTAAGCCAGTGGAAATTTCTTTTCTAAAGAATGTTTTGGAAATCTTAGTTATAATTATTGCCCTAATCTTAACAATAATATATGGCTACGCCAAATGTAAAAAGTGTTTGGAGAGGAAAATAAGAAGACAAATTAGTGCCAGTCAAGAATTAGCGTAGTGTATTGTAGTAACAGTGGAAAAAAAGGTGAATTAAGAATTAAAGTTAAAATAAATAAGGGATAGAATAATATAAAAAATAAATAAAAATAAAAGTGAAATCGTGGCTGGAGTCATCAGTCAACGTGGAGGTTGAATGACACAATCATACGCCATCAACACGGACATCGACCTAAGAAGATTGGAAATGAAACAATGCGACAAGTTGCTGATGTATCATTTTATGTAAGGTATTAATATTAAGTATTTAATTTTTATAAATAACTTTATTTTTATATATATAATATTAGGTTTTAAAATAGTTTGGTTAAACATAAATATAGAAAAATAAAATATAATCTCTATATATGGCAATTAATAAGTTAAACAAATTTACGATTTAAAAAATATTAAAACGTATTTAGTTAAAATTGGGCCTGAAAGCCTGAAAATATTGAAGAGGCAAAAATTTATGACAAAGTTATTGTATTATTGTAAATGATTTAAACCAATATAAAGAAACAAAGGAAATTCCAAAAGATATACTTGCAAATATTAAACAATATATAACTGAAATAAAAGTTGTTTATAATTATATTTTAGATCTAAAACCCAAGGAGAATCGTAGTTTTCTAGGTAATAAAATGGCGGATTTCGATTTGAAAACGGCAGTTTCCTGTTGCCAAAGCTAAATGATGATGAGAGCACAACATATGCATTAATTGATGCGGTTGAACTTTATGATTCTATGCTTAAACCCGACAGCAAGGCCAACTTAATTCAGTTTGTTCTTAAAAGTCGCTTTCCCCCGAGTGCTAAACTTAGGCTAAATAGTCATTATTCGACAACCCAACTACTAATTAGCGATATAAAAAAAACACCTTTTGTCAGTAAAATCAAATACATTACAAACAAAGCTTATTCGTGCAAAATAGGATAACAAATCAATTGAAACTTTCGGGAAAGAATTTGAAGAACTTTTCGTAGAATTAACAATTTCACAAGCTAAAGGAGATAATGACGCTTATACAATTCTGAAACCTATTAACGAAAGAAATGCTATTAAACAGTTTGCCGACGGACTTAAAAATCAAAGATCAAGTACAATAGTAGCTTCGCGTAATTATAGTTCTTTAAGAGATGCGATTCGCGCGGCCCTAGATGAAAACACTACCAATGATAGTAACGAGCACCAAATAAATTTTTATTCTCATAGAAATCGTGGGTTTAGGGGAAGTAATCATACTAGGAGAAGGTTTGGTAATGGGTCAGTCCGAGGACAGTATAATGAAAATCGCGGGCTTTTTCAAAACTGTTCATATCCTAATTCCTCAACGCGATATAATAATAATAGACAGTTCCGTAGAGCCAGTCGAAATTCAACAAGACGTGGAAATATTTCAAATCGTGGGCAAAGGGGAAATTTTAGAAATAATGTTTTTTTCGCAGATGATATAAACCCCGACAATAAGCTAGAAGAAAATCAGTTTTTTCGAGACGACTGTGTCTAATCAAATTTATGTTTGTTTAGGATTAAATTATGTAGAATTTAATATAGATAAAAATAAATTTAGTTTTTTAATTGATACTGGAGCATCATTGTATGCCATATATGAAAATATTGAAAATAAATCTTTAATTACAAATAAGAAACTATTAATTAAAGGTATTGGGCGCACTTTAGCGGCTTTGGATTATATTAAGTTAGAATTAGAAGTTAACAAAATAAAATTTAGTCAAAAATTTTATGTTTTTGTTACCATGTTCGTATGACGGCATAATAGGGCAAGATTTTTTACAAAAATATTAGTGTTATTAATTTTGAAACCAACACATTGAGATTGACAAAGAGTAATCAGGAAGTAGAAATTTTTTTAGAATCAGAAAATCAGAATATGATAAACATTCCTCCAAAATGTGAAATTATAACTCTTATTTCAACTAACTCAAAGGAGGAATGCGTAATTATTCCTCAAGAAGTATGTGATGGTGTGTATTTTCCTGGAAGCATTTTTAAACCTAAAAACGGTAAGATCTCTATTATAATTTTAAATACTAGAGAAATAGCAATGAATCTAAAAAATTTGTTTTACGGAAATACATAATTTAAATTCATATGATTTAGCGGAATTTTCTAAACAAAGTGAAATTAGCCCAAAAAGAGTTAAAGAAGTACTTAATCTATTAAACTTAAATAATCTAAATAGGGAAATAGAAAAATTGTGTGCTAAGTTCAGTGACGTTTTTCATCTCCCTGGAGATAAATCGTCAACGACAAATATCTACAGTCAGTCTATCTAATTAAAAAAAGGTTCCACCCCGGTGTACAGGAAACCTTATAGGATTCCGTATGCTCAAAAAGAGGAATTAAATAAACAGATTCAACAAATGCTGTCAGATGATATTATTGAAAAAGCTCAGAGTGAATTTTCATCACCGGTTTTGTTAGTACCAAAAAAGTGTGATGAAAATGGAAATAAAAAGTGGAGAGTGATTATTGATTACAGGTTACTAAATCAAAATATTCAGGACTTTAAATTTCCGATTCCAAATTCAACCGAAATTTTGGACTCTCTCTCTGGTGCTATGTATTTTTCACATCTAGATCTCCGTCAAGGATATTATCAAATGGAGATAACTCCAGAAAGTAGACCTTATACAGCTTTCTTGACAGATAAAGGACAATATCAAATGAAAAGGCTTCCCATGGGACTAAAAATCAGTCCCAGTGAATTTTCGCGGTTAATGACGATAGCCATGAGTGGTTTAAATTATAACAAATGTTTTTGATATTTAGATGACTTAATAGTGTTCGGAAGAAATTTAAAAGATCATAATAAAAATTTGCTTAAAGTTTTTATGAGACTAAGGGAAGCAAATCTTAAGTTTAATCCTAATAAGTGCGAATTTTTAAAAAAGCAAATTCTGTATTTGGGACACGTAGTTTCATCTGCAGGTATTTTACCGGATCCAGAAAAAACTAAGGTTTTACAACAATATCCCGTGCCCACGAATTCCAATGAAGTAAAGCGCTTTGTCCCATTCGCTAACTATAACATTTTGCAGAGATAGCTTTACCATTAAATAAGTTATGTAAAAAGTATTCTGAGTTTATTTGGTCTGACGAATGTCAGGGTTCATTTGAAAAATTAAAAAATGCCCTTAGTTCTTCACCAGTTTTAGATTATCCTGATTTTTCAAAATCAAACGAATTTATTTTACAAACTGATGCCAGTGGCGTTGCTATTGGGGCAGTGCTTTCAAATAAAAATAATAAACCAGTGGCGTATGCAAGTAGAGCATTTAATAAGGCAGAATTAAACTATTCTACTATCGCAATTGTTTGGGCGGTCAAATATTTTCGTCCGTACCTGTATCAAAGATATTTTAAAATTAGATCTGATCATCGTCCTCTTATTTTTTTTATTTAATCATGCTGATCCTTCGAGGCGTTTAACAAAGTTGCGTTTATGTCTAGAGGAATATCAATATACTATAGAGTATGTAAAAGGCTAGGAGAATGGTCAAGCAGATGCTTTATCTCGGATCAACTTCAGATGAATTAATAGACATGAACAGAAATTTAATAGCTAGGACTCAAGCTAAAACGGTTAATAATGACTCTACGGATAGTTGTGTAAATGGAACTTCGACAGTAGAACGGTCTGATCAACCAAATATTGTTGAAGTACTGAAAAAGTCAGATGATGATCTTGAATTAATTATTATAAAAGGAAAAGATGATACCTTACAGTTTGAAAATACCGAGAATGTAATTTCAAATACTAAATGTTTATGTTTTGTCGCGCCGATATGAACAGTTTTTGTTCATCCCAACACTCCATCAGTAATCACGCGAGACGTATTATTGAGAGATTTGGTAGAATTTTGTAAGAAGTTAAAGATTTCGGAAGTAACTATAGTCAAAAATGAATATAATGCGCATTTTGTAGAACATTTAATCAAAGAAATAGGAAAATATTTAAAATGGACCGGTCCACGAATTTGTGTAATAAAAGGAGTCAAAAGAATTTTTAATCCTGACACAAAGAAACTAATTTTAAATGATTTTCATATACTTCCCAAGGCAGGACATGCAGGTACAAGGAAAATGATAAATAATATTCGAAAATATTTTTTTTGGCCAGGCCTTTCTAATGATTGTGCCAATTATGTGAAAAAGTGCTCTTCTTGTCAAAAATTAAAAATCAGTAAGCCAGTTAAAGAACCTATGGTTATAACCCCAACAGCAACATCAGCTTTTGAAAAAGTTTTCTTGATATAGTAGGTCCTATTGAAACAGAAGAAGACGGATTTAAGTATATACTTACATTGCAATGTGATTTAACAAAATTTATTGAGGCTTATCCTCTTAAATCAAAAGATACAGTGTCAGTAGCAAGAGCTTTTGTCGAAAATTTTATATTAAGGTTCGGAGCTCCTATCGAGATAGCAACTGACCAAGGTACTGAATTTGTATTATCTACAGTGACCGAAATTTGCAAATTTTTAAAAATTAATCATTTAAAATCCACTGCTCATCATCATCATCAGAGCATTGGTTCCTTGGAAAATTCGCATAAAACGTTAAATGCATTTCTAAGAATTCAACTGGAAAACTACGGTTAGGTTAGGTTAGGTTTAGTTGAGTGCCTTACTTCTGTTTTATGTTTAATTCCAGTTTTCATTGTAGCACTCAATATTCACCATATGAATTAGTATTTGGTAAACGATGTACATTACCCAATGAAATAACAGAGGAAAATGTAACCCCTTTGTATAATTTCGACTCGTATCCTTCAGAACTCAAATTTAGGTTACAAAAATCTCAAAAGGATGCAAGGCAAAATTTTATAGATACTAAATTTAAAAGGAAAGTATTGTATGATAAAAATGTAAACTCTGTTAATTATAAGGTAAATGACTTAATTTTATTAAAAAGTGAAAGTGCAACAAAACTTGATAATGTTTATAGTGGACCTTACGTAGTGATAAAAGACGAAACTCCCAACGTACGCGTAATTAAAAACGGGAAGGAATATGTAGTTCACTTGTTTGTAAACAATTATAAATTACTGCAATGCATAAAATTAATTAATAAAATACGTAAGCTTATTATACTCGCGAGTTATGATCTTTATGTAATCCTTTAGGTTAAGATATTTTTAAAGATTTTTATTTTGAGTATGCAAATAAAAATCTTTCTTTTTCCAGGAGAGCTGTAATATATGAGCAGGTAAACTTGCAATAATTAAAAGATCAACGTTCGATGGAATGTGCAGACTTGCAAGTTTACCTATTCGACTGTGAAACAATATCAATATATGTAATCATTATTAGTTAAGCAATGAATCAATAAAGGTATACAATGGTAATAGTGTTTCATTAAATATAATATAACTTTTAAGTTATTACAACTTGCTCCAGAGACAGGTCAGTTATTTGGGACATGTTGTAAGCAAGGATGGCGTTACTGTAGATCCCGCCAAGATTCAAGCCGTTCAAGAGTGGCCGGTCCCTTCTGATAAGCATCAACATCGCAGCTTACTGGGTCTTTGCTTATATTACAGACGATTTGTTAGAAATTTTGGAGACATCGCCAAGCCCTTAACGAGACTAACTGAGCAAGATAAGACTTTTTGTTGGAGTGAAGAATGCCAAAAGGCCTTTTGAATTTTTAAAGAAGGAATTGACTTCGGCCCCTGTTCTCGCTTATCCTCGTCCTGAGGGCAGACTTATTCTGGATACCGACGCTAGCAATGTGGGAATCGGAGCTATACTTTCACAACTTCAAGACGTCAAGTATTTTGGTATATAAAGCGGGTCATTCGCGTTAGTCGAGTTATCAAAATCCGAAAGAAACTATTGAATTCCTCGCAGTTGTGAAGTCTGTGGAACATTTCTACAAATACTTATATGGCAAAAGATTCCTAATTAGATTAGACCATGCCAGTTTAAAGTGGCTACTGAGCTTTAGAAATCCAGAGGGGCAGATAGCAAGATGGTTAGAAAAACTCCAGGAATACGATTTCGAAATCGAACATAGACCTGGAACTAAGCACCATAACGCCGATGCACTTTCTAGAAGGCCATGCCCACCTAATTGCACAAATTGCAGTCGACTCGAACAAAACGAGAAGCTCGCTCTAATAAAAGTGGTGCCAGACGACTTGGGCTCCAGACTGGAGGAGGAACAAAAAAAACGATCCCGTTATTAGGAACATCCTGGAATGGAAAAGAACGGATCAGCGTCCCCTATGGCGAGAGGTATCATCGTCCTCTCCGGTATTAAAATCATATTGGGCCCAATGGAATTCTTTGACTTTAGACGGTGGGCTCCTTAAAAGGATAGTTGAAAACCCTGAAGGCCCAGAAATCAAGAAACAAATTGTGGTCCCAAGAAGTACGGTACCAAAAATTTTAAAACAACTTCATGATGACATATCTGGAGGACACCTAGGTATTATAAAGACGCTGCAAAAAGTCCGGGATAGATTTTATTGGGTTAATTGCTCCAACGATGTTAAAGATTGATGCCGCAAATGCACGACGTGTGCTGCTAGCAATGGACCTAATCGTAAACCTAAAGCAGAGATGCAGCAATACCTTCTCGGAAGTCCATTCGAAAGAATCGCCGTAGATGTGTTGGGGCCACTACCAACTAGTGAGGTTGGAAATAAATATATCTTCGTTGTGATTTACTATTTTTCTTAATGGGTGGAAGCCTACCCTGTTCCCAACCAAGAAGCCCCTACCTTGGCCGATATTCTGATCAACGAGTTCATTAGCCGTTTTGGGGTACCGTTGGAGCTGCACGCAGATCAGGAAAGAAATTTTGAAAGCAAACTATTTCAAGAAGTCCGCAAAAGATTAGGTATCCATAAAACTAGAACTACACCGATGCATCCTCAGTCTGATGGAATGGTTGAACGAATGAACCGAACCATTGCAAATTATTTATCGAAAGTGGTTTCAGAACATCAGAAAGATTGGGATAAAAATATTCCGTTATTTTTAATGGCTATCCGATCGGCTGTCAATGAATCTACGGGTCAGAGACCCGCGAAATTCCTCTTTGGTAGGGAAAGTAGATTACCTTGCGACTTGATATATGGGAGCAAACCTGGTGAAATAGCGGCCGGTGAAAAATATGTCGGAGATCTTCAGAAGAAGATCGAAAATATTCATAAACGGGTGCGCCACAAACTGCAACTCTCCAGTGACCGGATGAAAAGGTACTACGACTCACGAGCAACAGGAAACACTCATGAACCTGGGGAATTGGTCTGGCTCTATAATTCTCAACGGAAACGGGGTGTGTGTCCGAAACTTCAAAAGAAGTAGGAAGGTCCATATTTGATTAAAAAGAGATTCAATGAGGTAATCTACCGAATTGTAGTCCATCATGATAGGTTGGCGTTATATCAGGGTGACCACAGTACGGAGATACAGCAACTTCGGGTAGAGGGTTCGACCAGTTCCAAAGATGACCCTGAAGTCTACTCCGGAGAGTTATCACATTCCGGGAGGAATGAACCTAAGGAGGAGGCAGTGTAACGGGTGACAGATGTGCGACGGATGATTGTGACATTGCGAGAGGAATGCATGTATTTTGATGTGCTTGCCATAAAGGGTAGAGTCTGTGAATGAGGAAAAAGGTTTAACAGGAACTTGACATTATTTATAATTATTTTAGGTTGGTAGTTATTCGAGAACATTCTAGTATTATTTGGATTTTAGTAAAAAGTTGTTTCGAGATGTCAAGTATTTTGGTATATAAAGCGGGTCATTCACGTTGAGTTAGTTAGTGTAGGTTCAGCTTTTGTGAAGTTTAAAAGTAAAAAGTGTCAGTTAGTAATTTGTAACCAGCTGAATTCTTAAATTCAAACAATTTGTAAATAAATTGTGTTTAAAGTCCTCACAAGTGTTTCAATATAATTAATATACCAAAAGTAAATTTTACAGGGATAAATGATAAAAGTTTGGGTTATTCCAATAAATCAGTTTTTGCTTCTTTAAATATAAATAATATAGATTTAAATGTTACTATTAGTAAATAAACTAAAATATGATATTTTATTGGGTAATGATGAGTTATCAAAAAACAAAATTATAATAAATTTTGACAATAATTTAGTAATATTTAAGGATGAGATTTGTAATTTGTAATTTTGAAACAATAAATAATTTTAAAGTAACTAGCAATTATAACATAATAAGTATACTTGACGATTCATTAGAAAAGAGTGATGAAAATTTCTGCCAAGAAAAGTTAATGAAAAATATTTGTGAATCCAGTTGCAATTTAATGGTACAAGGGTACCGAAATGGGTTTAATAGTATGGCCATGGATGCCGAAAGCGATTTTTTAAAAGTTATGATTGTGTAGAAAGGGTCTTAGATACCAAAAATAAATTAAATTATGATTATGATGAAAGGGCGATTGATGCCGATGATAGGGTTAATGAAAAGAATTTAGAGGTGGTGATAAATTGCAACAAAGGATGTATAAATGAAGTTATAACATTGGTAGAAAGAAATAAAAGTTTAATTAATGATGAATCTAGAGTAGCTAAAAATTATTCCCATAGTATTAAAGTTAAAAATATAGAGAGTTTTCAGTCAAAAAGTTATCCAATTCCCTATAAATATCAAGAAGTGGTAGATAAACATTTAAAGAAACTGTTGGCAGATGGAATTATAAGTTATAGTACTACACCCTATGTTAATCCTATAGTAGTGGTTAAGAAAAAAAGATGATAAGATGCGTTTATGTTTAAAAAAGTAGAAAATAAATTCTAATATTTCCTAACACAAAAATTTCACGTGGTGTATTTCATGTAAGTTCACTCAAGAAATATATTTAGTAGTTAAGTGTAAATAAATATGTAAATAAAATAAAATAGGATATAGTTGAAGTTAAAATAGAAAATAGAATCTTATAAAAATTTATCAGTCGATAAATTTATTACAAGTTTAGGGGAAAGTTGAGACGAAGTTATATTATTATAAAAAATTTTCATTAAAGAAAAGATTAATTTCACTAAGAAATATGTATTATGATGATCAAATCAAAAACAAAATCATTATAAAATCAATTGAAAGCAAATAAATAATGAAAAAGATAATCACATCTCATAAAAACAGAAGATAAGTTAATCAACACTAATTAATTGAAACTTAATAAATATTCAATAAGTAACAAACATAAAAATAATCAAACTCACCATTAAGAAAATAATAATGAAGATATAATTCTAAATGTAAGAAACAAATGAACAAATTATAAATTTTGTAAGAACATTTTTTCCGTTAAACATATTAAAGGGATTTTCAAAAATCTACAAAAGTGTATAAAAAATTCTTCTACGAATGGCACCTGCGTGTGTGACGTCAAATTAACAGAATTACAAGTGCTCGAAAACAGCACCACCTGCATTGCGTGTTGAAGTATTTAGTGTTCCGCGAACTTTAAAAACTTAGAATGCCACCTGCGTGATTACGTAAGAGTTACTCGGAAATATATCGGTCGAATTTGTGACTTTCAAGCCTCAGTGTTAATAGAATTTGAGAGCTTTTCCGACCATAATAAATTATAAAAAAATTATTGAACATTAAAAATGATTGTTGTAAATATTATGTAAAAAAATTGTTTGTAAAATATAAGTAGTTAGATAGAAATAAGCAAATTAAGGAATAGTTCCTTCTGATTGGTTCTCGTAGAGATTTTAAAATAAAGCATTATATTGGTCAGAGAATATTGAGAGGGATCTCAGTCTTTACGTAAAAGAACCAGTCAGGAAGAATTTTGGAGATTCAAGCCTAATTTTAAAAACAGTCAAGACCCATTATACAAACATTCTAGCCTCATTTTAAAAACATTCAACAAACATTTAAGATTTAATTTTAAGAACATTCACGATTCATTTTCTAAACATTCCACAAACATCCAAGATTTAGTTTTAAAAAGATTCAAGACTCATTTTCAAAACATTCAACAACAGTTATTAAAAACATTCAACTCGTAATTTACATTTTTAAAAAAGACTTTGATTTGTCATAAATTTTATTAACTTTATAAGTTAACATTCTTCGACTTTGAATTAGAAAATAGGTTTGTTGAATTAAGCAGAATCACTTTATAATCCAAATAATAGTTCTAAATGTAATTTTAATGATACAACAGTTAGTATCAAATATAAGAAGTTTGACTTACCTTTATCAAAAATAATCCTAGTGTAAAACAACTAGTAACACATCACTTGTAAAAAGGGAGTCTCATCAACCAATAAATTGTATAAATAAATCCACGAGTGAATAATAATAAATTCCTACATCGTAAGAGGTAATGTTTTAATTAAACCACAGAAGTTCCATCCCACGTGTTTCTACAAGAGAAGATAGGCTACCAGTTTCACGTTTCGTCAGCGAAGATCTACCCCAGCTACATCTGTACGAGAACGGCGAACACTCCAGTGACACAGTTAAAAAAAAGGTACCTTTATTTAATTTGTATTAAGTATGCATATGAACTGTTTTAAAGCGATAATAGCTATTTGCCGCTGAAGGACATTTATACGATTTTATTGTAAAGATTTTTGAATTTCCTTTTGATAGAAAATTTATAATTTTGTTTGAGTATAAATCTGTGGTAAAACCTGTACGACCTGAGGTATAATTTTTCGATAAACGATAGTATTTATTTTGAATTAAACAAACGACCGCAGAAGCATTTAATTTTATTTGAGCTAGTCATCATCATACATATTATTTAAGGGGCAAAGAACATTATTGTAATAAAAAACTTCAACCATTACATCAAATCAAATAAAAATAAACAACTCATAATATCTTGTCGCAACCAACGTGGGTTTGCGAAAATACCAATTAAATATCAAAAAATTAAAATAAACAAAAAAGAAAACCATAATAACACATCAACAAACATTAATAAATTCATAATAACTTGGCGACCAACGTATCGGGCTCGATTAAAATCACAGATTTTAATAGTTTAAATAACAAAAAAATCAATAAACATTAAAATTTATTTACAAATAAAAATACTAATAGATTCTTGTAACTATAATTAATATAAAAAATAAATTTTTCTAACATTTTATTATAAATATAAAAAAGTCGAGACATAATGTATGATAAACTTAATTTTGACATCTGGAAAGTTGAAGAACTCAGGCAAGAACTTAGAAACAGGAATTTGGACGATAAAGGAACCAAACAAATTTCAATCAACAGATTAAAAAGCAAAGAACAAATAGACATAGACTGCAATGCTGAAGAACCAGAAGAAAGGGGGGGAACAAGAAGAACCTCAATAAAACAATACTTCTGTACAGACTGGGGGTCAACAACAAACATTAATAAATTCCTAATGTATATATATATATAAGTAAAGATGAAATAACTCAATGGTTATTCTCTCTATTAGTTATCAACCGTCTGATATGAAAAAACAAGAAAGTATGAAATATCAGGTTTTTCGGTTATGAATAAAACAAAACTATTTCCTAGTCAACTCAATATTTCGCCAACTGGTTATTGGCTTCATCAGGAGTGCACTAAAATTTATTGATAAAAGAAACAAACAATTAACATGAAAAGGACCACAAATACAAAGATGTTTTAACTTACAGGGTTAGAATTGTAGATAAATAATTAAAAACAGTTTCATCACTAAGACACAATACATTAATAATTTAAAAGACATACATAATATATCAATAAAATGACGATTAGTAAAATCAATTTCTTTTTGATTTTAGTAGTTTTTGTTTAAAAATAATTATTTTGTATTTAAAATATTACAATATATATCAATTAGCTTGTTGGTATCTGATTTGTAATTGATAACATTATTTGTTTTATTTATATGGCACATTTTGAGAAACAATCTGCTGTTATAATTATTAACCGTTTCTAAAACTTTAACATTGTGATAATCAAACTGATGACCTGTCCATATATATATATATATGTGTGTGTGTGTGTGTAAAATAGGGTTTATTTGCTGACTAATAAGGTATGAAACCAGTAATATTGGGGTATGCAGCAATTAATAAAAGTAAACTCTTTATACTTTTTTCCAAACTTTCGGAAAATTTATTTCCATTTTCAAGGAATGTATTTGAGAATATAAAATTTGGTGTTTACAATGGTAAATATAGATATATTTAAAACTATTATTTAAAAAAAAATTTTATGAAAAAGATGTGAGAATAACATTAGTAAAATTGTTTACGAAACAATTGTTATTTATTTTTGAAAATGCCAAAGGGTGCTTAATTCTTTTAATTTATTTAAATTGAAAGAAGAAATTAAAAAATTAAAAGAAGAATTTTTTAAGTTGAATTTGAAGTTTACAATATTACCCATACATCTTTTTCATAAACACTGTCAAAATAAATGTCAATGTCAGAAAATAATGAGAATAAAATTTCAAAAAATTATTATTACATAGTAATTTAGTAAGATGATTTATTATGTAAGTTGTTATTTTATGTTTTTATCCTTAGATAGTAAATAAAAATAAATATCACTGAGATTTTTATGGTCACTCTTTTTATTAATGATTTTTTCTTCTTTAGAAATAAAAGACATTTCTAAAAAGAGTATTTTTTTCAAAATAGGTTGTATATCTAAAACACTTACAGATAAAAAATCCATTAAATGATCATTTTCAACGACATGCTTGGCCAGTTCACATCTCTCAGGGTGTAATCTACATTCACTTTTATGTAAAGATAATCGGTTTTTTAATGTTTGACTAGTATGACCTATATACTTTTTTTCACAGTTTTTACATGGAATGGAGTAAACTAAATTAGATAATTCAAGGATCGGAGTTTTATTCTTTACTTTTGTAAATATTGATCTAATGGTAAAACATGTTTTGTTTGTAATTTTAATATTTGTTAATGGCATAAAAATTCTTTTTAATTTTGGTGTTATTTCTTTTATAAACGGTAAAGACACATAATAATTTATCATTTCAGTTTTATTATTTAATTGTTAATGTAATTCATTATTTACTTGAGGAATCAGTTTATCGTTTAGTAAAGAAGTATTATATAATATATTCTTAGTTAATTTATTGGGGCAACCATTATTCAAAAATAATTGCTGAAGTTTCTTGTTATATGTTAAGTGTTTGTCAGCCTGCAAAATGAGTAATAAGTATGGACTTGTCTAAGCGGCACGTACAGTCGGCTTTAGAATAGCATATACATGTTAAATGTGAATTTCGTTTACCTACCAAAGTTATAACAACGCCCTTTAAACGCCTACATTAAATGGTTTTTGGGGATTAAGTTTATTTACAAGGAACAGAGGGACAGGCAATTTGTCAATAAAATACCTTATGCTGCAAACATTAAAGATGTGGGCGTGGACAACTGTTAAACTGATTTCAAATTTAATATTATTTAAACCGTGATTGGTTATATTTTGGATTGGAATAAATAGGCCGTCTATTCAATGTAAGCGATTTGAGTTTGAAAATGTATATGCTATTCTGAAGCCTTTACTTTCAGTATGGTAATACCGCCCGCCTGGTCCGCATCTATTTCGTTGTGTTAAAGTTCAATTATAATTATTGTTATATTAGATTTATTATATTATTATTATATTTATGCAGTGTTATAAATATAACATCAGAAGTGGTTTTACCCGTAAAAGTTATCATTTCGGCCGTATTGTACAAAAAAACTGATTTCAGTTATAGTTCAGTTTTTGTTAATCGGCAATTTGCGTTTTGTTAATTTTTTTTTTGATCCGAACTATTAGAAACTTGTTAAAAAAAGAAACTAAAGTGAAATCAGAATGGTTAGGTTAGGTTAGGTTAGAATGGCCGAGTGGATTATGGAAAATTCAACTTGTTCTTAAGGTTTATATGGACCTCCGGAAAAAGTATCTACAAGTTCAAAAAATTTGAGAAGACGTATTCAGCCTTAGGTAAAAAAACTATTTTTTTGCAAGTATAAAGCTAAGAAACCAGAACATAAAAAGTCGCAATTTTTTATAAAATAAATTAGTTCAGAAACATATGTAAATTTTTTTAAAATTTTTGAACTTGCAGAAGTCATGCAATTGTATATATTGTATATATATATATATATATATATATATATATATATATATATATATATATATATATATATATATATATTGATATGGTTTGTTTCGAGTAAAAAAAAAATTAAATATGAAATTTATGAAATTATTAATTTGGTGAATTCTATTTTATTAAAAAAAATAATAATAATAATTTTTATGTGTCAAAATTTATTTTGAGTTAGTTTTTCGGAAACGTCAAAATTTGAAAGTTATGTCAAACATAGGATGCTAGTTTTAATAAAATTTATGTAATGTTTTGTAAATTGTATTAGTTTTAAGTATAGACAAGAAGTGTCGGAGATAGTGATGAGGAAGATTCGTTGCAAGGTGATGAGAGTTTTTTTTGACAGAGAGTGAATTGAAAGAAAAGTCAAAGATAAAAAGTTAATTTATACAAATAAAAAAGGCAAAAAGCAAAGTTATTGAAATTATAAATTAGAAGAAATCAGTTAAATTATTAAATACAAACAGCAACATCAAATTTATAAAGAAAAATTAATACATTTTACTGATTAGTTGTGCAACGGACGTAATAACATAAAATAAAAACCATTTAGAATAAACAACTGGAGGATAAAAGACGAGGACAACAACTGGACGACAAAGGAAAAAGGACAATAACTGCATTACAAGAGAAAGAACAAATATAAAGAAAACAAGAGTGAAGGACAATAAGTGTAGATAAGGTTAGTTAAGTTAATTAAGGTAGTTAAGATAATAGGGTTAGATAAGTAGTTAGGTATTTGTCTAGATAGAAATTTGTTTAAATAATTTTCCAGTACAAAAATTAAAATAAATTTGAGTTTAAATCCAGAACCCTAACATCCTGAGAAATAATTCAAATAAATTCGAAATTTAAAAGTTATCTAAAGAGCATACCATAACAAATTGGCGCCCAACGTGGGGCCCCATTAAATTCAATTAAAAAATTAATTAATAGTAGGGACTTCACAATATTTAATTTTGGATTTAAAAAAAAAAATTTATAATTTTAAAAAAATAAGGTATTAATAAACTGAAAATTAAACTTTTTATAACATTTAGATAAGAAATAATTTAAAATGGCAGACAAGAAGATGATTCTTAGGGATGGGAAGCAGTTATGTGAAGTCGAAGGAATTAAACGAAAAATTGAAGAGACAAAAATAGAAGTTAGAAATGAATGATAGGAAAATTGATGGAGGTGGAAAATCAACAGTCTACAGAAATTGATAATTTAAAAAAAAAGTAAATGAAGAAATAATGGATTTAAGGAAAGAGTTAAAAAAAGAAAATAGTACACTATTAAAAAAAGGCGAGGAAGAATATCTGAAACAATTATATGAAGAACAGAGAAAGGTTAGAGAAGAAATGGAATTACAAAGACAAAATATTGATAAGGAAGTAAAGAAAAAATTAGAAGAAAAAAATGTTATAATGCAAGTGCCAACGTCTATGAATTATTATATTGATGACAATTTAAAATTTGATGGGAACACGAAGAGATTGCATCCCAAGACTTTCCTGAAAATAGTGAAAAACAAGGTTAAAATCTGGGATAATTTTGATGACAAAAAAGAAATCATTAGAGGTTATCTGAAAGGACAAGCACAAACGTGGTTTACCAGTAGATAAGAAGAAATAAATAGTTTTACAAAATTTGAAGAAATGTTGATGAAGCAATATTGGGGTGAAGTCAACCAAAGTTACACCAGGGAGAAGCTGTATTTTGGTAAATATGACAAAAATAAAACTTCTATGTCAAATTATGCTTTATTGATGTATACACAGGCAAAATTTCTGGATCCTATTATGAAAGAAGAAGAAATTGTTACTTACTTATCTAGACATTTTAAACCACAAATTTCGGAAACAATAGTCACGAATAATATTAGGTCTTTTGAACAATTATCAAATTATCTGGTGAGAATAGAAAGAAATTTGCAAAATGAAAATGAGATACAACAGAGAGAACAACCACATGCACAAGTACAGATATCACAATACAGACGAAATTATACTCAAAATACAAATAATTACAATAGATATAATAATAATCAACAAAATAATCCTAGGTATTCTAGAAATAATTTTAATGATAATAATAATCAATTTAATAACAATGACCACAGAGGACGTAATAACAGTAATTACATTGGGAATAATCAACAGGATAGAAATGGAACTAGGTATAACAATAACAATTATAACAATAGACAAGATACAAATAATAATCAACGTGTAAAAGAAGAAGAAAGAAGAATTCATCATATTCAGAGAGATAGAGAACAAGAAATTGTTGAAGTACCAGAACCAGAGATCATAAATGAAGAAATGGAAAATCAAAATTTTTTATCCAGCACATACCAAATATAAAAAATTCAATTTGTACATACGAACATCCAAGGGAATATATTAAATTTGGGGAGGAAGGAGATACAAACAAAATTTTGGATATATTGTATATTTTTGGACATATTAGGGGAAAACCAGTAAAAATATTAATAGATACAGGATCAGAGGCATCAATCATTAAAACGAGTATTATTGAGGAAAATTTGCAGCAATGTAAAGATAACATTATTAAAATACCAAAAACAACATTATTGGGAGCGAATGGCAGAAAGTTATGTGAAATAAATCATTCTATAATACAAAAGGTGGAATTTATGGAAGGAGTTGAAATTGAAATGCAATTTTTGATAATGGATAATTTAGAAACAGACATAGTTATTGGAATTGATGAGCTAGTTAAATGTAGAGCAAAAATAGATTTGAAAAAAATGGAATTGGAATTGAATGGAAATATAATTTTTTGTTTAAAAGAAGATAAGAAAAACATTCGGTTTGAACGAAGTGATAAAATATTACTAACTATTAACAAGGAAATAAAAAAAAGAACAGATATAGAAATAGAATGTGACAATGCGAAATATGAAGAAAAGGTTCCAGACATTCTTATGAAATATAAAGGTTTAGTAAAAAATGAAATGAGAATGGCCAATAATTATGTACATAAAATAGAAGTTAAAGGCATTGATAATTTCAAGATAAGAACATATCCCATACCTTATAGGTATAGAAAATCTGTTGAAGCAGAGTTACAGAAAATGCTTAAAGATGGTATTATAGAAAGAAGTAATACCAAATATGTAAACCCTCTTGTGGTAGTTAAGAAAAATAATGGAGAGCTTCGACTTTGCTTAGATGCAAGAAATATTAATCAATTTTCAATACCACAATATGAGGCTCCTATGAATGTTGATGCAATTTTTGGAAGAATAACAAATACAAAAATATTTTCAAAGATAGATTTAAAACACAGTTTTTGGTTAATACCTTTAGATGTTAATAGTAGAGACTATACTGGTTTCTCTGTGGATGGAGTATTGTACAGGTTTTGTGTGGTGCCATTTGGTATACAAAGTGCATGCTCAGCCTTGGTAAGAGCACTACATCAAATACTTAATAAATATGAGGATTTTGTACTACATTACATTGATGACATTTTAATTTATTCAAATAATGAAGAACAACACTTGGAACATATTAAAACAGTTTTGAGAGAATTGGATGAAGCAGGATTAAAAATAAATAAGGAAAAATGTCAGTTTTATAAAAAAAAAATATGTTATTTAGGATATCAAATTAATAATGAAGGTTTGACAATGGATGAAGACAGAATAAAGGCAATAATAGATTACCAAAGACCTAGTAATTTAAAAACGTTACGTAGTTTTTTGGGTATGATAAAATATTTTAAGCGTCTAATACCTGATTTAAGTAACAAACAATTACCACTGATACAATTATTAAAGAAAGAAAATAAATGGAAATGGACAGAAGAAAAAAAAATGGCTTTCATACAGTTAAAAGTTTATCATCCTGATTACAAGTTACCTTTTATTTTAAGAACAGATGCGTCAAAGGAAAGATTTGCTGGTGTATTATTACAAATTCAAAATAATTTGGAAGTGCCAATTGGTTTTATATCGAGAGTCACTAAAAATCATGAGAAGAATTATGGAGTAACGGAATTAGAGTTAGCGAGTATCATTTTTTGTATCACAAAATTTAGATTTTATTTATTGGGAGCAAAATTTGTAGTAGAAACTGATCATTCATCTTTAACAACTATATTAAAAAATCGTTTTGGAAATAGCAGAATTCATAGATGGGGGTTAATTTTACAAGAATATGATTTCGAGATAAAATATATTCCAGGAAAACAAAATATTGTAGCAGATGCGTTGACCAGAGAAGATTATACCAAGATCAATAATAAAAGAATAATTAAAGTTGGGATAAATATTATGAAAAATTCAAAAGGATTATTTTCAATTAAACAAATAGTTGATGATCAAAGAAATTTGTCAGAAAAAGAGAAAAATAAAGGAATATTCAAAGAAGGAGTTTTTGTTAAACTTGTAGGAAATAAAGGATTATTTATTATTACTAAAGAGTTAATAAGAAAAATTTTGAAACAATTACATATAGAAAATGGTCATTTAGGATCTCGAAAATTATGGATATTATTTAGAGAAAATTATATTGGCAAAGGAGATCAAAATTTGGCCAAAGAAATTACAAAAACATGCCACTTATGCCAATTAGGAAAAGAAAAGAACCATAGAAATCAAAATGTTATAAAAGTTATTCAGTCAAAAAAATGTGGAGAAGTTATAGGAATGGATTTTTTGAGTAATTTAATTACCAGCAGATTGGGAAATAAACATATTTTAATAATAATAGATATTTTTTCAAAATATATTAAATTATATCCTACAAAGTCTACTAAATGTAATATAATTAAAAAAAAACTGACGCAATACTGCGAAGACATAATAAAGCCAGAAAATTGTATTGTTGATAATGCAACATATTTCAGAAATGATAGGTTTAAAAGTTTTTGTAAAAAGAAAAATATTAAGTTACAATTTACCAGTATCAGACACCCAGCAGCAAATCCTTCAGAAAGATATATTAAAGAAGTAATCAAATTTTTAAGAATTATGTTAGAAAATAAAAATCATAAAAATTGGGAAGATTATTTAGAAGACATAGAAAATTTTATAAACAATTTCCCAAGTACAGTTACAGAAGAAAGTCCTATTTATATTATGAAAAAAATCAATCCATGTAGAAATTGGATAAATCAAAATAAGGAAAGTTATGAAAATATAATAGCAAAAATAAATAAAAATTTGGAAAATAATGCTGGAAAATATTTAGATAGAATGGGAAAGAAAAATAAAGTGAAAACAAAATTTGAAAAAGGAGATTTAGTAATAGTAAGAGCATTAAAGAATTCAAACAAAAATAGAAATGTTTGTGCTAAATTAACATTACCGTTTGAAGGTCCATATGAAGTTGCTAATGAAAATGGTGTAAACAGTTATGTTTTAAAATATGTTAACAGTGATCAAATAAGGGGAGTTTTTAATATTCAAGACTTATATAAATATTATCAAGAAATTTAAAAAAATTAATTTTTATTAATTTAGATAAATATAAAAAAAAATATTATTTGTAGAGTTGGACGAAATTTATAAACAAATTTAAAATTATATGATATATTTATGGTTAAATTTTGTTATTATAATTTATTGTAAATAAATTTATAAAAACAAAATTTAGGGGAATTTGATATGGTTTGTTTCGAGTAAAAAAAAAATTAAATATGAAATTTATGAAATTATTAATTTGGTGAATTCTATTTTATTAAAAAAAATAATAATAATAATTTTTATGTGTCAAAATTTATTTTGAGTTAGTTTTTCGGAAACGTCAAAATTTGAAAGTTATGTCAAACATAGGATGCTAGTTTTAATAAAATTTATGTAATGTTTTGTAAATTGTATTAGTTTTAAGTATAGACAAGAAGTGTCGGAGATAGTGATGAGGAAGATTCGTTGCAAGGTGATGAGAGTTTTTTTTGACAGAGAGTGAATTGAAAGAAAAGTCAAAGATAAAAAGTTAATTTATACAAATAAAAAAGGCAAAAAGCAAAGTTATTGAAATTATAAATTAGAAGAAATCAGTTAAATTATTAAATACAAACAGCAACATCAAATTTATAAAGAAAAATTAATACATTTTACTGATTAGTTGTGCAACGGACGTAATAACATAAAATAAAAACCATTTAGAATAAACAAAGGTTAGTTAAGTTAATTAAGGTAGTTAAGATAATAGGGTTAGATAAGTAGTTAGGTATTTGTCTAGATAGAAATTTGTTTAAATAATTTTCCAGTACAAAAATTAAAATAAATTTGAGTTTAAATCCAGAACCCTAACATCCTGAGAAATAATTCAAATAAATTCGAAATTTAAAAGTTATCTAAAGAGCATACCATAACAATATATATTGATATGGGCCGTCGAAGATGCGCACTCGTCGACCCCACTATCAAACTAAATACAAACTCAGGGTGGACTCAGTTGAAGGTTACCTAAAACAAATATAATAATATACAAAATTCACTAATATTTATCTTCTTGAGCTTATTGGAATGCTTTCTATACTAGCGGTCGCTTCCTTCTATCTTTACTTTATTTCCCTCCTTTGGGGATTCTTTTGTACACGGCTTGGACTACTGTCTCCTCTCTGGTATTTAATTTAGAATTTCTAATGGTTTTTTTACTTTGTTGTCGCCAAACGGAATTTTAATTTCGAAATTACCCTATGGAATATTTTCCTATATATATATATTGTTACGTTTATTCTCTATTCAATATTTTTTTATTTTAAGCCCTACGATGAATCTACCCAATCGCAAGCTATAGAGAACTTTGATTTGTGCTACTTCGCAGACGATTTTTAGTTGTTACTTCACACAAACACGTAATGTTATATCTTCGAAGATTTCACCAACTATACCGAATTTAGTTGTTGATGATTTTGAATTCTATAAAATTGTTTTAGACCAAACTGAACCCAAGAAAAATTGAAATTTAATCCTTTTTTTATCACCCTATAGTAAAAACCAAAATTTTTTCTTTGTATATATTTTTTTTATTTAATAAGTTATATAAATCAATTGGACGTACAATACCTTAACACACAGTACCAAGTTATATATTTGAACACTTTTATGTAGCAAATTATTGCTATTCAAATTATATTACGTTTATCGTGTCAAATAAATTTCTCACAAAACGGTGACTTTTTTTTTAAATGTCAAAAAAAATATTTAATTTGTCAGAATAATAATTTGGATAATGAGTTAGTTTAACAGTGATACCTTTCTAATGTAGTTGTGTTCTGACCACCTGGTCCGAGGGAATCGGTGGCACTCTGCTTCGAAGAAACTCTAATGATTATTTGAAAATCCCTGATAGAAATTCTAAGCCTAAGATCTCGTATATGCAGAATCTTTCTAATGTAGTTGTGTTCTGACCACCTGGTCCGAGGGAATCGGTGGCACTCTGCTTCGAAGAAGCTCTAATGATTATTTGAAGATCCCTGGGAGAAATTCTAAGCCTAAGATCTCGTATATGCAGAATCTAGAGAGAAAACTCTCAAACCTCTGCCTTCTTCGTACTATAATTGTCTTCTTTCTTCTTGGTATCACACTTTACTTATGTTTTATATCGAAATTCTATTTGTACTGATTATTCTTTATATTTTTTTTTTATATTAATTTTCTCAATTCCACTCCCCAAAAAAATTTATTTACTCTTCTTCTCCTCTTGTTTTTTTCTCGTTGCTAACCCACACCACCTATCCTTTTTTTTAATTATTCTGTTTTTAGCGTTCGACATATTGTTAGTACCTACTCCTTATGTCATTCTGACGTCATACCGTTTTGTGTTAAAGCTCTTTTCATATTATCCTTAAAATCTAACATTATTCCACCGACAATATTCGAATCTAACATAATTGAACATACTTCTATTTATATAAGTCCATAGTACAATATTTAAACAACATTATCCTTTTTTTTTAAATGTCTAAGTATCACACTAAAGCGTCATCATCGAACAATTCAAAAAATCATTCTGACAGTTAGTTTCAATGTAAAAATATTTACTTCTGTCAAAATTAGGCATTCATACCCACTTCACAAAATGTGTGTTACAGGGTCTGGTCAAATTGTACTACACCTTTTGGAAAAGACTTTACTTGACACGCATTTATTTAATTTGTCTATATCCCCAACATACAGGATTTATTAAAATAATAGATTTCATGAATTCTACCATTTTCATTCAAATACCAAACTTCAATATTTTTTTTTAAAACATGACATACGCCCCCCTTTATAGATAAATTGTTGATACAATTTCTCTATGAATACATTTTTTTTTTCATGTTTTAAACTCCTATTACATTTTCAAATTTTCCTATATTATTTTACTATACTATTTTACATATTGTATTTCATTTTTTCTAACAAATCTTTAAACACTTAACTAGTTAACTTATTTTTGGTAATTTTTTTTTTTTTTTGTTTTTTTTTTATATGCTATCCTTTTCTGTTTATCTTCGTTCTATTGTATTATGTCCTTTTTCAACTTCTCTGTAGTGTACTATCATCTTTCCTGCCTTATTTACTATTTTATTCTATTTCTAACATTTATATGGAAATATCGATTCGATGTGGTACTTTCCTTTTGATATTCCATATATTGTGTCCTCAATTTCATATATGTTATTTCCTATTTTGTGTTTTATTTTGAATGGTCCATCATATGGTAAAAGCAACTTTCCACATATGTTCCTTCTCCAATTTGAAATTCTATTTTGTTTGATCACCACTAAATCTTCTTCTTGGAATTGTATTTTTTTCTTAATTTTTTTATTTTCTTTCTCGATATATTTCTTCCTCCTTTTTCTTAGTTTTTCTTTTACTTGTTTTCTTGTCTGATTATAATTCTTTTCTTGTACCCATGGTCTCTCTGGCATATTTCCTGTCATGACATACACTGGTGTTTCTTCCGTTGCCCCATTTGGTATACTATTCATATATTTTTCAATTTTTTCTAATTTAGTATCCCATATTTTGTGTTCTTGATACGTCTCTAACCTTAGGAATTTTATACATTCTTCGATCAACCTCTCACTTGGATTAGCGTTTGGTCTTCTGATTGATGTGTGTATAAGTTTAATGTTGTTACTGATGCAATAATTTTTAAATCTTTCATTGGTAAAATACGTAGCATTGTCAGTTAAAAGTTTTTCAGGTTTCCCCACATTTTCAATAAAATCATTGATACATTCTATAGTAATGATTTTTGTACATTTCTTTGTGGCATAAAATTTTACGTATTTTGAAAACAAATCATATATGACCAAAATATGTTTGTTTCCGTTTTCCGTTACAATGAGATTGCTTAGGTAGTCAATAGCTATTATTTCTAGTGGTTTAGTAATCTCAAAACTTTCTATTGTATTTTGATTTTTATAGTTTTTGTATTTTCCTAATGTACATACTTTACATGTCTTGCATACTTTTTTTATAATTGTTAAATCCCCTTTTGCATAGTAGTTTTCTCTAAAAATTGCAAGTACCTTTCTCATCCCTACATGCAAATATTCCTTATGAATATCTTTAATAATTTGTTCTGCCAAGATTTTTCCTATCACATAAAGTTCCTGTCCATTTATTTTCTTAATAATATGGTTACCTTGTATTTCACACCCACGGTATGTTCCCTTTGTGATTATTTTTTTTTTTAGTTCATCTAATTCTAATTGACTGTGTTCTATGGCCTGTTCTGAATATATTCCATATTGGTTTTTTAATACATTTGTGGCAATGATGACTTGATTGCTATTTTCCTGTTTTCCATCTTTCCTACTAAATAAATCTGCCGTGACATTTTTAGATCCCTTCTTATATTTTATTTGGAACGAATATTCCTGTAATAACAGTGACCACCTGTAAATTCTGTTATTGTTATATCGATTATTTTTCAAAAATGAAAGTGCCTGATGGTCTGATTCCACCGTGAACTTATTGCCCCTTAACCAATAGTTAAGTTTTTGACAACAGTATACAATAGCTAACATTTCCTTTTCCCCTATACTATATCTTATTTCGGGTCCTCTTAATACTCTTGATACAAAACAAATAGGTATTTCTTTCCCTTCTGATGTTTCTTGCACAAGTTCTCCAGCTATAGCAAAATCGGAAGCATCACATCTTAAGATAAAAGGTTTATTAAAATCTGGTATGTATACCGTTAAATTCCTATGGAATTCTTTCTTAATGTCTTCAAATGCTTGACTTCTTCTAGGTGTCCACACCCATTTTTCATTCTTTTTCAAAAGTTCTATTATCGGTACCTCTCTTTCTGACAAATTCGGTATGAATTTCCGATAATAGTTCAACATTCCTAAAAATCCCCTTAGTTGTTTTATTGTTTTTGGTTGTGGAAAATCCAAAATTTGTTGAAGTCTTTCTTCATGAATTGTAATCCCTGTTCCTGAAATATCATACCCCAGAAATTTCACCCTTTTTTGAAAAAATTTACATTTAGAGAAATTCAATTTTAATCCATAGTTATCTAGGGCTTGCAGTACCATATTTATTTGTTGTAAATGTTGCTCAGGTGTGTCTCCAAAAATTAAAATGTCATCAATGTACCATACTGTAAATTCGCTAAAAGGTTCCAACACTTCTCTAAGTGCCTTAATCAATCCACATGCAGAACTTTGACATCCAAATGGAATTGTTTTAAATTGCCATGTCTCTCCTTCAAATCTAAATCCTGTATATTTTTTAGAACTTTCGTGCAGTCTTATTAGCCAAAATGAATTTTTCAAATCGAATTTTGAAAATATTGTACTTTTTCCTATGTGTGTAATTAGTACCTCTACGTGTTGTGGCGCTTCATATTGAGGTACAGATATTTCGTTTATCTTCCTCGCGTCCAAACATAACCTAATACTGCCGTCTGCCTTCTTAACCACCACTAACGGGCTAATGAAACTTGTGGTTGATCTTTCTATGATCCCATCTTGTTCCATTTTTATGATTTCCTCCTTAACCTTTTGTTTGTATGCAAATGGTACCGGATATGCTTTACACACAAATGGTTTCTCTTTTACCACTTCTATAATGTGTTCGTAATGGTATGCAATTCGTGGTGTTTCATCTATCAATCCTTCATATCTTTCTATAATCATGCATACCTCTTTCTTATATTCTTCAGGACAAATTATTCCTTCACTCCAGCTATTCTCAATTTTGATTATATTTATGCCAATGTTCGGGGCCAATTTATCCCTACATTTTTCTATCTTCCATGTAGCTCCATTCAATCTTAACGTTTGCTCCGCCAGATTTATCATGGCTTTTCCTTGATACAAAAAATCAATTCCTAATATTATTTCCATTTCCATCCCTGGTATTATAATCAAGTTTACCATCATTTCTTGCCCATTTCCTTGTATCTTTCCTATGTATAATCGATTTACTTCAGCTAATTTCTTCTCATTAGCATCTACAATTGTCATTCTATTTATATGTATAATATTTTGTTTAAACATTTCAAAATTATTGATTATTATTTCTTCTCTGATGGCGGATATTTGAGATCCGAGATCTATTAAACCCATCACATCGATATTTTGTAATTTTAGCTTAATTTTTGGTAACCAGTATCTTTCTGTACTTGATTTCCCTATCAAACTATTTATCCCTATGTCCATAGTTCCTGTCCTATTGATTTTTATTTTCCGAATTTTTCGTTTGTGTTTCCTAAAATCTTTAATATACCATTTTTTGTTATATCTGGTATGTTTTATGACTCCGATCTCTTTCTTCTTTTGGTAATGATACCTTAATTTCAGTTTTTTATATATTTTTTTCATGTTTTCTTTTACATGAAAATTATATTTTTCTTGCGTACACTTTTTGTACTTATGTTTCATTTTTAGCAGATCAAAACTGTTTAATTCGTTTAACATTTTCTTATACACATTTTCAATTTCGTATTTTTCTTTTTTATTGACTGTGTACTGTACAATATTCGCAATAGGTTTTAAATATTCTTTACATTGTAAGTATTTGCTTTTATTCATATTTGAACTTTTAGGTATATTTGTCCATTTATACTTGTTTTGCACTATGTATTTTTTCTGTTCATTACTATTTTCTTTTTTTACTATCTTATTACTGCTTTTAATCGTTTTTTCTTCGTTTGTTGATATACTTGCTGTACATACTTGTTTTGTAAAACTTGTTTTATTCATATTTTCTTCAGTTTCCCCCTTTTCTATTACATTCTTTTTATGTTCTATTTTTATCTCTACTTCATTACAGACCTGTTTTTCTTTTGGTGGTTTCTTCATACTCTCATTCATCCTTCTTCTTTCATAACATTGTTCAGGGGCCCTTTCTTGAGATACAAGTTCATTATTATTCATTTCTTTAACTTGACCCTTGCGCCTAATCTGGTCACTATGCTCAGATTCATTATTATTTATAATAAATTCACTTATTTTTTCATTTATTATGAGGCCATTTGCCTCTAAATCAATAAAAATGTCGTTTTGGCATAAGAAATCCACTCCAATTATTGCATCTATCTGTAATGGTACGATATAAATATTCATTTCCCTCATTTCCCCTCCAATTATTACTTTTGCTTGCAAGTATTTGTCAACTTCTCCTAGCTTACGATTTGTAGTAGTCACAACTTGTATTTTCTTTACATATTTGATATTTTTCTTTAAAATTTGTTTGTTCTCTTGGTATATCCTTTCATTTAATAAACATATTTGACTTCCTGTGTCTACTAGTGCTTTTAGTTTTATTTTTTCTAATTCTATTAATATAAATGGTAGTTCATATTTTTCGGATTGTCCTTTATTATCACCGCAATCTATTTGAATAAATGTTTTGGGGTGACAATACCTACTGCGTATATTGTTGTTGTATAGTGTTTTTCGTGTTGACCTGCTATATCCTAAAAATTTCGTCGAGGTATTTCCTCTACTTGTGCTACCACTTCAATTTTATTTAAATCCTCCTGTTTGATTTGAATATTGTTATTTCGATATTTTGTATCCTCTCTCTCGTTCTGTTGTGTTCTATTAGGCCCAGTTTCTTCCTGTCTTTTGTATTGTTGAGTGTTTATTTGGTCCCTAGGCTTTTCCCACTGTCTTTGTGTATTATTTGTGTGATATGGTCGAGGTGATTGTTGATTATTGTTATAATCGTTAATCTTACGCCCCCCATCTTGGTTTTGTCTGTTATTATAGTAATTACCTCTTTGGTAGTTACCATTTTCTCTCTCTGATCTGTTATTGTAATCATTTCTACCCCCTTCCCTCCTTGAAACAAAATTTGTATATCCCATATTCCGTTCAATTCTAATCAAATACTCGCTAAGTCTTTCCATAGTGTTAATATTTTGCACTGTAATTGCCTCTGTAATTTCATATTTAAAATGTTTAGCAAGGTACATCACAATATCTTCTTCCCTTATTGGCGGTTCTAAGTATTGTGCAGATACATAAATTTGCATTATGTAGTTATTCGGGCTCATTCCCCTTTCCTGATTATATTTGCCCAAAAATAATCTTTCCCTGATTTTTGACTGTGTACTTTCTCCCCAATAGTACTTTATAAACAGTTTCTCGAAATCATCAAAAGAATTAATCAATTGTTCCTTACTTGCAAACCATGTTAGCGCATGACCCTCTAAGCAAACTCTTAATAGTTCAATTAAATCACTTCCTCTTTTAATTCCCTTGAACTTATTTTTTATAATCTTAATAAAAATTTGTGGGTGTATTTTTCTACTGTCCCCATCAAATTTGTGTCCATTTGAGCTTTGCACATTGTTTATGATTCTGATTTCATTTTCCCCTTCTTTCATTTCTTTAATCATCCTTTTAATATCATCTAATTCCTTTTTATTCTTTTTTAACTCTTCATAATTCACCCCTGACTCTGTATTTCTCCCTATATTGTCTCGTATTTCCATTCTTAATTTCTTTTCAGTTTTTAAGTTTTCCTCTTCAGCTAATCCCATTACTGTCTCAATCCCCTTCTTTAAATTTTCCTCTACCTGTTGAATATCTTTCTTATTTATCATTATCTTTTTTTCTAATTTTTCTATAGTAACTTTATTTTCCTCTTTAAATACTTTTATTTCCTCCTTCATCTCTCCTCTAAGAACCTCATTTTTCATTGTCAATTCATTTTTAAGTTCCTCCATTTTCTTTAACATCTGTTCTCTCCAATTATTTGCCTCTAACTTAATATCCCCTATTTCTTGATTCACTTTGCCAATATCTGATTTGAGTTCCCTATTTAGATTTTCTACCTTTCCAATATCTGATTTGAGTTCCTTATTTACCTTTCCAATATCTGATTTTACGTTTTGAATATCTAATTTTACAATGCCAATATCTGATTTTATTTCCGTTTTTACAGATTTCATGTATCCCATCAAACCTCTTATCATATCTTGTATCGTTTCCTCCTCTTCATCTTCCTCTTTTCCCTTCGTACCTTCTGGTTCCGTCTCAACATTTCCAATTTGTTTGCCATATTCAATAATCTCACAAACCATCTTCTCACCTTCCTGTCCAACCTCCACTTCATCCTGTTCAATGTCATGCCTGTCTATCTTCATCTCTTCTTCCCCACGTTTCATGTCTCCACTTGCCATTTTTTTTTTCTCCGTTGTCGACCTGGTATTCATTTTTCTTTCTTGGAGCGCTAAATTTTTAATTTTTTATAGTTGGTTACTGTGTATTATATCAGATTTTATTTCTTTTTTTAGAATTCAGTTTTTTCTTTTATTCGTGTTTTTTTTTTAAATTTTGAAATTTTTTTTTTCTGTAGATTCAATCAGGTCCCTACTCGGGCGCCATTTGTTACGTTTATTCTCTATTCAATATTTTTTTATTTTAAGCCCTACGATGAATCTACCCAATCGCAAGCTATAGAGAACTTTGATTTGTGCTACTTCGCAGACGATTTTTAGTTGTTACTTCACACAAACACGTAATGTTATATCTTCGAAGATTTCACCAACTATACCGAATTTAGTTGTTGATGATTTTGAATTCTATAAAATTGTTTTAGACCAAACTGAACCCAAGAAAAATTGAAATATAATCCTTTTTTATCACCCTATAGTAAAAAACCAAAATTTTTCTTTATACATATATTTTTTTTATTTACTAAGTTATATAAATCAATTGGACGTACAATACCTTAACACACAGTACCAAGTTATATATTTGAACACTTATGTAGCAAATTATTGCTATTCAAATTATATTACGTTTATCGTGTCAAATAAATTTCTCACAAAACGGTGACTTTTTTTTTAAATGTCAAAAAAAATATTTAATTTGTCAGAATAATAATTTGGATAATGAGTTAGTTTAACAGTGATACCTTTCTAATGTAGTTGTGTTCTGACCACCTGGTCCGAGGGAATCGGTGGCACTCTGCTTCGAAGAAACTCTAATGATTATTTGAAAATCCCTGATAGAAATTCTAAGCCTAAGATCTCGTATATGCAGAATCTTTCTAATGTAGTTGTGTTCTGACCACCTGGTCCGAGGGAATCGGTGGCACTCTGCTTCGAAGAAGCTCTAATGATTATTTGAAGATCCCTGGGAGAAATTCTAAGCCTAAGATCTCGTATATCCAGAATCTAGAGAGAAAACTCTCAAACCTCTGCCTTCTTCGTACTATAATTGTCTTCTTTCTTCTTGGTATCACACTTTACTTATGTTTTATATCGAAATTCTATTTGTACTGATTATTCTTTATATTTTTTTTTTTATATTAATTTTCTCAATTCCACTCCCCAAAAAAATTTATTTACTCTTCTTCTCCTCTTGTTTTTTTCTCGTTGCTAACCCACACCACCTATCCTTTTTTTTAATTATTCTGTTTTTAGCGTTCGACATATTGTTAGTACCTACTCCTTATGTCATTCTGACGTCATACCGTTTTGTGTTAAAGCTCTTTTCATATTATCCTTAAAATCTAACATTATTCCACCGACAATATTCGAATCTAACATAATTGAACATACTTCTATTTATATAAGTCCATAGTACAATATTTAAACAACATTCTCCTTTTTTTTTAAATGTCTAAGTATCACACTAAAGCGTCATCATCGAACAATTCAAAAAATCATTCTGACAGTTAGTTTCAATGTAAAAATATTTACTTCTGTCAAAATTAGGCATTCATACCCACTTCACAAAATGTGTGTTACAGGGTCTGGTCAAATTGTACTACACCTTTTGGAAAAGACTTTACTTGACACGCATTTATTTAATTTGTCTATATCCCCAACATACAGGATTTATTAAAATAATAGATTTCATGAATTCTACCATTTTCATTCAAATACCAAACTTCAATATTTTTTTTTAAAACATGACAATATATATATATATATTATAGTTCTGGATTAAAAGGTCAAATTTACTTTAAAACATCTTTATTAACGACGTTTCGACTTATAAAGTCATCATCTGGTTAATTCTCATATTGCATCTTTTTTAAAATAAGTGTTGTTAAATCAATAACGTTCTACATTGTAAATGAATATTGATTTAACAACACTTATTTTAAAAAAGATGCAATATGAGAATTAACCAGATGATGACTTTATAAGTCGAAACGTCGTTAATAAAGATGTTTTAAAGTAAATTTGACCTTTTAATCCAGAACTATAATCCAAATATTAGTTTTATGGTCAAGAATACAAAAATATAAATAATATATACATATATATATATATATATATATATATATATATATATATATATATAATGTTGTGCGAGTACGCCCCTGGCGCTATGATCAGACGCGAAGGAAACAGACGACACGAGAGTCTTCGAGAATATACGGCGCCCGATGAGCGAAGCATCTAGACTCGATACGATCGAGAATAGACTGGAGTTCTGGAACAATACTTACCTATATATTAAGGACCGATTTGAATATTTTAGTTAGTTAGTCAGTAGTTTGTTGTTAGATAAATGCGATTGTAAATATTGTCTTACATAAATTAAAGTATTGTAAATAAATTGTGTTATATAAATTAAACAGTGTTGGTGATTTAAATAGTTTAAAAATAAATTAAAAAGACTAGTAAAAATAAATAAACGTTACATTGGTGTCAGAAGTGGGATATTGTAAATAAATAAGGTAAAAAAAAAATAAATAGATAAATATGTCGAAAAAACTTTGTGACTTGAAAGTAACAGAATTGCGTCAAGAGCTGGAGGATCGTGAATTGGAAACAACAGGAAGGAAGACTGAGTTGTTGGAGCGACTTAAGCAAGCATTGGAAAATGATGGTTTAGATCCAGAAAATCATATTTTTGTAGACGACTCTTCTGCTACAATTATTTCTTCATTAAATAAAGTTTCTTCCGATATGTCTTCCTTGAAGAGTGATATCTCTTCCGATATGTCTTCTTTGAAGAGTAATATTTCTTCTTTGGAAATTAAAGTTTCTTCTGATATTTCTTCTTTGGAAAATAAAGTTTCTTCCGACATGTCTTCTTTGAAGAGTGATATTTCTTCCGAAATGTCTTGTTTAAAAAATGATATTTCTTGCGATATGTCTTCTTTGAAAAATGATATTTCTTCATTGGAAAACAAAGTTTCTACTGATATGTCTTCTTTAAAAATGATATTTCGTCTTTGGAAAATAAAGTTTCTGCTGACATTTCTTCTTTGGAAAACAAAGTTTCTTTGGATATTTCTTCTATGGAAAATAAAATGTCTTCATTTGAAAAAAAAAATTGAAGAGAAAATAAGAGAAATGGAAAAACAAATGGAAGAGATGGAAAAAGGAGGTAAAGAAGATATGGAAGATTTAAGAGAGGAAAACGAGGACGAAATGCGAAGCTTCAAAGTGGAGCGGAAACCGAAATTGGAAGGCAACGAAAGTTCTGTTCGTGTTAAGGCCCCAACCTTTGACGGAAAGATGTCTTGGGAAAATTATCTCAAACAGTTCGAAACAGCTGCAAGAGCGAACGGATGGTCCCAAAAAAGAGAAGGCAATAAACCTCACCATCGCTCTGAGAGGAGACGCTTTGGATGTTCTTCAGACCATACCAGTGGAGGACACAGATGATTTTGAGCAACTGAAGAAAAGCTTGAACATGCGATATGGTCACGAACACTTGGAGAACTTGTACCGATCGCAGTTAAAGACTCGAAAACAGAAGCGAGAGGAGACACTTCAAGAGTACCAAGTAGATATTGCCAGATTGGTAAGATTTGCTTACCCTTCAGCTCCAGAACAAATGGTGGAATGTTTAGCTGTTGAAGCATTTCTTGATGGACTTCGTGACCACGAAATGGCAAAGACACTCCGTTTAGCTCACCACAAAACATTAGTTGACATCTTGTCTGCTGCGCTTGAGTATGAAGCGGCTTCGAAAGCTTGTGGAGGATACAGTAAAGTAAGGTCCGTAACGGAAGAGGAAGATGAAAATAAGTTAGACCAATTAGTAAACATGATGAAGAACTTTACTGATAAGAAAAAGAAGAAGACCATCAGGCGCTGGAATTGTGGTGAAATAGGACATGCTCGCAATTCATGTAAACGTCCTGGGGTCACTACGAATCAAGAAACTACTCCACAGGAAAAACTAAAACGGGCCGGCCTAGAGGGGTAGCTTCGACCCGGAACGTTTCCAAAGAGTACGACTTTAGGATCGAACATCGAGCTGGGATAAGTCACAGAAATGCAGACTCCCTTTCCAGAAGGCCGTGCCCAGACGAGTGTTCTCGCTGCAGTAAGACAGAATTAAAAGAAACTGCAATACTACGAACAACTGTAGTTAACGACGACTGGGCACCTACTAGAATTAAAGAAGAACAAGATAATGATCCTGTTTTAAAGAAAATGAGAGAATGGAAGATAGAAGATCGTCGACCTACTTGGCAAGAAGTGTCAAAATTCTCTACAGTCCTTAAATCATATTGGGCCCAGTGGGAGTCTTTCATTTTGGAAGGCGATTTATTAAAGAGAATAATTGAAAATGATGACGGTTCCGTTAACAGAAAGCAATTAGTTATACCAAAGAGTAGAGTAGCCGAAGTACTACGACAGTTACACGACAGTCCATCAGGAGGTCATCTTGGTGTTAAGAAAACCCTGCAGAGAGTTCGTGAAAGGTTTTATTGGATGAATAGTTCCGATGATGTTAAGGACTGGTGTAAGAAGTGTACCATCTGTGCTGCTAGTAATGGACCTCAGAAAAGAGGAAAGGCTCCCATGAAACAATATAACGTTGGTAGCCCATTTGAGAGAATTGCTTTAGATATTGCTGGACCGTTCCCCACTACTGAGAATAAGAACAAATACATGTTGGTGGTAATGGATTATTTTACGAAGTGGGTTGAAGTCTACGCCATTCCAAATCAAGAGGCAGCAACTGTCGCAGACGTGCTAGTGAAGGAGTTTATTTGCCGATATGGAGTGCCCTTGGAGATTCACAGTGACCAAGGAAGGAACTTCGAAAGTCAACTCTTTCAAGGAATTTGCGACAATTTAGGAATAAAGAAAACAAGAACTACAGCATTGCACCCACAATCAGATGGAATGGTAGAACGCATGAATAAAACCATTGGCAAATATCTATCAAAAGTAGTATCCAATCACCAAAGAGACTGGGACCAGTATATTTCGCTCTTTGCAATGGCTTATCGATCCGCCGTCAATGAATCAACAGGTCAAACACCAGCAAAAGTCTTGTTTGGACGCGAGATGAGGTTACCATGCGACCTCGAGTTTGGATGCCGACCTGGAGAGGATATAGCTGGAGAAGACTATGTAATCCAGTTACGTAGAAAAATGGACGACATGCATGATTTGGTTCGCTCCCATCTCCAAGTTGCCAGTGACAGGATGAAGAAACGGTATGATACCCAAGCTATAGAAGGATGTTTCCAAGAAGGTGACAAAGTCTGGCTCCATAACCCGAAAAGACGGAAGGGGTACTCACCAAAGTTACAACAATCTTGGGAGGGTCCATACATCATCAAGAAAAGAATCAATGACGTCATATACCGTATAATAAAGACCCCGAATGGAAAACCTAAGGTAGTACACCGAAACCGACTGGCGAAATTTGAAGGAGATCATGACCAGGAAGAAGAAGTCGTAAATCAAGTCCAAGATACACCCGACCTTGCTTTCGAAGAATTTATGGGTGCATATGGAGGTACTGGGAAAGCTAGATACGGCGTGACTATTGAGAGACAGCAAGACCTGTTCACACTTCCTGATGACTACTCATTAGCCCATAGCGTTTCCGCCACTATCAGCGACGGCCGAGGATTAGCGTCTGTCTTCCGAAGGAAGTTTGGTCGATTGTCAGAACTTCGAAATCAGTTACCAGCCACTGGGAAGGCTTTGATACTTCGAGATGACTCCCGTTGCCTCTTCTATCTGATTACCAAGAATACCTACCAAGACCAGCCCACTTATCGAAATATATGGGAATCATTACTTAACTTGAGAGAGCACATATTGAAGTCCAACGTACAGAAGCTAGCCATGCCAAAAATAGAGTGCAACTCATTGGATTGGAGGGTCATCCGAAATATGGTGGAAGTAATCTTTCAAGATACCGAAGTCCAAGTGTTGGTATGCAGCCATTCGCCCCGTGTCCAGCTGACATCAAAGACCATTCCATGTTATTTCCATGCAACTGGAAATTGTAGACGAGGATTCAGTTGCAAGTATCTCCATCCAGTCTCAATTCCGTAAAAGTTCCAGGAGGAACTATCTCTTAAGGAGGGGGCAATGTTGTGCGAGTACGCCCCTGGCGCTATGATCAGACGCGAAGGAAACAGACGACACGAGAGTCTTCGAGAATATACGGCGCCCGATGAGCGAAGCATCTAGACTCGATACGATCGAGAATAGACTGGAGTTCTGGAACAATACTTACCTATATATTAAGGACCGATTTGAATATTTTAGTTAGTTAGTCAGTAGTTTGTTGTTAGATAAATGCGATTGTAAATATTGTCTTACATAAATTAAAGTATTGTAAATAAATTGTGTTATATAAATTAAACAGTGTTGGTGATTTAAATAGTTTAAAAATAAATTAAAAAGACTAGTAAAAATAAATAAACGTTACAATATATATAAAATTGTATTTCAAATAACAATGGGAGACCCCTAAAGGAATGAAGAGGAAGCAATAAAAGTTCTAAGGTTGCTTCTAACGTTATTGCCTTTATTCTAAGTTCAAGCTTTCGTTTGTGTTTACAAACTTCATCAGGAAAAACTACAATATGAGAAACATTCTATTACAATCAAATTTGAGTACTAAAAATATAAACTGAAACTCACCAGAATCAGCAATCAATCTCTTAACAAACAAGTGAACGGGAAATAAAAGACATGTGATTCATGGCACATCACATTATTAAAATTATACATGTTAAATATTAAAATTGTTTTTGTAGATCTACTAAATAGTTAAAACTGCTTAAATTAACATTAAAAATTGATAAAAATTGTTACAATTAAACAAGATGGTCGAAGATTACAAATTAACTCCTATTAAAATGACCACATTATCAGAGGTTTGTTCATTGGAATTGAAAATAATTTTAATAAAGAAATTGAGATTATAAAACAAATAGCAATATCTAATATCTAAATATTATCTAAATAAATTAATTAATAAGAAAGAACAGAAAGTGTCACTACAACTAATATTCCCTCAACACCCTAAAGAAATTAAAAGTTATAAAAGTATTACATATTGTGGAAATATTTCTAATACAATTTCAAAAATAATATCTTCGGCAACATCTGCAATAATTTCATTCAAATCACACAATAATGTTGGTACAAAATTGTTAAATGTAAAAACAAAATTACCTAAATTAAAAAAATCTGGTGTTTACAAAATTAATTGTCCAAAATGTAATGCTGTATATATAGGTCAAACACAAAGAAATTTTGAAATAAGATTCAATGAACATTTAAGAGCATATAGATTACAACAACCAGATAAGTCAAACTATGCAAAACATGTTCTTGAACATCCACATTCACTCATACACACCAATGACATTCAAATATTACACACCTGTGATAAAAAACAAAATTTAGATTTCCTCGAAGAACTTGAAATCAAAAGACATCTAGCAGATCAACAATATAAAGTAGTTAATGAACAAATAAATCTTGGAAGTTCACCACTATTAAACTGTTTACTTTGATTGAGTCTTCATTTTATACATAGATAAGACGTAATTACAACACAAATATATTAAGTTATTGTAAAGATCAGCAGGATATAGTTTTTTTCCTGGTTTTTCTATATCATTGCACAGTTATACTGATCTTAGAGGGAAATACATCCAGGATAATCCCTTAGGGCTAATAACATCTAGGCTTTAATATTGTTATGTCTTATTACTTCCTTACTTGGTCTAGCCTTAACTACTTATTAACATCAAGTACCTAGTTACAAACAAACAAAATGTAACTTCAATATGTCAATCTGACGATGCTATTCCGATAGCGAAACGGCTGTCATTGCATTTAAAGTATTTATAGAATAAATAGTGGAAGTTAATTCAACATTTTAGTTGTTTATTGTTCTGAATATATATATACATTTTATTCCAAAAAAGTATACTTACATCATTAATTTGAATATAATTTTATGGAATATACATTTAGTGGTTATAATTAAATACATTCACTACAAAAAATTAATAATTTTTTAATAGATAAGCTGAAAAAATTAATTAAACAGTTATTGCAATTTGAATTAATTTGGTTTCTGTGAGGTGCTGCCATCTAAGTCTATACTTTCTAGAGTATTACAAAAATAGCGCTGTATTTAATACTTACTGAAATTTTAATAGATTTAGGGTCAACAAGAATACATTGTTGCCAGATTATTCCTTAGTTTAGCAGAACATATAAAAATTAAAAGCATATTTTCTGAACTCGTAATGAAATTACGTTTAATTCGTTATCTTAAATTGATCCTTGTCGGCTTTGAATGTAGTTTTCCTATTATAAAAAAACATTTTGTCTTATAATATTATAATTATTTTTTTGTGTTTCTGTCGACATACTCGTAGGTATAAACTTAAAAGAAACGTTTTACCTAGTACCTTGATTAAGTAACACGTGTATATTCCCTTTTTAAATTTTATTTATTTACGGTTTAAAAATTTAATACCTAGAAGTTTGACGAATAGAAATTTATAACTAAAACTTGACAGATATTTTATCACTCTATTGCCGAGGGCTGTCTGTATACAGGGTGATTATAGTAAAATTTACAAAAAAAAAGTTATAAACAAAAATTGTAGGCAGCTTTAAACTCCACCTTTTAAAATTAGTTAAAATCTTACAGGGTGTTCCATAAGATGGTGGCACACCAAACTTATGTTTTTAGTACTTTTCGATAGTGATATAAAATACAGGGTGTTCTATTTAAAATTAAATTATTGTATTTGATTTAACGAATATTATGAAAACGAATATGTTTTATAATTTTTAACAATTATTAAAAAACTATGGTTGCTATAGATCAATGCTTCTATACTCCTTTTTAATTATACATGGAGTTAAACTTGATAGGATTTTCAGGTAATGTTGGTTATAACTTTTTAAATACCCGGTATAATATAATAAAACTTGTTGTGATGTGGAAGTGATGCAGATTTCGAATTTAAAATAAAATACATGGTGTTCCATTCAAACAAACATAAGTTTGGTGTGCCACCATCTTATGGAACACCCTGTAAGAATGTAACTAATTTTAACATGTGGAGTTTAAAGCTGCTTACAATTTTTGTCAATAACTTTTTTTAGGAATCCTTACTATAACAGATCTACTGAGTTTCCTCACACTAATCAATCACTCTGTATATTGACAGTTTTTTGTTTTTAAAGTATTACATATTTCACTTGTAATTTAATAATATTAATACGATTAAAGAATAATTTATACAAATTTTTTACAGAATTCTGCAAAAAACATTACTTTTTTATCTTATTGAAATTCTAGAATTATGATAGTTAAAAATCGGTAAAAAAATGGCCATTTTTATATGGTTGAAATCTACTAAGTTTAAAATTTTTATTGAAGTTACTTTGGCCGAAATACCAAAATTTATTAGTCAGTTTTTTGCTATAACTAAAAAATAAATAAAAAAATTAAGGCAATAATAAAATAATTTATTAAACACACCAAATAATGGAAAATCAAACATTATCATTTTAAATCCCGGGGGTTTATTATTATTATTATTATTATTATTATTATTATTATTATTGTTATTATTATTATTATTATTATTATTATTATTATTATTATTATTATTATTATTATTATTATTATTATTATTATTATTATTATTATTATTATTATTATTATTATTATTATTATTATTATTATTATTATTATTATTATTATTATTATTATTATTATTATTATTATTATTATTATTATTATTATTATTATTATTATTATTATTATTATTATTATTATTATTATTATTATTAATTATTATTATTATTATTATTATTAGCCCTTCTGTCATCAACTTGAACGCGACAAGAGTTGTAGGTGTTGCAATGTCTATTCACCTGACGATTCCTAAGTGATAAGGTATCTGTAACAATCGAATTATCGCTCCCCCCAGAATCCGTGGAGCAGACAGCCGACATACCAGGTACACCGGCCGTGTGGGATTGTGAGCGTAACACTCTACCCACCTTAGGTAATATAGTTTTAAAATTCGACATCGTTGAAGTTGCATTTTATACCTACTGCCAGGTACTACCATTTTCCCCTGGTAGCCCAGGTAACTCGGACCCGTGGGGGCGTCACTATTATTATTATTATTATTATTATTATTATTATTATTATTTTTATTATTATGATTATTATTATTATTATTATTATTATTATTATTATTATTATTATTATTATTATTATTATTATTATTGTTAGAAAAGTTGCTCTTTGTTAAATTAAATAAAATCGTGGTAGTTTCTATCAATTAATTTGTTGAAATTAGTGCATCGTAATAATACTCGTATAGTGCATCTGTATATAGGTGTAGGTGTTAACAATAATTAAATATTAGTAAAATGCAAGCTATAATACCAGTTTTAAAACAAGTTTTCGTTGATAAACTATAAGTACAAAAACATTCATTAACAGCAATAAAACTTTGACTTTCGTTTCATTCCACCAAATAAAAAGTTATTGAGTTTTTACGTTACCGAAGTTGCCAAAATTTTTGAAAACCAGCGTACTAAAAGTAAACTTTTGTTCCTGTTGACCTCCTGTCATGGGTAATGATAGTGCATAATGTTTACAACAATCTGAAACCTGTGTGCGATGTCACAAGGTCGTAAAACAAGCAAAATATGGGACACGATGTATGAAGTGTGGTATATTATCACACAATAGTTGCCTGAAAGACTTGAAAACTGCGAAATTTATGGAGAATGGTACGGTAATTTGCTGTAAGGAGAGTGAAGGGATAACTAGAGAATCAAAAGAACAAAAATCTGAAAACCAAGAGTCAAGAAATGTCGAAAATGTGGCGGATAAAATAACAATCAAATATCTAGAAGAGCTGATCAAACAGAAGGACATAATTATAAGAACACAAGAAATAGCTATAAAGAATCAAGACATCGCCATTAAATGTTTAAATAATAAGATATTACTTTTAGAAAATAGTTCGATAAAATCAACATCAACATCAAACCTAGCCCTACCTACGTACGCAGCCGTTATAGGAAACACCTCCCAAAATCCTAAGCTCGTTGGAAATAGAAATATCACAGATAAAAAATCTGAAACAGGGAATGAAATTTCGAACGGTACTTATGATGTATATAGCAGGCAAGCTTCCCAAAATATTGCCGGTGTAACAGAGGAAATTATTCCCGATAAAATGTTGAGAAAACGGCAAATGACCTTGGTAACAGGAAAAAATGGAAATCCGGATTGCTGCCCTTTTAAAGCTGCTTCGACACAAACTAGAGAACGATATTATCATGCCACAAATTTTGAAATTGGAGTTGAACCATCTGAACTAAAAAATATCTGAAAAATTTTGCGCCAAATGTTACAGCCAAAAAATTAAATTCACGTCAACCAAATTTATACGCATCGTTTAAAATAACAATGCCAGCGGAAGAGGCTGACTATATTTTAAAAAATGAAATATGGCCAGAAAACGTTCGAGTAAATAGGTTTTTTTTTCAAGAGGAGGCCGAATTGGGTCAGAAAATAGGTGAAAAGAACTATGAATATGAACAAAATCTTTGTAATTATAAATCGGTTATAAATAAATCTAATCTTGAGCGTTTCGAATACTCGATATTCCATGTCAATGTTCAAAGTATTACAAATAAAATTGACAATTTACAAATATTCTTGAATTAATGTAATTTTGATATACTATGCGTCAGTGAGCATTGGCTTGATGCTGATGCTTTAGATTGTGTGGTACTAAATGGCTATTCATTGGTGACAAGTGACAAGTTTTCTGTAGAAATACCAGGAGGGCGCATGGCGGGGTTGCCATGTCTGCTGCCAATCATACCCATTTATTGGGGATTGATGTTACCAGATTCTGTCAGCCTGTGCACGCGGAATTCTGTGCCGCAGAAATTAAACAAGGAAACTGTGTAATATTAGCGGTTTACAGGTCGTCTACTAATGGGGATTTGTCAATATTTGTAAATATGCTACAAAAGGTCACAAACGAACTATTTTATAAATATAAAACGGTCATTATTATGGGAGACATAAACTTGAACCTAGATGGTAGTAGCGAGTATGCGAAAATCTTAAGAAATACGTTTTGTGAACATGGTATGCGGCATCTGGTTCATATACCAACCCGAATATCAAATACGACTAGTTCATGTCTCGATAACATAGTCACAAATCTTGAAAATGAGAACTTTCATTCGGGCGTATGTGAACCTTTAGTCGCGGATCATTGTGGTATTTTTTTATTGATAAATATTAATGGACGCATTACTGAAAGGAAAAATAACCGTAACATACGTGTGATAAATGAACAAAATCTATTATACTATTGTGACCGAATCTCGGCTTATCAGTGGCCGGAGTCGGAGATATTGAATTCTGATCAGTATGCAAATCTAGTTATTGACGCTCTTTCTACATGTGCTGATGCCTGCTTTTTTCTTAGAAATGTGTTCCACAGAAAACCGAGCTAAGAAAAACACGTCAAGAAGTCTTTAATTTGAGAAAGAAATTTTTATCCACGAAACTACCTGTGGATTGGTATCTATATTGTGAAAGAATATCGCAAACATATAAAAAATGCAAAAAAGAATGCATGTGAGAAATTGGTCAACGAAGCGGAGAACAAGAGCAAAGTTATATGGGATATAGTAAATCAGGAGAGGAACAAAAAAATGTCAAAATAAAATGTCAACTACACTTAGCTCGGATGATTTTAACCATGACTTTGCAAACATAGCCGATAATTTACTTAACAGTATACAAAATGTCCATTCAAAGATGCTTGATCCTATGTCTTTTCTCACCAGCATGCCTAGTCCACCATCATCCTTTTTTATAACACCAGTTCAAGAAACTGACATTTTGAACGCGGTAACAACTATAAACAATAAGCCTGGGCTAGACTTTTATAATCTAAACGCCAAAATGTTAAAAGCTGCTATTGTTTTATTAGTTACACCGCTAACAAACCTGTTTAATAAATGCATACAGGAGGGGAACTGGCCACATGTATTAAAAATACCAAAAATCATACCAGTATATAAAAATGGTGATTTAGATCTTGTCGGTAACTACAGACCCATAGCAATTCTTCCTGTCGTCTCAAAACTCTTTGAAATAATAATCAAAGAAAATAATGAAAATATCATTTTTAGAAGATAAACATATTATTACTACTGCTCAACCTGGATTTCAGAAGGGTAAATCTACAATTTCAGCTGTCACAAATGTGATTGAATACATAGTGGAGGGTCTTGACGGGGGTCAAAATACTCATGCTGTTATGTGCAATCTATCTAAGGCCTTTGACTGTGTTAACCCTGATATTCTAATTAAAAAATTCGAACATTATGGCATACGATGGAATGGACACCAATTACTCAGATCTTATCTAGAAAACAGACAGCAATATGTCAGCTATAACGGACATGACTCTGGGCTTGTACCAGTTAAGCACGGAGTACCTCAGGGTTCGGTGTTAGGACCGATACTCTTCTTACTATACGTAAATGATTTGCCCTCATCTGTGATATATAAGACTATTATTTTTGCAGATGACACTACTTTTTTAACAAGAGGGAATGATAATTTGAATGTAGAAATTTTAAGAGTTGCAAAAAATTGGTTTGATGCGAATAACCTAAAGCTAAATGAATCTAAAACTAACAATATAACATTCAGTTCAGACAAATGCCACATAAAATCAGAACCAGTCAAGATATTAGGAATAACACTCGATCCAGGATTAAACTGGACAATTCATATAGAAACTCTCTGTGCTAAGATCGCATCACAGTTGTTTGCGATGAGGCGAATGCGTTCGTGTATTAGAGGTAATGACGTTATGCGAACAGTTTATTATGGTCTTATTCACAGTCACCTGTCCTATGGCATTGTTCTGTGGGGGAGATCAAGTAGTACTCACAAGGTGTTTGCTCAGCAGAAAACTGCTCTCCGTATCATTGATGGTACCCAAGAACGCGAACACTGTCGGGAGCTGTTCATTAAATACAAAATACTTCCTTTACCATGTATTTACATCTTTGAGACACTGCTCAGTATACATAAGAGAGCTTTGAATATGCCGACCTATTCCGATTTTCATTATTATAATACTAGAGGAGCTGAACAACTGGTTCTACCTTATTCTCGATTAAGGGTATCAGAAAAAAACAAACCAGATATAAAGCTTTATAATAAGTTTGTGGATTTGCATCCTGATCTCAATATTAAACATCTTAACTACTCTAAATTTTACTCACTTGTGAAAACATTTTTATAAGGAAATTGTTTTTATGATATTGCGGAATTTTTGGCATGTATGTAACATTCTATGTTAAGGGCTTTTAATTGATTTTTTATTGTTAAATTGCGATGAATAATGGTTTTGTGAATGTGTTTTTGTAAATACTAATGGGACTAGTTTAAAACTTAGAGGATTTTGATCGATATTTTATTGTTAAATTGCGCTTAATATTGTTAATGTTGTTTTTATAAATGTGTTTTTGTAAATATGAACGATACTAGTTTGAAACTTAAAGGATTTTAAATGATTTTTTATTGTTAAATTGCAGTTGAAAATGATTTTATGATGCGGTTTTGTAGATATGACGCAATTGGTTTCAGACTGATTAGTTCATTGACCACGTATTTTATGAATATGTGTTATTTTAAATTCGGATGTGCTAATTTATATCTGTGTAAGTGTTTATTTTCAATCTCAAATACCTGTAATTAGGACAAATTATACTATGTATATACTATGTATTTCAACTAGTCAATAAAAAGCACCTATTATTATTATTATTATCCAATTTTTTTGCGGCTTTCGCCGGTTGAAGTCGGCTATATCGGGTCAAAATGGACCAAGACATAGCTTACCTGGGAATGTTTCATGTATGTTACATAGTTAAAACTTCTTAGTGTAGAATAAATAAACTGTTTAGTCATCTATTTTATTTCATTGTACTTTAATCTTTTGCTGACTTTTTATATTTTTAATGTTTGTTATTCAGTCTTGTTTCTAATTCAAATCAATAAAGTTGTTCTTTAATTAAATAAACGTTTTTTTAAAAAAGATATTACCGTGTTTAATAAGTTAATTGGCGCAGTCAGTAGGATATGTTAAACGGGCGTTAGCGAAAATAACTACCGGTTCGTTCCAACGATTTGTTAACATACCTAAATTGTGAAAATTTTGGACTCTTAGTTGAGTGAACTGAGTAACTCGACTAGAAGACATTTGGCCTGTAAAGAAGAGGAATTCCAAGTGAATATTGCAAATTCCAAATCTACCAGCTGACCGAATGAAGGGAGCAGTCCTAATTTTGATGTAAGTACCTTATGTCATATAGAGATAAACGTAATTTATTTAATTCAGAGAGCTCTGAAACTTCTGATTTAGAACTTGACTCACTAAATAATTTAAGTAAAATAAATAATTTAAATAGAACACACAAAATGACTACAAATACCGCAGTACCACAATTAAAAAAGGAATATCTAGACATGATTCCAGAATTCCACGGAGAAAATGCCTTATTACCTAGATTTATTGAAATTGCAGAAAAATTAGTTAATAAATTCTATAATACCGTAGATGTAGGAGATTTTCAAAACGAATACTTAATGTCAAGTATTTTATCTAAAATGAAGGGTAAAGCCGCAATAAACATTTCATCATGCTGTATAAAAAATTGGCAAAATCTAAAGGATGCTTTATTAAACACTTATGCAGATAAAAGGGATATTTATACTTTAAGTTTGGAAATGTCAGAATTAAAACAAGGTAACGAATCACCATTCGATTTTTATAACCGAATACAGCATCTTTTAAATTTGCAAATCTCATTACTATTAACTCGTTCAAATTTAAATGAGCAAACTATATTAGGTAACTATTTTAATAATTTAGCATTAAGGGTATTATTACGGGGTTTAAAAGAACCACTAGGCACTTTAATACGAACAAAAAACCCTAGTGATATGAATATGGCTTTGAATGTTCTAACAAATGACTTTCAAATTTATTTAAATAGCAATAACCAAAAAACATTTATTAATCCTAAATTACAAAATAATAATTCAGTTCGAACCAATGATAATTTTCAAAATAGACAAGGAACGCAGAAGTTCCAAAACTTTCAACAAAATCAAAAATTAATTTTTAACAAAAATTTTAACGATAATAATAACCAACCTCAACAGAAATTTAATAGAAATCTTAAAGTAAATAATCAGCCTAGTACTAGTAGAGAAACCAATTTTCAAAATAAAAATACAAACGTTTTTCGACCTAACCGAAATCAAACCTTCCAAAAACCTACTCCAATGAGCATAACTACGGCAAATACATATTCTCCACATAGTACACAAAATAGACATTTTAATAGTCAAAGACAAAATTTTATTTCTGAAGAATTGCATAATATTGATGATACTGAATTGCTTAATGGAAATAAAACTGATTTTTTAGAGGAACCAGCCTCGGAAAACCAAGAAACGTAGAGCTATTTAATTTTACTAACTCTGAGAGTGAATTACCGTACATTATTTTTCCAGAACAAAACTTAAGAGTTCTAATAGATACCGGCAGTACAAAATCTTTTGTAACTCCGGATATTGCAAAAAAAATATTTTTCAAAGTCGATTATACAAAAACCATTTAAAGTATCTTCCGCGCTTGGCACAAGCCAACAAAATTATTGTACAGTAATTCCCTGCTCGAAAATTTTTAAACAAAAGAATAGATTAGGTTTAGAATATTGTATATTTAAGTTTCACAATCATTTCGATTGCTTACTAGGTTTAGATAATCTCAAAAAACTAAAAGCATCGATTGATTTAGTAAATAACATTTTAATTACTGAGAATAGTCAGATAAAATTAAACTATTTTAAAATAAATTGTGAGAGTACGAATTGTATAGTAGTACCTCCAAGAACTGAACAAATTATTAAATTAAATATTGAAAATATTATTGATGGTGATATAATTATCCCATACACAAAAATAGGGAAACTAGAAATCCCAGAATGTCTCACTAGAGCAAAAAATAATGAAGCATTATGCACTATTTTAAATCCGTCAGAATCGTATTTTAAGGTAGATTTAAGTAATACTATAGAAGTAGAAACGTTCGATGAATACGAACAAAACTTCAATCCAAATTTTAATGCAATTTACGCAGAAAAATTTAAATTTGATATAAATAAAGTCAGAACAGATCATATGAACCGCGAAGAACGCGAAGCTATTTTTAAGTTAATAAAAGAGTTTTCTGATATTTTTCACGTAGAAGGTAATCAGTTAACATTCACGAGTAAAATTAAACATAAAATAAATACTACAAATGAAATACCCATTTATTCTAAATCGTATAGATTTCCTGAAATATATAGAAAAGAGGTTCAAAATCAAATACAAAGTATGTTGGACCAAAATATTATAAGACCCTCGTGTTCACCTTGGTCAAGTAACATTTGGGTCGTTCCTAAAAAATTAGATTCTTCGGGTAAACAAAAATTTAGAGTAGTTATAGATTATCGAAAACTTAATGAAATAACTTTAGGAGATAGGTACCCCATGCCAAACATAAATACTCTATTAGACAAATTAGGTCGTTGTCAGTATTTTACCACTCTGGACCTTGCCTCTAGTTTTCACCAAATTGAAATGGCAGAAGAAGACATTCCTAAAATAGCTTTTACTACGGAAAATGGTCACTGGGAATTTTTGAGAATGCCATTTGGATTAAAGGGAGCTCCTGCAACCTTCCAGAGAGTAATGGACAACATCTTACGGGGAATACAAAATTAAAAATGTCTAGTATATCTAGACGACATTATCGTTTTTAGTACAAGCTTACAAGAACATATTAATAATTTAAGAGAAGTATTTAAAAGGTTACACGAGTCTAATTTTAAAATACAAATTGATAAGTCAAAATTTTTAAGAAAGGAAGTGGCTTATTTAGGGCACATCGTAACACCAGGTGTTAAACCTAATCCCGATAAAATAAGCGCTATACAAAACTTTCCAATACCTAAAAATACAAAACAAATTAAAGCTTTTCTTGGACTTCTCGGTTACTACCGGAAATTCATAAAAGATTTTTCAAAATTAACTAAACCTTTAACTAACCGTTTAAAGAAAAATGCAATAATTAATATTAGTGATACCGATTATGTAAATTGTTTTGAAACTTGTAAAAATATGTTGATAAATGATCCTATCTTACAATATCCAGACTTTTCTCGTCCTTTTAACCTTACGACAGATGCAAGCAACTTTGCTCTAGGCGCTGTCCTTAGCCAAGGAAAAATTGGATCTGATTTACCTGTGGCATATGCTAGTAGAACTCTTAATGACTGAAACAAATTACTCAACAATTGAAAAGGAACTCCTTGCAATTGTTTGGGCTGTGAAATATTTCCGCCCTTATCTTTTCGGTAGAAAATTCACTATCGTAACAGACCATAAACCACTACAGTGGTTATTCTCTTTAAAAGACCCCAGCTCTAAATTGGTTAGGTGGCGTCTAAAACTAGAAGTATGCGACTATGATATAGTTTATAAAAAGGGTGCGTTAAATACAAATAGCGATTGTCTGTCGCGAATTCAGTTAAACATTAATGAAGTTAACTCTTCCGAAAATAATCCAAAAAACTTTATAGATTATATGGAAAAATTTAATAATTCTTTCGCAAGTACTTCTAAAGAAGTTAAAATGGATACCGAATCACTTATTGTAGAAACTGAAGAAATAAATAACGAAATTGACGATGGAAATAATACCGTGCACACAAACATAGAAAACCCTATAGCAGGGATACCAATTTCAGAATCCGCAGTTAATATCGGAAAAAACCAAATAATAATCTCACAAGTAAATTTTAATCCAGCTACTCCAACTATCATTAAATTATTTGAAACTAAACAAAGAATTTTAGTACAGTTCTCAAAAAACAATTTTGAACAAGATGTTATTAAATTTGTGAAAGAATTCATAATACCAAAAGTTAAATATCACATATATTTTGAAGATCCTTTATATGAAAATTTTAGTAATGTTATACAAAAATATTTTAAAAATTCACAAATTTCATTCATTAAATGTAATAAAAAATTAATTGATATACCTTTAAATGAAATTAAAGAAATTATTCAAAATTACCATGAAGGAAAACGGAATCATAGAGGAATAGACGAAACCGAAAGTAATATAAACAAGTTATACTATTGGCCAAATCAAAGATCATCTATTCAAAGTTATATAAACGAATGCGAAATATGTCAAGTAACTAAATACGATAGGAAACCTTTAAAACCACTTTTTAACATTACTCCAACAGCCGTCAAACCTTTTCAAATAATTCATTTAGACACTATAACGATAGAAAATACAAAATTTCTCACTATTATAGACTCATTTTCAAAATACGGACAACTCTATAGATTAAACTCGAGTCAGGGTATAGAAATTGTAAATAATTTAATAAGATATTTTACACATCATTGCATACCGGATCAAATAATATCTGATAACGGTACAGAATTAAAAAATTCTCTAGTAAAAGACTTACTAAATACACATAAAATAAAAATTCACTTTATAACTTCGCAACATCCTGAATCAAACGGCATTGCCGAAAGATCCCACTCTACAATGATTGAACATGTTAGACTTCTTAATAATCAGAATGAATTTAAGAAAGAACCTATAGAGATAAAAATTAATTATGCACTATTGGCCTACAACAATAGTATTCACTCTGTAACAAAGTTAAAACCATTTGAAATTATCACAGGTCACTTAGATAGTAACTCTCCTTTTGACTTGGACATCGATACACAATTAGTTAATAATTATATTCATAATCATAGAGAAAAATTAAAACTACTTTATTCCGAAATAAATAAACAAATTCAACAAAATAAAGACTCTGTTATATCAAAAGCCAATGAAAACAGAGAAGACTTGATACACCCTGTACCTTCAAAAGTTTTTATTAAAAGTAAACAAATCAAAAGTAAAACAAAAAACCAATATCAACCTGAACAAATTAAAAGCATAAATAAAGAACGCAAAACTGCGAAAATTGTAACAAGACACTTTAATACAACTGAAGATATTCACTTATCTAATATAAAACGTCCTAAACAAAAACCGTATACTTTTATTGCAGGTTCATCTCACTCGGAAGAGGGACAGAAATAAAAGACATCACTCATAATTTAGGAATTCTACCAATTAATCTTGGTCCTGCAAAATTACAAAAATCATACCATACATTTGTACATATTTTTAATTTAAATCCATTATTAGAAGAGTATAATAAATTAAATATACATCTCGATAATATTACACGAGAAACTGCAAACAACACAATTTGTATAGAACAAACGGAAAATATTATAAATCTTATTCAAAATGTTAAGAATAATATACTTGATAAGTTTAACAATTTAAATATTCATTCTACTACAAATAAAATTAAAAGAGGGTTAATAAATGGACTTGGTTCTATAATTAAAACAATAACTGGCAATCTTGACTCTCAAGATGAAGAAAGAATTAATTCAATCTTAGAACATTTAAAACATAATCAAGCAAACTTAGACAATCAAATTAAAATGCAATATAGTGTAAGTCATCAAATAATAAATAATTTTAATAAAACTATTCAGGACATTCAAACAAATGAAAAATTACTTAAATCAAAATTATTAGATATAAAATATATTGTAGACGTTCAAACCGGATACGAGAATATCCTTTAACTTAAAGATATGACACATGAAATTTTTATTATTTATAACGTAATACTAGACATAATGCAAACCGTAGAAAATTCCTTAACATTTTGCAAATTAAGAACTTTACACCCAAGTATTATATCATCAAAACAATTGTTTACAGAATTACAAAAAATATCATCGTATTATAAGTTTCCACTTTCTTTTGACCTTAAATATGAAAACATATTAGATTTCGAATCAATTTTAGATATAAGCTGTAAAGTAAGAAAAAATCAAATAGAATATTATTTATCAATACCTATAGACTACAATATTGACTTTGAATTATTTTATTTACTACCAATACCCACTAAATTAGAATCAGAATTTGTAACAATAATACCGAGCTCAAAATATTTGTTAAAGTTTGAAAACCAATTAATATCTCTAAATGACATTTGTACGAAAAACAAAATTTATCAATGCTCATCTCACCTTCAAAACACTAACAGACAACTGTGCGAAGAAAACATCTTGTTAACTGGAACCTCTAGCGATTGTGAGTATACAAAAAATAAAATTTTAGAAAACCACCTAGAAATTATTCCAGAAATCAATCAATATTTAGCCATCTTCCTAGTAGAAGAAAAATTAATCATTAAATGTTCAGAAGATACCGAAATTAAAATTTTAAAAGGAATTTACTTAATCAAAAACACAGCATGTCAAATTATTTTTAGAAATCAACAATTAATTTTTCAAGAAAAAACTTTTGGTCAACCTATGGTACTAAATAAACTTCAAACATACTCTAATAAAATCAAAATTACACCAATGGCAATAAATTTAAAAAATTAAATTGATTGTACTATCCCTTACTTTTTGGAAGTCCATCTTATTAAGGATAATAAAAAACTCTTCGTTTTAACAAAACTTCCAATATTTATTAAAAAATTGCTTTTTTAAAGGCTCAATGACAGCTGTTTCGCTATGAAGCATCGTCAGATTGACATTTAAGTTACATTTTGTTTGTTTGTAGCTAGGTACCTGATGTTTAGGTAGTATTAAGGCTAGACCAAGTATGGAAGTAATAAGACATAACAATATTAAAGCCTAGATGTTATTAGCCCTAAGGGATTATCCTGGATGTATTTCCCTCTAAGATCAGTATAACTGTGCAATGATATAGAAAAACCAGGAAAAAACTATATCATGCTGATCTTTACAATAACTTAATATATTTGTGTTACAATTACGTCTTATCTATGTATAAAATGACGACTCAATCAAAGCAAACACTTTAAAAGTGGAGAACTTCCCAGATTTATTTGTTCATTAACAACTTTAAATTGTGGATCTGCTAGATGTCTTTTTATTTCAAGTTCTTCAAGGAAATCTAAATTTTGTTTTTTATTACAAATGTGTAGTATTTGGATGTCATTGGTGTGAAAAAGTGAGGTTGGATGTTCAAGTAGGTGTTTTGCATAATTTGACTTATCTGGTTGTTTTAATCTATATGCTCTTAAATGTTCATTAAATCTTACTTCAAAATTTCTATGTGTTTGACCTATATATACAGCATTACACTTTGGACAATTAATTTTGTAAACACCAGATTTTTTTAATTTAGGTAATTTTGTTTTTACATTTAACAATTTTGTACCAACATTATTTTGTGTTTTAAATGATATTATTGCTGATGTTGCCGAAGATATTATTTTTGATATTTTATTGGAAATACTTCCACAATATGTAATATTTTTATAACTTTTAATTTCTTTAGTTTGTTTAGGAAATATTAGTTGTAGTGCCACTTTCTGTTCTTTTTTATTAATTAATGTATTTATCAAATGAATTGGGTAGCCATTAGATGTAGCTATTTGTTTTATGATATAAATTTCTTTATCAAAGTTAATTTTGTCCATTGGAATTGAAAATGCCCTATGTATCATAGAATTATAAGCTGCTAATTTATGTGTTATAGGATGATTTGAATTATATGGTATAGTTACATCTGTTTGTGTTGGTTTTCTGTATATTGAATAATTTAGTAAATTATTAACTTTTTCAATTTTTAAATCTAGAAAATTAATTGAATTATTTTCTTCAACTTCTAAAGTAAAATTAATTTTAGGATGCAAGGTATTAATATAATTAAAAAATATATCTAATTGTCGTTCGCTACCTACAAATCCTGCTAACACATCATCAACATATCTATACCAAAATACAATATTGTTTTTATAACTAGAATTAAAGATTTTGTTTTCTAAATTATCCATAAAAATATTTGCTAAAATTGGAGAAATGGGACTTCCCATTGGAAGACCCTCATTTTGAATATATACTTTGTTATCAAAAAGCAATTTTTTAATAAATATTGGAAGTTTTGTTAAAACGAAGAGTTTTTTATTATCCTTAAATTTAAAAAAGCTGAAGCTAAAAGATATTACTTCCCAAGAATTCACACCAATACAAGAAGAAAAATTTAACATTCACATTCCCAGCGTTTGGACCGTTATCTTATATAGCGGTATAGCTTTAACCTTAATTTGGTTATTTATCAAGAAGAAGCCAAAATCAAGAAAAGAAGAAGATGTCCCAATGGAATCACCAGAAAAAGTTCGACTCCCAGAAGGAGCCTCATTCTAAAGGGGGAGGTGTTACATAGTTAAAACTTCTTAGTGTGGAATAAATAAACTGTTTAGTCATCTATTTTATTTCATTGTACTTTAATCTTTTGCTGACATTGTTATTTTTACTTTTTATATTTTTAATGTTTGTTATTCAGTCTTGTTTCTAATTCAAATCAATAAAGTTGTTCTTTAATTAAATAAACGTTTTAAAAAAGATATTACCGTGTGTAATAAGTTAATTTGTATATATATATATATATATATATTGTAATGTTTTAAAATAATAATAAATATAACTTACCCAATATATAACTTGAATTGAAATAAATTATTAAAAATGGATGTAATTTTCGAATCTTTTCATTAAATGATCAATACACCAAAAATTTCTTTATTAGAGGCAATCCAGTAAATCTTAATTCACACAAGAACACAAAACTATCTTGATAAAATGAGTTCATAAGAATGAGCACTAACACCAGTAGTCGATCCAAGAATCAAAGTCCAAGATCCTATTTTCTGTTTAAGCTAAAAATAAAAAGTAGATGAGTATTAGAATATGTTAATAATGAATTATAGGAATCTAATATTAGGAAGAAACCCAAATCCAAATAAGTTATAATTAAAGTTAACAATAATAATAAGTTTAATAATGTTTTTTTTTAATAGGTAGTTATAAAATAAGAACAAGTAGGTGTAGATAATTTAAAATTATTATTTAAGGTAGAGAATATTCAACTGTATCCAGTTAGTAATATAAGTAGAAGAATTTAAACTCAACAAACTAATATTAGCTATTAGAGCAAAATAAATAATATCATAGAAAATGAATATAACTTAATAAATAAATATGACTTACCCAAACAATATTTACAAAGTCATTTAAACATCAAGTGATGAGTCCTGTATTATAAAGTATCGGATAATAGTACAAGCCTGGTACTTCCTATGTTCTGGTACATCCCATATTTTGATAAAATGCAATGCTTGAGACAGAATCTAAAAATAAAGATATTGAAATTTATTACATGTAAGAATACAACTGTAAGAAAGTGATGTGTTTGTCTACAAGCTAAGACTGTTTAATTAAAGCTTAATCAAGGACATTATGATTGATAAATTCAATGAAAAAACACTGTAAATAGTGAAGTGGTGATCAAAAACTGTTGATTATAAACTTAAAAGATGTGATTGTAGTGGAAAGACATAAACTTAATATTAGATGATTGATTGATGTTATAATTGTATGTTGTTGTAAGGTAATTAATTTAAGTGGTTTGTTGATGATATTATCTATTATTAATTCGTTTATTCGATAAAATTTTTAATTGAATCGTTATGACGCAGTAGATTTAAAATGTAAATAAAAACTAAAATAAGCGGTGTCATATAAAAAAAAGGATATCTGACCATATTAGAATATGTAAATTTTTAATTTTTGTTAAAATTAATGGCCAAAAAGAGATATTTGCTCAAAATTGTTAAATTTAATGTTGATTATTGTCAAAATGTCCGCCATTGTGTGCTCCATAAAGTCAGCACTTTTAATAGGGAACAATCGATTTTAAAATTCTAAGAATGTTATTTTATAATGAAATAAGCTATGCAGATTTGATTTATAACAATTATAAGGTCAGAAAATGTTATATTAAAAATTCAATTTTCTAAAAATTTGAGGTAAATGGGGTTAGGAAAAACAAAACACGTTCGAAAAGGCAGCCATTTTTCGATTTTCGGGGGTAACATATAAAAGCCCTTGGAAAATGAGAATCGAGGTCACTCTAATTTCATCAAAAGGCCAATCCACGTTAGTCTTCTTTAAAATTATCATAAATCAATGGCCGACTATTGTTAAAAAAAAGATGGCTGAAAATTAATCTGATCAACTATGTAATTTATTATAAAACTAAAATATTGGAAATTTGTATATGGGAATTGTGTACTGGTGAATAAAATATCCTCTCCTAAGAAGAAAAAAATAAATATTTTTTTTTCTAACCTGTCATAATAATAAAGAAACCCTGAAGAAGTCAAGGAGATATCACATCCAGTGGTTTAATCCTTTTGGTATCCATCCAAGGAAGTGCTTGCACGTGTTGTAGGTGATATACTGGTAAGAAACCGAGTGTGGAAGGCCGTCACGGAGGATTTTCCATCTTTCATCCTTAACAGCGAGTGAATTTACGGTATGTGTTTAACATTATTCATTAATATCACTTTCATAACTCCTATAAAATATTGTGAGTAGTATATTTCAATATCTTTAAACACTATTTTAAAATAATCTTGATCCGAATACATTGCACTGCTGAATATTTTATTTCGACTAATAAAACATACGCTATTCGATATTTTTCACCCCAGCAAATAACCGTTAAGCATCACGTGTTCTTTTGAATGGGGATAGATGCGCACGAAATTACCATAGCCGCATCATTCAGTAGGTATAGGGTGTATTAAAAATTTTAAAGTGAAAAATTAAAATAAATAGTTATATCGTTGGATTTTAATTTATTAGAACCGAGTTCTGTTGATAAGAGTTTTCCGTGCTTTGAAAATTAATTTAAGTAGATCAAATCTAAAATTATAATAATAAAATTACATATTTTGAGTTTGAGAATAATTTTTTTTTAATAAAATAGCAACAAAATAAAGAAATTTTGAGGTGTTTTGAGTTAAATAAAGACTGAATAAAATTGAAACATAAATAAACATAAATATAGCCCCACAAAACTTTAAAAATAAAAATTTAAAATTATAAAAACAATAATTTAATAATTGTAATCAATTATAAACTATATCTATTCAATCATCACATTTATATAATTGTAATAATATTACAATATATATATATATATAAATATATATATATATATATATGTGTGTCTAAGAATTTTCTTACTATATGGCACGTGTTAAGAATTGCGGCTTTCTGTAATTGTGTGTATGTGTAATGTTCTATATTGATGGTGCGCAGACTTTGGTGAAGAGTATGTGGTATTACACCCATGGACGACAAAACAATTGGTACTATTACCACCTTGTTCATTCTCCACAGCCGTTTAATTTCGTATTTTAGTTCGGTATATTTGCTGATCTTTTCATCGTATGTTTTTTCGATGTTATGTGTATTTGGAATTGCTACATCTATGATATATGTTGTTTTCTGCAATTTGTCAATGAATACAATGTCTGGTCTATTGTGAGGAACTGTTTTGTCTGTGATAATGGACCTGTCATAGTATAATTTGTGCGTACTATTTTCCATTGGACTAGTTTAGTAGGATCATATTAATCAAAATGATAGCAATATATATTTAGGATAAGATACCTACTTACTTATATTGGTATTCATTTTGCAATTAATTTTTCTCATTTCGTAAAATTTAGAAATAAATAATTAGTAAGTTTTAAACGTAGCGCCAACTAATAACCAATAATGAAGTGTGTTTAAAAGTCAACGTTGTCACATTTTAGCTACGTTCGTTTCAAGTATTCGCAAAGAACTGGCGGTACAAAACACCGTATTCTGTGACTAACTGATTGTACCAGTTGACAAGATATATGACAGGAGAGAAAATCGTGTTTATCTGTAATAAACAAACAAGACCCCTATTCTAGACGGTGATAGAATAGAACAGCCAATAGAAAGTGGGCGTGGTTCTATTGAAAATGCCAAAACGGTATTCTTGAAATTCGTTCTCTCACTGTACCGATAAGGGTTGCTCCCCGAGAGAACAATTTACTTCTATTGGTTATTTTTGAAGGAACCGCTATAACACCAAGAGAAGGTGTTAGGGATTTTTATTTTCGAACCAAAAATAGTATAGAAGTAATTTCTTTCATAAACCAAACACAACCAAACAACAAATTAAACTAACGAAAATGACAGAATATTTTGTTTAGTGTTTTACTCCTTATTTGATGAAGTGTCAATCAGAGAACAAAAATATCGATATGTTTATCTCTTTTTAATGACAACAAATAAGAGAGAGAGATAAATTTCTCGGTTAATATTAAAGCATATCGACAACATCGCAAATTTTCTACCAATCTTATTGAAATACGTCACTTACCACTTATGACGTATGTAACCATTAAATTTAAATTTCAAAAGCCGATTATGGCTAGAGGATTAATTTTATAAATATTTTATTTGTACAGTTGAACCACTAAAAACCTATTTTATAAGATGCAAATATAAAAAAAAATCACTAAACTAGTCCATTGTGGTGTGTATTTGTAATATGATGTGTATGTGGCTATGAGTTTATATTTCATTGCAAGTTCCTGGTGTATTATGTTGGCTATTTGGTTGTGTCTCTTTAAGTAATCTGTTTGTGCGAGCAGCTTGCAACCAGATGTAATGTGTTGTATCGTCTCTTGTGTTGTGTGGCATTTTCGGCATTTGTCATCTGTAAGTGTTGTGTCTTTAATAATATACTTTCTGTAGTTCCTTGTTTGTATGACTTGGTCTTGTATAGCCATCATAAATCCTTCGGTTTCTCTGAATAACTTTCCACGAGTCAACCACATGTTCGACGCTTCTTTATCGACATACGTTTGATCCAGTTCATGAGGAAATCGGCCATGGAGTGGCTTTTGGGCCCATAACTGAATTTTTGTTTGAGTGTTAGAGATGCAAGTCTCTATACCTGCGTTGGTGTCGTGTAAGTTAAGCGGTGTTATTGTGGTATCTGCAAGTGATATGGCTTTGTGAATAGGTGATGTGTGCTGTTTGGTGTAGAAGAAGTTTCTTAATGTCTCTATTTGTTTGAGATGAAGTGAAGTTATGTCGATAAGACCACGTCCACCTATTGTACGAGGAAGGGTCATTCTTCCTTTTGCGGATTTAGGATGGTGTGTATTGTATTTTGTAAGCATTGTACGAGTACTCCTTTGAAGACTTTCTAGTTCTGTATGTGTCCATTTTATGACTCCAAATGAATATGTTAGTGTTGGTGTGGCGTATGTGTTTATGGCTTTTGTAGTGTTCTTAGCATTTAGTTTCGTTTTAAGTATGTTTTTTATTCTTGTTGTATATTCTGCTGTTAGTATCTGTTTTATGTGCTTGTGTTCTATCAGCTTGGTCTGTTGGAATCCCAAGTACTTGTACACTTCACCCTCTTCCATGGATTTTATTGTCCCACTTTCGATATTAAACTGATCGGAACATAGAGATCCTTTTTCAATGTGTAATGTTCTACATTTGTCTATTCCAAACTCCATGAGTATATCTTGTGAAAATTTGTGGGTGATATTTAAGAGTTGTTGTAGATGGGCTAACGTATTAGCATATAGTTTTATGTCGTCCATGTACAATAAGTGTGATAATTGGTAATGTGTTGTCTTGTTATGTTTTATGTGGAATCCGTAATTTGTGCTATTGAGTGCATTAGATAGAGGGTTAAGAGCAAGGCAAAACCAGAGAGGACTTAGTGAGTCGCCCTGGAATATACCTCGTCTTATTTGTATATCTTGTGTGATAATACGTTCGTTATTCAATGATAAGTGTACTGTGGTTCTCCAGTTTTGCATAATGTTTTGTAGAAATCTAATAAGTGTAGTATTTATTTTGTATATTTTCAGGATATGAATAAGCCATGAGTGTGGTGTACTGTCAAATGCTTTTTTGTAATCTATATATGCAGCATGTAAGTGTCTGTGTCGCTTGCTGGCTTGTCCAAGGATAACAGAGTCTATAAGTAATTGCTCCTTGCATCCCATGTGACCCCTTCTGCAGCCCTTTTGTTGCTCCGTGATTATGTTATGTTGATCTATGTGTGCATATATTTTTTGTGTTATGCAAGATGTTATAATTTTATATAATGTTGGCAGACATGTTATGGGTCTGTATTTTGTGGGATTTTTGGTGTCTGTAGATTTTGGTTGCATGTATGTGATACCTTTTGTTAAAAATGTAGGTGTATCGGTGGAATTGTATATAATGTGTGTAATGTTTTTTGCCAGAGCTGGATGAAGACATGAGAACTTCTTATACCAGTAGTTCTGAATTCCATCGATCCCCGGTGCTTTCCAGTTGTGTGTATTATTTATTATTGGGGTGTGATGTTATCGAAAGGCATTTGTGGTATATTTTGTGAGTTTTGTTCATCACTTCTAATCCAAACTGCTTCGCTGTTATGTTCGACAGGCTGTGACCATAGTGAAGACCAATACTCTTCCAGTTCTTGTTGTGTGGGCGCTCCATTATTTTGTAAATGTGAGTTGTCTGTATTTAATTGTCGGTAGAATTGTTTTTCGTTCATTGTGAATAGTGTGTTTTGTTGTATTCTTTGCGTACATGTTTTATATCTTTGGAGTCTTTGTGATTTAGCTGTTAATTTTTGTTTAAGTGTATCTGTATACTCTATTATGTGGATATTATGTTTCTCATGTTTAGTATGTGTCTGTAATTTGTCGAAAATTTTGTGAAGATGCTTGTTGAGTTTTAGGGATGTATTGGTTTTTGTGTATTGTGTAAGTCTACCGAGCTCCCGGCGGATTTCAAGTATTTGGTTTTCCAATCTTTTTTGCCAAGCAGGAATATGCTTTGGTGTTTGCTTGTGCTCTGCTTGTTCAACAGGTCTGCCGCTAAGGTGGGTGGCAATAGTCACTGCTCCAGCATAAACGAGTGTATGTAGATCTGTTATTGTGGTGTCGTCGTGTAAATGTTTGGGTAATATGTATGTATTCATTAAGTTTATCGTTTTTTTAAGCTTACGAGTTTTACGGATTTTTGGTATTTTTGGTCTAAGTATTGGATATGTGTCTGTGTATTCTATTAGTGTTGTGCTTAATAAATCTGTTAATTTTTTCAGTGTGTTAGTATCGAGAAACTCACTTTCCCGGAGGAATGGTCCCTTCCGGAAAAATAAATGAGAAAGCTAAAAGACCTACCAGGGAGGACACTGCAATGGCAAAGCACATATGCAGTGAGGAGCGGTTGAGATGGGCTATGAACACCTTCCAGCCGTTCAAAACCCCTGGAACGGATGGAATATTTCCTGCCCTTCTTCAACAGGGCCAAGAGGCAATAATTCCACACTTGATCCGAAATAGTCGGAGCAGCCTTGAACTGGGATACATACCAGAAGCGTGGAGAAGGGCCAAAATCACCTTCATCCCAAAAGCAGGGAAACGGGACACTACGCACCCCAAATCCCTAAGACCGATCAGCCTCACATCGTTTGTTCTCAAAACGATGGAAAAAGCTGTAGACAATTACATTAGAACAGAAATCTTGAAACAGGTGCCACTGCACCCCCGTCCACGGAAACCGCTTTAATACAACTGACTGACGAAATCCAAGACGCTCTGAATAAAAAAGAGACCGTGGTATGTGCCTTTCTAGACATAGAAGGGGCCTTTGACAATACGCCACATGAGGCAGTCAAAAGAGCACGGATTGAGAAAGGAGTAGATAGAACGACTTCCATTTGGATGTCGCTACTGCTATCTACAAGAATCGCAGAAATGGAGGCAGGACAAGACACTATCTTCATTAATGTGACCAGAGGCTGTCCACAGGGGGGAGTTGCATCCCCGCTTATGTGGAGTCTCACTGTGGACAGTCTACTTAATCAATTGACCAGGGAAGGCATACCATGTCAAGGGTATTCCGACGACATGGTTATCCTGGCAAAAGGGAAGTATGAAAATGTCCTCTGTGATATTGTTCAAAGAGGACTGAACATTGCGAAACAATGGTGTGACTCGGTGGGACTCAGCATCAACCCCACCAAAACTACACTAGTAGCCTTTACAAGGAAAAAGAAACCTAATCTAAAAATCATAAGAATAGGGGAGAACATCGTCGAGTGGAAAACAGAGGTCAAATATCTAGGGCTAATCCTAGATAGTAGGTTACTCTGGAATAAACACGAAGAAGAAGTAATACACAAAGCGACCAAGGCCCTCATGGTGTGCAGGAACATTGCAGGAAAGAACTGGGGCTGCAACCCACGTATTCTGCAATGGATGTACACAGCAATAGTGAGACCACTAATCACATATGGGGCAGTGGCTTGGGGAGCAAGGGCTAATCTGAGTACGACAAGGAAAAATCTCTCGAAGATTCAGAGACTAGCCTGTTCATGTATCACTGGAGCAATGGGAACTTGCCCCACTGCTGCAATGGAGGTGATTTTAAACTTAACCCCACTGCACATTCTGTTAGAAAGTGTAAGGAAGAAAACGATATATAGAATGATCAAAGAAGGAATTATCAGGGAAAAACCCCGATCACTTCATTTTGATCAAACTTGGGAAATGCCCCAAGATGATATGCCAAAGAAATTCAACTTTGTGAGAAAATTCATCACAAGGTTGAGTAATAAATCTGAATGGGACGAAGACACCATACAGAGTTTAAATCAGAATACCATAAAGTGGTATACGGACGGTTCCAAGCTAGACGAGGGAACTGGGATAGGAGTTTTTGGACCGAGAGCCAAATACTCAGAAAGCTTGGGCACATACCCGAGCATCTTTCAAGCAGAAGTCCGCGCCATCGAAAGATGTGTGGAATTCAATATTGGAAGAAACTACCGCAGACAAGAGATTGTGATCATGTCGGATAGTCAAGCAGCCATCAAAGCACTGAGTTCAAATATAATCAGTTCGAAGATGGTTTGGGAATGCCTAGGCAAACTAAATGAACTGGGCCAGAAGAACACTGTCACCCTTCTATGGGTCCCGGGACACATAGGAATAGAGGGGAACGAAACAGCAGATAAGCTGGCAAAAAAAGGTGCTGAAACCCCACATTTGGGACCAGAACCATCTTGTGGGATCAGCAGTAGAGTAATCTTGGGAAAACTAAGGGAAGAAATGGAGAAAGAAAAATCCAAGTACTGGAATCAGCTGGAAGGACTGAGGCAATCTAAGATACTACTGGGGAACTATGACCAGAAGAGATCTCTTAGCTGCCTCAACCTCAGTAAAAAAAGGCTCCGAATTTTAACGGGAATATTAACTGGGCATTGCTGATTAAGAAGCCACATGAAGAAACTAGGGTTAGCAGATGAAGCAAAGTGCAGATTCTGTGAGGAAGAGGATGAAACCTCAATACACATACTCGCAGAATGCCCTGTCTTGCAAAATTGTAGGTCTAAAAACTTTTTTTTTTTTTTTTTTTAAGGGAGGAAACCGCTTGGCACTCGACCACCTTCGATCGGGTAGTGTGGGACGCTATCCCCACTAAAACCTCCCTAGCTCACCAGACCTCGGAACCGTCTGTTTAGACATATCGTCGAGGTTTGGTAGCTGTCTTCATATCTGCGCTCGCCTCTCTTCTTCCTGAAATTCTTTTTCCTCCTCCTCCTTTTTTTTCATGACTTGCGTGATGAACGTGAAACCCCTGTCCCACGTCGCTCTGCTGCTCATCATCCAGTCTATCAAGGCATCCGGGTTACCTACATCTATCCTCCATTCCAGCCACTCTCTGTCCTCCTGCCAACGTGGGCATACAAAACACGTGTGAGCTGTTGTGTCCACCTCCTGACAATACCTACAGGTGTCAACTGGGTCTTTCCCAATCCTATTAGTGTAGCACCTGAAACTGCCGTGCCCGGTCAGGAATTGGGTAAACCAGTAGTTTGTAGTCCTGTGGTTACATGCCAGCCATCTGCGAAGGTCTGGTATGAGGGCCTTTGTCCACTGTCCAACCTCCACCAATTGCTCCCACCGGACGCACCAGCGTAGGTTTGTGCGTTCTCTCTCACGTCTTCTGTCTGCGTCAGAGACCCTCCCTAGTCGGTATAGATATACTCGCTCTTTGATTAGCTCGTCGATAGGTGAGATTCCACAGATCGCGGCGAGGACCTCGTTTGACACCGTCTTGTATGCCCTGCAAACCCGCAAGAGCATCTTCCTTTGCGTGGAGAGCAACATCTCTCGGTATTTTTTTATGTCAATCCCCGTTACCCAGACCGGTGCGGCATACAGTAGTACCGAGTGCACCACCCCTGCTAAAACTCTCCTCCGGTCCAAACTCGCGCCTCCAATATTTGGAAGGATTTTTCTCAGCGCCATTGCTTGCTTCGTGGCCTTTTCACAGGTCCTTCTGATGTGTTCGCCGAAGGAACCTCTGTCGTCGATCCACACCCCGAGGTACTTTATGCAAGTTTTTGGAGCTATAATAAGGTCCAAGATCTTAATGGTTATGTCTCGCTTATTTCTTGCCCCTCTGACCACAATATACTCCGTTTTTTGAGGCGCAACTTCGAGGCCGCAGTCCCTTATGTGTTCACAGATCGTGTTTAGGGCCTCCTGAGCCTTATGGATTAGGGCCTCCCTATTTCTCGCGCGGACCACCAGACCGAGATCGTCCGCATACCCGGTACTTTCGCATCCCTCCGGCAAGGGGGCCTCTAGTACCCCGTTATATAAAATATTCCATAAGAGGGGGCCCAGTACTGATCCCTGGGGGACTCCCTGCTCTATGCTCATGTTATCCTTGCCCAACGCTATTTTCCTGTCCTCGAAATAGTCCTTTATGATGTTCCGTAGATATGGACTGACTCCTAGACTATCCAACTGCTCAAGTATCCTACCCCACTTAGCTGTATTGAAGGCATTTTTGATATCGATAAGGATTATAGCACTCCAATCCCAACTCCTATCAGTGGCCAGACCGATCACCCTTTCCACCGCTTGTATCGTCGATCGCCCCTGCCGGAAACCAAACTGTCTATTTGACACCCCACCCTTTTCTCCTACTTCTTCAGAAAGTCTAGCCTTTACCATATGTTCGAAGAGCTTGCTAAGAATGTCCAGCAGACAAATTGGTCTGTATTTATTGGGCTGATCTTCTGAGGTGCCCTTAGGAATTAGGACGACTCTTGCCTGTTTCCATGCCGCTGGCATTTTCTGCGCCATTAAGACGTCGTTCATGATATTTAGGACCACTTTCGCTCTATTCTCCACTGCCCACTTTACGGACTCCGCCAGCAACCCGTCCATACCAGGCGATTTCCCATTTTTTAGCTCTGCCGCTTGCCTCAGTCATTTCTTCCTTCGTGAAGGGCGATGGTCGATCACATCTCTCTTTCCCCAGGAAAGGGCGGTCCCTGGTTGGTGGGAACAGCTCCTTGATCACTTCTTTGGCTCTTTCGTGCGGTAATACATATGGTTCCAGTAGGTGCTTCATTTTGTTTGTAACAATTTTATAACCATTACCCCATACGTTGTTATCCAACTCGCTACATAGATCTTGCCAACTCTTTTTCTTCGCCCTTCTGATGGTGTCCCTAAGCTCTTTCCTCGCAGATTTGTACTTTTTCTCCAGTACCTCCAACTCCCTAACCTGGGTCTGTTTGACTCGGGCCCTGCTCACCATCCTCCTGCTCCTTACGCAGGCATTTCTGCATGAATTTACCTCGTCGGTCCACCATATCGGTTTCCTGTTTGCGGCCCTGTGGAAGGGTCCCCTCATGCTAAGTTTTTGCGCTGCCTGCAGTCTCTTTATAAATTCTGCACTGTCCATTTCATCATATGTACTTATTGAGATAGCATCCATAAAAACTTTGACATCCTGATACTTTGGACCACGAGCCCCTCGTTTTGTTTGTGCAGTTACCCCTATCTCAAAACTAATGTAGCGGTGCAGGCTAAGGGTCTCCTCATCCGGCAGCACCTTCCAATTCGCCACTATCGATTCCATGTCACGCGAACATAACGTGAGGTCAATGAAGGAAACCTGGTCTCTACGTACAAAGGTGGGAGTCCCATCATTTAGGACGCCGAGATCCAGTGAGCTGATCCAATTCATCAAATATTCGCCCCTAGCGTCTTCGTGGACTGAGCCCCACGCTGGTGACTTGGAGTTAAAGTCGCCTGCTATTACAAAACCCTTATGCTGTCGTCTGGCGTCCTCCATAACCTCGTCTATAAACCTGGCAAAGTCGTTCTTATTTCTATTCGGCGAGAAGTAGCAGTTATAAATCACGTAGTCGGTAAACTCCATTCTTACGTATCCCTCTTCCGCCCTATGAGAAAGTACTCCGCAGTTTCTATTGGCGCACAACACTGCTGTGTTAGATAATTTGTCGCATATCCATCTGGGGTTCTTCCGCACATGAGTGATGTTTGGTTCCTGGACCAGAATTATGTCAGCTCCAAGACATTCGGCACTTTGCAACAGCAGGTCGTGTTCTGCCTTCCGCCGGTCTACGTTAATCTGTAGACACCTCATGTTTATTTTACAGTATATAAAGATATGAATAATCAAATAGATAAATATAAGAAACTCTCTGTAAATAAACTCTGTGTAAATGTATAAATAAAACTATATGGTAAAAAGACTATCACTTAGTATCACAGCTGTTCCGATTTATTATCGCTTATCACAGTGGTTTTTGGAAAAACATCGTCGTCCCCCATTTGCTGGGGTGATTTAGGTCTAGGTGCGTCCTGCGACATAAGGTACAACATGTGCGACGCTTCCATAACAGATGTCATGTTTTGGGCTTCAGTCGCAACCTGCTGGAACTGTTTCAGAACCTCCTGGGTACCCTCCCTTTTCTGTATGCAGACCTTCCATGGAAGGCTCCCATACAGTCGCCCTACGGGAGCGGCTTTGAAGGCTGGGCTTCCTGCTTCTGTTTACGGATCTCGCTCCCTGCAGAGCCGTCTTGAAGCTTGGGCATTTGATTGTACCCGCCCTGTGTCCTTTGATATCACAAATGGGGCATGCCTCCTCTGCTTTGCAGTCCTTCGCAGGATGGCCCGGTCTAGATACCTAGGAGCACATGGAATAGAGGAAGCGGATCTACCTGACGATGTCCTAAACTTCCTCAGGAAAATAGGACTCGAAGAGCTGCTATAATTCTGAGAAAAAATCAGAACATGGCAAGTAAGGGGGGACACAATAGATCCTATAGGTCGCAGTGTAATTATCACCCCTAATTTATATATACATATACATATACATCGAGATTGTTATTTGTAGTACCTTCTGGAGGGTCATAAGTTATAGTTGTGATGTTTCCCTGGAGATCTTCTGTTTGGGCAGGTGTTAGCGTATCTATTTGTGTATGTTTATGCAATATATTGGCCACCTCTTCTTTGATCCTATTCAGTGTTGCTTGAGGTAGCAGATTATTTATGACAATTGATCTTCTTTGATCTGCCACTCTTTGTTCTGTAATTGTCATATGGAGATATTTTTGCGTAAATTGTGTGTGTAGGTCAAATCTGTATGATGTTAAGTCTGTTTCGAGATTTGTTATCGTGTAGTAGCAGTGCATAATGAATTCATTCATTTCGGTCGTCTACTTCAAGCGCTGCCTTGGTTTTCCTGCCTTAATGGTCGGAGGCTGGGATATTATTATTATTATTATTATTATTATTATTATTATTATTATTATTATTATTATTATTATTATTATTATTATTATTATTATTATTATTATTATTATTATTATTATTATTATTATTATTATTATTATTATTATTATTATTATTATTATTATTATTATTATTATTATTATTATTATTATCCCCTTAATTCTCCTTTTAGGGTTACATAATCATACGTACGGCCCCTAGGGGCAAGTAAGTATAATAAAGTTGATTACATTTTTGATGATATAGGTACTCCCTTTGGTGAGGTAATTTTATATTGTTTTATTTCATGTTCATTACTTTCCGAACTATGTTGCATGTGTCCAAGAGTACAGCTTTCTGAAGTTGGCGGTAGGTGTTTTTTTCCATTCCCAGTCTCTCGATGGAGTCATGGAGTTTTTTCGGTATTTCTCCGCTTGCACCTATGATGATCGGTAAGATGTATATTTTATCTTGTCTCCATGTGCTCGTCATGTCGATTGCAAGAGGTGTATAGTTATGAACTTTTTTGAGTGTGTTTAGTTTTTATGTTGTGGGGTGCCGGGACTGCTATGTCTATTAGGTAAGTGCATTTTGCTTCTTTGTCCATATACACAATGTCAGGTCGGTTATGTTCCACTGTTTTGTCCGTGTGGATAGTGCGGTTCCAGTAGATCTTTGCTTTTGCTGTATCTACAACACTTTCTGGCTTGTATTGGTAATATGGTACTTCGTCTCTTCCTAGAACTGTATGGCATAACTTGCTGTGTACAATCTTGGCAACATTGTTATGTCTTCTTAAGTATTCATTAGGTGCCAGAGTTGTGCATCCCGCAATTATATGTTCTACATTCTCATTGTTCCCGTCACACATTCGACAGGTAGTGTTAGTAATTGTGGTGTCTTTAGTTATATATTTCCTGTAATTTCGGGTGGGAATGACCTGGTCTTGAATAGCCATTACGAAGCCTTCAGTTTCAGGAAATAAATTAGAGTGTTGAAGCCAAGAAATGGATGCGCTAGTGTCTATATGTTCTTTTTCAATTGTGGATATGTACCTGCCATGTAGTTCTTTTCCCCTCCATTTCTGTACTATTGTGTCGTCGGGTGTTATGTTAATCTTTGGGTCGTACTCACGGTTTACAAGGTTGAGTGGCGTCAGTTTATTGTCCATTTCGGCTATAGCACGGTGTAGTGGGGAATTTACTGTTTTGGAGTGGAAGTAGTCACGTAGGTTAGCTACTTGTGTATAACACACTTTTGCAAAGTCGATGAAACCCCGCCCACCTTTTTTTCTGTCGAGGTGAAACCGTTCTATCGAGCTTTTTGGGTGGTGTTTTAGATGTTTTGTGCACATGGTTCTTGTTGTTCTGTTCAGGTTTTCTAAGTCAGTTGGAGTCCATTCGACCACACCAAAGCTATTATTATTATTATTATTATTATTATTATTATTATTATTATTATTATTATTATTATTATTATTATTATTATTATTATTATTATTATTATTATTAATATTATTATTATTATTATTATTATTATTATTATTATTATTATTATTATTATTATTATTATTATTATTATTATTATTATGGAACTGCTGCACAGGTTTATCCTGGTATGTTTCTCCTATACGGGCTGGTGCCGAGTATAGGAGAAATCTATTGATGTCTGAGGAATGATCTAACGATATTACAGGTTTGAAGAATCACAGCTTTCTGTATTTGTGTGTGTATATTGATGGGCAGATTGAGTTCTGATGTGTGTTTAATAAAGGTTGCGTGGGTGAGGCCAGTTGAGGAGATGATGATAGGTATGACAGTGACGGTTTTTTGTTTCCATATTCTTTCCAGTTCTATGGCTAGGGGGATGTATTTTTGAATTTTTTTAGAATATTTTGCAGTTACATTATGATCGTTTGGTATTGAGATGTCTATTAGGTATGTGCGGTTTTTTTTTCTTATCTATGAATGTGATATCAGGTCTATTGCATGAGAGAGTTTTGTCAGATTGGAGAGTTTTATCCCAGTATAGCTTGAATTCTTCGTTTTCGAGTATGTCAGGTGGTGTGTATGTGTAGTAGGGTGTTTGTTTATGCAGAAGTGAATGTTCGATAGCAATGCTTTGGTGTATAATTTTGGCAGCGGTGTTGTGCCTATCTAGGTATTTGGTAGGGGCTAATGTGCTGCAACTGTTAGTTATATGTTCTATTGTTTCTCGTGCGTTGTGACATGGTCGGCATTTATCGTTTGTTACTGTAGGGTCTTTAATAATGAATTTACTGTATGCGCGTGTGTTGATTATACCGTCTTGGATCGCTAGCATGAATCCTTCTGTTTCGGGGATAAGTTCGCCTTTACGTAGCCATGTGTGGGAGTGCTTTTGGTCAATGTTGTTATTTTTGGAGTAGTTGTAATAACGTCCGTGTAGTTCTTTTCCTGACCATGTGTTAACTTTTTCGTTGTGTATGGTTGGTTTGTCTTTTAAAATAAATGTTGTGTTGTAGAGATCCAGCGGTGTGTATTTTTTGTCGGTTTTTGTGACAGCTAAGTGAAGAGGGCTTTGTGTCGCTTTACTGTAAAAATAGTTCCTAAGGTTCGTAATTTGAGAGTTATGTAGTGAATGCATATCTAGAAATCGGTGAGAAGCTAGCTCCTAGCTCCTACCGTAGAAATACGACAAGCAGCTCATTTGGCAACAGCGCATCAAAATCGACTGTGCATTCATACTCTACCAGCAGGTTGTAGGCAAAATTGAACGCTCGCACATGATAATACTACAAATTAAATACGGGGGAACCATGATAATTAGTGGTTGATAAAAAACATTTTAAAGTTAATTTAATAAAAACCAAAATATAAAATGATATAAAATATTATTTAAATACTAATCTATACTTAATAAATGTTCATAGTGTGTTAAAATTGACATATCAGTGAATTTTTAAAGCAAATTGGGATATATCCTTTGGAGCTGGGAGGTAGATGAAGATGTCCATGAATGAAATTTTGCACAGGGTTAGAAAAAACAATTCTCTTTCATCTGATATATTCAAAAATTACTTACAAACGTTCCGAGTGGCCGAAAAATGGATTTTAAGGAAATTTTTCACGCAAATTCGGATATATCCTATGGAGCTGGGGGGTAGATGAAGATGTCCATGAATTAAATTTTGCACAGAGGTAGAAAAAACAATTCTCTTTCATCTGGCGTATTCAAAAATTACTTACAAACGTTCCGAGTGGCCGAAAAATGGATTTTAAGGGAATTTTTCACGCAAATTCAGATATATCCTTTGGAGCTGGGGGGTAGATGAAGATGTCCATGAATGAAATTTTGCACAGAGGTAGAAAAAACAAATCTTTTTCATCTGGCATATTCAAAAATTACTTACAAACGTTCCGAGTGGCCAAAAAAGGGATTTAAAGGGAATTTTTCACGCAAATTCGGATATATCCTTTGGAGCCGGGTGGGTAGATGAAGATGTCCATGAATGAAATTTTGCACAGAGGTAGAAAAAACAATTCTCTTTCATCTGGCATATTCAAAAATTACTTACAAACGTTCCGAGTGGCCGAAAAATGGATTTTAAGGGAATTTTTCACGCAAATTCGGATATATCCTTTGGAGCTCGGGGGTAGATGAAGATGTCCATGAATGAAATTTTGCACAGAGGTAGAAAAAACAATTCTCTTTTATCTGGCATATTCAAAAATTACTTACAAACGTTCCGAGTGGCCGAAAAATGGATTTTAAGGGAATTTTTCACGCAAATTCGGATATATCCTTTGGAGCCGGGTGGGTAGATGAAGATGTCCATGAATGAAATTTTGCACAGAGGTAGAAAAAACAATTCTCTTTCATCTGGCATATTCAAAAATTACTTACAAACGTTCCGAGTGGCCGAAAAATGGATTTTAAGGGAATTTTTCACGCAAATTCGGATATATCCTTTGGAGCTGGGGGGTAGATGAAGATGTCCATCAATGAAATTTTGCACAGAGGTAGAGAAAACGATTCTCTTTCATCTGGCATATTCAAAAATTACTTACAAACGTTCCGCGTGGCCGAAAAATGGATTTTAAGGGAATTTTTCACGCAAATTCGGATATATCCTTTGGAGCTGGGGGGTAGATGAAGATGTCCATGAATGAAATTTTGCACAGAGATAGAAAATACAATTCTCTTTCATCTGACATATTCAAAAATTACTTACAAACGTTCCGAGTGGCCAAAAAATGGATTTTAAGGGAATTTTTCATGCAAATTGGGAAATATCCTTTGGAGCTGGGGGGTAGATGAAGATGTCCATGAATGAACCAGCACTTTACCTTATTTTGAATGTAAAAATAAATACTTTATTGTTGAAAAGCAATGATAAATATAATTTTAATAAAAACAATTTTTTAATGTACCAGTTTATTTCTTGACCTATTAATAGTATTACTTCTTAAATTCTATATAAAACCACATAAAAAATATTAAAGCCTGATGTTGATTAAGTAGTGTTAAGACTAGACCAAGTATGGAAGTCATAAGACATAACAATATTAAAACGTAGATATTTTTAGCCCTAATGGAATATTATCCTGGATGTTTTATATGAAAAGCTGTAATTGAATTAAAAAATCTAAATTTTTAAATAAAAGTGGAAGTTTTGTTCTAACTTTCCGTTGTTTATTGTTTTTAGTAAGGTGGACTTCCACTGAGTAGGTATTAGTACAATATATTTCACATGAAAAAATATTGTTAAAATGTGATGTTTAAATTTATCTTTTACATAAACTGAAATGTGGAAAAATGTTTCTATTTAAATAAAAATATAATAATGCTTTAACGATATTTTCGAAATAGGTTTTTTTAATTGCACCACTGAATACTCTACACTTTGTTTCTTGGACAGGAAAAATCCATTTTTACATACCAAATACATAATTTTAAATACCAACATATAAACTAGTTTTTGTCTAGTTCTACTGGACTAGGACGAATAATTTTATTGTACTATCATTGCTTAAATCTACCGCTCAGCATGAGATCTTTTCCTACTAGAACTTGTACGATGCAGAAAGAGAATAGAGTAGAGATGATTACAACCACCAATTTTTTAAATGGGAAGTATGAGCTTGTGATATATCGTTTGAAAGGTCTAGAAGACAACCTACAATAGCAACTTTCGAATTGGTTATCGACCAACAGTAGCCGCACCAAATAACAATAACAAATATAATGACATCTTATTTTGGGTATTCCTAAGATATGTAGAGCTGTAAAAATCAACGGAGAGGTCATGCTTCATACTATTTTTTACACTACTAGCTGTAGAACCTAACTTTATTGACTTTTGTTGAGGTACTAAAGTTGTTAACCAAGATAGAAAAATACAGAGTCTATTTGATTAGAACTAAATGTCAAACCATTTGACAGAATGTGAGGTTAAATGATGCAAAGACGAAATGAACAAATATTTTTCTCCATATGACATTAAAAGCGGCCTTTTAATGACACTTGGCAGGCTTAGAAGTAGTACTTTTAATGCCTGGGCAGAAAAAGTTCGTTGCTAAGCAACCTTTCAAGTAATAATTTAAATCGAAGTGGTTATTAAATTTTTTTTTTAATAAATTTTTTTTTAATAAATTTTATGGCTTTGGCTTAACCAATTAGCCAGATCCTACCTGTACCTAATGAATTGGACGTCCAAACTCACAAATGTATTAGTGTGTTAATATTATGGTTCTGTGTGTATTTCTGTAATTCTCTTTTCCTCTTTTTTTTTAATTGATATTATTTTTCTTTTATTCTTTTTTTTATATAAAATTTTATTTTTTTTTTATTTTTTTTGGACACACATTTACAATTTTTATTTAGTTGTCGCTTTATTGCTTACAATTCAGTGGTTAGTTTTTTATAATTTTATTTTGCATCTAGTCAGATGCTGATACAATTCTTGTAAAACACCAACATCTTCACTAAATACAATACAATTTAAGTTAGTGGGTAATGTTACATTATGTTTTATTAATTCTGCGTATAATTTATTGATGCTCTCCCAGAGGTTTGTACATTCCATTATTATATGTGTTTAAATTCCATATTTCCCGCATGTGCAGTCTGGACTATCAATTAAGTATTCCTATCTTAAATTGGTAAGATGGAGATAATGCATGGAGGGACCTTATTCTATTTATGGTTGTAATAAAATGCCTTTTGGAAACTAATCCCGTTGTAGAGTGATCATATTTTTCTTGTCAGTTAGTTTTTAATCGAATTTTGTACAGTGCATTAAAATCAGTATATGGTATAATTTTTTTATCCGTTGTTACTCCTATTTTAAGGGCGGATTTGGCTAATTTATCTGCAATTTCATTTCCTTTTATACCTGAATGTCCTTTAATCCAAACAATGATTACTGATTTATTTTGGGTGTATATATCAAAATTGTATTTCAGGATCTCCACTTCTATATGAGATAAGTGTGTATGTTTGTTTATATTCGATAGTTTCTCTACTGTACCTACTTTTGGAATCTGTAAATATGACGTAATTTTTGTAAGTTTTCGTTACTATGTATTTCATTGCCTGAGAAATAGCAAACATTTCTGCAGTATATATCGATGCTTCCTTTGGTAGTTTATACTTGTAGGAGAATTTATTTCTTATGTCATAGAAAGCACATCCAGCCGCATTCTCGGTTCTTGATCCATCAGTATATGTATACTGGTAGTGCATCCAGTTTGTGTTAATTATTTCATTAAAATTTTCATTGGAGTCTAATACGTATGTTTGAATTTTTTTTGAATATAGGATGTCTAATGATGCTGAAAAATATGGACCTTTTTTGCATGAATAAATTATATCTGAATTTTCTGATTGTAATGTGTATGAATTAACTATTAATGGAGTTGTTTTGTGGTGCCAGTATGGATGAGTTAGTACCAATACCGTTAGATTGTTGATAGCATTTAAATAATGTGCATCTCTTGAAATGGCTCTGGTTAAAAATTTAACAGAAATTAGTTGTCGTCTCAATTCAAGTGGGGGTTCTTATGATTCAACTTCCACGTTTATTGGTGAGGATTGCAGATATCCCATACATATCCTTAGACATTTGTTTTTTTGACTTTCCATTTTTCGTAAATAAGTGTTTGTTGCTGATCCATATAAATGGCAGCCATAGTCCAATACAGATCTTACCAGTGTTCTATAAAAAAGAAGTGCTACATTTGGTTAGGTTAGGTTAGGTTAGGTTAGGTTAGGTTGGATCGGCGCCCCATTTTGTGTGGCAGAAGGCTTTTAGAATATTAATACTGTTTTCTGATTTTTTAATTATTTGGTGAGTACAATCTTTCCAAAGTAGATTTCTTTCTAAGTGTAGTACCAAATATTTTATGGTATTTTTCATCGGAAGTTCATATCTTCCTAGAGTCATATGACCTTGTGGAATATTTCTTTTTCTGAAAAAAATATCATCTGCAAATTGATTCATCTTTGAGTTTTAAAAAAAAAACTCTAAATCCATTGTATATAAAATATACAGAAGTGGGCTTAAGATGCTACCTTGTGGAAGTCCTATGTTTGTAATTCTAGGTGATAATAAATCTTAGTTTATTTTTAAAGTGACTATCCTGTTTGAATATAAGTTTTGTATGAGTCTTGACAATTGGAATTTAGTTTGTGATATAATATATTTAAGTTTACATTATCATAATCTGATGCTATGTCTATGAATACTGCTATTGTACTAGTCTTTTGGGTGAAAGCTATTTGAATATTAGTTATTAAAACTGTTAATGCATCTAGTGTCCATCTGTGTTTTCGAAAGCCAAACTGTGAGTCAGGCAGAATGTTTTCTCTTTCTAACCAGTATTCAAGTCGATTTTTAATGAGTCTCTCGAATGTTTTTAAAACACAAGATGCCAGAGATATAGGTCTATATGAATTTACTTGACCTGAGGATTTTCCTGTTTTTTTAATAGGGAGAACAATATAATTATTCCAACTTTGAGGTATTGGAGCTTGACCAGAGAAAATAGAATTATATATATTCAAAAGTGTTGTTTTACGTGTTTCTGGTAAATGGTACAGCATTGAATAAGATATGTTGTCTTCCCCTGGAGAGCTGCTGTTGTTTTGTTTTAACGCTTGATTGAGTTCCCAAAAGGACAAAGAATCTTTTAGATATAAGTTATTTCTAGGTACGGAAGGCAGTGTCTTTAATGATTGTTCCGTATTTTCTGTTACCCAAGCTAGTGAGATTTTTGTATGGAATTGTTCTATCCAATCTGCATTAGAGTGAAGTGGTACTATATTTTGTTGTTTTCTATTTTTGTAACAGTTGACTTCTTCCAGACTTCTGAGATTGGAGTATTCTGATTTAAGCTCTCACAGTATTCTTTCCATTTCCTCTTTTTTGTTTGTTTAAATATTCTTTTGGCTAAGCGTTTAAAATCTAAAAGGCATTGTAACGTTAATGAGCGCTTGTATGCGGTATATGCTTCCTTTCTTTTTCCTGCTGCATCTCTGCATGATTCATTCCACCACGGTTTTAAAGTATGGTTTTTTCGTGATTTTGAAAAGGTATTTTTTTTCGGTATTGCTTCTTCTGCTGCTTCGTTTATATTGTTTATAAATGCTCCGTAGTGTTCACCGGCTTCTTTATTCTCTAGTATGGTTTTGTAGAGAGTCCAATCAGCTTTTTTTCGAAGACCATATGCTATGTTTGATAGGTTTATATGAATTTGGGTTTTTGCCATAACATGTAGTAATAAGGATTGGCAAGTGGTTAGATCCATGCGGATCATTTATAACATTCCAAGTAAAATTATATACCACATCTTACGAACAAATTGTTAAGTCGATTGCACTGTTTCTACCATGATGTACTAATGTGGGAGAACCGTCATTTAAATAACAATTAACAATTAACAATCACACTGGTCCATCGTAATTTACCACACCACTTTCAATAAACTTAAATACAGAAGATCCAATTTCATCAGCTCCGCGGTTTGCTTCACCTTCATGCCAATAAAAACAATCGTTTTTATCGTCACCGATATGAGACACTGTAAAATTGAAGGTATTGACTTTTGATGACATAATAAAAAATAGAGGTATTGCCTCGTGGAAGTTGCAGGACTTCTTGCAGATCATAAATTGCAATGATTTTATTTGGACCTGAGCTTTTTTTATCAGCGTCTTTTTCAAGTCGAGAAAGATCCCTTTCTTCCATGTGTTTAAGATACTGGATTTCTATATCTTTCTTTGTATCATCTAGAGCATTCTCATAACATACACAAAGTTCACACCTGTCTTTTTTCGGCTTGAAAAAGCTGCTATTAAATTCACCATTAAATATTCTTGAGTACAATGTTTCATTGGCAAAGGGCACGTTATTAGATTCACAGAAGGTTTTATAATCTCTATAGACATCACTGAGTGATTTTCCTCCATCAATGTATTCCTTTGATGAATTTTTTCTTATGTAGTGAGATTCCATTCGTGGTATTGGACTCAAGATTTGCTCAGGAACATTATTGTGAAGTACGTTACTTTCTTCTGCTGTTGCTGCTACTACTATTCGACGAGGAAGTCGATGAAGAAGAATCAGAAGACATGGACCTATTGCGCTGTGGAATATTCTTATACGTAGAAGTCACAACCAAATTTTCTGATGCACCAGTATTTGCGCAAGGTTGGGTTTAAAGCTCCTGTTCCGACAAAATTAGTGAACTCCGTTTAACACGCTTTGTTATAGTCAGCGGACCAACGCTACTGTCTGAGGTTGAACTCTTATATCCACAGTGAATTTTAAAACTCGGATCTTTGACGCTATCATCACTATCTTCGAAATAAACATTTTCTTTATCCGAGGTATTTCCGTCTAAAACAATAAGAGTAATTTGATTTATCAAACCTTAACGTAAAAGTAAAATTTAAATATAAGTTAAATATCATCATACCTGTACAAAAAGGTGCTATAATATCCCCAATAATGCTTGGACATTGCGTATGCGTTAGTATCTGATCTTCGGTTTCGTGCTGAATATTTTGTAAAAAAATGACATTACATGTATTGCGTCTTTATAATATTCCATAATACACGAATATAGATCAGAAATAGTCGAAAAAAGAGAGCCTTTACAGGTTATGTCTGTTTTTTTATATGACGTGGCAATATCTACAATGCTTTTTCGTCAACAAAACAGTCATAACACAGATTGTGTGGCCTTTTTTGTGAAAAAACTAATTCTTTAACGTAAAACTTACCGATAAAAAGTCACATCACACAATAAAACACTTTTCTGGCGGCACAATACAAACCTACTCCGTACTAACACAAATGTGACTCTGTTCACGCCGGTGATCAGAGCGAAATGGCTCCGTAAAAAAGAGTACTTAGTACCATATAGCGGTAACCATGCGCCACATAATAATGACGTTAATTCAGCCGAACAAATGAAGTGCGCGCTATTTCATGCTGTGTTTATGTCATTTTGTACACAATGTGTGTTATGACTCTTTTCTTGCGTGGGTGCGATATATAATCCTTCGTTAGCAGCCCAGTGGGTAAGGGCGCTTAAATTATAAACTACATCCGACGGCACGTAGGTTCGAGTCCCACCAGCGGCCAACTTTTTTTCAAACCAGCAGGCAACCCGCAATACAACACAAACTCGTACACTTCTTTAATAATTCCAATAAAATTCGTTCCAGTCGCTCAATTATTTAATCATTATAATATGACACAACTATTCCAAATAAACAACTGGTCCACAATTCAGAACCGTTCCAGAACTCCTATGCTGTATATACGGAGGTACCCCCACTCCTTGACTGTGTTAGAACTCTCATAGTATATCTACTCAAATCATATTTCTTTATTTTATTTTTAAGATATTCTTCCGTAAATTCTGTATCTATATCTCTTATTACTCCTTGTCTTATAACCGTAAATTTAGGAATGTATATTTCTAACTTATTTTCCTTAAAGATATTTTCATTTCTTAAACTCATTAAATAATTCGCGCTTTTGTAATCTTTAATTTTTATTCGTACTCTATTTCTACCTATCGCATCAATATTTGCAATCTTACTGTCTAATTCAGGAAAATTTGAAAGAATAATATCACCGATTTTCATTGCATTGAGACATCCTTTATAGCCGGTTTCATTATTTTCAACATAAATGTGAAAAGGACCAAGGTCGTTTGGTTCGAATATAAACAATTCTTTTTGTTGTTTATCATTGGTAATACGTATGATTTATTATTATTGTTTTTACTATTATCTAAACTTAAACTAGATGAACTTATAGTTTTTTCTTCAATTGTATTTTTTAAGCCTTTACTGTTACTATTTTCCATATCTATGTCACTTGAATTTGCAAATCCGTAAAACGGGGCGCTGTTTGCTTGTTCGGGATTGGGGGGATCGAGGGGTTTACCCCCTAATTCAACACTCAAGGCTCGATTTTTAGTTTACTTGAAACTTTTATCACAATTATTGGTTAATTTGATAACTAATTATAAGGTAGTCGATTATATTCTCGAAAGCACGTTTTAATTGACCTACTCGAACGAGAACCACGACAAAACTGTGCCTATCAAAATTGACAATGACATTAAGAAAACTCAAAGTAAACAAACATATTCAACAAACGTCATCAGGGGTAAACATAGTAACTCCGGGCCCAGTTACCCTTGATAAAATAATTTAGTTATTTGGATATCGATAATGGAACGCAATTTAAATATGAAAAAGTCGATTTTGCGTGGAATTGGAACAAATTTAAAGAAAAAATTATATTACAGACGACAGAAAAGCAGATTTAATGCCTTGGCTGGTTTCATAGCCGAGCGCGGCATTAAATCTTGTGCTTTTATACCTAGTAAAACAAATAACTATTTTCATTACTTATTTAATAGTTATATCTACCTAAAAATATTCCAAGAGATTTTATAGGTTTAGGAAAGAAAAAAATGTATAAATAAATATATAATTTATTACAATTTTTATAAAAATGGAAAAATACAAAAATTACACTGTCAATAATATATTTGAAATGTCGCTCACTTGCTAGAAGGGTGACATAAGTGAATCTGGATAACTTTATTCCGTTTACTGCAAAAACGCTTAAAAAATGAGAGAGTGAGAAAGATTGTGACTTTTTTCTCCGTCGCACTCTCACATCTGCGTTGTTTGGAGATGGTACTATTTCAGTTAAATCGTGACAGTTTTAGTGTGTTCACTCGCTTGATTTCAGGTACTACGACATATTCAGTGTTCTAACATTATTTTTGCAAAGGTAAGTAGTTAATCTCATGCAATTCTTTAATAGAAAGATGCCGGAACTATATGACGGCCTTGTAATTGAAATAATATGTTTAAAAACCCACCAGCATATTTTGAGTTATGGCATTCTTTCTGGAAACACATAATTACCAACAGTCATAATTCGACATTAAACGTTTTGGATAGCAACTAAAGACAAAATGTACTATTTCAGTATTTACTCATTTTAGGTTAAACCGTTATTGTTTTTAAAATTAGAGTATATTCGTTATTTTATTTTTTATATAGTCATTAATAATATCAATGTTCTGTTAAATATTATCAGTTAAATAATAGTAGAGGGAGAACAATATTGAATTAATCAAAATGTGGAAGAACCTCTAGAATCCAAATCACTTGAAAATGGTAAAATATTTACCAGTTATTTATTATATAAGTAAGAACCGTATTTCCCAATTCACTTTGTTTACTGTTTTAATTTCCTTGTTTACTTGATTTTTAAAAAAAACAATAATGCCAATGAAACCGAGGTCAATGTTTGTTCAAATTAATATTCGCCTTTTCGAAAGTCTAGACGCCCTCTGGAGGATAAATAATAAACCTACTTTGTGAGTAATCGCAAATTATTTTTAATTTTATTTTGGATTGTTATATGGAGGTTGATGTTTGATTCTTTTATTTGTATTTGTAAAATTACCACCAAACAATTAAAACACACAACTCAACCACTAAGTTCGACACCTCAAACAAAAAGATTACTCACAATCCTCCATATTTGTTTACGTTTCTTAGCGCCCACAACGGTAGTCGAAATTTTGACTGACATTTGCCCATTAACATTTTATAGAGGATGAAAGAAGGTCTATATTTCATGATTATTAGATGTTAGGCAATATTTCAAAACAGTGGAATTATATTTCTAATCGTATGAATGCTATTATACCTAGGTATCGCTATGTGCGCGAAGGCGGCATCCGTGAAAAGCGCAGGTACATAATGCATTTTATTTTAATTTGTATGAAAAAAATAAGAGTGTGTAAATGGTTTTTTAAAAACACGCTTGGAATAACAGATCGTTCCATCCATACAATCTTAGAAAAACAAAACAAAGTTGCAGGGAGCAGGGACTTAGCAGACAATAATAGACCAAAACACAAAAATCATGCACAAGTTGATTATGCAATCCGAGAAACAATATACACATTAATTCCATTCCAAGAATGGAATCTCATTATTCTAGGACCAAAACTTCCTTCCCAAGGGTTTATTGATCAATTGTGGATATCCATAAAGACTATATAGTCTATTCCGATCCGGAATAATTGAAAATTATGACATTGGCATTTAATGACTTTTTATGCAAATATTGTTTGATAATAAATTTATTTTTGAAAAATGTTTTCCATTTTCTTTTTATTCTGAGAACGACTTCTTATTACGCTTTTCCTATTTTTCTTTATTAAGCTCCAAAATGTCCCTATAGTATACTATTTTCCTCCTTGTCTATACTACGAATACGAAGCATGCGCACTCTCTCATATTTTACCGGCTGGTAGCGCGCAGCTGCCATGCTGCGTCCTTCTTTATCGTATAGAACAGTACGAGCAACGCTTCTCTGTCTCACACATTTCCATGCTCCAATTTTTGAAACTTCCTAGCCTAGCCACCGTTATTTATGATCTAATTTTCTTAGGCAACCTTATACTACTCTAATCGCTATATTTTTACCTACATTTTTATATAAACATATATTGGTAAACAGATGAGCGCAATCACTGATATCAATTTACCTGTTTGTACCTGGCTACCAGGTTAAAGGGACCAGAAAAAGGTAGGCAACCGATCGACTGCATATAGCAGATGTAGTATACTTTCAATTAGACTATGAGTCGTTTGGCCGACAAGACAGTCAATTTTGAAAAAAATACTTTTTTATAATTTTTATTAATCATAGCCATGACCATTTTTATAATGGCAACCTTATTAATATACATTCACAAACATATTTTAATATTTAAAATATAATTTTCACCTGGTTTACAGATCGGTGAAGGTCGTTCTTATGTGGGATCCTCTACTAATATTGAAATGTGTAAATCTAAAAACATCCCGTATGAAAATTATACCTTTTTTTATAGAATATTTACAGAGCAATATAATATTTCATTTTTTCAACCGAAGAAAGATCGTTGTGATCGGTGTACTGTCTATGAAAACTGTGAAGTCGAAGAAAATGCAAAGAAAAAACAAGTATGATATCCATTTAAAAGAAAAAGATTTATGTCGAGCAAAAAAGTCAAGGGTAAGGAAAATAAAAACGTAGTTGTCGCTGTGCATGACTTGGAAGCGGTATTCCAATGTCCCAAAAAAATACTTTATTATTCTATTACACAAGCAAGTTAAATGTGTGTAACTTCACTATTTATGATTCATTCTAAAAGAGTCGAATGTTATGTCTGGGATGAAGCTACAGCCAACAAGGGTGTTAATGATTTGGGCACCTGTCTTTTTAAATATTTACAAAAACTGGCAGAAACTAATAGCGCTGTGGATGTTAATATTTTATTCGAATAATTGTGTGGGTCAGCAAAAAATAAAATGATGTTGGCTATGTACATGTTTGTTGTGCACAATTACCCTAACATAAAAACAATTACTCATAAATATTTGATTAAGGGCCATGCCAAAACGAGGGTGACTGCGCTCATTCTCTCATTGAAAGGCAGGTTAAAAAGCAGATCAGAGATGATCGAATGTACACTCCTAAGGCCTTTATTACTGCAATCAAAACTGCTAGATCCAAACCTGAGCCTTTTCGGGTAAATATAATGAACAATGATGATTTTCTTGATTGGAAAGATGTGTGTTCCCAAATGGGTGCTAACATAACAAAAGATGAATTCAGAAATACTATCATAATTGCAGATTTAAAAATGGTAAAAATAGACAAAAATTATCCTCGAACCATGTTTTTTAAAACTTTTTATGAAGAAGAGGAATCTAGAAAAGTAGAGGTGATAAAAAAAACCTGTAGAGATTGAAATGAAGAAGCATATGGAGGATATTCTATCTATTTTATTAGAAGTAATTAAAATACTAAATAATAATAGAATATTTTATGCAACGATCATGTAACGATGGTTATTAATACACGAGCATTAACTGGGATACAAAACGAGCCGGAGGCGAGTGTATTAATAACCATTACATGAGAGTTGCATACGCTATTTTTTCTACGACCGATATAAATAATAAAGAACCAAAAATATTACATTTGTAATGAACACAATAACAGTAATTACACGTATTTCTATAAAAAATTCTACAAAATTGTAATTAATGGTATTACCTTAGGTGTATTACCATAGATGTAGGAAAACTGTAAACATTAAAAAAAATATTGAGATTATTTATTGTGCAGTTTGAAAAGTTTATTACAGGTCCCACTGATCTAGAAGTGGAAGGAATAGTTACATTTATTTCATTATTGTTACTCTCAACAGAGTTCAATATTGTATTGGAAATACACAGTTTCCATCAATTCTTAAAAATAAGCAATCAAAACATTTTCGGAGAATGTCGAAACATTATTTGTACTCCTTCAGTCCATAAACCGTTGATATAATTTTTCGTACACTTTCTTAGATTTTTGAGGCAAAATATTTTGTACTGCATTTTCTGCTTTCTCCGATATATGTGGAGGAGTAGATGGTAATTCTTCTATATCGCTGATATCAGACATTTCGATAATATAATTATTAATTTAAGTTTAACTCAAGGAGACTACAGCTCTTGGTTTAGCTGTTTATGAAAATTTAATGAATTTGGAATATAGTTTAGAACTGTCAAACACTTTTTGGGAGACGCCTACTTGATACCTACTTAAATGTAAAATATAGGTGGTATGCGGTCAATTGTTCAGTATCTTAATAAAAATCATTATAACACTAGTGCTATAATGAATATCATTATGAAACGAATTATGGGCATATAAGTGTATTAATATGGTAAGGGGTAGAAAAAAATAATTATTTTCAATAATGACTTAGTTTCATTTAAAACCCACCTGAGTAAAATACTTATTATTAATATCGACATATGTGTAAATAAAAAAAAAGTTAAATAATGATTTATCTGTAATAACGTCACCCTGTGATACCATATTGCTGAAAACTTGGAATAATAGGATTAGTTCTTGCATTTTAGTGGCACTTTTAATTTTAGAGTGATACTAATAAATAACATGAACATTCAGCTTAATAAATCTAATAATATTTACTGTAACATATATATTTATAAATTTAAAACTTTTAAATCGTGTTATCCAAAAATGGCTTTTTTTCAAATATGCCAAGCTTCTCGCAAATGAGCGATGCCATTTTAAAATTGCAAGACGTAAGTATAGTAAATATGGTAAAACATTGCTATTAATAATAGTTACAACTAAAATATAATAAAAGTTGTAAAGTTCTTTTCAACCCTTTTCACATTATAATTGTTTGTCAAACTACTTTTAACTTAAATCTGAAGACAAAAAAACAACTACTATTCTTTCATACATATAAAAATAATGTATTGATCATAATTCAAAAAATGTTTTGACTTTGGAGACCTATTACACACAGGCGAGGAAATTAAATTTATTAAAGAGCACATGGTTAATATTCAAATAAAATATTTCTTTGTTTGAAACTCAATCCTGGACTCCAGTAGCAGCTAATTTGAACTATATTTGAAATTGTATCTTCGATATGTACATATTAGACTTTTTACTAGAAACGTCTAATTGTCGCACACCTTTGTAGTAGGGGAGAGCACGATGCTAAATGGGGATTTATTCGAGCGTCATATTGGGTTGCAAAGCTTAAACGATAAGAAGAAAAAAATGTTATTTCATGGGTGAGGAAAGCGGCTATAGATTTTCAAATTTGTAAAACAAACTGTTGCATAGAAATACTCGAGCGTGTCAGATAGTGATGATATCATACATTTCGTACCTATTTTTAATATTGTATATATGGTAATCTGATCGTTAGCATGATGGGGGTGGTCTTAGGTTACGGTTGAAAATGAAAAAAAAATTGATCGAGCGCATCAGATTTCTTAGGGGGTGTTAAGTGAATTTAAAATAAAGCTTTCCTGCAATAATCTGACGATTTCGATTCGACGCAAACTCGAGGCCATTATTACAATGTGAAAAAAAAATCGTCATTCTGAAGTACTCAAGCGCGTCAGATAGTTCATCTGTATATTCTATACATACTATCTCATAATTTGACGATTATCTAGAGGGATTCGCCTAATGTGACAAAAAATAGGCTCAGGAAAGCATGCAAATTAAAAATTGTATGTTTTTTAAATAAACATCTTGTATTTGTAAGAAAGTAATCAAAAAACGCATTACCAAAGAGGTTTTAAAAACGAGAGGCCGTATGAGAAAGATACACAGGGGGGATCTGTATAAACTTTCGGTAAGCAACAGAACAAAACTTTGTGTTGATTAGGACTAGGGGATGGTGGGCCACAATGAGACTGGGGGCACAATGAGACAAAGCATCTAAATTCAAATTGCGCGCGTTATCATAGCTGTGCCTTTCAGTAACCTTGAATATAGTTGTAAATGAAGTGCTAACAAAGTTACAAAGCTGCAGCGTGTTTGTGGAAATTTTTATTAATAAATTGGTGTTTTGAGGTACGTAAGCTTTTTTTTTATTACAATGAAGATGTTAAATAATAGGTTTCATGAGAGTTCTTCAGAATTCGCTGTTATATATACGGTTTCCTTGGTCCATCTACAATATTACTACAAGCTAGGTTATGTTAATATGCACAGATAAGAGAAGAATTAAATATTTTCTTTCGAATTGTGATTGGGCCACTATGGGACATGTAGATATGCATGTCTATGCAATGTCATAATTGACTAATTTTAAATTTATTTTAGAAAGTAAATATTATTTGTTTTATTTGTAGAAAATTATTATGTCTAGAGGAAGGAAGCGGAAGACACTTAAAGGGCAGTTCACTGTAAATCAGATGAAAAATGCTGTTAGACAGGTCATTGAAGAAAATATGGCATTGCGTGAGGCTGCCGAACTAAATGGTGTGAAATTTCAAACATTAGCCCGATATGTCAGAAAGAAAAGAGACAATCCAACGGACGAATCACTGCGCATGACACCAAAGTATGACTCGCGCAAAATATTTTCAGAAGTAGAGGAAGACAGTTTGTGCGAGTATATTTTGCAATGTTCCAAAATATGCTATGGAAAGTCTACCAAAGACATTCGTAAGCTAGCTTACGAATTAGCTGTTGCCAATTTGAAAACGATCCCAGATAGTTGGGAGAGAGATAAGAAAGCTGGCATAGACTGGTTTCAGTCATTTATGAAACGTCACCAGAATCTCAGTATAAGGCAACCTGAGGGTTGCAGTTTATCAAGAGCTACATCGTTTAATCGGCATAATGTTTCTTTGTTTTTCAACAACCTGCAGGAGGTATTACAGAGATCTGAAAATCTAGCTGATCCATCCAGAATATTTAATTTGGATGAAACAGCTACCACCACTGTCCATAAACCTAAGAAGATAGTTGCTCAAAGAGGCATGAAACAAGTCAGTAAATGCACAAGTGCTGAACGGGGCACTTTAGTTACAACCTGTTGTATTATTAATGCTGCTGGAAATGCGTTACCTCCTACTATGATTTTTCCGAGAAAGAAATTCAAACAGCATATGATTTTTGGGGCTCCACCAGGTACGTTAGGGTTGGCCAATCCTTCAGGGTGGATGACCACCGAACTTTTCGTAGAAGTGATGAAACACTTCATAAAGGAAAGTGCCAGTTCGAAAGAAAATCCAAGCATTTTAATAATGGAAAATCACGAGAGCCACATTTCGGTGGCTACTCTGAATCTGGCTAAGGACAATGGTATAACTATTATAACGCTACCGCCACATTGCTCTAATAAACTCCAACCTCTTGATGTAACAGTCTTTTATTCGTTCAAAGCATTTTACAATGCAGCAGTCGATAGTTGGCTCCTGACCAACCCTGGAGTTCCTTTGAATATTTATGGTATCGCAGGATGTGTAGGCCAAGCTTTCGAAAGATCTATGACTCGCGTGAATATTACCTCAGGATTTAGAAAAACCGGAATTTTTCCTTTTGACAGAAATGTCTTTACAGATGAAGATTTTCTTTTAAGTAAGGTAACAGAGAGACCACTTGTGGAGCCCTTGGATCAGGTTGAGTTGAATGAGGGCGATCCAGATGATGCTGGGGGAAGCCGAATAATAGAAACTGCAAATAATATAGCAGCAGTAACATCAAAAGTCCAACCAAGCTCAGAGGCAGAGAACTCATCTAGAAATGAATTCATTTCTGCAGAAGAATTAAAAGGGTTTCCTCACGCAAAAGCATTAACAACTGGACGGAAATGTCGACTGAAAAGAAAGAGTGCAATTCTCACTGATACTCCCGAGAAATCAGCTATTGAAGCAAAGGAGCTAGAGATTAGAAAAAAATCTGCACAGAACTCGACACTCAAGGCTCGCAAAGTCAAAGTGAGTGCTCTATTATGTTCTTCAGATTCCAGCGATGGAGGGGAATTTATGGAACAAGAATCCGGAGAGTCAGAGTATGAAATGGAGGTTGAAGAGCAAGACTTTATTTTCGAGCCAGTACAAAGGAAAGTAGAGGTCAATGAATTTGTTCTCGTGGAGTTTTCTACTAAGAAGAAAGTCTATTATATTGCGAAAGTTACGGAAACACAAACAGATGATATTCTGGTTAGTTGGTTGTCTTTTAATTTTCATTATGATTTTTTAATGTTTTGTTTCCCTTTTCAGGTCAGTTATCTAAGGAGGAGCCTGAAGTTTCCAAATTGCTTTGTGTTTCCTGATATTCTTGACGAAGACTCTGTTGCTTTGGAGGACATCAAAATGATTTTACCTCCTGCAGTTCCTGTTGGTACAACTAAGAGACCTTCGTCCGTTATAAAATTTCCGATAAATTTTGATTCACTGAATATTCGATAATTATTAATTAATATTTGTATGATATTACTATTAATAAATGTATTTAGTTCAACACATGTGCTTTACTTTTAATTTGTGCTTGATTTTTTAGTTTTGAGGTGTGTCTCATTGTACCCCACTATGTGGGCCACAATGAGACAAAATCAAAATTTTTTAGAAAATTTATATTTTTTTAATTTATTGCAATTACAATTAAATAATAGTACAGATGAATTGCCAATAAAGTGTACTATAGGCTCCTGCAATAAAATTGGAATAAAGTTGCAAAACTTAGCTTTGACAGATGTTTTTTCGATTTTTGTCTCACTGTGGCCCACCCTCCCCTACTGATAGTAGCGTCGAAATTCCAATGGCGTAGTTAAAACTTTTTTATTTGTAAAATACACATTGCATTTAAATGTAATAATTTTTACATCTAACAAAAAAGATCAAGTTATAATTAATGCAAAATAGTTCTGTATAATAATGTTAAATTTTTGCAAATGTTTATTATAATCGTGGGTGTTATTTTTCTATATTATAATTCTAAGTGATTCTGGCAACAGCGCTATCTAGGAGTCCCAATGTAAATATTTGCGAAATTGTCAGATTAGTGGAATATAGACTTTTTAGCATGTAAGTAACACCCTACCTTAATGTGATGCGCTCGAGAATTTCTGATGATCATTTTTTTACTAATTTGATCCTTTATTCTGGACGCGCGGCCTTTATGAGATTGATGTAGATAGTTGGGTACAATGTATCCTCCAGTATATTAATCTGTCGCGCTTTAGTAAATCCCGAAATCCCCGCTTGGGCTCCCCTACTATTAGGTTAATTTAGGGCGAAGACATAAAGAGGTAGGTTTTCTAATACAAATCGGTGCAGGATCCCCGCACTTAAAGAAATGGGTATTGTCTTTTGATTGTTTTATATTATAAAAATTAATAGACAGAAACCATATCAAATTTTAAGTTAAATTTTTCTAATGAAGACTACAATGTGTGACCAATAACCTTTGTAATCGACAATTTTGGTTTTCCACAGAAAAAATTTGTTTCGCTAATAATTTGAAAATTATTAATAACGGGAAAACTATTCATATTTCCAGAAATATTTGAAATTTTGTTTTGAATTTTATTTATTTGAAAAGATTTTTTATGTATTATTTATGCATTCTAGAAGGCTGTCCGGTTTGTGATGCTTAAATTAGAAAAAAATGGAGTTTTTTTATCTAATAAAAAATTAAAGATAATGTAACATATTATTTTTCGCGAATATTTGAAGTTATTTTATTTTTAAGGTTTTTTATAATAAATTAACTAAGGGAATTAAAAATCTAACATAATGTTTAAGCATAAAACATTTTTTGTGTAGGTCACCTTTATAAAATTTCACTAACTTTGGGCTTTTTACCAAAATTTTGTAGTTTTTACCATTGAAAGTCGAGTATATTTGAAATTTTCATTCAAATAAATGCTTCGTTTCTAAAACTATTAAAGTAGAAGTTTTATACATGATATACAATTAAAGAAATAGGTAAGTAACCTCTGTAACCAATCAACCTGAATCTAATTAACTAGACCGTGACATTAATAGTGGTAAACAACAAAACTGCTATAGTTTAGGATAGTATTTTGTCATGAATGAAAAAATCCATTTTAAATTTATTGAGATTAAACTCACGGCAGTAAAGGTCCGTAAGTTTTTAGCTTTACTTGGTATCGATATTTATGAAAAAACAATAGTTATAAATTCATTCGTGTTTGCAGACCACTTGGTAGTGGGATATTGCGGACTACACGTTTCTTTACTTTTGTACTTTAATCCTAAAAATCCCATACCCTAATAAGGTATTATAATACATTCTGGTATTCATATGATATATATTTCGCCTGAGAGGAATTTTACTCACTCGTCACAAATTTGACCAAAACACCTTTATCCTACTATCTGGCACATTTAATACAAAAAAACTAGACACAATTGATACATTCCGTACCTCTAAACATTGTAAGCTTTTGCAGACACCTTATATGTCAATATTTTCCAACCAAAAGCTTCTACATTTAGAGGCATATGTGTCTTGATGTGTAATGTGTAACGAATATTATTTCCTAAGCTAAACGTCTGTTTGTGGAACACCTGATGGTATCTCGCTCTCTTTAACCTTAGATGGTACAGCGGAAGTGTATTTTTTATGTTCATGCGGTTCACCGTTTGAATTTTTATTTACAAAACCTTGAATTTCTTTCATAGATAAACTGTGGAATGATGCAGCGCTATTAGAGCGCAGAGGTGATATGTCAGAACCATATTTTCCAATGTAATCGTTGATTTCAGTTCTACGGTTATTTTCAATGCCTTCGTTTTCTGTATCGGTGTCAGTTGGATACAAATAAGTATTATAATATCTGTCTGATGACCTGATAAAAAAACATACACTGATTAAAAAGTTGTCAATTTAGTGAAAAAATTTAGGAAATTTTTTTGTATGGAGTGTTTACATGTTTTCTAGGGGATTTCGCAAGAAATTATGTTGTTAATTATAGAAAAATAATACATGGTAAACCCAACTTGTTATTAACTAATATTCTTTTCAATATTTCATAAAATCGTGAAATTTTGAAATATCAAATACAAATCGAACTAAATAAAAATTTAGGTATCCATTTCAAACATTATATAGTGGAAAAATCCTCAGGGGACCTGTTTTCGCTAATTGTTCTGATCGGTTGTGTTTAAGCAGATGACTTTAAAGGCATTAAAGTGATTAAAAAAAAGAACTAATTAGAAAAAGTTATTTTGAGATAGACCGTTTAATTTAGAAATCTTACAAGAGAAATTATCAAAAAAATTTGAAATTTTCGTAGCCAATTCGTTTGAACATTTTACCAAAAAAATTTACGATTTAGAACATTTATCCAGAACAATAAAATTAAGAAAAGGTAATAAATTACAACAATTTATTATACCATTAAGGAGTTTGTACAATAGCAATATCGATGACCAATCTCAAAGATTCAAATAAATTAAAGAATTCAGCATAATGTGGTGTTGTGGTAGAGGGTTACAAAAGCTAACTCGCGTCTGGTAGTTGTACTTTGAAATAATACAATGGTGAATAAATATAATGAGAAAATAGCACAATATATCAACTTTACTATTGAGATAAGATGAAAAAAAATCGATCATCGAATCAATAACTTGACTAGAAACCCAAAACTTGCTCAACAAAAAAGGGGCTTAATAAAAAAACTTTACACAAAACTTAAATTAATAAAAGGCAATAATATTAGATCTTAAATAAATGTAAATGTGGATTCTAATCCCACCCAATATAATCTCAAGGTTGGTATTACTAGCAAATGGTGAATAAGTGCATTTTTGCACAAATTTTTTGTACAAATTAAAATAATAGAAAACTTACTTTACCATACTACGTAATTATCAAAAAGGTTTCATTACCTTTCTTACCTCTTTGAGTTCCTCCATAACATACAACATATTACTATTAGAACAACAAGAAGTAGACATATTCCAGAAATACTCCAAAATGCTATTTGTAAAGGTGCTCTCGGTTCCCACCAAAACTAAAAAAGTATATACAGTACGCAAAATAAAAAAATACGAACAATCCTATCAAACACACGTATTCCAAAGTTCTATATTTTTTCATAGTAATAAATCAGACTGGTACATAGTGGGCAAATATGACAATGTGTTAGTCCGATTGAGTAATTTTAGAAAAACACAGTACTTAAGAAATGAATACGAGTATTTCATAGAAGATAGATAGAAATAATTGTTCATGTGTATTTTTTTATTTTATTTATTATATATTCACTTAATTACCGCAAAAAACTGGTTAAAGATGACGATCTTATTCGAGCGGTATACTGATATGTTGTTTCAAGACGAGCTTAAATGATCTTTATACTGGAAACTACTTACAAGATAATCGTGGAAAGTGATGCATGTTGATTAAAGTTCCTTTTACAATGGAAGTAAATAGCAACATAGGTATTTTAAATTGAACACTCTGTATATGATTTTTTTATTATGCGTTGTTACATTTTATCATTACTTTGTGCAGATGTGCCCTAGATATGTATTTTTGTGATCTTTTTGGCCATAGATTTAATTATAGAGGAAAAAATCTTAGTTTCAATAAAAAAAAAATTAAAATAGGTACCTATTTAAAATTTTACAAATTTGTATTACTTTTTTATGAAACCTGTAAACACATAACAGTTATTGACATGTTAACAATTACCTTAACTTTCCTACTACGATAAGATATGTTTTGATTGCTATGGACGATGTTTAAACAGAATTTTTAAAATCTTCACATGTTTAAAAAGTACACATTTTTTGTATAGAACACATAGTTATACACGATATTTATGTTTAAAGAGGGACTTTCTAAAAAAAGGTGCGAGAGTAGCGATACGTTTCAAATTAGTATTTTTAACTCTTGTTGAACTTAGTTATCTGGGCAAAGATGAAAATATGCATTTTGCTTCGTAAATCTTTGAACATTTCTATGGCATACGTACATATATTACCTGCACGCAAAATGATTAAAATTTTTAATACAATTCATGTTGAAGTATCCCAAAATATTACAGTTGGCACTAGTTGTTAGGTTATGTTTGTAAGACTGTTTCCTGAAATAAAATAAGTCTGTGCTGAAAATTTAACCTGTGTTTACACGCATTTTATTTTATCCCATTATAATAATTCAGGTTTGCTACCCGTTTTAACCTTTAAAACATTGGACGCCCCTCTCAACATTTAATAAACAAATTAATTTACAGTGTATTCAATTTAAAATAACAAAGTTTATATTCATTTCCGGTGTAATTTGAAACATATTAAAATATTTTCTTTAAATTCGTGGGGCTCTTTAATTCATATACGCCAATTTTAAAGAATATCTTGTAGGTAGTTTCCAATACACAGTTAGTATAATTTCGTCGCGAAACGGCCATTAAATGCTCCGGCCGTGTTATGATCGAAGGACAATAAATGACGAATAACTAATACACTTATATAATACAAATGTCAACTAATCAACAATAAAAAATAATAAAATCAGTTTCGTAAATATTGTATTAATGTTTTTAATAATTTTTTATTAAAGTGAATTTTTTCCTTAAAAGAAAGATTTATTCTGGTAAGTTAATGTTCTTTTAAATATTAAAAGACTACTACTTTCTAAGTATTACATTGACATTTCATTATTTTAATAGCTATATTTATTATTGAATATGCCTGGAAAAACAAATCACATGCACCACTTGTGCAAATTTTATGAATATCTCGAATTGGAACATTAAAAGTATAAAGCCGAGGAAACAAAGACAAAACAAAGACTATCGACCAAACTTTGACTTATTTTAATTATGGACTATACTTTGGATAGAACTTACCTCCGTAGTTGGTGGATAAGTAGGTACAAGGTGTCCAACTAAAGTTGGAATATAATGGGACCAAAAAGCAGTTTCAGTTTGTCTAAAGTTCCACATTATTGAAGAATTGTAAGTAGTATTTAAATTAAGATATTTAAGTTGACCATGTTTTGATTCCTCAAAATGTAATCCCAAGATTTGAGTGTATGAAGGATTTCCATATCTTGCAAAATCACTGTAAGCTTTCATAAAAAAGTGACTCATGTTTCTGTCATTCCTTGTCCACTGATTTCTTACAAATCTTTCAGCAGACGGCAGCATTTCCACATCTAAAAACGGTGCTCCACATAAAAGATAGTGTTCAATATTATGGGGTACTTTCCTCCATTCTTCCAAATTAAATGATTCAATTGTGGTATTTAAAACGTACATGTAAACCGGTACGTTTTGATCAATTAATAATTTTACCATTTTATCGTTAGGAGCTGTATACAAAAAATCGGATAGTAACTGAAATAACACAAAAAATAATTGCACCATCATACAAAAGCAAAATAAAACTAAATATTTCTACTTGTTTTTTTTTACCGTTCAGGATTTTACAGTAAAAATTATTTATTCTTAAACTTGTGGTTTTCAGTGATTCTAGTGCATGATATGATATTAGAATAGGTACTCACATCATCCGACTACGCTTAATTAATCGTCGTTATTAGACTAATGCTCGGTTTCACCAACGTCAAATAAATCGACGAACTTAATGAATAAAATTTACGGTAGAATTAAATAAAAAAAGGGATTCTCTAACAAGTCCATTTTCTGGAAATATTGAGAGAGCTTAAAGCTAATCCTAGTTACTGTTACAACACGCAAGTTAATCTAAATAGTAAATTCAAACCGTTATTTAAATTTTTCTGGGACAGTTAGGTTATAATCCAGCCATTTTTATTAATTTTTAGCTTTGATTTAATTTTATTTTATAATTAATTTACAACTTTATATCTTATTTTACCGAGTGTGTGTTTCAACAGTCACTTCCAATTTCTATCTTTCATAATAATATTTCATAAAATTATTATAATAGGCACATTGGTAGATATGGTAACAGCGCGAACAACTGCCTAAACATGTGGCATGAGGAACTTAACATGATTACTCCTGATATGTGGAAAAACTCTATAAATGATACTGAAAGAGAAATATTTAAATGGTACGAGAGAGAAAGAATATTTAATCGTCAAGAAATTGGTCCAATAGTAATAAATTTTAATAGTGTGGAATCACATTCAGAAAACGTTTAGTTCGTTGATGTTTTTTTAATGTCATGTTTTGTATTTGAGAATACGTCCATTATAAAAAAATATTTTATTTTATTGCTTTTGTTTTATGTTGATTATATTTATTGGTTGGTAACTCACTAATAACTTTACTACTTTTATTGTGGAATTCCTTACTTTGTAAAATCAATGCATGAATGTAATTAACAAAAAAACAAATGAAAAAATATCGCTAATTTTCAAGATCCATTTAATATAATAATCTGAAATTTTCTACCTTGGCGTTTTTTGTTTACTTCAGTTATTTTCTGTTAATATTCAAACTTGAACAATCTAACACCGCTGCAAATGTTCACAATGATGACGTGAACGCAACTTTATTTGGCTTTTACTATATGTGGACTTACCGAGTCGAATTTAGTACAGTAGTTATCTTTATTATCAATTTCACATTAATCATTTTTTTTATAATATCATGTTAGGAAATATGTGTTATTCAAAATAAATATTGATTTTGACGTTTATCTGTTTTAAATAAACGAAATTCGAATTTTGAATTTTTATTCAATATTTATTAAAGTACATATACATTCACATAAAGTGAGGTGAACCTGACCTTTTTTCGAAGAATAAATATTTATCTGAACGACAACCGACGAATAAATTATCTGGGGGTTATTCTTTATTTGACGTTGCGTTGGTGAAACGCTAATCTGTGAGATTTATTGGTCAAATAACAGAATTGAATTTAAAGTGGTGATACACAATTTTAAAACCAACCCGACATGGTTTACTCTCCAACATGCTTAAGGTAGGGATTATTAGAACAGTGCACCACGCAAAACCCACAGTATGCCGAACGCTGCAAACAGAGGCTCAAATCAATGTAATGGAATTAAGTTATGTTGGATTGTTAGGACTACGCCGAGCTGAACGCACTCTCGACTCACGCGCGTCATCCGTTTACGCCGATGCCAAAATATCGATACTTAATAGTAAATGTAAAACATCCCATTCTATAATATTTATAAAATTTTAATTATAAAAGAAGTAAATACAAAGAACTATGTCGCCAGTAGTTATTCGGAATATCTATCCTACCACTCCACTCTAACAAAAGCAGATACGATGCGAGGTGAACAGACTCTACCGTAAGTTTACGTCGTGCGCCGCGAACTGTTCTAACAATCCTTAGTCTATGGTCTCCAAGTTTTACGCCATGCGCTACGTCTAGCGTGCCGCGACGTTGCCTACGGTGTGAATACGTTACTTGTAACTTCACGTGGTCACTTGAAAAGTTGCAGCGCTTCAGAGAGTCGGCTTTTTAATACATGAATTAGTACAATAATGGGTACAAAAATTTTAGCGCTTCTTTTGCTAGAAGAAGAAGATAGTTTAAGTATGAAAGTAACAAATAAAACGTACCTAGTAAACCAACAACTTCACTTATTTCTTCCCAACACTTATGCTTTTCTATGTTATTTTTATCGTTTTTATCACTAGCATCATATAATGACCTATAGTTTTTCACCATCTCAATTAATAACTAATCTTTTTCTTTATTAAACTTATTCATTTTGGTGATACTTCACTTTTTTGTCTCGCGTGCGTGACGTTATAATGCTCAGAATTGACTCAAGAAGCCGCGCACACCGTCTAGACGCGGCACGCAGCACTTGAACGCCGCCTACGACGTGTAAGAGAGACAATACCGATTTATTTGCATTTGCAGCATACAGACGCGGCGTCTGGCGTGACGTTATATGCGACCTATGACGTTTATTGGAGACCAGCGCCTTACCTTAAGAAAGAAGTACTTGAGTAGTAATAAACTCAAATACATTTTATTGGCAGTTAGAAGTTGCTTTCTGGATCTTGATATGGAAACAATAAACGATTGCTTAAAGACCACTACCTTAAATTTAAAAGCCTAATCCTAATTAAATCCTGTCCTAATTAAGTGGATTAACTTCGTTAGAGACTGCAAAATTTCGGATTTAAAATATACTGGGGTCATGCACAAAATATCGCAACGCTTAGAGTTGGAAAGAAGCTGATAAAATATTGTATAATCTACAGTTTACCTATACTTACTTGTATATATTCATTTCGGATGTGCGTAACATTAGTCGGATCAGGCCAATATGTATACATATATTTGATTGCATCAAATACTCCATAAGGGTTTAGCGTATAATTATATCTTAAAACCAGTTCTTTAATTTTAAGATCAAAAAATTCTTCAGTTATAATAAAATTTGGTTCCAAGGTCTTATTTGAAGCTTAAATAAAAATTAAATTAATTTATTTAAAGAAAAAAAAATTATTTCGTAATAAACTATTACAAACGTACTAATAAATCCAGCTGCTTCTTGTAAAGTAATACTGGACATATATCGCAGACCTTGATTAAAAGCTCTTTTTTTTATCAAAGTTTCAACACTTTCAGTAATAAAATGCCAATCTTTTTCATACCATCCTTCATAAAAAGGCATCGTCACGTTCATTTCTATCACAGGTGCCCATGGAAATAAACCAACTTCTGGTGGAAATTCCGAATTTCCTATTTCATACGCACTTCTAGAATTTTTAAGACAGTTTACTAGTTTCCATGATGATTCTATACTACATCCAATTTGACGACCAAAAACTCTGCTAGTATTTTGTGCTCTGTATTTATCAAAAATCATTGCCCAGTCAGCTACAGCCGATCCACTCTAAAATTAAGTTTAACTTTTCAATAATACTATATTAGTATTCAAATTACATAACACTTTTAAGCTCGACAATATTAAATATTTAAAAATAACTAAAACGAGAATTAACCCAAAATGATTCATCAATGAACTGTGTATTAATAGTAGCTTGCAAGCTACTGATATTATTTATATCGTTATACAAACATGTAAATAAAGCATAGCAATTGTTTTTAACAGAAATCTAAAAAAAAACTATATTTTGAGTAAATTTGTATTTTTTTATTACTAATGCTATAATTCGCAAGAAGTGAACTACACAAAAACTTAACACATATATTAAGAAGTTTCAATCCTCCTCTACTTCCTGTTACTGCGTTTGACTTGGCATCTACCAGTTGATTATGGTTGACAGGTGAGGGTCTAAGATTGTGAACTTTCTATGCTCTTTGGGATTTAAATCGGAACTGTTAATTGGCCATTCCAATAACTGAATTTTAATTGAATTTAAATAGTCAATCACTGCCTAGCTACGTGGGGGTACATGAATTTATTATTGCTAGGGTTACACACTGCTCCTTTATTTTTAGAATTAATTGTTATTCGCTTTGTACATTTATTTAGAACTTACCAATGTTTTAAAGAAAACTGTTTTACTTGTTTTCCAAGATTTCGAAATATATTTACTTCATTTTCAAGGAATAAGTGCAAGTATCAACTAAATTGGTGTTAAACAATTGGTAAATAATAAAAATTATTTTAACTGTATTTTGGAATTTAAAAAAAATTAAGTCAAATTATTTATAAAACAAAATAACGTCATAAAATTAATAAACAGCTTAATTGGTTATAGTTTTATTTCTTCTTTCATGAAAAATGTGAATTTTGATAAAAATTTACTAAATATTTCATTGTAACATAATAAAAAAATAAGAATATCTTATTCTTTTTTATGAAATAATAATGATTTTGAATTAAGTTTCGAAAATATTATTTAAAAATAAAAATAAAAAAATAGATGTCGTGAATTTAAGGTATTATTTAGATCTTTATTTTTATTTGTATCTTTAGCAAATAATAATAGATGCCACTTAGGTTCTTATGGTCACTTTTTTATTAATAAGATCAGTTTCTTGTGAAATAGATGCCTTTTCCAAAAAGGTTAATAGTGTTAATTTGCATATATACCTAAAATACTAACAGAAGCGTAATCCATAAGATGGTCATTAGTTATTATATGTTTAGCCAATTTATATCTTTCAGTATATAACCTGTATTACTTTTATGCAATGATAAACGTTTTTTAATCTTTGGCCAGTTTGACCTATGTATTTTTGGTCGCAAACTGAAAAAGGAATACAATATACATACTACGAAATTTATTGTACTAACCCTTACTTACAAAAAAACTGTAACTTCAATATATGACAATCTGACGATGCTATTTCTATAGCGAAACGGCCGTCATTACATTAGTATTTTACGATTAAATAGTGAAAAATGGTGAAAGCTAATTCAACCTTTTAGTAGTTTATTGTTCTGAACAATATACTACATTAGATAAATCTAAAATTGGAGTTTTATCTTGTACTTATCTGAAAATGTTTTTATGGTAAGACATGTTCTACTCGTAATTTTAATATTATTTTATGATTTAAAAATTTTACTTAATTTATATAAAATTTCTCTAATATAATATAATTTTGTATTATTGGTTTGAATTTCTAATTCGTTATTATTTTGATCATATGTATTTATATTGTTAGAATAATTATTTAACACATTTTTTATAAATTTATTAGGACAACCAGTTTCTAAAAACATTTCATGTAAAATTTTAAATGTTTATTGTGAAAAATAGGATCCGAAATCAATGTTATTTTTTATCATTTTCATTATTAAATTAATTTTAGTCAAAAATTTATGAAATGACCAAAAATTCATTATTCCACGAGAATTTATTGGTTTTCTGTACCAATCAATAAATATAGTGTCATCTTTTCTAATAAATTTTGTGTCTAAAAATGGTACACTATGTTCTTCGTCCTCTTTTTCTAATGTGAATTGAATATGAGAATCATAAGAATTAAATATGAAGAGAAGTTCAACTTTAAGTAATTTTTTTAACAAAAATTAAATCAAAAGGTAATACGGGAATAACAGTATCTAATAAATTATCCATTACATGACAAACAAAAAATAATTGGAGAGATGGAAGCTCCCATTGGACTACCAAATGTTTGTTTATATAATTGATTGTTAAATGAAAAAGTATTTTAAAAAAAAATTAAAATTTCTTCAAAGTATTTTTGGAAATTAAACAATGCTGGCTAATATCATTCATTTATCTATTGATTGCTCTCTTAAAGCAAATTCACATTTTTCATGAAAGAAAAAATAAAACTATAATCAATTATTTTCTATTTTTTTATTATTACATTTTATCATAAGCAATTAAGTTATTCTTTAATTTTATGACGTTATTTTGTTTTATAAATAATTTGGCTTAATTTTTTTTTTAATTCCAAATTAAAGTTAAAATAGTTTTATTTACCAATTTTTTAACACCAATTTAGTTTATACTCGCACTTATTTCATAAAAATGAAAAAATATATCTCAAAAGCTTGGAAAACAAGTAAAAGAGTTTTCTTTAAAACATTGCCGTTTACCTCAATAATTTTGGTATATATTAGATGTTAGATAAAAAAAAAACAGCTGCCAATGCACTGAGTGATGATATCAAATTAGAAGTGATGCTTGAGTTTGAGGAAAACCCACATACATCGAGTAGACCAGCATACGCAACATTTAATGTCAGCCATACATCGATACTAAACATATTGAAAGAAAATAAAATGCATCCCTATAAAATGATACCGACTCAGGAACTCATATAAGACGATTTTGAAAGGAGAAAAAATGTTTGCGAATAAATTATGGAAATGTCGAGTAACAATACCATCCATTTAAAAACCGTTGTTTTCACTTTTTTATTTAACGATCATGCTAATCATTAATATTGCCGCTGCTGGGTCAACGAAAAATCCTCACTGGATGAGAGAGGACCATAATGTTTGGTTAAGGATTGTTGAAAACCATATTGTTGGTCCCTTTTTCGTTGAGGGGAATTTTAATAGCGATAATTATTTAGTACTACTACAAAATGATGTGGTGCCAAGTTTGGCAAATTTATTTCCTGATTCAGGAAACCCTCAAGATCCAGCAAATACCATATGGTGGAGCACCTCCACATTACCAACTAAATGTCCGCCAGAACCTCAACTTAACATTTCCAAAGCGCTGGATAGAGAGGCGAGGATCAATAGAACGGCCAGCAAGATCAGCCGATCTTATTCACTTGAACGATTTTTTATGAGACGTTCGCGGTGAGCATTTTGAATATCTACTTCACTGAACTTCATATTTTTTACGTTATGAATAATTATATATTAAAAGAAGTAAATCATTCATCTCTCGAATATGACTGAACAGTGATTGAAGGGAAACACAAAATCAATATCACAGATTTTTATTTTTAATTCAATAGCGACTAGTTTCCGCCTTTTAGAAGGCCATCATCAAGCTAGAAAACATTAAAATTAACAAAATCAAAAAACATACCTTAGTATAAAAATTGTTAAATTAAGTTCAAAAACATAATTGCTCGAACAAAAATGCTTGAGTAACAACAAATTAGCTAATATGGTAAAATTATTAATGAAAAATTGTAAAAAAGGAAGAATATGTGTGACATCAAAATTATAGTAATTAATATGAATATGTTATGCAGGTAGTCAGGGATATTCTTGTAAGGACAGTATTAAATATATCTTCTCCGAAAGAACTTTTGTTTCATTATTTGCTTTGGTCTTAATTTTGTGAGTGTTTATAGTTCAGGTGTAGGGTGTAACCAATAATTCCTTTGAATTGGTTTAAGATTATAATATTTCACGATAGTGAAAATGGGCAAGTCTCATAGGCGTAGACATCGTTCTAGTTGTTCACGCTCTACTAGTTCGAGTAGTGATTCTTCGCGGTTGCGGTTCGCGACAGATACAGAACCGCTAATGAAACGCATTGTGTTTCTCGTTAAAGACGTAGTGCGACTGAATGTCACCTTTGGATACAATAAGACAGTTACAAAAGTCTAAAGTATAGAAGTTTTCACAATAAATGGTATTGACTGGAGGATTATAATAAAACCAATTAGACCCTTAACTTGTAAAATCCGAGATGTAAAAGGACCTGATTCAGGTAATTTTGTTTCTCAGAGAGGGATTGTAGAGGATTACAGCTTACACTTCTTGTTCATTTTAGTCTTTGTATTTTATTGGAAGTGTTCACTTGTATTACGGCGTGCAATAATTTCATAACATTTATTTGTTATTACAGACATTAATAGCAAAGATTTTATACCCCAACGTACACAATAGGCAGTATCTGGCGTCCGTGGATAAAAAGTAATAGTGCTTCTTCCAGTGGTTCGTTAAAGAAGAATCACTTATCTTGTCACGCGGAGATCATTATAAAAAATGTGTATAGTTCCTTACTTCAGCAAGGACATAACACGGGTGCTGCAGCAAGAGTAACCAGTAATTTGACGAAGGTGCTTCTTCAGTTAGACGAATTGTTGAAAATTCTATGGAATCAAGAAAAAAGCGTAAAGATTCCGGTGTCACAAAAAGTCTAGACGACTGGGAAAAAGATTTGATAAGGCGAAAAATCTACACTATGTACGATGAGCAGCGAGCGTGTCCCTACAATCAAAAGTCTAAAGCAGCGAGCTCTGTCTGCAATTGGCTTTAAATATCGCAAAATTGACAAGAGACAAGTAATAATGGAATCCACACTTTTAATAAACTGGCGTTCTGAATATATAACGTCAATAAGAAAATACCGGTCTGAAATTCGGCCAATACTCTACCTCGACGAGACATGGTTTGACATGCATGAATCACAATATTACACGCAGGATCAGAAAATGGTTGGATCCCAAACGCTATGTGGCTTTCTGCCAAAAATATTAAGGACAGCAGAGCTTTTTGAAGATTGGTGTAAAAATTGTCTGTTACCCAACATTCCGCCAAACAGCGTTATAGTAATGGACAACGCAAGCTATCATACTCGACAGTTGCAAAATATTCCTGGCTCAAAGAATACGAAATTGGAGATTCAAAACTTCATTGAGGAAAATTATACAAAAAAGAACTTTTATAAGTGCTGCAGTCATTTTCTTTAAAAAAAACGTAAGTTTTTGATACAATTGCAGAAGACATGGGACATACAGTGTTACGACTACCTCCCTACTACTGCGTGTTCAATCCCATAGAGCTTATGTGGCACCAACTTAAATCGAGTGTGCGCGGAAAAAATACTTCTCCGACTTTAAGTGGTAGTGTGGTAGGTTAGGTTAGGTTCTATATGAGTGGTCATTTCACGTCCCGTCCCTTCCACTGCGACCTAAAAGATCTATTGTGGCTCACCCCTAGGTTATAGTCGTTCTATCAGCCCTATGCCTCTAATCAGTGACTATAACAATAATAAGACGGTCAGCGATGCCTTCAGAATCGTGCTTGTTGAAAATTCGCTAGTTGGCCAGGAAATGCTGCTCCCTATTGAGTGTTCACACAACTTAGGGTGAACCAAAGCAGTTTTCTGTAGGGCGGATGGTATGAGTCAATGTTAATAAAATCGCAAAACGCTTTGTTGTCAGTTGTTGTAGGACAGAATACATTTTATCAAATTGTTACAAGGTTTATTATTATTTTTGACTTTACGAAAAAAGGATTTATATCAAGCTAATATTACCTTTAAATTATGAATAATTGGGAACTTGAAAACCTCAACAAGAGTAGTATCAAAGATTCCAAAAAAATATAAGAAACGGGCATTTTTAAAGTATATTTTGTTTTAAGCTACCTATATAGGGGCAACGAGACAAGCATACGATGAACGGCTAAATCATGGAATATTATTGTTATTTCTAAAGTCGTCGATTTTTGATTTAAAATACCCATGTTATAACCTACATGGAGTAGGAATGACGTCACCGGTGTATCTGTAGTGACGTAATCGTTAATTTTTTTAAATAGAAATTGGTATAATGTGATACCTAATTTGAACGAGAAATTAATTCTCTATTTAACGACATTACATTTTTACCCAATTTTTTTAAGGGTCGAAAAATTTTATTTTTATTTAAATTCAACCAAATTACAACTAATAATTTGTAATATGTACTTTAAAGTAACCAAGTTACGCATAACAATTATTATAAATTAAATATTAGAAACCCCATCCATCGGTTTATTTATTAAAGGTTTTTTCAAACGTTAATTATTTCGAAAGATGTTCAGGATATGAGTTTGTAAAGGACAGTTTAGCTCTAAGTAAAACACACATTAAAATGAAATTTATTGTGCTATACCTTACTCTATAAAAGTCCATCTTAATAAGAACATTGAAAAATATAACTTTTTAATAAAATGTTATTTTATTATAAAGTTTTATTTTTCAATGTTCTTATTATACATTAACATGTTTAAAATGCATAAATCGATAGTTTTTGTATAAATTAAGCAGACAAAATTATAATTTTTCTGTTTGGTTTTACTGAAGCTTTGTATGGTGGTTTTCTGGGATTTTTTCTTGGTGTTGGTTTGCTCCTGGCTTCGGTAAACCATCTCATGAAACGGAAAATTTTTATTTTAATTAAATGATCTATCACCATCTCAAAATGGTCATAGCGATCCTTAAATAAATCGTTTCGATACTTTTCCGCCTGCTGATGCTATTAATTCTTTCCTAAATTTTGTGTATGACGCCGTATTCGTATTTGAGTCTATTAATTCCATTATCCATTATCAAAATAGAAACCATTTCAACTAACTTCCTCGATGGTCTCTGTAAACATTTAATTGTTCCGGACTGGATTCCGTAACATCTATTTAATGTGAATGTCTCCAATGGTTGGATTGGCATGTCTTCTTTTTCACAAATAAGATCCTCGCAAATTCCACATTTCTTTTTTTTAGAATATAGTGCGCTAAATATTCTGCTATACAGTGTGTAAAACCCAAATGGAATAAATTCATTATTTCGGTTACTGTACATATTTATAAAAAATCCCGAAACACGTCAAATTTAAATTATAACTTGACATTCTTTAACGTGAAAATGCAACCCCTACCTTCAACCCCCTTAGAATTACAGGTACAACCCCCAATTTTTTAAATGGGAAGTATAGGCTTGTGATATATCATTTGAAAGGTCTCTTCATTCTCTATTCAAAAATGTTATTGTTTTTAAATTACATGTAAAAATTAACATAAAAAAATTAATATCATGTTGTTACCGAAATTCGCTACAATACAATCAAAAACTAAAATGTAATGCAAAATGAAATAAAATGTAGAACACGAAAAAGAACTATGACTGTTAATGAAGTAAATGTTCAAAATGTTCTCCGCGAACGTCTTGGCAACATCCTAATCTCAAATAAAACTGTCTTCTAACATTATTTAACATATCAGGCGTGATCGACCTAATCGCAAGCGTTATTCGTTCTTTTAAGTCATTTAAATCAGAAGGTTTAGTTTTGTACACATGGCTCTTCACTTATCCCCATAAAAAAAAATCTAATAATGTAAGATCAGGTAATCGCGCTGGCCATTCAATCGATCCTCGCCTCCCTATTCGTATCGTATTCGCTGGAACTTGAGGGTTATCTGGATCAGGATATAAATTTGCCAACGTTGGAATGACATCATTTTGAAGTAATGCCAAATAATTGTTGCCATTCAAGTTGCCCTCAATAAAAAAGGGACCAATGATATTGTTCCCTACAATCCCTGTCCAAACATTAACCTTTTGAGGGTATTGAGTGTGGTCTTCTCTCATCCAGTGAGGATTTTCCGTGGACCAGTAGCGGCAATTTTGCCGATTAGCATGACCGTTAAGTAAAAAAGTACACTCATTAGAAAACATAACGTCTTCTAATTGGATAATATTGTTATCCAACATGTCCATCATTTGCTCACAAAAAAAAGTTCTCCTATCAAAATCGTCTTCCATGAGCTCCTGAGTAGGTATCATCTTATACGCATGCAATTTATTTTCTTTTAATATGTTTGCTATCGATGTATGGCTAGCATTGAATGTAGTGGATGTCTGTCTACTCGATGTATGTGGGTTTTCCTGAAACTCAAGCAACACATCTAATTTGAGTTCACTCAGTGCATTGGCAGCTGCTTTTTTTATCTGCCTTACATGACCAAACTCGCGAAACTGCTTTTCTATTTTACTTATTGTTCCTTGGGATATAGGCGGTAAATTAGGAAATTTCTCATGAAATAGGCGAGTTACTTCCTGTTGTGTTCGGATGTTATCTCCGTAACCAATCATTTGTAAAACTGTTATTTTATGCATTTCCGTTAATCTAACCATTGTTCAGAATTGATTTGAAAAAACTTTATACTTAAATTACAACAATGACAACTTAAATAAAACAATTGACTACTGCTTGTTAAAATAGCGTTGCCACGGAAATTCTTTAAAGTTTTTTAATGGTTACCATCTAAAAACCACATTGCTACGGTTTTTGTTCACTTTCTCATTATCAAGACCTAAACGGGAAATAAGTTTTAAGTATATTGTAATAAGTTTCGAGTATATTTTAGCGAATGTTGGTAACAACATGATTTTAATTTTTTTTATGTTAATTTTTGCATCAAATTTAAAAACAATATCATTTTTGAATAGAGAATGAAGAGACCTTTCAAATGACCACAAGCCTATACTTCCCATTTAAAAAATTGGGGGTTGTACCTGTCATTCTAAGGGGGTTGAAGGTAGGGGTTGCATTTTCACGTTAAAGAATGTCAAGTTATAATTTAAATTTGACGTGTTTCGGGATTTTTTATAAATATGTACAGTAACCGAAATAATGAATTTATTCCATTTGGGTTTTACACACTGTATAGTTAATACTGCAGTCCTGTAACGTTGGATTAGCTGATGAAATATTACTGCCTATTAATTCGATAGAACAGGCATTGCTCGTTTCTTCTGGCGGAGTTTCCTTATTTTGGTTTGTCAATAAATTATTGTCTTGTATTTTTGAATTACCATCGTTTCCTGCTTATATTGTGTCTTGGGGTAATGTTATTTCACTTTCTTGGGAAGTTATTTTCGCAATTTCATCATCATCGCATTCACAGTTGGTTTGTTCAACAGCAGCCTTCAATCTAATCTGCATGTTTTGCTGCAGAGCTAGTCTCAAACCTTTAACTGTAGGATATGGATTATATCCACCTCGAGTTCTCACAACAGAAAATAAATTTTCTAAAGGATCTTGGTTCACTCTGCCGGTTAGAAGATATTTACAGCTATTTACATACTGATTCCAAAGTAGTAAAATCCCTTTTATAGTCCACCGACACCCTTCTAAGCAGTATATATTTGTCCGTTCCTTGTCCTTTTCAAAAACTTTAATGGATGAAAATAATGTTGCACCGTCGTCTAAAGTACGTTTTACGAGATTCTTTTGTTTATTTAAGCCTCGTCGGTACGGATTTGGATCTGTGACACATCTAGAGTTTAAGCATTCAAATAAGTCATTCACTCTGGAAGTCCGTTGGTCTAACGTTTTTCTCGGTGATTTTAATCATAGATCTAGCCACAAAATTGCTTTTTTCAAAATCGTACGTTTTAGTGAAATCGGACCATGAAATATTCTTGCCACGTACCACAAACTTCCAACTCTGATTTCATCAAATTGTTTCTTAACGATTTCACCAGATGTGGCGGATCAAACGTTGTTATTATTTCTTTCCCGCCAATCGTAATTTGTGGATTTTCACTTGTAGCACCAAGTAGTTTGTACGCGAGCCTATTATTGGTTCCCTGGTCTCCTACCAATATTTTCGGTTTCAATACAATCTCCCAACATTTCTTGACAACCTCTTCTATTAGCACCTTAAACATTTGGCCTTTTACAGGAAACGTAGAGGTAAAATAGCAAAAAGGCATCTTCCATTTGTAAAAGAGCCCTCGTACATTAAAAACTAATCTCTGAGTGGCCGTTCATCACTAGTCCACTTTTGGTGTCTCTTATGAAACATTTGCATTTTAACAAAAGTTTTCACGATTTTTGGTTATTCTTCTAAAAGTGAATTAACTATTCTTTCAGGTTTGTTCTGAGCAAGTAGCCGAGAACATTTATTCCTTACCCGAACAGCAACAGATTTGGTATTTTTATATTTACGTTTCAAGTCAACAATTTTTTGACTTACTTTCTTATCTTTAGATCTTGCAGGTGACTGAGGTAAATTTAAAAAATGCTGAAGGTGTATTGGAAAGTGACTTTGAATTTTCTATTGTTTTTTTTATCGTTGTTGGGCGGTGTTTTCTGATTAATTATAAAATTAATATCTTCATTTACCGACAAATCAAATATTTCAAGTTTTCTTTTTCGATGCGCGGATCTTTAAATTTGTTTACCATTAGCTCTCGCTCATCTTCCTCATCTGTGAACAAATATTTTTTTTATTGATTTATAACATGTAAAACACCTTAATTCAAACATCTAATAAAACCCCACCGGGATCATTATTGTAAGATTACACAGAGGAGTGGTGCCTTCTCAATCGCCGCCGTAACATTATCTTATAAGCAACGAAATATTTTTGCTGCATATTGAAACGATTCCCAAGCCGGTCCTGGCCACAAACCCATCGTGTCCCGTCCACGTTTTAGAGTGCGTCGTCTAGGTCTAGAAAACCTCCAAACAGGCCAGTAGAAATAGACATGATTTTTCCAAAATTTAACAATAATTTTAAAACTATTATAATGAAATGTACCTTCAAATGATATTGATGAGTATGATTTTGCAACCTTTTTTCTGAACGGAACATGTTAAAAATCAGATTTTTGTGAATTTTCGCATTATTTGTAAGGAGATATTTGCAAAAGTTCTGCAAACTTTCGAAGTATTGCAAAATATCAGTTTACATCTTCTGGTAAATTTGCAACCATTTAAACAAACCGAAAAGTTTTGTTTTATCAAAAAAAATTAGTACTAATCCTAATTTTTCGAAAAAAAATCCAAAAGTTTTGCATACTTGCATAAATAACTAAAATAATGTTCTTGACGAGTATTTCAATTTGCAACCTCTTGCGTTAAACGGAAAATATATTTTTGCAATTTATTTAACGTCATCAAAACCAGTATCGAAATATTTACAAAAGTTTTAAGTACGGGTTGCAAATGAATTGCAATTTCTTATAAGGTCGAACACACAACTAAACAATAACACCGATACCTACTATCCAATCAAACAGTACAATATGTAATTGGCATAACCCGAATGATAATCAAAAATTCAGCTGGACAACTGTAATGTAGGTCTGTTCCAATTCCAACCCAATATAAAACTGTACATGTATCGGTAATTTCCATTAGCACAGTAGTTAGAATTAAACAACTGGTCGAATGGAAATAACCGATACATGTACCTACTGTTTTTTGTTTCTGTAAGAAGAGAACTTAATTTCTTGAATAATCAAGGTTCCGTTTTAAATACGAGGTTGAAAAGTTTTATATCCACTGAGACGGACTTTATCTTCATTTGCAACCACATATAAAAACTTTTGTAATTATCTGAATACTTGTGTGTACTAAAGGTACCTACCTAGTTTACGTTTAACTTTCAAATTACCCGTGCTTTTAAAACAATTAAAAATGAATTTGATCTTATTTTTTAACTAACGATCTTTCCCAAACTCTTATGTACATGTTTTGTACACAGTGTACCTATCTATATAGTGTACAAAATTTTTTGTTTCAGTAATGAGTCGTTCAATGTGTAATATCGGGCTTATATAGAAGATACTGTGTGTCTTATAAGCCTATCGCACAGCTTATTTATTTATTTTTGTTACTAATATCATCGTTTCTTGTATCTAAATCTGAAGGTTTTTGACTTATTTGGTATTTTCCGAATTACTATTTTAATATTTTTAGTTACAAATCATTTGATACGGTATAGGAACAGAAGTTTTCAAAAGTCTATTTTTAGTCTGGATGTCATAAAATGCATCGTGTTTAAAATGTTTTTCGGACACTAAATGTGAACCTAGTTCTTGCAGATCATCTTCGTACTTTAAAAGGTCCATATTACCACAATTTTTTAACCAAACTAGGCACCGAGCAGTGTCTTTAATGGGAAATTTAAAAAGTGTATACCTCTCCTTGTTGTCATCTAATAACTTAGAAGAGTTACAATTTTTGTATACAATTTTTGTATACAATTTACAACAGAAAAAGCAGACTACACTGACACTCTACTTTTAATGCACGAAAATCTGTAAACTAAATTGTTACTGAATGGAATAGACACTAGGCACTTCTCGCCAGGCGTTACCTACTGTACCACCGAGTGATCGTTTTTCGACAAAAAATTATCTTACCTCGGTGTAAATGTATAGTCAAGAAAAATTAAAAATTCGTTGGTACCTATCACACATTGTAATCGATGCCGACGCTTATAAAATATGTAGATATTTTTTCCAAACTAAATACATTTGTTTAAAGAAAAATCTTAGACAAAATCATTTATAAAAATAATAAATTACTAAAATATCTTTTAAAATATTATAACTCTAGATACATAAGTACTAGTGTATAAAACAAAACCTTTACTTTTGTTATGTTTTATAAATAGTGTCTGTATAATGGAGGATAATCTAAACCATCGTCCAAAGATATTCTTTGGACGATGTCTAAACTATGTGCGAAGTAATATATAATAATAAGGGTGAATTCTGTTTACTCATTTCTGAAACATCACATACAACTTCAAAATACGGCCCACCGATACACCGAAATTTTTGCAGAGACAATAGTTTAATAGCTTCCCATTATAATTTCTCCATTCATAGATGGCAAACCCTTAGCAGACGTCAATTTTTTGATCTCATAATTTACTGAAGGGCTGACCGTCTTATCATTGTATAAAAAGACATAGTAGGACAATCCTTATGGTAGATAATTTTGAAGCTCTGTACGCCCGTAACGTGGTGGTACCTGGTGACGAATAGAGTAAATATACAAAATAAATTACAGTTTTTGATCGCAAAGAAAATAGGGGTTGTTCGATAAATTTATTATTTAGCCGAATTTCTTCATGGAGATGTAGGCGTAAAACTTTTAGCCAATACATTTTAAATAGAATGATTTTTTTAATACTAAAAAAGTGAGTAAGTATTTTTAAAAAAATTAAACATAGAAAGAAATATTCTGTTGGTACTGAGAGCAGAAAGTCAGCATAAATTATCTGTAAAAATTGATTTTCATTAATTACAGGGTTGTAAAGATAAAGTAAATTAAATTTAATTTTTTAATACATATTAGCTAATTAAAATAAAAAGTATTGTTATTTTAAAGTACCTTCGGACCTAGGTACTATTTTATGACCTTTCTTTGTACGTTTCAATTTTTCAAAAATTTTACCGTTTTTTGGGATTTGAAAAAAAGTGATTATTCCGGAAATGTTTTCATCTAAGATCAGCGCTGTGCAATGATATAGAAAAAACAGTTGAAAACTATATCGTACTGATGCTTAGAATAGCTTAATATTTTATTGTATTATCTATTTATAAAATTAAGCTTAATCAAAACAAACAGTTTATATATTGATAAAACATAAAGTTATAGTAAAAATTAGGATCAGGATTATTCCTTAGAGCTAATAATATATCTTTAAAATTGTTGTCTTAAAAAATGTAACTTCATTATGACGATCTTTCATTTAGTCGAAAAAGCTGTCATTTACTATAAAAAGGATTGTTAGAATAATACATAGTGGGAATTTTTACTAAAAATGTGTTTGTTTAATTTTCATATTACGGATTTCCAAAAAGTAAGGATTTCTACAATAAATAAAAAAATACTACAAAAAATATTTATTCATAAATAATTACATCATCATAAATACCAAAAAAAAATTAATGTTTAAAGAATATTTCAACGATTTATTAAAAAAATTCAATAATTCAATGAGAGCTGTTTGGATAATAATTACCATCGTCAGATTCTAAGCAACTCTATGATTGATTTATAAAAAGAAATGTTTTAATAAATCGTGGAAATATTCGTTAAACATTTTTGTGTGTGGTTTATAATAACATGGATTTTTACAAAAAGTTTCTGCAATAATAATCTAATTACATTTTTCGTTCTGAGCAACTAAAAACATTTATTAAAGTAAAAATCATACATAAAGTAAATGTAAATTAAAAAAATAGTTGGATTTTGTACTTAACAATGCAGAAATATGTTAGTAATAATTGTTCTCCGTTATATCTTTAAAATTGTTTCAAACCTTTTTTCTACCTGCGGTTTATTGCCTAAAATTATGATAGGAATGAAATATTCCGTTAAAATTAAATACACAAGGATTTTATGTAAAAATTTTATATCACTTAAAATATATTTTAGGATGGATAAATAGATAACATTATTTGTTTTGTAGTATTGCTAACTTAGAGTTTTTTTTTACTTCTTGAGAATTTTTACTTTTTTTATGTTAGTTTGTTAATCTGTTAATTTTTTTTTGAAACTCCTGTAAACGCTTTTTAAGAGTCGTTATTTCTTTATGATCTTTTTCCAAAAGAAGAGGAGATGAGGGCATATCAATCAACTGGAGTATAAATGGATCGATGGTTTTTGTACTCGTTTCGCTTAAACTCTCACTTTCGTCACAATCAAAAGTATTTTTATTGGTTGATGGTATACTGTCGCAAACCTGCTGCTACAGATAACTCAGAAAACGGCATTTGATCATCATATTTTTGTGGAACAGCAGTCTTTGGTAAACGTTTGGAATTCAGAAGTACAGGATCGAAATGCTTGCTACATATAAATTTTCCCTTCAGAATATTCGAACTCAGGGTCGCCAAAGAAGCATTTCCTGCAATGTAAATAATTACTATTAATAAAAAAATGCCAATAACTTTATAATCTAATTTAATTAAAACTTATAAATATGATTTATTAAACTATGTTGTAATAATAAAATATATGTAACCAAACCGTTGCTGTAATTTTTTGTTTAGAAACATTAAAGATTATTATTATTGTTAAGCGCGACAAATTCAAAGCACTAATTCGATTTCTTTTTATTATTTTTTCACGCTAGTACATGGTGAAAATAGTATAGAGTTACAATTCCGTGAATTGAGAATTTTTGTTGAAATTTACCGCACTTTCAGAATTTTTTTTATTATTTAAACAATCAGTTATACTTTTTTGGAGGTATTGGGAAGAAGCTGGTGGGGTTTTTTTCCAACAGTTTTTTGCTAATAACAATTGTAATTTTTTAACCGAAAAAAATAAAAATACTTCTTTTTCTAAAACTATTTCGAATCGTTTAAGCCATTAACTACATTTTTAGGAATTTTATCTTGTACACTGTTGTACAATGTTGAGTGACCAAATTTTTATATTCATAAATTATTGGTTTATTTAGAATTATTGAGATTATCGATATTACCGGAAGTACGGTAAAATTGTTGTGGAGAAAACGGTACCTATTGTTATATTAAAGTAGAGGTTGAATCATGGGGTTTAACATAACGGCTTGTTTATAGCAACAAAAATTTATTGTCTAAGCTAAAAAATTATCAAAATTATTTTTTGCAAGAAAAAATACGAAAATGTTTATTAAGCCAGTCCAAAATTGAATTACATTTTTATATTTATTTAATATTTTTCAATTATAAAACTTTTAAAGCAGAAAATATTTTAATTTTTTAAAAAAGTAGCCAAGTGAAGAGAATTCAAGTCGTTTTTTTTTTAATTACAAGTACACATATAAAATTTAATAATGCTACAATGGTAATAACCATAGATACATAAAAAAGAATAACAACGTTGCCATTTATTATGAAGTGACAGTTGATTTTTTGTTTGATGTTTGTCGAACAAAATTAAAAATTAAGTTTACATCAAATTGTTGCTCTTAGAAAAATGTTTAAAAATTTTAGTTTTTTAACTCTACTACTTGTCTTTACCAGGATGGTCCATTTTTAAAAATATATCAACAAATTTTATTTCCGTAATACAGAAAACTTTATGCAAGTCAGCTGATTTCAAATTAACAAAATTCCAGTGTCATAGTCTTAATGTACATATTATAGTTTTATAAGAACTGTGTCAAGGACCACGGTATCGATATACATTACTTTTCAATAAAAAAAATTAATTTAATGTTTTCAAATTTTATGTTTTATTTCTTTATTGTAATGAAAAAACATTTTAAAAATCACCGGTTTAAGACTTTTATATTAAACATAGTTTAACATAAAACATTTTTAAAAACTATTAAGTTAAAAATAGACATTGATTATATTATATATATTTCAAAATGTTTTTGATTTGATTTTTGATTAAAAACAATTAATCCGTCTTAGTGTCATTTAAAATTCTAATATAATTCAATTATTTTAAGGGTATAAATTTATTATTTTTTATTTGAAAAAATATTAGTCTTACCTGAGTTTATTATCCATTGTTGACATACTGCTGCGTATGGGAATCGAAACATTCTGATAGTTGAATCTTTGTATGTGGAATTACCGCATTGGTAGTAAACATACTATAATGTCCTGACATCTATAAAATTTATATATGTATTATTTACCGGATATAAATGTATGTCTAATGAATAGCAATCATTTTTGATTTATGCTTACCTCAAAATAAAAAATCAATCACAACACTATTCAGTTTTTCTGTCACTAAGTAAAGTTTTTTAATAATAAATAAACTATAACTATAATACAAACACTCCAAAAACAAAATAACCGCAAACCACAAACTATAACAACGAATCAGTTGATACTAAGATCGTCAATAATAAACTTTGCAACAAGAGCACAACAATTGCGATTACCCCTATAGAAAATAGTGAGAATTTATTTTCTGACACACCGCCATCTACCAAATATTAGTAAAATTAGTATTTATTTTTAAAATTGGGACCAAGTCTTTACCGACATCTGGTGGTCGTCCCAAATTGTGTCAAAGAAAATAAAGCATTGGGTTGTCCTACTATGTCTGTTTATACAATGGTCTTATTATTGTTGTAGTCACTGCTCTAATGAAGCTCATCAGGGTCGTTGGCGACACTTCCATGAAGTCATTGGGCTCGAGTTGATGCAGACCAAATTTATTGATCCTTATTCTCTTGAGCTCCCGGCAGTTACACAAGATATGCTCCACCGTTTCATCCTCAGCCTGACAGAATCTGCAGTCCGCACTCTCTGCCAGTCCAATTGTTTTCATATGCCTATTAAGACGACTGTGTCCAGTCAGTAGTCCTATTATTATTCGTAGGTCCTGTCTGCTTATATTCAGCAGCTCTTGAGACTTCTTTTTAGAGAGAGCTCCTACAAATGCCTTTGAGTGCTTTAAACCCTCTAGCTCGAACCAGTAAGAACGTCTCCGATCTACCCAGTTTGATATTGTTCCTCTGGCTACGCTATTAGCTATGCCTAGGAATGGCTCCGGGCCTATAAATATTCCTTCAGCACCTTTCCTGGCTAGAAGGTCCGCTTTTTCGTTACCTTCAATGCCGGTATGTCCAGGTGTCCAAAGTAAGGTTACTTTGTTATTTTCCCCTAGACGTATTAGATCCTGAAGGCACTTCCAAACTAACTTGGAGTCGATCCGGTTTGATTCCAGTGACTATAGTGCCGCCTAGCTATCGAAAATGATTTTTATAGTTTTGTTCCTGCAGTCACGCCTAAGCATCTCCTGCAGGCACATCTTCATTGCGAAAACTTCCTCTTGGAAAATTGTGGATAGGTTACCCAAGTTCTGGCTCAGGTCCACCTTTGGTTTCCCTCCATGCACCCCAGCTTGTGGTAGTTGTATTTAGGTTGCATTGCATCTGGTACCATCTCCTGTATCGGATGATTTTTTATTATCTCCTACCGAGAGTTGGAAAAGTTCTGTTAGTCATGTTATAAATGTTGAAAACTCGTACCTTACTGTAAAATCAATTGCGGCAATTATAATTAATTTAGATGAGGATAGCGATAGCGACACTGAACTAAATATAGAATAGAATTGTAAAATTTAAATACATTACTTGTATATTTCCTATATTATGCAAAATTCAAATTTCTTAAATTCGACCCTGTAGCACATTTGCATATTTTACCTAATGATTTTCTACACAATGAGATTAAATCGGGTAGTTTATTGCAGTTAATAAGCCAATACCATTTACTGTGAAAAATACTATCACAGTGCTCGTCACAGTGCGTTCAGATATCACGAACAGTTCAGTAGTCTAGAGATAGCTCTACTGGTGGTATGGATCCCATTAAAAGAACAGAGTCAGAACAAAATTACGAAGAGTGCCTTAAAGCATTAGAAAGCATCATCGACCGGATGATAAACCAAAATACAACCCAAAAACACAAGGTTCTTATATTTCTAATAAGTAATGATTGCTTTGCAGAGTTCTTTCCGGAAAATGATGTAATAATCCCAAAGAAAACCCTCTACCCCCATCTCACCCCGCAAGAAAGAAATACAATAAATTTCATTTTAAAGCAACAAATGTGGGCTCACCCGGTATAAGTAATTTTTATTCAGAGGAAACTATTAATACATCGAAAAACACCGGATATGTGTAATAAAAACCACCAAATAGCGAAGTAATTGGAGCCTTAGTCAAAACATCTACATTGTAAAGAAGAAAAATGTTTAAATAGCAGTTTCGCAAATACGAAACACGTGGGTACGAAAAACATGAGGAAAGTAATTTTTTGTTGACTAAGAAAACAGAACGTGCAGTGACCACGTAAGCCAAGAATACAAGCCCAAAAGCCACCGGTGAGACCAAGGAGAATATCAGCCGACCCGAGCAGGAGCTCGGTCACCAATTAAAGGTTAGCTACCTTAGTACGACATTGGGTAGGAGATGCTTCATGGAATACCGAAGGGGAAAATGGTTTTCCTGGGAGCCAAGGAAAGAAGAAAAAATGAGTTCGGCTCGGACCAGCTTCTTGGTGAGAGGCACCGAGTCGGCAAAGTGTGATCCAAAGAAAAGAAGAATTAAAGACTTCGGCTCGGAGCGGCTTAAAAGACGAAAGCCAGTCGAATAAAGTGCGACCGGCTCTCAGAAAAATTCTTGAGTGATAAGTGCGGATATCAGAAATCGAGTGAATTATTCTCCCAGACATCGGTAAGTCCTATCTTCAGTATACTAACTATGTATCATATTAATTTTGTTTTCATTCTGTAAATTCAACCCTTTTTCAGAGTCCTTCAACGCATTCCTTCCAGCTCCTTCACACCGGCTAAATAAGACCTTCCGTCAACAAATACTGCGAAGGCCGAACCTCACGTACCTTTCAGCCTTTAGGTACCACTCGGCTAAATCTGAAAGAGGAGTTGGGCCCTTTGGGTTATCAAAGCCATTAAATAGTCAAAATTATTTTAAAAAGATTATCCGCCTATTACATTTGGTGATAGCGTATATTTTTACGGGTATTACAATGATCATTTATAAGCAAATAAGTGGCTGGACAAAACTGAAAAACTTAAACTCGGGCGAAATGACCACCATTTATAACATGCAGTCAAGGTTAGCAGGAATGGCTAGAACTTGGTTACACTGTTTGCCTAATGTCAATTATACATGGCCGGAATGGAAAACCTAATATCTAGAACCTTTGCAGATCATATAGACTATGCAAAAGTTTTCCGCAAAACACTAGATCAAAGTAAGCAGCCTAAAGAATCTATGACATGTTATTATTTTAAGAAAATGGAACTAATTAACACTTGTCAATTAAGTGGAACAAATGCCCTGTCTTGTGTGATTGACGGAATAAACAATACATCTATTAAAATTGCGGCAAGGGCTGGACGTTACATAACTGTAGAAGCACTTTTAGAGGAATACCTCGCAATGTTGCGTGAAGAATGCAGCACTTCGAGTGAATCGAGGCAGAAAAGCAGGAGTTAAGAAATCCACAGATAGAAAGACGGTCTAAGTCATATTCACGTCCAGACAAATCTACAAATGAAAAAATAAAGTGCTTCAAATGAAAGATGAAAGTACATTTTCATTCAAAATGGCCGAAGCCGAAGGTGGAATGTTCAAGGTGCGATTTGTTAAGACATGACGCACAGCATTGCTGAGTCAAACCTGGCAGCTTCTTTAAAAAAGGTGAGTCGAAACCTATTCGATCTCTGCTGCAATGATAAAGATTTAAACAGTTGTTATTTTATTGATTGTTTGGTAAATGGTAAATAATTAAGTGGTTATGTAGACTGGGGTTGTACTGCTGTATCAGAGATTCTAATGCCAAAAGTTTAGATTTGATCCGTAAACCAACATTGGTACTGTTACTGTTGTAATTACGTGGTTATATAGACTGGGGTTGTGCTGCTGTATCAGATATTCTAATGCCAAAAGTTTAGATTTGATCCGTAAACCAACATTGGTACTGTTACTGTTGTATTAAGAGGTAACCAGATAAGGTTATATAATCAAAACATGGTCTTCTTGATAAAATTGATACATTTTTATCTAGCAAAATCAACTTGTTGAAGTTAAAGTGTCTTAGAACGGATGTATTAAAACTCGATCCTATTACAAAAAAAAAGATATCAAAACCCAAACCAATGCCGATTTAAATGATGATCAGCTTAACACTTTGGTTAAACTTCTTAATATGTAACGTACTTGCTTTGCAACTTGACAAAACAGGTGTCGTAAAAATGTCAATTACATTGACCGATAACATTCTAGTGACGTACAGGCCCTATCGTTTACCTTATGCTCATCGAGAAAAAGGGAAATAGTAAAAGAACTCATGGACAATGGCATTGTTCGAGAGGCAGATTCAGCATACGCCAGTCCTATCCTACTTGTTAAAAAAACGGAGAGGAACGCATTTGTATTGATTATAGAGCAATACACCGGAAATGTTTAAAAATGAACCAGCCTCTTCCAAGGATTGATGATTTGTTAGATTACCGGGAGGGTAATACATTTTATAGCACCCTGGATTTAGCTTCTGGTTATCATCAGATAAGCTAAGTAAAATAAGAGAGGTACGTTAAAAAATATAAGTACAAAAGTAATTAAGAAAAAGCTTACTTAATCAGGTAAACTTTAATTAAAAAAATTACATTAGTCAAAATGTTTAAAAAATCATATTGTGGATGAAAAAAGGGTAAAGTAAAAGATAATGTTAATTTAAAATATTAAAATATATGGTATAGAGGAAAAGGGTTATTAAGAAACACTAGTAGTGTGAGGTCCTAAGGGCATAAATTGAAGAAGAAGGAATTAAAACATCGTTCTGAACAATGTAGAAGTATTGAAAGGGAAAGAAAAATTATTCCAATAGAAACTCGGTATGCTCTAATGGCAATCGAGGAGATATAGAGAGAATACTCCACAATTGGGAGAGTCCAAGACGGAAGTATTAAGGGAAATTGAAGGACACTAATGAAAGCGGGAATAGAAACCCTAACATTAGTGGAAGCTTGGGGGTTGGTTAGAATAAAATTCAACCAAAAGACCAACAGCATCGAGAACAGAACGACAACTGAAAAATGAATGGCAATAAAAAAGGAAATAATTGTCATTAAAGACAATTGACAATGGGAAGTAGTGTTCTAAGACTGAGCTAATAACTGAAGAATTACTAAATAAAGGAATACATAGTGATTCATAAAGTTATACATAATCTTTACAAAGTTAATCCGTTATGAACAAAAAAACACAAATTGATCAAAATATATAACAGAAAGTAATCGCCAATAATGGACTAATTAACATCAACATCAAGAAAAAGAAGAAAGTCTTAAAACAAAGCTACTTAATAATATCAAAGGGTAAACTTAAGAATATATAGTTATCATTTGGTTGTATTTGTTCATTAACACAATTGACAGGTGTTCAATAAACAAGATCTAATCTCCAAAGATTCTAAAAATCCAACCTAATGCCCTTATTACATGTATGTAAAAGTTTGATAACGAATGTGTCACTAGAATGATTTTCTAATAAAATGTCTCCTACAAACAATAACGAACCAACACTTATGAATCAGTCCCATTGGATAATGGTTATTAACTACCAACTGGTTAATTATATTAATCTCACTATTAAAAGAATCTTGAGACAAGGGTAGGGAGAAACATTTATAAAAGAAGGATCTAAAAGAAGCTCATTTTTGGGAAAGAGGATGGCAAGAGTAATAATCAATAAGACAATCAGTGGTAGAAGGTATTCTATAGATATCAAAATAAAAAGAACCATTAACCAAATCCTTAGTTATCAAAATATCCAAAAAAGAAATCTGGTTATTAACTTCCATTTCAGTAGAAAACTTGATTCTAGGGTGAAGAAAATGTATATAGGTGAGAAAGTTGTCTATATCAAAAGGAGTACCCTTAAACAAGACCAAACAATCATCTACATATGTCGAGTAGAATAAAATGTTATTCTTAAAGTTAGAATTCAAAAATAAACATCCAGAAGAATGTGTGTAGGAACATTATTAGAAATTAGCGATTTCCTAACCAATGAAATACAATTTCATAATTTGTAACATGACTTACAATTAAAATAAATTTTATTATTTAAGTTAAATGATTCATAATTATAAAAAATATTGATTAGGTTAGGTTAGGTTGGGGTCGTAGGAAAAACCGTGTACACAACGCGTTACGTTTCCTAAACTTTACTCGTGCGCAATATTTCACTTTACACACTTATGTAATATACTATTAATTAAAAATGTAAATGACAAACAAAACCTACTTTTATTTGCATATTATAAATATTATGTCGTAGATTATGATCCTAATATTCATAAATACAATTTTCTATAAACATATAAATTTCATAATGAAATTAGTTTTATTTATTTGACCAAGAATTCCTATTGTGGCACTTGGAATTACATAATGTCCCAGCATTTTTTATTTTGTATCCTCACATTTACCAAAACGACATGCTCATTGTGAATTAAATGTACACTTCCCTTAAAGGTGCAGATTAACCCGAAAATGTGCACATTTGCCACAATATCTTCTTTTACCATAACTTATATACATTATCATGATAAAACCTCCTTTAGAATATTTATCTCTAGAGAAAGACCCTTATATCCTTGTAGGCGACTTAACGCTCATCATACATTATGGGGGGGGTCCTGTCCTGGATGTGATTCAGTGTAGACAATAATTTACGTGTGATCAAAATTTGCTGTTTAAGCATCATATAAAGTGAATTAAAATAAAGAAAGTGCAACATAATAACCAATACACTGTAAGTACTTAATATAGATTTAAAAAATAACATATAAAATTGGAATAAGACATTTTATATAACCTCCAAACACATAAAATCCAAATAAATTCAAAAATAAAAGACAACATACACCAATAGAAGGAAAAAAACCGATAGATATCAGCTTATCACAAGCTAATTATCGCAGTCTAGCAAAAATAAACAGAGACGGATCCAGAAATTTATTTATAATTGGCAAATCGAACATCGGATTTTGGTCAGCTCGTTTTCTGGCTGAAAGTTGAATATAGTAGACTCTCAGTGCAAACAGGGGACGAGACGCCAAAACTGATAACGATTATCAAAATGGAAGTCTTTATAGAGGAAATGAGAGAGAAATTCAAAAAAATGGAAGAAAGAGACCAACATAGAGAGCAAAAGTTGGATTACATCAAAGATGAACTTGATTTATTGAAATCAGAAAGCAAAAACAGAAAACAAGAGAACGAAAAACTAAAAGAAGAAATAAAGCTACAAAACAAAAGAATAGAGGCTTTAGAAAAGGAAATGAGAAAGAAAAATTTAATGATATTTGGAATAGAGGAAACTGAAAACGAGGATTCAGCAATGCAACAACAAAAGGTAAAAGAAGTGTTGGATAAAACTGGAATACTGATAGAGACAAGACAAGATATAGCGGACATTAAGAGAATAGGGAAGGAAAACGAAAATAAGGATAGACCGACGCTAATAGAGATGATAAGCGGAAGTAAAAAAATTGAAATTTTGAAAATGACAAGAAATCTCAAGATTACGAAATGGACAATTAGTGAAGACTATCCAAAAGAAATACAGTTACAAAGAAGACAGTTGCTTAAACATATGAGACAAGCAAGGGAACAAGGATATATGGCAACAGTAAAATACAACAAACTTATAATAAACGGTACGGAATATACCATAGACGATGTAAAACAGTGGGAAACCGGAACACACTACACAGCCGAAACTAATTTGGAACAGACACCAAGTGGAAGAGGAATAACAAGAACTGCAAGTGAAAGAACTCCAGCAGATGAGGACGAAAGAAGGGAAGAATTAAATAAAATAACGAAACGGATACAAAAAAACTAGAGAAAGGGAGTATGGATCAGGATAGACATATGGCAACGGAAAAGGTTATGGATTGGAATAAGAGAAAGCAAGAAAAAAGGTTGAGAAAATAAATGTAGAAGATAAAATAAAAACGAACACAACAATACAGTTCACAAATGAGAGCAAAAACACAAAAAATAATCAAAACAAAGAACTTCAAAGAAACAAAAAGAAGGAAAAGAATAAAAACAAACAAACAAACATAGCGACTTGGAACATTAAAACAATGCTAAAACCAGGTAAAATGGAAGAAATAGGCAGAGAAATGGTAAAATATAATATAGATATTATGGCAGTTCAAGAAGTCAGATGGGAAAAAACTGGAGAAATATGGAAAGATCAGTACACTTTCTTTTACAGTGGAGAAAACAAGCAAGGTAAAAACGGAGTAGGATTTTTTGTCAAAAAAAATATTCGATATATGGTAATTAATTTCAAACCAATAAATGGAAGGGTCGCAACACTAAGATTGAAAATAAGGAAAAACACACTATCTATAGTAAACATATATGCACCGACAGAGACTACAGAATCACAAATAAAAGATGAATTCTATGAGACACTTATCAAGATCTGCGAAGAAATACCAAAGAAAGACGAAATAATAATACTAGGAGACGCAAATGCACAACTAGGGAAAGAAATATACTTAAGAGACGTAATAAACAATGGAAAAGGAACTATACATAACAAAACTAACGATAATGGACAAAGACTATGCCAACTTGCGGCACTAATGAATATGTCAATTTTATCAACAAAGTTTACACATCCAAAGAAACACAAAGTAACCTGGAGACACCCTGACGGACGCACAGAGAACCAAATTGATCACATACTAGCTACGGAGAAAATATCCAAAAAAACAGTAAATACAAGAACATACAGAGGGGCGAACGCAGATACAGATCATTACTTGGTAATAGCAAAAATAAGAGGTTTAAAAAACACAAAAAACTACAGGACATCAAAAAACACTCACTCTTTTAACGTAGATATTCTAAGGAATGAGGAAACTCAAAAAGTATACGAAGATAAAACTACCGAAAATATCAAAAACACCACAGCTGATAGTGTAGACGTTGAAAGCAGTTGGATAGAAATAAAGAACAGTGTATTAAATGCAGCGGAACAAGCATTAGGAAAGAAGGCCACACAAAAAACAATGAAACACTGGTATGATAAAGAGTGTGAGGAATTAAGGATACATAAAAATACAACAAGAATGAAATGGATAAATACAAAGCAAGCAGAAGACCGATTATCTTATAAAAAAACGAGGAATAAAGCAAATGCAGCATATAAAAAGAAAAAAAATAATTGGCTAAATGAAAAACTAAAAGAAATAGAACAAGATAGACGAAACAACAATTTAAAACAATTTTACAAGCAGATTAAAATACCGGCCAAAGGTTTTATCAGAACAAGAGGATTAAAAAATAAGAATGGTATCACTATACACGAATCAATGGAAATAATAAAAATATGGGAAGATTATTATAGTGGACTGTTGTGCGAGGAAGAGATAATATGTATAGAAAATAAAGAAAATATAATAACAATAGGAAAAGAAAATACACTAAATTGTCCTTCAGAAGAGGAAATTAAAAGAGAAATAAAAAAAACTCGGAACGGCAAAGCATCTGGGGAAGACAGAATAGCAGCAGAGATGTTAAAATATGGAGGTGAAGCACTACAGGAAAAAATTTATAAATTAATAAAACAAATTTGGACAGAAAACAAAATGCCAATTGAATGGTACACTGGAATAATCACACCAATTCATAAAAAAGGAGATAAAGAATTATGTAAAAATTATAGTCCCATAACTCTACTCAATACCACCTATAAAATACTTGCAAATATAATAAACCATAAATTGAAACTACATGCCGAAAAAATAATAGGGGACTATCAAAATGGATTTAGACCAGGCAAATCAACAGTTACAGCAATACATACCATCGAACAGATTCTAGAAAAATCCAAGGAATACAATATAGAACTGCATGTCATCTTTATCGACTTCAGAAAGGCATTTGACTCGGTAATAAGATCCAAGATAATAGATGAAATGGAACATCTAGGAATCCCAACGAAATTGAGAGAATTAATACAAATGACACTACAAAGCACTACAGGGAAAGTAAGATTTCAGGGTTTATTATCGAAGCAATTTAACGTAAATAAAGGAGTAAAACAAGGAGACCCAATATCCCCTACAATTTTTAATTTGGCACTTGAGGTCATCTTACGAAAGGCAAAGCTAAATAATAAAAATATCATGGTTAATGAAATCCAAGTAATTGCATATACTGACGACATCACAATTGTAGCAAAAACAAAAAAAGACTTAATAAACGCGATAGAAAAATTAGACAAAGAGGCACAAAAATTCGGATTACAAATAAATGAAGACAAAACAAAATATATGAGGGTGGGAAAACAAAATCAAAATGATGAGAGATTTTTAAAAGTAAACCATTATAAATACGAAAGTGTATCCACTTACAGTTACTTAGGAACATTGATAGGACAAACTTCAAAAGAAAGGATTAAAGAAAGAATCTTAAAAGGAAATCAAGCATTCGGAGTAAATAAGAAGTTACTAAAATATAAAACAATTCGCAAAAAAACAAAAATACAAATTTATAAAACATTAATCAGACCAGTCATTACGTATGCCCTAGAAACAACAACAATGAATAAAAAAGAAGACGACCTAAAAATATTGGAAAGAAAAATATTAAGAACAATACTTGGGACAAATATAACAGAGGAGGGAGAAATAAGTCAAAGAAAAAATGCAGAAATAGAAAAAGAATTAGGGGGAGAAAACATAGTAAGGTATATAAAAGCGAGAAGGCTAGAATGGATAGGTCATATTATGAGAAGAGCACCAACAGAAAATCTAAAGAAAATAACGACCTGGACACCTTTAAAGAATAGAAAAAGAGGAAGACCAAGAAGTAGATGGTGGGATCAAGTGGAGAAAGATATAAAACTATTAGAGATCAAAGACTGGAAAACCCTATGTAGAGACAGGAAAAAATGGAAAACTATAATAGTAAAGGCCAGGACAGATATAAGATTGTAGATAAACTGATACAAGAGGAGTAATCCACCTCGTTAAATGGATTAAATAAAGCGTTCGCGCTAGCCATAATCCCTCGGGATTTAACGGCATTGATGATGATGATGATACATTATGGGGGTCTCGTCACACATATGGTAGAAGTAAGACTATCATAAGTGATATTAACTGTACAGGTACCTGAATTCCCAATGCCGGATCTAATACTTATTTTAATACCTATTTTAGTCCTATTTCAATATTGATCTCAGTTTTAGTGACCTCAAGTAAGTACCTTCAATTATTTGGTCTACTGCAGTTAATTTTCATTATTTTCGTATGTTTATCTCCTCTCTAAAAACATAGATTGCCAGGAAAAGATTAAAAGCTTCTGAAGCCTAAAAAATATGGATTGACCAAACTATATTATTGAAACTGAACGAATCCATCAATTCAATCCATTCCTAATCAACGTTTAGATGATAACCGTCTCCTCTTTCACAAATTGTATCCATAGTGCTGCTGAAATAAATATCAGTTTTTTCACATGGACGGAAAACTGTCCCCTGGTGAAACTACACATGCAAACAAGTAAGTCAACAGCAGAAACTGTACAGCAGAACAAAAATGAAGAAAATCTAATTAACCTCAAAAACCTAGCTAAAGCTAGATACACCATTAATGTTAAAAAAAAAGACTTGATATAATACATCTGTTCTATAAATATCAAGGTGAAGTATGGAAAAAATAGGACAAATTCAAAAAACTCATTAAAAAATAAGGCACTATTAGTTAATGATACGATTTATTCTGAAAATTTCGAACCTTTCTAAAGAGTGGACGTACCTTATTTGCCAATTAGCAAATCGGTGTTATCTCTACATTCTAAACAAAAAATTATTTACCATTTTAAGTGATTTGTCAAATAAATTTATCTGGTTAAGTAAAAAATAAATTAAAACTTATGATTCCGATTAGCGGGGAAAGCTCCCCAAAAATATTGATGAAGATTCAAATATGGAATTTAGTAATACAGAACTCCCAGACTCCCCGGTAGACGAATTTATAGGATTCGAAAAGGATCAGATAAGAACCATATAAGCAGAAAGCTCTGCTATATTTTAACTGTTTACGATACGGTCATACTGGAAATCAGTGCAAGGGCAAGTCAAGGTGTGACAAATGCAGTGAATTTCATAATACTCAAGATTGCAAAGAGACTGAACTAACACCAAAATGTTTTAATTGTTCAGGTAATCATTTTACAATTAACTTAAAAGCATACCCGCAATTTAAAAGGCAAAAGACAATTAATGAGGCAATATCAAAAAACAATATTAGCTATCACAATGCAAATGTTTCAAACACTCAAATTTGTCTAATATGCAAATTGCGAATATTTTCTGTCCCAAATATTTTCCTCCCTTAAACTGCAGTCAACCCACAATCGATGCATCCCCATCGAATATATAGAATCTAACACCAAAAACAAACAATATAACCACAAACGCAAATCCTATCAACCCCAAATCTAAAAAAAGATAGACTCAATTTTACAATTACATCAAATCAAAGCACTCCAATTAAAGAAGTTTGGGATGAAGTAAACGGATATAAAAATAGGAAACAATCAAACAAATTTCAAATAGATCCTGAAGCTTAACCCCAAAATGACCATATGGTTATATACAAGGGTTATTAGACCCATAATAACCTACGGGTCAGTGGTATGGTGGACAAAGACACAGCAAACAGGAGCAGTAAGGCTATTAAGTAACATACAAATGTTAGCTTGCCTGTGCGTTACGGGGGCCATAAAAACTACTCCTTTAGCTGCACTGGAAGTCTTGTTAAACATTCCACCACTACACATATATATACAGGGCGAAGCGAGAGCAGCCATGCACAGATTAATACATAATCAGCAGCACATAAGCTAATCGCATGGGACTGATAATGGTAAGCTAATCAAGGAACTAAAAGCGGATAACATTTTGGGGCAACCCATTGACGCAACAGTCACGAGATATAGCTTTGCCAATAAATTTAAAATAGTTATACCAGGTAGGGAAGACTGGGAAAAAGGTGTACCCGTAGAGGCGGAGTCAACCTGGTACACGGACGGCTCAAAGACGCCGTATGGCGTGGGAGCCGGCGTAGTCGGAAGGAAACAAGGGATAACATTCCCAGTAAGTCTATCCCAAAATGCCACGATTTTTCAAGCAGAAATCACGGCAATTCACTACTGTGTAGAAGAAATTAAAAGGCTGGATAGGACGTACCGTTCAATAGCCATCTTCACAAACAGTCAGGCGGTGCTAAGGGCACTAGATTCTGTAGAGGTCAATTCTAGGCTAGTATGGGACTGTGTGCATGCTCTGAATACTCTGGGGGGTCGTAGCAAGGTTACGGTAGCTTGGGTACCAGGGCATAGGGGTCTAAAAGGCAATGAAAAGGCAGATGAAATGGCTAAACTAGGCTCATCAATGCCTTTTATTGGACCGGAACCTTTCTGCGGCATTGCAAAAAATACAATAAAGACGGCCATGAAAACATGGGTGGCACAAAAATCACGGGAATGGTGGTGGAATTCACCAGGACAAAGGCAAGCGAAACAGATCATAATGGAACATTCGCAAAAGTTTACGTCAGACTTATTGAGTAAAGACAGGAAAACGGTCAAAACTGTAGTAAGTCTATTGACGGGGCACTGTAAGCTAAACAGGCATCTTAAGCTGATGGGGTTGACAGAGACGGATCTGTGCAGATTCTCTCACCTAGAAGAGGAAACACCAGGGTGCCGATTCTCCGGCTTCGTAGAAGCGATCAAAGTGTCGGCGATTCTCCCTCCCTAATTTTCTGGGGAAGGTCCCTGGAGCTATTCTTGAATGGTGCGAATCAACCTCAATCGAGACTCCCCGTAGAATAAATGTTGACGATGTTGCCAGTGTTATTTGGAGCTTCAAAATAAGAAAAGAAGAATAATAATGTTTACAACCACTAATTAGTTGCGCAGTAACCGCAGTGCGTCGTTATTTGTTTTGCTTATGATTTCTTTTCTTTTGATAATTAATGGATTAATAATTTGTTGTGGATACCTAGTTTATGTATTTCAATTTAAGATATAAAACTCAGGCAAATATAGATATATAATGTTGTTCTTTGCGAATAATTAAGCTTTTTTAAAATATTAATCTTTCACTACTTTTAAATTAAAAATACCCTGTGCATTTTTGAATAGGTACTCCTGCCCTTTAACCTAAATTATATGTATCAAAAAATTTACCTTCTTTACTCTTTTAGCATGAAGAAACATTAGTTTTGTTGGGTAAACATCAAATTTGGTTCAACTATTTCCAAAATATAAAAAGTTGAAAATAGTATTTTGTTACTTTCAGATGCTGTAGAACCAAATCCATTTTTTAAAGTCAAATGCAAATATTAATGAGAATATTTTTTAGTTCCTTTTTTTGTAAATTTAATATACTTACCTAGTCACCATTATTAATTTTTAAAGTATTTTGTTTTTTTTTTGTTTGTAGAGTTTATATTTCTTAGTTATTTAATAAATTTGTATACATTTGTGTTGTTTATTTTATTTTTGTGTGCCTAACCCAAAGTGCCTTGTTAAATTAGTTAGAAATAAAAAAATTGTTTTGGTCCATAAAACATTTATTGATTATATAAAATGGGTTTAAATAATATTTTGTTGTATCATTCGTGCTCTTTGTAAATCTTCATTGGCTGTATTTTCTTGAATATCTGGTTTATCATTCCATCAATTCCATAACATACTTAACACTAACACGCATTTACATTAAATTAATGCTTACCGAAACATTTTAATAAACTGTGTATCTCTTAGTTCTTGAAAAGCGTGCTCCCTTACATGGTATTGCCTTCTTGGTTGATTATTTAAATCTTCAAGAACCTCCAAATCTCTTATTACTTCATGAACTAGTAAATATTCATCTATATCTTCCATTTTATAAATTAATCCAATCCACGAACTTAAGTTCGTGATCCAATCTCTAATTGAATTTAAAAAAAAAGTAACTTTAAAACTTAAAAAAGGCAAAATCTTCCAAACAAACGAAAATACTTGTATAAAACAAAAAATTATACCAAACACTGACTGACAACTGACCTAACCTAACCAAAAACAACAATTTTCAAAGACGAAAGACAGTAAACAGCTGACTGTTCTCTTAACTTTCGTTCGTTCTACTGCTTCAAAGGGAGAGAACGATGTTCTATTAAAAATACAGGGAGGGAGCTCATCCTTTTTGTCGAGAATAAGGCACCATCAAGTTTTAATAGAACCACGCCCATCTTTCTCTCGGGGAGCGCTGTTCCCTGGCCCGAGAATTCGCACCCAGAGCACATCTTATGTCAGTGCGACGGACTGGTAAATATGCGGTTCCTGACTTTAGGAGAAGAATATCCATTGGCAAGGGACTACATGAAGGTTACAGTCTCAAAGCTTATAGACTTCGTTAAGAGAGTCGGACTGGGGGATGTAATCTAGTTTTTCGAGGACCACAATAGATCTGAAAAGGTCGCAGTGGAATAGGCTTCTGGCCACCTCTTAAACATCTATCTATCCTGAAGCTGACTGGATAAATGAATTCTACACCAAAATATCGCCCCTTGGAGTCTGCAAAAAATGCACAATACACCATAATAATACATCTCTAATCTCAATATTCAATCTGTGGGAACTTGAACAAAACCTGAAAAAAACCAAAAATACCTTCCCCGCTAAGGATAACATTTCATACATGATAAATTGCCAATAGAACATAAAAAAGCTGTACTAGAACTGATAAACTCTCTCTGGACTAACAAAATAGGTACCTTTCCTTAAAATGGAAAGAATACATAGTATTACCCATCGAAAAACCAGGAAAGCCAGAAGGTAAACTGTCCAACTGAATTTATTCACAGGGAAACTCATCTACATGAGATTACCAACTCGGTAAAACCGCATTTACAAATCAATCAGCTTTTCTAAAATTAATCAACACATATTGGTTTACCACAGGGCAGTATCCTCAGCCAAATCCTCTATACCCTTTATACAATGGATCTTGAAACAATTACACCACCAAAATGAAAAATCGTACAATACGCCGATGATATTGCGTTATACACTACAGAAAATCACATGAAAGCAGATCCAAATACGGCATTACTCTTTTATAAAACAATGGTAAGATCAATATTATAAACTATAGAAGTCATCTATACGGAACAGCAGCTGAAACTCACCTAGTATACCTCAAATCCACACATATAAATATTACAAGCAGAAGCAATAGTACCACCACTTAAACTAAGAAGGCAACTATTAAGTAATATGTTTATGACTAAAATCTCAGCAAAGGAAGTATCAAACCTTAACAGGATAAATTAATAATAATTTATAAACAGTTCAGTTTGTCCCCCATAAATACTGGCATTTAAAAAAAATTCCATTTATAGTGAAAAGTTTCATGGAAATATCGAATCACCAATATTAATTCCATACAAACGAGAAAAAATCTTTTTCATACCCTTCTGAAAATTTTTTCATTTTCAGTATCGGTTCGACTTTCATAGCGTACACATCTACTCCATAAATTATTAAAAGAGCTTCGAGAAACCGACTTGTTAATTTACATTTTATTATCTTACAACAAAAAGACAAAGTAATTAGTGATAGAGATAAGTGATAAAAACAAACTTTAAAATGTTCCCTTCGGGGAATATTGTAGGTTTTACAAATGGACAAGCAATTTTTCAACAAAATAGCATATAGGGTGATTCATTCCTAAGTTCACAAAGTCAATTAAACAATAATCAAATGCAATGGAATGCAGAAATAAACACGGCTACATCCACAAGCAGACTACACAGCGGAGACCACATTCAAAGAATGACGTCAACCAGCGAGGAAGAAGATGAAATCCAGACAAATGATAATAATGAATGGCAAGTAATAAGAAGTACCAAAAGAAAAAAGTACTTAAAAAAATTCAAGTGAAATTGAAATAGGAAACCTCTGTCAATAGAAACAGACGACAATAATGAAAGTGCAGACACTGTAAAAATACCAAAGCCCCCACCAATATTTGTACACAGTGTACAAGATTACAAGATGGTGAGACAAATACAACAACTAGCCAATCACGAAGAGTATCAGACAAAAAGTTTAGTAAATAATGTCATCAAAATAAACTGTGAAACGCCAGAACTGTACAGAAAATTAGTTAAGGAACTAAAGGAAAAAAACATATACCATCATACCTACCAACTTAAAGAAGAACGAGCATACAGAATTGTGATCAGATACCTCCATCACTCTACTAATCTCGATGACATTAAAAAAGAACTATCACAGTTAGGACACAAAGTGAGAAACATAATCAATGCAAAACACAGACAAAATAAAGAACCACTTAATTTATTTTTTGTAGACCTAGAACCCGCACGAAATAATAAAGAAGTTTACAAAATAACGGGTCTACAAAACAAAGTAGTACGCGTAGACCTCCACGAACACAAAAAAACAACAGCTTAATACAATGCACCAGACGTCAACAGTATGGACATTCCAAATCTTATTGCAATAAACCATTTGTCTGTGTTAAATGCGAAGGTTTACATAATACCACCTCTTGTAAAAAATCTATAGAGACGCCAGCCACAAGTGCTTTATGCGGTGAAGGGCACACAGCAAACTACAGGGGATGCGAACATTATCAGAAACTTACTAAAGGGGGCAATAAAAGCAACGGACAACAGGCACCACCAGCAATTTATACAAATAGTGTATACTTAAGAAACACACACCAGCAATCCACTTCACTTCCTCATGATAAGAGCTATGCTGAAGTAACAAAACAGAACCAGGTAGATGATACAACCACTACGTTAGACAAATTCTTGGAAGAATTTAAGAACTTATTCAACCAACTAATGCAACAAAATAGCATGGTTCTCAATATGCTTACTATAATTATCAACAAAATAAAATAAAAATGGCCTTCCAAGTCATAAAGAAGAATTAAAAATTTTCCTAGATATGAATCTGGTAGATATACTTTTAATTAGCGAAACGCATTCTACAAATAGAACTTATTTTAATATGTCTAAATACAAACTTTATCATACTAATTATCCTGATGGCACATCACATGGTGGTACAGCAATTCTCATCAAAGAAAACAAGCATCACGAACTACTGAATTACTGAATTATTTTTTATTTATTTCAACTGGAACACCTACTTACTGGCCGACCGATCCTTACAAGACACCAGATTTATTAGATTTCTTCATAACAAGCGGTATTAGCAATACCTATACTGATATAACACCAAGTTACGACCTGACGTCGGACCACAGTCCAATAATAGCGACAATAAGCACAACAATTAAAACCCCGTCTACACAATAATGAAACAAATTGGGATACTCACAGACAAATAATACAGGAGAATATAGAATTATCAACGAAACTGAAAGAACCTGAGGAAATAGAAGAAGAATGTTATAAATATATCAGCTTATTACAAGATGCAGCTAAAACAGCTACCCCAGACAGCAACCCCAAAGAAACAACAACAATATACCTCTAGAAATAATAAAACTGGTAGCTGAAAAAAGGAGGGCCAGATCAATATGGCAACGAACACAAACACACCAGACAGCAGAAAAAGTTAAAATCGCATCAGTGACAAGCTAAAATCAAAACTTCAAGAAATCAGAAACGAATCATTTACCAATTACATTACTAACCTATCAAGGCAAGACAACTCTATATGGAAACCCATCAAAATCAAGAGGAAGCCTGTGATACCATTACCTCCAATACGTAGAAACTCAACACCCCCAGGGCCATGGGCAAAAAGCGATAAGGAGAAAGCCACGCTCTTTGCCAAACAAATAGCAGAAGTCTTTACACCCTATAATGACGACCAAGTACCTGATGTGGACCAGATACTAGCTGAACCTCTACAATCACAGCAGCGAATAAAATTAATCACTGCAAAAGAAATCAACGACGTATTTGCAACCTTAAACTTAAAAAAAGCACCGGGAAGGGATTTGATAACTGCGAAAATGCTGAAAGAATTGCCAAAAAAGGTCTAGTAAAACTACAATACTTATTTAATGCTACTCTCAGATCCAATCATTTGCCTCAAGTTCTAAAAATTGGTCAGATAATAATGATTCTGAAGCCTGGCAAAAATCCATCAGACATCTCATCTTATAGACCCATCAGCTTACTACCAACCATATCAAAGGTGCTTAAAAGACTTATTCTAAACAGAATAAATGCAGAAATAAATCCACAAAATTGGATTCCACATCACTAGTTCGGATTTCGCCAAAACCACTCAACCATACAACAATGTCATCGCATAGTGAATGTTATCAACCATTCATTTGAAAGCAAACAGTATTGTACAGCTGCCTTCCTAGACGTCAGCCAGGCTTTTGATAAAGTTTGGCATCCCGGCTTACTATGCAAGGTAAAAAGAGTTCTTCCAGCAAGCTATTTCATTCTATTAAAATCCTACTTACAAAAACGCCAGTTTCAAGTAAAAGTTAATGAAGAAATATCAAACCTTATGCCAATTCACTCTGGCGTGCCACAGGGAAGTATACTAGGACCAATATTATACATACTCTACCCGAGGGCTGGGTGCCTAACGGGCGCGTCCCCAGGTTGCGGATAGGGGATCCCCAGAGGAGTCGCCGAACTGCTTGAGTAGCTAACACTGCAATAGAGCGGGAAAGTGACAAATCTGGGGGTGTGCGTCTATAAGAACGGCATGGTCTGGCAGGAGCAATTAACAACTGCAATATTGCCAGACGGGTCACTCCTAAGGGCGTACCGCGGACTAACCCCCCCAATCCAAGGTGTAAGGTAACGTGCCGAGGGATGAATGGCCGCAGGGGCATATGCGGTCGCGAACGTTCCCCTGGGGGAACCGGGCAAAACCCCCTTGTATGCAGCCTTACTCCGGCATGCGGGGCTCTGCAGGAGTGGACCAACATTCCCTAGCTACTCGTGGGAACAACCATGGACAAGAAAAACAAAACAAAAGAGGAAAAAACAAAGCGGGAATACACCGTTAAATCGAAGCTCTCGGGAAGCTCCCCGGGAGGCACAAGGATAAATCTGAGGTGAGGAAGACCCTCCAAAGGCCCTCAACTTCCAGACAGCCTCCACTCCTAAACTAGGGAGAACCAGGAGGCAGGGACGACTCACTGAGACGAGGGCTCAGCGGAGCGGGCTGCAGATGGTACATGAGATACCTGTTAGGGAATGTCCCTTGAAGCAACAAGGAAAAAAGCCTTGGATCATAAAAGCCAAGAGCCTTCTTTTCAGAAAAGAAAGTGAACTGAGACGGTCATCAGTCCTGCTCAGAAAGTAATCAAAAGAAGGAAGGAGGAAGTGGGAAAACAGACCACTTCCTCAGTAGGTATGAGCAGCTATGCAGCTGCTCTAAAATCGGGGAAGATTGCCATTCTTCCCAAAGGGTTCCCTGAGATCATCCTCAGCGCGGAACAGCAAACTTTGGTGGAGGAGGCAATAGTGCAGGAAATGTTCGCTGGATAGGAGCACAAGCTCCAGTTCGGTGGCATTCACTTCAAGCCGGGCTACTTGGTAGTTGACTGTGAAACACCACAGTCAGCGGCGTGGCTAAGAGTGAAGGTGCCACATATTAGGAAGTGGGAGGGTGGAGAACTCACAACATGCAAGGGATCCCTAGATCACATGTTGTGACAGTTTTCCTCCCCAGAAGCAAGGGGCTATCAGCTGAGAAATTACTTCAGCTGATAGAGATCCAGAACGAGGGCCTAATGACGAGTAGGTAGAAGGTCCTGAGTGTTAAGGAAGAGGCAGCAGGGCAACTCTTGAGGGCGGCAATAGATGAGCTATCTTGCGCTACCCTTAAGAAAAATGGATGCACCATTTTTTACCGGTTCGGGAAGATCCCCGTTCACGGTATTAAACGGGAAGCAGAAAAAGAAAAGGAGACTCCGGAGAACAGCAGTGTGCCATTAACCACCGAAGTCGAGGAAGCGCCTCCGATGCCCTCTACATCGCGGGTACTGATGTGCCCAGCGATGCCGAGAGCATTGGAGACTACCACATCACCGATCTCTATCGGGATTCGGGAACCGACATGGAATTAAAAGAAGACAAGGACAAAACACTTGTCGGGGGGGAAGAAGAAACAGTTAAGTAGGGGCGGAAAGGGGAGGAGGAAAAAAATGGCGAGAATTAATATCGCTCAGATAAACGCCAAGGATCATCGGCGGTTATTTTAATGACGTTTATCAGAAACCAAATGGGATTAGTACTGATCCAGGAACCATGGGTTCGTGATGGTCAGGTGAGAGGACTCGCAAGCAGGGATGCCAAGATAATATATAAAGTAAGTAATGTTGACAAACCCAGAGCATGCATCTTGGTAAGTAACAGTATTAATCACTTTTGTGTTTCAGAATTCATGACGAGAGACCTTGTTCCGATTCGAGCAAACCTCGAGAATAGACGTCAAGCAGTCATGATCATCATGCTACTTTGCAGGGGACGGGACGGGACTGCACCGCCCACAGAACTGCAAAGACTAGTCGAGTACTGTGAACAGAAGAAGCTGCCGCTTCTCATAGGATGCGACGCTAACGGTCACAATACCATATGGGAAAGCACAGACACCAACGATAGAGGTGAGAAAATTTTAGACTTTATATTTAATAAGAATCTTGTTATACACAATATAGGGAATACCCTTACTTTTGTAACCAGAACAAGAAAGGAAGTACTAAGTACACCGAATCTTAAGGATAGGGTGAAAGATTGGAGATTGAACGAACCATCCCTCTCTGATCATAGAATGATTATGTTCAGATTAGAGTGTAATCCTCCTGAGCCAGCACTCAGGAGAAACCCCAGGAAAACTAACTGGGAAAATTACAACACTAACCTGAACATAAATCTTGCAAATCTCAAGAATAAAAGAAATGCCAGGAATCACCTGGCATTAGAAAATGATCTAATAGAACTGAACGAGGCAATACTCGATGCCTATGAATCCAGTTGTCCTCTCCAAAGGACCAGAAAAGCAAAAGATGCGATATGGTGGAACAGTCATCTGTCAAACCTAAGATCCGAGACGCTCTTCAACAGAGCCAAACGTAATGGAGATTGGCAGAGCTACACCGAGAAACTTACAACATATAATAAGGAGATTAGAAAAGCTAAAAGAAACAGCTTCAGAAAATTCTGCGAAGAAATAGACGCTACACCCGCTGCAGCAAGACTACACAAAGTCTTGGCAAAAGGAAAAGCAGACACTGTAATGGCACTACGGAAGTCAGATGGAGGCTTCACAGACAGCGAAAAAGAACGAGCTCTGCTCCTATTAGAAACTCACTTTCCCGGAGGAATCGTCCCTTCGGGAACAATAAGTGAGGAAGCTAAAAGACCTACCAGGGAAGACACTGCAATGGCAAAACACACATGCAGTGAAGAACGGCTGAGATGGGCTATGAACACCTTCCAGCAGTTCAAAACCCCTGGAACGGATGGAATATTTCCTGCCCTACTCCAACAGAGCCAAGACGCAGTAATTCCACACTTGATCCAAATTAGTCGGAGCAGCCTTGAACTGGGATACATACCAGAAGCGTGGAGAAGGGCCGAAATCACTTTTATCCCAAAAGTAGAAAAACGGGACACTACGCACCTCAAATCCCTTAGACCGATCAGCCTCACATCGTTTGTTCTCAAAACGATGGAAAAAGCTGTAGACAACTATAGTAGAACAGAAATTTTGGAACAGGTGCCATTGCACCCTCGTCAACATGCGTACCAAGCGGGAAAGTCCACGGAAACCGCTTTAACACAATTAACTGACGAAATCCAAGACGCTCTTAATAAAAAAGAGACCGTGGTATGTGCCTTTCTAGACATAGAAGGTGCCTTTGACAATACGCCACTTGAGGCAGTCAAAAGAGCACGGATTGAGAAAGGAGTAGATAGAACGACTTCCATTTGGATGTCGCTACTGCTATCTACAAGAATCGCAGAAATGGAGGCAGGACAAGACACTATCTTCATTAATGCGACCAGAGGCTCTCCACAGGGGGGAGTTGCATCCCCGCTTATGTGGAGTCTCACTGTGGACAGTCTTCTCTGTCAATTGACTAGGGAAGGCATACCATGTCAAGGGTATTCCGACGACATGTTTATCCTGGCAAAAGGGAAGTACGAAAATGTCCTCTGTGATATTGTTCAAAGAGGATTGAACATTGCGGAACAATGGTGTGACTCGGTGGGACTCAGCATCAACCCCACCAAAACCACACTAGTAGCCTTTACAAGGAAAAAGAAACCTAATCTAAAAATCATAAAAATAGGGGAGAACATCGTCGAGTGGAAAACAGAGGTAAAATATCTAAGGCTAATCCTAGATAGCAGGTTACTCTGAAACAAACACGAAGACGAAGTAATACACAAAGCAACCAAGGCCCTCATAGTGTGTAGGAACATTGCAGGGAAGAACTGGGGATGTAACCCACGTATCCTGCAATGGATGTACACAGCAATAGTGAGACCATTAATCACATATGTGGCTTGGGCGTAAGGGCTAATCTGAATACGACGAGGAAAAACCTCTCGAAGATTCAGAGACTAGCCTGTTCATGTATTACTGGAGCAATGGGAACTTGCCCCACTGCTGCAATGGAGGTGATTTTAAACTTAACCCCACTGCACATTCTGCTAGAAAATGTAAGGAAGAAAACAATATATATAGAATGATCAAAGAAGGAATTATCAGGGAAAAACCTCGATCACTTTAATTTGATCAAACTTGGGAAATGCCCCAAGATGATATGCCAAAGAAATTTAACTTTGTGAGAAAATTCATCAAAAAGTTGATTAATAAATCTGAATGGGATGAAGACACCATACAGAATTTAAACCAGAATGCCATAAAATGGTATACGGACGGTTCCAAGCTAGACGAGGGAACTGGGATATGAGTTTTTGGACCGAGAGCCAAATACTCAGAAAGCTTGGGCACATACCCGAGTATCTTTCAAGCAGAAGTCCGTACCATCGAAAGATGTGTGGAATTCAATATTGGAAGAAACTACCGCAGACAAGAGATTGTGATCATGTCGGATAGTCAAGCAGCGATCAAAGCGCTGAGCTCAAATATAATCAGTTCGAAGATGGTTTCGGTATGCCTAGGCAAACTAAATGAACTGGGCCAGAAGAACACTGTCACCCTCCTATGGGTCCCGGGACACATAGGAATAGAGGGGAACGAAACAGCAGATAAGCTGGCAAAAAAAGGAGCTGAAACCCCACATTTGGGACCAGAACCATCTTGTGGGATCAGCAATAGAGTAATCTTAGGAAAACTAAGGAAAGAAATGGAGAAGGAAAAATCCAAGTACTGGAATCAGCTGGAAGGACTGAGGCAATCTAAGATCCTACTGGGGAACTATGACCAGAAGAGATCTCTTAGCTGCCTCAACCTCAGTAAAAAAAAAGGCTCCGAATTCTAACGGGAATATTAACCGGGCATTGCCGGTTAAGAAGGCACATGAAGAAACTAGGGTTAGCAGATGAAGCAAAGTGCAGATTCTGTGAGGAAGGGGATGAAACCTCAATTCACATACTCTCAGAATGCCCTGCCTTGCAAAATTCTAGGGCTAGATACCTAGGAGCACATGAAATAGAGGAAGGGGATCTACCTGATTTGAAGCCCGACGATGTCCTATACTTCCTCAGGAAAATACTGGCCAAATTATAAATACTATAAAGATAATAATAATAATTTTATTAAGTTTTATAGATATTTTAATGTAATTTTAATTTGTGGGAAGTTGAGGTAATCAAACGTAAATAAATATCTTATACCCTAATATCAACAGAGATTGGTTTATGGTGTGGCCAGCATCCTATCAAAATTTCAACTAATTCAAATTATGAAAATTATATTATGTATTATAATTGGTGTACCAACGTAAGGCACAAATTAAAAATCTCTTATTAAATTTACTTTATCAAATTATATCATAATATAATTACTTTATAATGCTTACTTTATAATATTTAAAGATGGATCAAAATACAATGAACAAACAGGCTGCGCATTCTACCACTAAAACAAGGAACACCATACCAAATATAATTTACCAAAGGCTTCTATCTGTACAGCAGAAATTACATTAATTTTAAAAGCAATGAAGTCTATATCGAACTCAGATAATAATATGTAATGGTCACGTACAGTAGTTGCAATTAAAAAATATGAACATAAAGAGAAGAGAACACTATATTGATGCAGAAACTTTGAATCTATACCACAAAATTCATACCAAAAACAAAATGGTCCACTATATATGGATAAAAGCACACGCTGGTATAAATGGTAGGAAAATAGCTGATAAATTCGTAAAAGAAGTCTTAAAATCAGGCGCAAAACTAGAATTTAAACCTCCACCTCCCGACGTCCCGACTTGTTTATATTACAAAAACAATGAATTAAAGAAAAATGGCAACTGGATGAAAATTTATGAAACACCAGGAAAGAATTTCCATACAACGTTGGTTCCATAATACTATGAACACAAATTCTATAGTTACAATTAATTGAGTACTTGCAAATCATGCACTTGTGGGAATATTGGTAAATTTACACATTCTACTTGAGTGTCCGCCAAACAATCTCAGTATTAAGAAATTGTATAACCAGTTAATAACTTCCAGTATAAATCTTCCAATAGACCTAAATTGTATTATTTTTACAGAAAATTTTACACCTCTCCTTTTTAACCTTTTTTCTTGCATAGATAAGACGTAACCGTATATTAAGTTGTAAAAATCAGCATGATATAGCTTTTTCCTGGTTTTTCCATATCATTGCACAGTTATACTGATTTTAGAGGGAAATACATTCAGGATAATTCCTCAGGGCTAATAACATCTAGGCTATAATATTGTTATGTCTAACTTTAGCGAAACAGCTGTAATTGCATTTTAAAAAAAGTGAAAGTTTCGTTTAAAAGTTTCGTTCGTGTTGTTTTTTGTTTTTAATAAGAGTGACTTTCGTAGAGTAAGGGTTAGTACAATAAATTTCATTTTTTCAAATAACTAAAGTTTCAGGAAAACATAAAATAAATATGTTTATGTTACTCACTTGAGCAATGACTTTTGTTACAATGTGGCTGGTTTGAGGGGCAACCATTAGTAAACCAGAAGATGCAGCTCCAGCCCCAGGTCCAAACAAAGTAATGCTATCTCTATCTCCATTAAAGTTTTCAGCATTATCATAAATCCATCTTAATGCCATTGCTTGGTCCAATATTCCATAATTTCCTGGTGAGTTCACATCACCTGTACTAAGAAAACCTAAGGCACCTAAGCGATAATTTATAGTAACAACCACTACTTTATAAAAGGTTGCTAATATGTGCCCAGGAAAAGTATTAGAAGCTCCATGTATAAAATCACCTCCATGAATGTAAAACATTACTGGATATTTGTGTCCTGTTCCTTCGGTCTAAAAACAAAATAAATTAATCCATTGGTTACTATTGAAAAATTAATACACAAACTTACCAAATCTGGAGTAAAAACATTGAGGTATAAACAGTCCTCATCAACATCTCTGATACCAAATTTAATTCCTGTATACCTCACAGGTTGAGGACAAGCTGGACCAAAATCAACAGCTTGCATTATTTGCCAACCTCTATGAATTCTTGGAGGCTAAAAATCAAAGTTTTTACAAGTACAAATAAAGATAATTCTAATTAAGTAAATAAAAACTATATGCTTATTAGTTAGACACATTTTTCAAATTATAATTAGTGTAGGAACTTAAAAATTAATATAAATTATACAGTTTTTTAAATTTCTTTATAATTTGGATATATAATTTGTAATAGAATTAAAAGTAATATCTTTATTTTATAATATTAACAAATTAAAAACATTTGCCTAAAATACATATATATATATATATATATATATATATATATATATATATATATATATATAAAAAAATTTTTTCGGAAAAATGCTTTATTATAAAACTCTTCTCCAAAATATCACAGGGATAACAGCCAAAAATACTTTAGGTTTTAATAAAGTGAACTCTTTTTTACTTGACCAAGCTTTCGGAAAATATATATATATATATATTTAAATATCCAAGAATACTGACTAATAAATATATATATATATATATGTTTTGTTGCAATTCAAAAACATCTAGCTCATTGAAAATTGTTAGAGATTCAGATTTAACTGGTAATCGAGATAAAAAGTCAGCGTTAAAGTGATCTGTAGTATTTTTATATCAAATATCATATTAAATTGATTGTGGTAACCTTTACTTTGTGGAAGTCCATCTTACTAAGAACAATAAATAACTGAACGGTTGAACTAAACTTCCACTATTTATCGCAAAATACGTTTTTAAATGCAATTACAGCTGTTTTGCTGAAAACTAGCATCGTCAGATTGACATATTGAAGTCACTTCAGGTCGAAGTAACTGTGAAGCTGTTATACCGGCAGTAAGACGATGTACATGAAATACGAAAACGACCGTTTGTGTTCATTTATTGGGAAATTGTCTGTTATTTTAAACAATGAAATATCTGCTCCTGTATCTAGTATAAAAGTATCTACCTTTCTCGAAATATTCCTCTGCATGTATACAAAATTAACAAGATAAATTAAAATTAAGAATAAGTCTTTCACTATTACTAGCTATCTTTTTAAAAAAAATGTTTGATTCTCGCATTCTACATTTATATACAAAGTAGTTAGTGGATGAATCCAGATCACATCTGCGCCTGCTTGTCGGAGTCCTTACCGGTCACTGTGGACTCAGAAGACATCTACATCTCTTGGATATAGTCGAAGACCCAGACTGTCCCAACTGTGGGGAGGAGGAGACTGTTTACCACTTCCTGGAGACATTTTTGGTGTGCGAAGAATCGAGGAAGAAGATTTGCACACCCTCCCCCCCAAGGAACGTCATGGCTTTCATACGAGGCGTTTCGGTAGGGCACCAAACGAGTGATTATACGGAGGGGGGAGAACCTGGGGTATGGCAAAAAGGGCCCACTTGCCTGGCGCCGGGCATCAGCCACCCTGTCCATTACATTCGTTCATTCATTACATTCAAATATTTCTATTTATGTTTTCGGTCATTTTTAAATAACCGGTCCTTGCACTGCACTTCCTGACCCTACCTTAGACCTAGGAGAGCGAGTGCACTGAACTACTGCACTGCACTGCACTGCACTGCACTACAATAAAGAACGGGTTTCCTCTACGTTCCACTGCAATAAAAAACGCTTCGGTGATAACACCACAATATCCAAAATCAAAGGATTTTCAAGAATTGGTACGAACTCAACAAGTTTACTTCAACCCTACTCCACTGAAAATTGCAGAAATTTTCCTACTACATCAACTGAAACAACAGGAGGGTGAATCTATACAACAATATATCACTACTTTACAGAACATGTCAATTTTTTTGCAATTTTGGCGATTATTTGAGGAAAGCATCACGCAATGATTTTTTTAAGGTTTATGTAATGATAAAATTTAAAGTAGTTTATTAGAAAAGAAGGACTTGGCATTATATGATAACTCGTATTTTTTGGAACAGCCTTACCCTAAGAACGTGTGAAGGAAGAAATCTTCAAATACTTATCAAATTGATTTTCAAAATGAAAAACCAGCTGAGGAGATAATAGCAATTGAATTTGATCAAAACAATTAGAGAGAAAATTTTTATCAAACCTTGGTTGTTAATGACAAAGAAATCACTTTCGAAGTAGACCATGGTGCTGCAGTATCAGTTATAAGTATGCGTAAATTTGATTTACTATTTCCAAATACTAGGTACCATCAGTCAAATAGATCTCAAATTAATTTCCTACTGTACAACGTCTCTTAAAGTTTTAGGGTATTTATCTTGCAAGGTTTCATTTAAGTATAAAAATATTGATTCAAACTTGTATGTTATTACAGTTGACAGAGATCCACTATTAGGTAGGGAATGGATTCATCAAATGCATTTGAATTTATTTTCTACTTCTCTTGACCATATTATTAATACATCTACGAAATTGTTGGTCAAGGAACAAGAGGAAAAATAACCAAGTGTGTTTACAGCTGAAATTGGAAAATTTAAGGGTATTGTTGGTTTGATAAATAAAATTATTTAGTGGACTGTATACTGATTTATTTTAATATATAAACAAAAATTTTACAATACGTGAATTTCGTTACAACAAGCTTTGTTTTCACCTTAACGGTCGAACAGCAAGTGGGGTGCGAATAGCGTGACAGGTTTACATAGGGGTGCTATTGCGCGCGCTTTATAAAAGTGTTTACAGTTCCGTAGGGTGTTAAACATACCCCCGGCCTTGACAGAACAAAGTTCTTCAATGTTTTATTGAGTCAGTTTATGGGTAACACACACACTTTATTCACAGCCCGAGTTATTAGTATATTTTGAGTTTTTACATTTACAACTCGGACAATGTCATCTTTCCCGGGACAGCACTTAATTACACGGCCCAATTGCCATATTCTTGGTGGGAGGTCTTCATTCTTGAGAAGGACAAGATCTCCGGGCTTAATTGCTTTTTGCGGACGTTTTCACTTCGTACGAATTTAATATACCTTCAATCTGCACTAGCAATGTGTAAAAATCCTCATAAGTAAGAGGTTGTGAAACTAGTCTTTTTATATGGTGTTTAGTTGATTTTATGCCGGCTTCCCATATACCCCCAAAGTGTGGTGAACGGGCTGGGATAAAATGCCATTTTATCTGTTCAGAATTATACCTTTCATAAAATTGGTCACTATTGTTTTTAAAAAACTCCGATAATTTTGATAATTCGTTATTAGCCCCTACAAAATTAGAACCATTATCAGAGTATATATTTTTTGGTTTACCTCGCCTATTTATAAATCTATTAAAAGCAGCAAAAAATGCATTAGTAGTTAATTCGGAAGCCAATTCCAAGTGTACCGCTTTAGTAGCCATGCACACGAACAAACATAAGTAAGATTTTAATAATTTAGCCTTAATAAAAAATGGACCACCGTAATCTACTCCTACATTATAAAATGGCGAATAATTGTTAACACGAAACTCAGTTAAGTTACCCATTAGATAACTATTGTTTTTTGGATTTGCCTTAAAGCAAATGATACACCTATTTATTACGTTTTTACAGCTATTTCTACCAGAAATTGGCCAGTATTTATCACGAACAGAACACAATAAGGTTTGTATACCACAGTGTAGTAAACGTTCATGTTCATTACGTAAAATTAGAGTTGTTAAATGATTACTCTTTGGTAAAATAACAGGGAATTTTTTTATCATAGGTTTGTTTAGCGTTACGAATTCTTCCTCCAACTCTCAATAAACCATCACAAGGAACGGGTTTAAAGATAGTATTTTACTTTTGTTATTTATTACCCGATTTTTTTGCAAGTTTTCGTAATCATCAGAAAAATTTGAAATTTGTACTGCTTTAGTTACAGTCTTAGAAGAACAAGAAATATTAAGTTAAAACGCAATAACGTTTTTGTTTGTTTTGTTGAATTTAAAAAAACCTTTTTTAGTTTAAACTTAATGATTTTGTTTACAAGATTTCTCATTGTTTTTTCATTGTTTTTATTAGTTTTAAAATAGTAAAAAAGATTAGAAATATTATATATAATCAGATTTTGCGTTGTAAATTATTATTAGATTATTATTATTGATTATAATTTCATCGTTCATCTTTAGTTTGATATTTAAAATATTTAATAGTATTGTGAAAAGTAAAACATTTTGTAAAGTAGTAATTAAATAAAATTTTTAAAAAAGCATCTTCGAATTCGTTAAACATAATTGGCGCAGTCAGTAGGATGTTAAAAGAAGATCAGTAGGATGGTAAAGAAGATATATTTGAATAAAAGAAGAAATTAAAATTATTTTCCAAAGTAGACGAACAAAATATCGTTTACGTCCATTTTAATGGTTTGTTGGAGGACCTACGTTGGAAGAAGAAATAAATGTTATTAAAATAAGAAGATTAAAAAATTTTTAAATAAAGTATTAATCGCTAGAGAGGGATCAGCCTTGTCCACTCTTATTAGCAAGAATAATAATAAATTATATGAATAAAGAAGAAAGAAGAAAGAAGTAAGAAGTAAGAAGAAAGAAGTAAGAAGAAAGAAGTAAGAAGAAAGAAGTAAGAAGAAAGAAGTAGAAACTACCCCGCTAGAGAGAGGATCAACCTTGTCCGCTCTTATTGGCAACTAGAATTCGAAGAAGTTCCGAAGAAGAAGTAGTTTATGTGAGTAAATCCTATTATACCATCCATATATTTTTTACCTTATATTTTACCTTGATACATTTTATTTAATGACAGAAATTGTTAATAATTTAATTGAACAAATTAGTAATTTAGATATAAATAACGAAATGGCTCAACCAAATTATCAATTAATAAGATACCAAGCAGATAATATTCCTCCATTTGATGGTAACCCCAAACAAATTAATAGATTTATTAGATGTTGTGAAAATTTTTTAAATAACCATAAAGATAGAAACAATGTTAATGCACCAATAAATATATGTTTATTTGATACAATATTAAGTAAATTAACTGATAGGGCTGCAGATTTGATTGCTTCTCGCACAGAATTAGATACCTGGTTAAAAGTTAAAGATTCATTATTAGTAACATTTTCTGATCAAAGATCCATAGATTGTTTAGTACAAGACATAATTTCATTAAAACCGAATCGTAATGAAAGTCCACTAGATTTTGGATTAAGAATTCAAGATTCACGTAGTCTGTTATTTTCAAAAATTAATTTAAGTGATGATAGTAGAGAATTAAAACTATTAAAAATACAACAATACGATGATTTGTGTCTGAAAACATTCATAAATGGATTGAACTATCATATGCAGTTAGTTGTAAGACTTAAAAATCCTGATTCAATAGAACAGGCAATGGCTTTTGTTAAAGAGGAAGAAAACTTTTTATATTTTAAAAATAATTCAAACAATAATAATAATAGTAATATTAGAAATAATTCAAATAATAACATTAATAATAGAAATAATTCCCGAAATCAAAATAATAGTTTAAATAGAAACAATAATAATTATAATAATAATTTTAATAGAAATAATAATAATAATTATAATAACAATTTCAATAGAAATAATTTTAACAATAATAATTATTATAATAGAAATAATAATAATAATAATAGAAATAATAATTTTAATGGAAATAATAACAATTATAGTAGTTATACCAGTAACGGTCAATCAAATTTTAATCCAAGTCTCACTAATTTTTCAAATTTTAATTCCCCATCATCTTTTAAAACTCAGTCTAATAATCCTAATTTCAGGCAAAATTTCAGACCTAATTTCCCAAATGCCCAATTCCAAACATATCGTTCAGATAATATTCCAAGTCCAGAACCAATGGACATTTCTTCTAATAACTCCCGAAGGACCAGTAGTAATCGTCAACCCAATAATTATTTTACACATCAAAATAATTCAAACAATAATAACAATAATAATATAAATAATTCTCGCAATCATAATAATAATAATTTTAATAGAAATAATTTTAATAATAATAATTATAATAGAAATAATAACAATTTTAATAAAAATGATAATTATCATAGAAGTAATAATTTTAAAAGAACTATTAATAATTATCATGAAAATTATAGTAATTATAATATTTATAATAAAAATGAACAAATGCAAAGATCTTCTAATTATAATAATAATTTAAATTATCAACAACAATATTATAATAGACATACAAATAATTTTAATAATATACCGAATTTCAATTCCCGACCCTTCTTTAATCCGCAATCGAACAATCCTAATTTCAGATCTAATTTTAATTCTAATTTTAATCAGAACTCCAGAACAAATTTCAATCCGAGAAATAATAATTTCAGACCCCAATTTCAATCATTTCGTCCAAGTAATATTCAAAGACCAGAACCCATGGATACGTCCATGACATCTTCCAGTAATTCTCGTAGAACTAACAGTAATAACAATAATTGTAGTTTCAATAATTATTTCAAAAATCAACATAATTCTCCCCCAAATTTCAAACATAAGGAATTATTCACTCATCAAGTCAATTCTAAAGAAAAACAAAATGAAACCCAAGATGATGAAGAAATGTTAAATAATAATATAAAATGCAATATTATTAAAAATAAGCCCATTAATAATTGTAAATTAGAAGAATTTGAGTACTCAAGTATTTATAAACCTGAAAAAAATTATAGTGGATCTGCAACATTAAGTAGAATTGAATTAAATACGTTTGAGACGGCATCGAGAATTAATAATGTAGGTGATATTGATTTTGACATAAATGAATTTTTAAGAGAGTTTGATGAATTGCAAGAATTAAATAATAATAATAATGAAAATATTCAAATAAATGATATACCTTTAGAAAATTCTGATACTGAAACAGCACATAGTAACGAGTCATCACCAGATCAATGTTTTAATATTTTAGATGAAATTATAAATAACAAACCTTATCAAATTATAGTAAAGAAATCTCCGTATTCCCCATATTTTAAAAGAAATTTAGAAACCTTTGATGGAAATAAAATTATTAGAGTTACTTTACCAGACGATCCGAAAATGATAATTAAATTTTTAAAAGAAAATGCTTGTAAAAATACATTATATATTTATTTTTTATCCCCCGAATTAAGAAATACATTTCAAGAAGTATGGAAAAAATATTTTACTAAATTAAAATTAATAGAATGTACTAAGTTAATTAATAATGTTATGCCAGATGAAAGAATTGAGTTAATAAAATATAAACATGAAGGTAAAACAAATCATAGAGGAATTAATGAAACTATTCAATTTTTAAAAAATAATTATTATTGGAAATCAATGAAAAAAGATGTAACTAAATATATTAATGATTGTGAGATTTGTCAAAAAGCTAAATATAATAGAAAACCAATTGCTGAACCATTAATTTTAATTAATACACCCTCTAAACCGTTTGAAATAATACATATTGACACTTATAAAAATGGAAATCATAAATTTTTAACTATATTAGATAAATTTTCAAAGTACGGTCAAGCATTACCTTATTTTGGCACTGCTGTGTCAGCTTGCCAACAATTGGTACAATTTTTTACATATTTCGGTATACCCGAACAAATAGTAGCAGATAACGGCGGAGAGTTTAAAAATGATATATTAAAAGAATTATTAAAAGCTTATAATATTAAAATACATTTTACCACACCGTATCATCATGAGTCAAATTCCCCTGTAGAAAGATTTCATTCAACAATTACGGAACATATTAGAATTTTAAAAGAAAAAGATAATAATAGTGATATAAATTCTTTAAGGTTTAAGTGGAGTCGACTATATTTTGATTCTCAAACGCGAGATGGCGGTGCGAGCACTCTGCTAGTTCTGTTCCTTTTCTATGAATACAGTAATCTGTAAACGTCTCTACAAAATTTAATACCTTGGAAAAAACATTCGCAAGTAGTCACTAGATGCTAAACGAAAATTGTGCGGCAAGATGTTGTTCTCTTTATGCGAAATTGCCACATCTACACCAAATTTTATAGTCGTTATTCGTTTTTCGCTTTCTTGTTTGTGCTGAGTGGTTTTAGTGATTTATTGTTTTTATATAGCTGCTATTTCCATAAAATTAATAAATACATAACCTATATAAATTAAATTCCCAAAACTCAATTTTTTTACCACAATCTAATACATAGGTGGAATTTTTGTAGATTAATAATATTTGATATGCTTAATTTTTCGCCAGCAAGAACAAACCGCAGAATGGATTTTCACAAAATTTTCACCAAAAATCGGATAAGTGAAAATATAGAGCTGATTATATTTGGGAAAAATATGAACGTAGGAAGGGGTTTTTTAGAGGGGATAAATATTTGAAAAAATCATAAAGAAAGATATCTGATTCAAATAAAATTTTTCAGAAATATTTAAAATTGTCAACATTTATTTTCCGAAATATAAAACCCTCATTGGTGTACATTGAGGGGGTTTTGGGAAGGTTGAAAATTTAATAAAATCGAAGAAATTAACTAATGATCTGATCAGTGGCCTCGTGGTAAGAATTGTAAGGTGTTCTGCGATTTTTTAAAAAAGTTTACCTTGTAAGGGGGACAGAGCTGGGTAGTATCCAGATACTTTTTATGTATTCGGAAGCTGTATCCGGATACTTTTTAAATTTTATATCCGGTATCCGTATCCGTAGCCAAATTTTAAAGTATCCGGTATCCGGATACTTTTTTTGATATTCGGATACTTTTAAATATTTATCGCCCGCCGATAATGCATAACACTGCCCTTCCTTTTCTCTTTTACAACTATGATTGATACGCCTAAAAGAAAAGCTTTAAGCGATTAACACTTTGAGGTATTGGTACTTACAAGGCAAATGCACTTCACTTCTGACTTCGTCAGCAATTGGAATACTTTCTGTATTAGTACGTTTTTATTTTAATTTAATGTTTCCTTATAAGTTTAGGTTCTAGTTTTATTATTCCTAAGCAATAAACAATTTTTTGAGTACTTTCTGATTTCTTTCTCCAATTAATGTATATTACATTAAAAATACATGCATATTACACAGTTCTAATAATAATAATTTATGGCCTTGTTAAAAAAGTATCCTTCAAAGTATCCGAAAAAAATATCCGGATACATTTTGAGTATCCGATATCCGGACACTTTTTTTCAGTATCCGACCCAACTCTGAAGGGTGGTTCTCTCCCATCAATTTTATCGTCGTTTCTTCGCCTTTCGTGTTGAAATATTGGATGTCTGGAGCCGAAAAATTAATAAGTCCACGAAATATTCCCAGATTCTCGGAAGTCAATCTCTCATTATGTCCCCGAAGCTCCACAAAATTTAACAGAATTAATTTATTTTATATCGATTCTTCGACACATTTTCAATATGTTTCTGTATATTTAGTTGGCCCTAGTAACGTTAATTTCATACAATTATGAAGATGGCTTTTAGAATTTTTAGGTTTTCTTTATTTTCAAACTCAAATACTCTAGATTCGAGTATTTTAGCAATCAACGATTTAAGCTTAAAATTCTACCTGACTTTTATTACTCTGTTCCAGCACACTTATTCTTACTACAAAGATAAACCTTTACAAGGTTTGCAGTATGTTTACAAAATGTTAAAATAAATGGAAACTTTCACTTTTTCAAACAAAATAATATTAACTATGAAGAAAATAATATTTTAACAGAGATAAACTATTGTAGGTACCTACATGAAATCAATATTTCAACATAAGTAAATAAAGATTCTTAAACCTCATTGTTTCTTTTATGTGAATTCCCCTTTTAAGTATCTTACCCATTCACCTGTCCGCAATTTAAGATATCAAGTATTGTACCGATAATTTACGACCGCTCACAAAAAAAGCTGCAAATTTCCACTACATCAAAGGAGTTACCAGACTTATTAGAATATCTTTGGATGATGCCTATACATCGTCGGATATATCTAGCAGTAAATAGATAAATAAATAAATATCAATAGTAGGTTTTTTTGGTAAATATAATTTACAAGTTATGGTATTCAGTATAATATCCAAATATTAGATAGATAGATTTAATTACGACTTTACATTATAAATTGTTCCCTGAAAAATCTCTTCTAAAAAACTTGGACCTAACTTGGAATTAAGTAGGTAACCTTAATTTAATCTACACCACTAAAACTTCAGTAAATAGTCTGTAATACAGGCTCTGTTAAATAAATAATGTCAATTTTTACTTTATCGAATTTACACAGGGTGTCCGGGAAAAGTTTGTTATTATTTAAAATAATTATAATTTATCTAGTTTTAAATTTAATAATATCTTAATGGATATCATTAAATTTCAGGTTCTGGATATTTAATACTACTGTTAACGTATGGCCGTAGAAAAATAAGTATTCAATGAGATAATGTAACAACTGTAGTCGCATTTAAAATATAATATACACATTTGTATTTATTGTACTATTATCGACTATTTTTTATTGCTGATAAGTAAATAAAAATTGTTTTATTTTTACCTACCTATTTTCGTAAAATGTTAGGTTAGGTTACCTATTTAATATGTTAAAAAGCCACCTATTCATTAAATTTTGTAGCTCCCCCTGCTTAATAAATTAGGTACCTAAAATTAGGTAACCAAAAATTCAAACTGAAATCTGCATCTAAATGCTAATTAAACCACAAATGTAAGACTTTATTGTTGTCTCTTGATTTTATTGTTTATATTTTTTCTTATATAGTTGTACCTATAAAGCGACAAAATAATAATTGTACTTTAGAGCTAGACAAAATGAGGTATGAAAACTTAAAAAAAATGTCTAACCTGTTTTTAATTTCTAACCTGTTTAAAACTAAAAATTGACCTGCTACACGATTTTTCAATGTCGCCGTTTTAGAAATTAACTAATTTATTTCTTTCATTTGCACCATGTATATGCTCGAGGCATACCTATGTCATTGAAAGATTAAAAACAGACCCTTCTTTTTTTTGTTGGCTTCGTTATCGAGCAGTAATAATACCATTGTATAAACAGACATAGTAGGACAACCCAATGCTTTATTTTCTTTGACACAATTTGGGACGACCACCAGATGTCGGTAAAGACTTGGTCCCAATTTTAAAAATAAAGACTAATTTTACTAATGTTTGGTAGATGGCGGTGCGTCAGAAAATAAATTCTCACTATTTTCTATAGGGGTAATCGCAATTGTTGTGCTCTTGTTGCAAAGTTTATTATTGACGATCTTAGTATCAACTAATTCGTTGTTATAGTTTGTGGTTTGCGGTTATTTTGTTTTTGGAGTGTTTGTATTATAGTTATAGTTTATTTATTATTAAAAAACTTTACTTAGTGACAGAAAAACTGAATAGTGTTGTGATTGATTTTTTATTTTGAGGTAAGCATAAATCAAAAATGATTGCTATTCATTAGACATACATTTATATCCGGTAAATAATACATATATAAATTTTACAGATGTCAGGACATTATAGTATGTTTACTACCAATGCGGTAATTCCACATACAAAGATTCAACTATCAGAATGTTTCGATTCCCATACGCAGCAGTATGTCAACAATGGATAATAAACTCAGGTAAGACTAATATTTTTTCAAATAAAAAATAATAAATTTATACGCTTAAAATAATTGAATTATATTAAAATTTTAAATGACACTAAGACGGATTAATTGTTTTTAATCAAAAATCAAATCAAAAACATTTTGAAATATATATAATATAATCAATGTCTATTTTTAACTTAATAGTTGTTAAAAATGTTTTATGTTAAACTATGTTTAATATAAAAGTCTTAAACCGGTGATTTTTAAAATGTTTTTTCATTACAATAAAGAAATAAAACATAAAATTTGAAAACATTAAATTAATTTTTTTATTGAAAAGTAATGTATATCGATACCGTGGTCCTTGACACAGTTCTTATAAAACTATAATATGTACATTAAGACTATGACACTGGAATTTTGTTAATTTGAAATCAGCTGACTTGCATAAAGTTTTCTGTATTACGGAAATAAAATTCGTTGATATATTTTTAAAAATGGACCATCCTGGTAAAGACAAGTAGTAGAGTTAAAAAACTAAAATTTTTAAACATTTTTCTAAGAGCAACAATTTGATGTAAACTTAATTTTTAATTTTGTTCGACAAACATCAAACAAAAAATCAACTGTCACTTCATAATAAATCGCAACGTTGTTATTCTTTTTTATGTATCTATGCTTATTACCATTGTAGCATTATTAAATTTTATATGTGTACTTGTAATTAAAAAAAACGACTTGAATTCTCTTCACTTGGCTACATTTTTAAAAAATTAAAATATTTTCTGCTTTAAAAGTTTTATAATTGAAAAATATTAAATAAATATAAAAATGTAATTCAATTTTGGACTGGTTTAATAAACATTTTCGTATTTTTTCTTGCAAAAAATAATTTTGATAATTTATTAGCTTAGACAATAAATTTTTGTTGCTATAAACAAGCCGTTATGTTAAACCCCATGATTCAACCTCTACTTTAATATAACAATAGGTACCGTTTTCTCCACAACAATTTTACCGTACTTCCGGTAATATCGATAATCTCAATAATTCTAAATAAACCAATAATTTATGAATATAAAAATTTGGTCACTCAACATTGTACAACAGTGTACAAGATAAAATTCCTAAAAATGTAGTTAATGGCTTAAACGATTCGAAATAGTTTTAGAAAAAGAAGTATTTTTATTTTTTTCGGTTAAAAAATTACAATAATTGTTATTAGCAAAAAACTGTTGGAAAAAACCCCACCAGCTTCTTCCCAATACCTCCAAAAAAGTATAACTGATTGTTTAAATAATAAAAAAAATTCTGAAAGTGCGGTAAATTTCAACAAAAATTCTCAATTCACGGAATTGTAACTCTATACTATTTTCACCATGTACTAGCGTGAAAAAATAATAAAAAGAAATCGAATTAGTGCTTTGAATTTGTCGCGCTTAACAATAATAATAATGATAGAATAATAATAATCTTTAATGTTTCTAAACAAAAAATTACAGCAACGGTTTGGTTATATATATTTTATTATTACAACATAGTTTAATAAATCATATTTATAAGTTTTAATCAAATTAGATTATAAAGTTATTGGCATTTTTTTATTAATAGTAATTATTTACATTGCAGGAAATGCTTCTTTGGCGACCCTGAGTTCGAATATTCTGAAGGGAAAATTTATATGTAGCAAGCATTTCGATCCTGTACTTCTGAATTCCAAACGTTTACCAAAGACTGCTGTTCCACAAAAATATGATGATCAAATGCCGTTTTCTGAGTTATCTGTAGCAGCAGGTTTGCGACAGTATACCATCAACCAATAAAAATACTTTTGATTGTGACGAAAGTGAGAGTTTGAGCGAAACGAGTACAAAAACCATCGATCCATTTATACTCCAGTTGATTGATATGCCCTCATCTCCTCTTCTTTTGGAAAAAGATCATAAAGAAATAACGACTCTTAAAAAGCGTTTACAGGAGTTTCAAAAAAAAATTAACAGATTAACAAACTAACATAAAAAAAGTAAAAATTCTCAAGAAGTAAAAAAAAACTCTAAGTTAGCAATACTACAAAACAAATAATGTTATCTATTTATCCATCCTAAAATATATTTTAAGTGATATAAAATTTTTACATAAAATCCTTGTGTATTTAATTTTAGCGGAATATTTCATTCCTATCATAATTTTAGGCAATAAACCGCAGGTAGAAAAAAGGTTTGAAACAATTTTAAAGATATAACGGATAACAATTATTACTAACATATTTCTACATTGTTAAGTACAAAATCCAACTATTTTTTTAATTTACATTTACTTTATGTATGATTTTTACTTTAATAAATGTTTTTAGTTGCTCAGAACGAAAAATGTAATTAGATTATTATTGTAGAAACTTTTTGTAAAAATCCATGTTATTATAAACCACACACAAAAAGTTGCTTAGAATCTGACGATGGTAATTATTATCCAAACAGCTCTCATTGAATTATTGAATTTTTATAATAAATCGTTGAAATATTCTTTAAACATTAATTTTTTTTGGTATTTATGATGATGTAATTATTTATGAATAAATATTTTTTGTAGTATTTTTTTATTTATTGTAGAAATCCTTACTTTTTGGAAATCCGTAATATGAAAATTAAACAAATACATTTTTAGTAAAAATTCCCACTATGTATTATTCTAACAATCCTTTTTATAGTAAATGACAGCTTTTTCGACTAAATGAAAGATCGTCATAATGAAGTTACATTTTTTAAGACAACAATTTTAAAGATATATTATTAGCCCTAAGGAATAATCCTGATCCTGATTTTTACTATAACTTTATGTTTTATCAATATATAAACTGTTTGTTTTGATTAAGCTTAATTTTATAAATAGATAATACAATAAAATATTAAGCTATTCTAAGCATCAGTACGATATAGTTTTCAACTGTTTTTTCTATATCATTGCACAGCGCTGATCTTAGATGAAAACATTTCCGGGATAATCACTTTTTTCAAATCCCAAAAAACGGTAAAATTTTTGAAAAATTGAAACGTACAAAGAAAGGTCATAAAATAGTACCGAGGTCCGAAGGTACTTTAGAATAACAATACTTTTTATTTTAATAAGCTAATATGTATTAAAAAATTAAATTTAATTTAATTTACTTTATCTTTACAACCCTGTAATTAATGAAAATCAATTTTTACAGATAATTTATGCTGACTTTCTGCTCTCAGTACCAGCAGAATATTTCTTTCTATGTTTAATTTTTTTAAAAATACTTACTCACTTTTTTAGTATTAAAAAAATCATTCTATTTAAAATGTATTGGCTAAAAGTTTTACGCCTACATCTCCATGAAGAAATTCGGCTAAATAATAAATTTATCGAACAACCCCTATTTTCTTTGCGATCAAAAACTGTAATTTATTTTGTATATTTACTCTATTCGTCATCAGGTACCACCACGTTACGGGCGTACAGAGCTTCAAAATTATCTACCATAAGGATTGTCCTACTATGTCTTTTTATACAATGATAATACTAAAGAAGTTAAACTTTACATTCTAACCCACTCTCTGTATCTTAATCGATAAAATAATAATTGTACTTTAGAAGCTATACAAAATGAGGTATCAATCAATTTCTTGAGTGTCTAGGTTATAATATTAAATCGGCAACACTGTTAAACGATGTTCCTAAAAATCACACCATCTGTGTGTGCTTTACTGAAATGTTTTTAAAAGTTCTGCATAGCCATGTAGACGTCAGCACCTCCCAGAGGTAAAAATTTAATGTGCGAATTTTAAATCGTATTATTGTTATATTTGAATTTTGTAAAACAAACGTTTTTAAATAACAATTTTTTTTTGTAAAATACTTAAAAACATATCCATTCAATTGTTTCAAACTTTAAAATAAAAAAAAATATTCGAATAAATGATTTAGGCATGAATTAATATTTTTTTATTTTTTTGTGTCAAAACTGTACATTCAAAAATTTTCAAAAAATTTGTATATATTTTATTAAAGAAGATGCATAATATTACAAAAAATAGTTCAAATCGTTCGACTAGTTTTTGAGTTTTATACGTGAGAAAACATAGTTTTTCTTGTTTTTCCCGAAAACAACTCGAGCGATTTTGATTAAATTTTCGGAAAATACTAGTCGCGATATAATACATATTCATGAATTTTTTCAAAATTTTTGAATGTGTAGTTATTTTTTCCGGGGGTCCACTTAAACCTTAATGCCATATGCAATTATTGCTTATAACAGTACAATTCATTCGACAACCGGATTTACCCCTTTCGAGTTAGTGTCAGGACATACTGTTAGTAAAGATCCCTTGTCAGTATTGCCATCAGCGGCTTACACACAATTTGTTAATTCTCATAAAGAAAATACCCAAGCATTGTATTCAGCAGTTAAAGAAAAATCATTAAAACAAAAACAAAAAGTAATTGATAAAATTAATCAGAGTAGAATAAATAGAAACCCTCCAATTGGTTCAACAGTATATAGAAAATTAGAAAATAGAAAAGGAAAACAAAAGAATAAATTTGATGGTCCATATATTTTAACGAAAATATTAGAAAACGGTAAAATTGAAATTGAAAATCCTCAAACAAAAAACAAATATATCACGCATTTGAATGAAACTAAAATAATTCCTTTAATTACAGATACTTGTTTGGTTGATTCGGAATCTAACGAATCAAACATAGAATAAATTATTTAATTAAATAAATTCAATTACATTATAATAAATTTGAAAGCTCAATCTTGATATGAATATAAAAAAAAGAATATTTAATTTAATTCAAACATATTTATATTTTTAAATTTATAAACAATTATTATATTAAACAGTTTATGTTATCTTAAAGAAAATTTAAGTTACTATATTTTATAAAAATAATTACTTTGCATAAATTTTATTTTTAATTTATTTGTAGGAAGCAATTAGAAATGTAATTTTGAATTATCATTCTAAAATAAAATTTAAGTTAGGAAAAGAATTTATTATGAAATAATATTTAATTTTAAAATGCCAATATTTAAAAAATGTATCAATCCTTTATTCCTTTAATCCAATCCAATGATTTAACCCTTCCTTTACTCACAGAAGATATGACGGACTATGTAATTTTTAATAAATATCAAAACATTTTCAATAGTGTTAAAGACATTTTCTAAGTAAAGACAATTCAGTTTGAACATTTAATTTTAGTAAATTTATGAACTTTTGTAAGTGAAAAATTAAGAACTTTAAAAGAAAGTAACATGGAAAAAGGAAGATAGATAGTTTAAGAAGATAAGAAGATTGGAGAAGCTCAAGAATTCGCTTCTTTCTAAGGAGGGAGGAGTTACAGTCTTAGAAGAACAAGAAATATTAAGTTAAAACGCAATAACGTTTTTGTTTGTTTTGTTGAATTTAAAAAAACCTTTTTTAGTTTAAACTTAATGATTTTGTTTACAAGATTTCTCATTGTTTTTTCATTGTTTTTATTAGTTTTAAAATAGTAAAAAAGATTAGAAATATTATATATAATCAGATTTTGCGTTGTAAATTATTATTAGATTATTATTATTGATTATAATTTCATCGTTCATCTTTAGTTTGATATTTAAAATATTTAATAGTATTGTGAAAAGTAAAACATTTTGTAAAGTAGTAATTAAATAAAATTTTTAAAAAAGCATCTTCGAATTCGTTAAACATAATTCTTTAATAAGTAATTTTAACGAGTATTCTAATTCGGTAACCTCTAAAGGATCTGTTTTTCTTTCACATTTTTTAACTCTTAAATTATAAATGAAACGAACTATGATCGCTAGAGTTTTTTGTAATTTTATTAAGGAAGAAGAGTTATTAATTAGGTTGTTTATTAAGTCATAATTATTTATACTAACATGTACAATATTTTTTGTTCCGGAAGATCTTTTATTTGTAAACTTGTGTCTAAATTCCAATTAGAGTTTTCCAATTGAAACCAAGTAGGACCATGCCACCATAGTTTATTGTTGTTTAGGTTGTTTAAAGTTGTACCTCGGGATATTAAGTCAGCTGGATTATCCAAAGATTTGACATGGAACCACCTCCTTTTATCTGTAAGTGATTGTATTTCAGTTGAACGATGGGCCACGAACGTTTTCCATTTGTCTGGTGAACCTTTAATCCAACCAAGTGTAATCATAGAATCGGTCCAATAAAATATTTCATCAAAATTTACATTTAAAATGTTTTTAACTTTATTCATTAAATTAGCAAGTAGCAATGCACCATTTAATTCTAAACGAGGTAAACTAATTTTCTTTATTGGTGCAACACGTGATTTTGCGCATAGTAAGTTTGAAATTATATCTCCAGATGGCATAATGCATCTTGTATAAATGCACGCTCCATAAGCTCTCGGAACGCATCGGAAAACCCGTGTAATTCGCATTTTTTGTAGTCAGAAACAAGTGCTTGCCTAGGTATAGATAAGTCGGATAAATTCATCAAATCTTCATGAAATGATGACCAAGTCTTTACTATGTTTTGTGGAACTTCATCGTCCCAACCTAATTTTAGTTTCCACAGGTCTTGCATTAAAAGTTTTGGGATTAATATAAGAGGTCCCAAAAGACCTAGTGGGTCAAATATTTGACATGTGCTAGACAAAATTAGCATAAATGAGAAGTTGTTCAAGTTGATCAGATCAACATAATCTTGACAACTTTCGAGTGTAGGTCTAAAACAAATTACCAATAAATTTGTATGACGATGTATTTTTTATAAAAGATATATATTTTACATCCACCAAACTAAAAATCAGCTTGTTATTGTGGGCCCGTGGACTATTACTTTTTTACCATATTCACTGCTTTGTCCAAATCAACCAATTCATTTTGGAAAAATATTAATGATATTTTAGGCCTCTAGTTTAGGAATTCCCTAAGTTAACCTTTTGAGTGTTCGCATCGGAAACGAACATAGCGTCGTATAAATCTTTTTTCGTCGTCGCGTTGCCGTTGATCACACGCCAAAAAGTGCCTACACGCGTGAAAACCGTTCATATAAATACTCGCAAAGTGGATAGATTTTTATTAAATAAGCATGTCCGTAGTTCAAATGATAGTGATAAAGCATCTACTAGTGGCGGTGGAGAAGCAAATATCGTAAATACGATGATAGCTATTTGGACATCTCGAGACAATTCATCCAACTATGGCTGATAAATCTCCTGATTTTTTTCACCGGAAATTGCAAAGTGTAAATAAAATGAAAAAAGTTTTCACTCAGCAGGCCTCTGTACCTAAACACGCATCATTAGCATCATTCAAAGTGGCAAACAAGGTGGAAAAATGCAAAAAACTTCATACTAAATATTATGGGGATGGGAGAATCACATGAAAAAGTAATTTCCAAAATACCCCTATCTAACAATATTATAAGTAGAAGAATCCATGACATTGCTGAGGATCTCAATTACCATAATTAATAGAAAAAATGAAAAGCAAGGATTTTGGTTTGCAACTCGACGAGGCCACTGACAATAATGATGATGCACATTATCCACAACTGCAGTTGTGGATAACAAAGTTAAAAGAAGGTAGCAGTCAAGATTGCTTCCCGCAATTGTATAATTATGCAGCATCAAATGAACTGGTTGTTGCCCTTTTTACCTAGCGAAAGCTCACCGAATGGTTTTCGAAGTACTTTGCAGATGATGATGTAAAATTTGCATGGATCCAAGACCGCGACTCACCAGACTCTACTCCAAGTTGTGTTCCAGTAGAGCGGAGCCGTAGCATGGTCATCAAAACCACATCCTTGATATATATATATCAAGAGGGGTGAGACCGAGGATTACCTCCATCGCTCTAGTTGGTGTAGTTCTCATGCTTCCTGTTATGTTAAGGCATGCTGGTCTTTGTAAATGGTCCAGTTTGCGGACGACTGTCAGCTGGTTTGTTTTGACTCCCCAGGCAATCGCGCCCTAGATTAGCATAGGTCTTATGATTGCAGTGTAGATCCACTCCGTAACCCTTGGTGACAATCCCCAGGTATAGTATAACTGAAATAAGTTGCTACGAAGAGTACCGCCTAGCGGCAAATTTTGCTTTGTCGGTACATTGTCTCCATAGGCGTGTATGTCCGTGTGTATTACAAATTACATAATCGTTTTTTAAATTAAGCGTTTTTATACTTCGTAGTAATTCTTTCTTTGTCGTTGCCTTTTCCGGACTAATGTTCCTATTTTTCATAAATTCTAAAATATCTGCCTTCTTTGAACTAGAATTTGGAATTTTATTTAATATCCGCGAATGATAGGAAGCATTGTCCATAACGACTACTGAATTTGGAGGAATGTTAGGAAGAAGCTGCTCTTGAAACCATTTTTCATATAAATCTGCAGTCATATCCTCATAGTAGTCGGCTGTACATTGCTTAATATTTTTTATTTTTCGCAGACAGTAGTAACGCATTTTGTATAAAACCGTTTTCACTTCCGGCTTGAAGAATTATTATACGCTTTCCTCTCGACCATGGTGCATTTAAACTACACTTTTGAGAATGATCTACCCAGCCATACTGAACAGTAGGTATCATGTGTGTCAAACCAAGTCTCATCTAGGTAAACTATATGCCTTTTTAATTCACGATAATTCCTTACTTTATCTAAATACAATAATACGCCGCGATTCCATTATAACCATTCGTTTATCTATTTTCTTACAATTAAAAGCGCATTCTAATAGTACCTGTACCGCCAAAGTTTCTAAGCTTTTATAATTATAATCAGGATAATCTCCTAATTTTCCTTTGAACGATTTCTAAAGTCAATACAATTTTTTCTTAATATAAATTATAAATCGTTCGCTTTATAACATCTTTTGTAGCATCATAAACATTTTGTTTTTTTGTTTTTCAGCACCTGCGAATGATCTATAACGTCACCGCGCTTAATAACCCTAAAAAAATAGTGTAAATAGAAATTTTGGTTAAGGTTTATATGGACCTATCACATCACTCGTTTCTGGTCCTAGAGATGGCTCTGTCCACCTAATTAAATTTTGTAAAAATTTTAGAAATCTACCTTATCTAGAGATGGCTCTGTCCACCTAATTAAATTTTGTTAAAATTTTAGAAATCTACCTAACCTAACCAGAATAATTTTGGGTAATAATAGTTTAATTCTTTTCTAAAAGAGGCTACTAGTGTCGTTAGGAGATTTAAAGGGACAGGTACTTGAAGGTGTTGCCATATTTCGAAATTAAATTGATATATATATAAATCGTTTGTAATGGAATGTTATTTGATATATCTTTATGAACAAAGGCATCTAGAGAAATGAAAAGTAGCTGGGATGAATTGTTGTTTTAGGATTTAAAATAAGTAAGAAATTAGTGGTCAAAAAATGTTTAGCTTCGTGGAGCTCTTCTTATTTAGAGGTTATGCAAAATACAATTTTAAAAGTTTATTCGGTCTGTTTTATGCATGGATCGTACTTGAAAATGCGTACTCAATATGTAATAGTAGATTTTTCATATTATCTGCGTAAAATGATTTTTTTAATGACGTCTGATACAACATTAATTCTCTGGAATATGCCATTAAATCACGAAATACAAAATTAAAAGTAAATATATGTTATGTAAAATATATTAAGAAATATTTATAACGTTTCTGATCGAGAATTATTGGAGAATTTATGTTAAAAGAATTGTTAAATTATTATTCCAAGAAATGAAAATATTTATGATAAATAACCAATTAATAATTGAATCTGTAAAAAATAAATCCTATAAAAAGTAATACTTCATGTTTATTTTGTGACTTATTTTGGCAGTGAAATGTTATCTTCCTCGATTAAAAAGAGTCTTTTTAAAAGGTGAAAAAAAAGCTTCAATAGATATGCAAGATTTGGACAGTTGTAATTGTTTACTTACCAAAATTTAAACTTTATAAAAATATTTTATTCAGCCGTAAATTAGACCAATAACAATATGAAATAGATGTTTCATATTTACGAGAAGGTTTTAAATAACTATGAATAGGTAACAATCGGGATTTAGGTAATAAAACTGAACAAAATAAATACTAAATGGGTAGTAAACAGGTATAAGCTGTGTATTATTATTTCAAAGTAGCAGTAATTGTGTGATACGGTAGTTTATTGATTGTGCTTTAGTGATTATTATTTTATAAACAATATGGTGCTTACTAAAAAGATGAAAAGAGGATGCTTAAGACCTACACGCCTTATTATAAGTACCATCCGCAAGCGGTTCTGTAGAATGCCGATTTTAGACTCTACTACGACAGGCCTATTATGACCGATAGACAGGTGACAAATAACCGGCCAGATATCGTAGTGGTGGTTAAAAAAGCCACAGAATTATAACCTACAGGTTATAATTCTGTGAAAAAGCTAACACAATTCTTTTGGTAAATGTCGCTGTAACAAATAATAACAACGTCATAGATAAGTACAAGGATAAAATTACAAAGTACACCGATCTTGCGATTGAACTTGGGCAGATGTGGCATGCAAAGAAGGTAGAGGTGGTATCACTAATCGTATCGTCGACAGGTTTTATTCCCAGAAATCTGCATGACAGCCTAAACAAACTGGGCATTCATAAGAATACGTACATTGATATGCAGAACGCAGTAATTTTGAACACATGTCACACTGTCCGTAAATTTCTAAGTATGTGATCATTGAGCCTAATCCCAAGTACAATTATAATAGTTTCTCTTATGTACTGCTGTCGTTATTTGGGGTTTCAGGTAATATTGGTTATAACTTTTTAAATACCCGGTATAACATAATAAAACTTTACATTGTTGTGATGTGGAAGTGAAGCAGATTTCAAATTTTAAATTAAATACAGGGTGTTCCATTTAAAAAAACATAAGTTTGGTGTGCCACCATCTTATGGAACACCCTGTAAGATTGTAACTAATTTTAAAATGTGGAGTTTAAAGCTGCTAACAATTTTCGTCAATAACTTTTTTTTGTAATTTTTACTATAACAGGCCTACTGAGCTTCCTTACACTAACCAATCACCCTGTATAACAGAAACATCATGTCGCTTTCGAAAAACTATATAATTAAAAAATTCTTTTAACCTGACTCATAGACATTGAGAGATTAATTTTTACAGATGTTTTTACTTTACTTTTTATATCATTTTCATAGTCTTATTTAAATTTTATTATAATTCTATTAAAAAATGACATTAAAATTTTTTTTAAAAAATAAAGTAATTTTATAACACATACAGCCCTAGGCAATCAATAGAGTGATAAAATATCTGTCCAGTTTTAGTTATAAATTTCTATTCGTCTGTTTTTAGGAATTTTTCAAACTTCTAGGTATTAAATTTTAAAACCGTAAATAAATAAAATTTATAAAGGGAAGATACACGTGTTACTTAATCAAGGTACTAGGTAAAATGTTTCTTTTAAGTTTATACCTACGAGGATGTCGACAGAAACACAAAAAAACAATTATAATATAAGACAAAATGTTTTTTTACAATAGGAAACCTACATTCAAAGCCGACAAGGATCAATTTAAGATAACGAATTAAACCTAATTTCATTAGGAGTTCAGAAAATATGCTTTTAATTTTAATATTTTCTGCTAAACTAAAGAATAATCTGGCAACAATGTATTCTTGTTGACCCTAAATCTATTAAAATTTCAGTTTAAGAGCCAATGCTGCATTAGCGCTTTCACCATTTAAACATTTTATCAAATATCAGCTAATAAAATGTTTATATATTTAAAACTTGCTGATAATTAATAGCAATAAGTAAATATACGTGAACTTGCACAAATAGACCTCAAAATAAAGTAAAATAATTGGACAAATCTATGAAAAATTGTCTTTTTTTCAAAAAACCCTTTTTTTTTGTTAATATTGCATGAAAATTTCCCAAATTTTCAGGACGTATGTGGTTCACGATAGCGCATAAGCTATGCATATTTAAATTTTAAATATTGTTGATATTGATTACGAATGGTAATTAATTTCTATTAATTAAAAAAAGTTAAGATTAAACATGCATAGCTTCTGCAACTAGCTGTCAGTAATATGCCCTTAAAATTTTATCCAAATATGTCTTCTCTTAACGGAGAAAAACGGTACCAAAGAAGAGATCAAATTCAAATTTTTAAACTACTGATAAAAGCGCCCTCATACAGATTAATTCCTGTACACTCCGCAAATCTTAAGTGTTTTAATGTGCCGATGTGCGTGAACCCTTGAATTGTAAGAATTAGCGGACCAGCTGGAAAAATAAACTATTATAGACGAATATACGTTAATAATTTATTTGGCCAACCGATGGGTGTATTGCTTAGGGGATGCAAGCTTTATTCCTAATGTTTGATTGTAAGATTCTTAGACCATATACAAATAGACTGGCTGTTACGTCATTTTTCTGAACAACATACTGAAGCCAATATTATCTCTCTTTGTCGCATGAAGTTCGTGGAGCTACGGGATGAGGTGTGTGGGCGGTACTGTTTACAAACAAAAAATACCAGCGGCGCAAAGGTCTTTTAATAGATACCTAACAAGGTTTTAACTCTAATCAAAATTCTTAAATCATAACTTTAACCCAAAATTAATACAACGAAAACAATAACACAAATAGTTTATGAACAGGGTAAGATTAATGTTTACATATGATTCGCAATGTTCCATGCTATAAGAGACAGTGCAGTCGAAGATATACGAAAACAACCGAAGAAGTTTTGATCAAACGTGGATTTGTTTGTAAACATATAGTTATAGAACACAACATAAAGTTATTTTGGCTTCACAACAAGGACAGAAAATTGACGTCTATTTGTATATGGTCTAAGGTAAGATTGCAGTTCTATTGTTATTGTTTGTTGGCGTTTTTAAATAGTAAAATTTTTAAATTTGTGGACATTTTTTATATATTATTAAGACATTTGGACAAATATTTTAAACTTGTATATATATTATTAAAGAAAAGTAAACAAGTACAAATATTGGTTATATAGGGTGTATTTATGTATATATACAGGGTGATTGATTAGTGTGAGGAAGCTCAGTAGATCTGTTATAGTGAAAAATACAAAAAAAACTTATTGACAAAAATTGTAGGCAACTTTAAACTCCACATTTTAAAATTAGTTACAATCTTACAGGGTGTTCCATAAGATGGTGGCACACCAAACTTATGTTTTTTTTTAATGGAACACCCTGTATTTTATTTCAAATTCGAAATCTGCATCACTTCCACATCACAACAATGTAAAGTTTTATTATGTTATACCAGGTATTTAAAAAGTTATAACCAATATTACCTGAAAATCGTATCAAGTTTAACTTCCTGTATAATTCAAAAGGAGTATAGGAGCATTGATCTATTGAAACCATAGATTTTTATTAATTGTTAAAAATTAGAAAACATACTCCTTTCATAATTTTTGTTAAGTCAAAATGCAAGTACATTATTGTTTTCTTGGTAACTTTAAATACAGCATCCTGTATTTTATATCACTATCGAAAAATACTAATGTCATACTTCAAATTTTATGAAGTACTCCTTATACCTAAGGTTATCAGTTTTCAAGATATTTTTATTTTTCTATGGACGTATTAATTTGGTAGATATTTTAATATATATACAAATAATTATTATGAGTTGGTCATGATTGGTTTGTTAGAAACTGACAGTTGGACATTATTGTTTATTAAATCAATCTGTGGTACACCGTTAATTAGCAACAATTATTATTTAGTAATTCAGTAATTAATTTAATTTAAATTAGTAATAATAAATGTAGCTACTGATGAAATTATAGATATCACTGCAATAAAAATTCTTTACTATTATTTGGGAGATCATTTTGAATGATGAAAAAATAAAAATATCTAGAAAACGGATAACTTTAGGTATAGGGAGTACTTCATAAAATTTGAAGAATGATATGAGTACTATTCGATAGTGATATAAAATACAGGGTGTTCTATTTAAAATTACCAAGAAAATAATGTACTTGCATTTTAACTTACCCTGTATTTAATTTAACGAATATTATAAAAACGAATATGTTTTATAATTTTTAACAATTATTAAAAACTATGGTTAATTTTCATATCGAAAAAATTTAAAAGCAAGATCAGTTTTGGGAAACTAACATGAGGAAACAGTTTGTGATTTTTTCACCTCATATTATATAACAGAGATTATAAAACACCCTATCTGAATGTCATTTATTGTATGAACTCTTACTCTGTGGAAATAAAAAATTAATTTTAAAAATGGTAAAAAGGGCAAAATATAAAAAATATTATAAACAACTTATTTCATATGGCTGTTGTGACACTCGTTCTTTAAAACACTCATCGCTTCGCGATTCGTTTTTTAAACTTGAACTCGTGTCATAACAGAATTCCATATGAAATGCGTTGTTTAATATACTATTTACGCACGCAAATTTTTGTTTTAAATGGTTGGCGATATGAGTGAAGTATCTAATGACAGGACTTTTGACAATGACATTTGTGGCTAATAGCAATTTATTATTTTTTTTTTGTTCTTTAAGAAAATATTTGTGAATTTGAATATCATTTTTTACTTATATAATATATTATTATTGGTGTATTAGTAATTTTAAAATATTTGAAAACATTAACATTTTATAATTTAAATGTCAAAACTGTCAAATGTTATAAATTACACAGTGCTACCGACATACTTTTTAAAATCAAAATTTTCGTAATTACATAAAAATAATAAATTTAAAAAATGATAAAATGACAAAATATAAAAAATATCATAAACAACTTATTTCATAAGGCTGTTGTGACACTCGTTCTTTAAAAAACTCATCGCCTCGCGATTCGTTTTTTAAACTTGAACTCGTGTCATAACAGAATTTCATAAGAAATGCGTTGTTTAATATACTATTATTTAACGTTCAGAACCCTATCTGAATCTGACTATATATATTTTTTTTTATTCATACTATAAGCTGGTAATTAAATGCTAATTTTCAGTTTCATAATGATACTCATTATAATACTGGTATTCATTATTGAGCTGAAAAATTGACCTCTAAAGCCTACATTTTGTAATATCTAGTAGACGGACCCAATATTTTGTGTAGAAAGTTTAAAGGTTTCTTAGACATTTGTGTGCGTCAGTTTGGATCTTTTGCAGTAATCAAGGTACTTATTTTTAAAAAAGATGTCTAGATAGTTTTTCATGCACACCATCTGAAATTTAGTGATTACTTGATTATTTCTTTCATATTTTATTTGCTATTGTTTACAAAAAATGTAACAAAAATTTAAAAAAATAAAACAATGTTAAATTGAAGTAGTGTATTTGTAGAAAAAACAGTGTACCAATGCAACTTTCATGTAATGGTTATTAATACACGAGCATTAACCGGAATACCAAACGAGCCGAAGGCCTAATATTATAATTTATTTTTTTTTATTGAAATTTGTAATAATCTTACTTGTTTTTATATTATTTCATTCAAATGTCGTGAAATACAGACCTAGAAAATAAAATAAAAAATATGTATGACCAAAGTAAAAGATAAATACTGAAATCGGATACCGATTACCATAAATAAATGGCTTTCTGCCTAAAAAAGATTCAATTTTTATACCTGCGTTGCAAACGACAATCTTACAAACTTGGATAGATCAATTACCTACGATATATAAAATTTCATGAACTCTTTATTTTTTTTTGATAACATTTCATATTCTCTTACTTTGTGTTTCACTACAGTAATAGCGAAATCCGTATCGGCATCTAGTTGGAGCTAGTCAGCTGAATAGATATGCGCTGTGAGTGACGTTCATAACTGAGTTGTATGTGGTCCGCTAAATTAATTCTGTTGTACTAACAATAGTCGCACAAAGGTATTACGTTAAGTATACACAACAGAAAGTTTCGCTATACAACTGACTGACTACATAATGCAACTATTCTGAATTTCTCATACCTACACCTACTTTTGACTTGGTGTGTACAAGCGTTTTTTATGAATGGAGTTTTACTCGTAGGTTGTCTTGCTCGCATCGATATGCTGTCCTTTAGCTTCCCGCCCAAAATTTCATGCATTGACTCTTAAGTATTAAATACAGCGCTATCTGTGTAATACTCTAAAAAGTATAGACTTAGATGGCAGCACCTCACAGAAACCAAATTAATTCAAATTGCAATAACTGTTTAATTAATTTTTTCAGCTTATCTATTAAAAAATTATTAATTTTTTGTAGTGAATGTATTTAATTATAACTACTAAATGTATATCCCATAAAATTATATTCAAATTTATGATATAAGTATACTTTTTTGAAATGAAAAATATATATATTGCAATTGCATGACTTCTGCAAGTTCAAAAATTTTTAAAAAATTCACATATATGTTTCTGAACCAAAACTAATTTATTTTATAAAAAAAATTGTGACTTTTTATGTACTGGTTTCTTTGCTTTATACTTGCAAAAAAAATAGTTTTTCCGATTTTTCTTGAAAACAAAACATACAAGCTAAATGAAATTTTGGTAAAATAATACCTAAGGCTAAATACGTCTTCTCAAATTTTTTCAAATTTTTTGAACTTGTAGATATTTTTTCCGGAGGTCCATATAAACCTTAAGGTATTAATTCGCTTTATTATAACCGCATCTGATTTTTTATTATCTTCATTTTTCAAACACTGATACATATTTAAAATAATCCTCTGACACTGAATGTGTAAATCTTTATTGCAAAATTCGCTATTAACCTCATCTGTTGGCGATATCATATCTTCTGAATTTAAATTTTGATCTGGATTTCCATTTTCTGTTTCAAAAGGTCTCCAAAACGCTGCCATAATATATGTAACTAATTTAAGGTTATCAATTAATATGGGCAAAAATTACAATACGTAAACCAATTATTAAAAATGAATTACCAAAACAAAGATATATCTAAAGTTAATACTATACAGCCCCAAATAAAAATATGTGAACGATGTGAGAATGATAAGTATGTATGCTTTTGGGATGGAATGGTCCAATCTTCCTGGTTTTGGTATAAAGATTACCTTGACTTCTCTCCAACCTTTATGAATGTACCTCAGTGCCAAGGAGGATCTGAGAATTCCTACCAGGTGCGGCACCAAGACCTCCAGGCCCCACTGTAGTAGTGGCTGGATAAATGCCACCAAGCTCACACTTCACATATATCTTATTTAATTTTTGTTTTTTCTTTCTTGTTGTTACGATCAACCTAACCTAACTACTTTTATTGTAGGTATATTTCTTTCGATTATTTTCCCATAACCTAGGACAGGGCGCCATGAAAAAATATTAAACTGCGCCACGGGTTACAAAATATTGGGAACCCCTGCTCTAATTACTATAATAACTCAAATATACACGAACTCCCGATTACCAATCAATAAATGAAAACATCCCAAATCAAGAATTTGATCATTTTTAATGATAGTTAATAATAATGAAACGACAAAACCCGACACTACACCGAAAAATGTAACAAATGACCTAGAAACTACACACCCCAATCATGATGAAATTCCAATTTATTATATGCACTCACTGAGTGTGCAGTAAATTATGGTAGAAATAAAATCTTTATCCTAAATCAGGTTTTAATTATTTCCCTGCAAAATTAAATATATTAATATACTCAATATGTTGTTGGTTTTTATTTTTTATTTTATTGTAGCATAAACGTTGTTTTTTAGGTATCTAACAAACTAACAAATTTTTATTTTATATGCACAAAATACAACACCATACACCTTGCACATATTTGGATACATAAAATACAATTATCATTACTTACCTACATTTCAAAAAATTTGGTAATTTTGTTGAGTCCATCTCAAGTAAGGCTCTATATTGAAATATAACAACGTTGAAAAACAAAACATATAGTTTTAAAGAAGTGGATACATTTACCTATAGTACTATTCGGAAGCGAAACGTGGACACTGGGTAAAAGTGATCAAAATATGCTAGCGATCTGGGAAAGAAAATGTTTACGTAAAATTTTTAGAGGGAAGAAAATAGAGGACATATGGCAGAGAAGAAGTAATAAAGAACTGGGAGAACTATTTGGTCAACCAGACATTATAGGTACTGCAAAAGGAAATAGATTGAGATGGATTGGCCACATACAGAGAATGAAAAATGAAAGGGTACCCCAAAAAATAGTAGAAAGCGGGATAGGAGGAAAGAGGAAAAGGGGACGACCCAAAGCAAGATGGATGGAAGAGGTGTTAAAAGACCTTAGAGCACTGGAAAAGAAAAGCAGAGAACAGGAATGAATGGAGAAAGGAAGTCAACAAAGCCATGGGCCTTCTAGGTCTACAGAGCTGATTATATATATGTATATATATATATATAATTAAATGTATGGTATTTGCCGACTAATAGGTATGAAACCAGAATTTTTGGGGTAAACGGCAATGTTTTTTAAGAAAACTCTTTTACTTGTTTTCCAAGCTTTCGAAATATATTTATTTCATTTTCAAGGAAAAAGTTTGAGTATAAACCAAATTGTTGTTAAAAAATTGGTAAATATAACATAAAAAAACTATTTTAACTTTAATTTGGAATTTAAAAAATGTTTTAAGTCAAATTATTTATAAAACAAAATAACGTCATTGAATTAATAAAAAACTTATGATAAAATGTCATAGTAAAAAAGAAGAAAATAATTGGTTATAGTTTTCTTTCTTCTTTCAAGAAATGTGGATTTTTATTAAAATTTACTAAAAATTTAATTGTTTTATGATAGAAAAGTTCTTATTCTTTTTTATAATTTTGAATTAAGCTTTGAAAATGTCATTTAAAAATCAAAATAAAAATGTCAAATAGATGTCATGAATTTTTAGTATTATTTAAATAATTTTTTATGTTATATTTACCAACTTTTTAACAACAACTTTTTCCTTTAAAATGAAATAAATATATTTCGAAAGCTTGGAAAACAAGTAAAAGAGTTTTCTTAAAAAAACATTGCCGTTTACATAAAATGAAAGGGTGTCCATCTATAAACTGACACATTTTAACTGCTTATAAGTCGAGAACGGAAAATGACAACAATGTGCGGTTTTCACAGAACTTCATCAATATCTTTAAAGTTTTTTTTGACAGTGTTGCCAAGTTTCAAAATTTACCTGAAATAGGAGAGAAAAAATTGATGATTTTCAAAGGCCGATTTCTCAAAAATTTTCAAAAAGGTGTCATTTACTAAGACAATTTATACATTTTCGGAAAGGGGATTTAACAGGCTTTCATGTGCAATTAAAACGTACAGGGTGTTACATTTAAAATTTTTGAGAAATCGGCCTTTGAAAATCATCAATTTTTTCTCTCCTATTTCAGGTAAATTTTGAAACTTGGCAACACTGTCAAAAAAAACTTTAAAGATATTGATGAAGTTCTGTGAAAACCGCACATTGTTGTCATTTTCCGTTCTCGACTTATAAGCAGTTAAAATGTGTCAGTTTATAGATGGACACATTGTATTGGGTTAAGCCCGCTAATGCGTAGACACGTGTTTCTGTCTACGGCTGCATTAGCGGGCTTAACCCAATATTTTCATTTTTTTATTTAATTCATTCCCGCAAAAATACTACTACCATTTATATATATATATATATATATATATATATATATATATATATATATATATATATATATTGTAAAGGATGAATTTTATAAAATAATTTATAATGCTTGTGATGCTTGTAATGAAATCTTTATTCACCTTCACCTATATAAATGCTCAGTCTAATCGACGTCACACCGAGACTTCAGGGTAGGGATCTGACTGATTCTCAGTCGGAAATCGGCACAAGGTCTATTGTGTTATTATAAAAGAAGTAGAAATGAGACCTTTTTGTTCAAGAAGATTTAATGAATTATATTATGATAGAAAATTGTGACAAATTGTTAATGTGTTATTTTAAATTAAAATACATCGAACAGTATCGATGGTGTGTGAAATACTAGTGTGAAAAATTCTAAATTATCTTATGTTAGTCTACAAATACTACAGATATGACCCCCTAATAAGATGTATTAAGATTAATTTTAGCAACAAAGAAAAACTATCTTATTGGAGAGTAAATTATTGTTAAACTAATGAATTGTGAATAAATTGCTGACAAATTAATACTACGCGCGTGATAAAGTTTTTGTCTGTGACCACTGGCGTCTCCCTTATTTATCTATCACCTAGTAACCAAAACTGTTCATTTTTTTTCATAGAGTCTATGATTGTTTCAAAACTTTATAAACCTTGTTGATATGTTTGTCACAAAACCACAGATGATAAAATGATTACATTCTAAGATTTGACAATTTATTATAATAATCTCAAAATCCTTGTAACATCACAAATTTATTCGATTTTGAAATATTTAACTATTCTTTTAAAATTCTTCACACTTTTAAACTACTTTTTTTTTAATTTGACCTATTTTAAAAAATTCTAATACTCTAATAATAATTTAATTTTAAATTTTTTTTTTAGGGTTTTAATTTATGTCACAATTATTAATTTCTTTATAAAAATTTTTCCAACATTTTGCTATTCTTAATTCAACTGTAAATTAATGTTTGTTTTTTTCTTTTTCATTTTGTAGATGATCCCAAAAATGATGGAGTTTATTTGTATGGTTTTCAAATGGAGCAATTTACAATATAGTTATGTTTCTTGTTTATTTCATTATTTTAATTTTATTAATTTTTAAGGAACCAGACTCAATATTTACAAGAAAACCATAAAACTCAACCATGCCAAAGCAAATAAACATTTATGAATTAAAATACATGCAAGGATTTAAAATTCAAAGTAAATGTATATATATATATATATATAGCAATATAAGGGTAGTCACGGCTGACTAGTTGAAAAACAAAATTTGAAAATAGTCACGGGGAAACAGCCTGTAGTGGGTTTATATGAAAGAGAAACTCTTTTTAACTTTACCAATATTTTGAAATTGTCTAATTTCTTTTTCAAGGCTACAAAAATAATTACATATAAGTAACATTTAGATTCAAAAACAATTGAGTACTTACAAGTTAGCGAATTTTAATTAAAGCCATAATATTTCAAAAACATACTTCTAAAAATATCATAATTGCAGTTATAAAAACTTTATAATTTGACTTGAATATCGTATTCTAGAACACGTAAATTTTGTTAAGAAATATTCTGATTCAGAAGTTAAAAACTCACCATCATCCTTTGCTAATCATATTTTGGAAGAGAATCATTCTTGTGATTTTAATAATGTTAAATTACTTCATAATTGTAATAAAGGCGTCAGATTAAATTTATTGGAGTCCTTAGAAATTAGATCCGCTATTTTGGATAGATCTCTCAATTGTTTAAATGAACAGATTCAGCCTAACGAGAATTATTTGTTTCTAAACATATCATTTGAAGTTTGTAATACCTTGTTATTGTTTTTCATGTATGTTAATTCACTTTGACGTTTCGTGTTCTTCTTTTTTGAATAGGCCTTCACTCATTCGCCAAAGTATGTCGTTTGTGTTATTCATGTTATATCATTCTATGTTTGCAGACGGTTGGTCCTTTGAATCTTTGAAAAAAAAAATTTTAACTTTAAATTTTCTTTTTTCCTCAATTTCATTTTCTCACATACGACCTTAGACTCTTCTTTATATGTTTCCATCAAGACTAGTTGTTAGTTGGTAACATTTTCTTTAATTGACAATTTTTGTATTTCCTGTTTTTAACATTTCCGTTTATAGTATACACATGTGAGAGTCATTTAGTGGTGAATTATAGATCATTTATAGTCTTTTATACTCATTAATTGTAATTTTGGGTATGGATAACGATGTTAATCTTCATGATTACCATATTATTGCTTCCTTTTATAATTAGGAGGTTTAAACCTCTTTTCAAGGGTGATATCCTTAAACCACCTGATAATTGTGGTTCATTCACAGAAGTTTGCAGGAGATTGAACCCCCGTTTAGGAGGATCTCTCCACTTACTTAATACTTTTACCCTAGATTTATTACTTATGTATTTGCTTTTATTCGCCAATTTTTCATATTTCATACTCTTTCTAACCGTACATAATTTTTCATCTATATAATTTTCAATTTTCATATTTCTTTTTTTCAACCCCACATGTCTGTCATTTAAATTTACTAATTCTTTCTAAATTTCAAATAATTTTATTATTATGATTCTTTAAACCCTGCTGTCTACATATATAGGTGAGTTTCAATACTATATATATTTTTATTAACATTAACTTGCTTTTTGTTTACTTTCATTGTTTAGTTAGTATTAATTTATCAATAATCTACTTATGTACCATATTCTACAGTATGTTAATCCTTTTTAACTTGATCTATATCATGTGACTCATGTTAGTACTTCGCTCTAACTTTGTGTTTCTCTTATAGCCTGATGATGGTCTGTAGACCGAAACATGTCGCTGAATTGATGTATTTTTTACCATTAAATTATATATATTGTGGGTTTGACTTCGAGTTTTATTGCTACTAAATAATATGTAAGTTAAAATTTTTGGATTAAAAAAAAAATAAATAAATATAAATATTTAATAATTAAAATTTTATTGTTAAAATTTCTTTTGGTGTTTTATATAAATACTCGTGTTTAGACGTGTCCAAAATTAACTTTAAATAGCAAAAGAATATCCTTCAAATAAGAATTATGGCGGTTATCCATAGATAATAAATATGCAAACATTTCATTTAAATGACGAATATCAGATCTATGATTCATTGACTGGGAGAATTTATTAACAAACAGCATCTCCATAAATAGCCTTCTTGTCACGTGGCTTTCACGACAAAGAATACTAACATTATCATAGTCAATACGATGATTTTTGTTGTAACATGTAATCCCAAAGCACTTCTTTCAGGATGTAATCTACAGTCCGATCTATGAGATGTTAGGCGATCTTTAAAACGTCTGGAAGTTTGACCAATATAAATTTGATCACAATCTAGACAAGGCAAGCTATAAACAACATCAGTCACGGAAAGTGTTGATGTTTTATCTTTAGCCTAGTGAAGACTGCATTTGCTGTTAATGCGGTCTTAAAAGCAATTTTGATATTTTGAATGGGTTTGAAAACTCTAGCTAGATTAGGAGCTAAATGCCTGATGTAAGGTAAAGACATGTATGAAATGATATTGTTGTCTTATCATTAGATAGTGAATTTTTAGGTACTTCATCGATATTATTTGATGGGGGTTGTGGAGTATTAAACAATAGCGGGGTAGCCATTTTCTGTAAATAATTGAAAAAGTATTTTTAAATTTTTATTATGAAAGGAAGCATCGCTAAGTTTTATTACTCGGTTTTTCATACCTTTGACTAAATTTATTTTCATGGACTGTTTATGATAAGAATTATAATTCAAGTATCTACCTGAGGTTTTCTGTACCAGTCGACAAGAAGTGTATTGTTATTACGTATGACTCGAGTGTCCAAAAAGGGAGCAGAACCAAGAGCGTCTTCTTTTTATAATGTAAATTGGATGTAGTGATTGAAAGTATTGAAATAGTATGTTATCAAGCTCACTGACTGGAAAACTTAATAAAATGTCATCGACATATTTCTTTATAAAATATAACTTAAAATGTAGAACTTTAATAACAAAATCCAAAATATAATCCATAACATAGTCTGCTAGTATAGGCGAAATTTTACTTCCCACAGCCACACTGTTTTTTAAGATTCTGTTGAGTGTTTTTATATTTAAAAATTGATATGTGCTACGATTTATTTTACCACAGCCTTTTGCTGTTGATAATTAATTTTGTAAAGTTGCTTATTTTAATATTAATCTAATCTTTGGTAAGTTATAAATATTCATACGATTTTGATTCCGATTGTAATTTTTGTATTCAATTGCTTTGTAGAACTCCTTGAAAAAGGAAATAAATGTTTCCAAAAGCTTGGATATTCAAAAAATAGTGTGCTTTTATTTAAGCCCTTCATATATTGACTACTACACCCAAAATAAAAGTAAAGAAATTGTATATATATACCTGCAATGTAAAACGTAATTTTATACCCTAACCAGAAGAGCTGCAAAATATTGCTGTATTTTCTGACCAATAATCAAAAATAATTAACCCTAAGTTAGTGGTTTGTGCCAATAATACTATTAAATACTATTTATCTAGGAGATATAAATACCATATAAAAACATTAATTTTAGAAATACATAGAACATATTTACAATATCCACAGATCATATAACTACTAAAAAAATAAGACAATATCAATTAAATTGAGGTTATGAAAGGTCGATTGAATTTGTAACCAGCCGAATATGGGCGATCCAAACCAACAATTGGATTTAACCACTGATTGGGTTGGTGCATATCAAATTTGCAATTTTTGATGGTTGAACCGTGGGTTGAATTGGAACCAACTGTTGGTGCATATGGGCCTTAAACATTATGTTTTTTTTAATATATTTTTGATGGGTCAAAAGTACCCAAATTTGAGATTTTTCAAACCTTTAAAAATTAATATCTTTAAAAATATTAACTTTATCATGAAAAGTCGTGGAACCTTTTTTATTGGTATTTCATAAAAAAAATTTGTCTGATTGAAAAATAACAATTCCTTGCAAGTGTTTAAACAATTTCGGTTTAAACAATATGGCACTGAGTTGCGCCATGGCAACATGCATTTATATCATTAGAAGGGCAATTTGAAGAAGATCGCATAAAAAAATTGAGGTGGAATAGTTTTCGGCACTCATGCGCAGATTCCTCCTGGACTACTATAATGTGCAATGCTTTTTTTATGCATTTTCTGTATAGTTAAAAATTATGAAATATTAATACCCAAAACCCGAATTATCTCAAAAAGTAATTTAGTTTTTAATTTAATATTTTAAAACAGTGACTAGATAATTATGTATTATAAACTTTCTAAAGGCAAATTGTATAACAGGCATGCTGCAGACTAAAGGTGAAAGTTCTTTTGAATTTATTTATTTATTCATTAATATGTGTATATATTATACACATATAAATTATAAAAATAAATACACTTTACCTTAAATCTTCCCTCAAGAACTGGTGGTTGAGCATATGGTATTCCCAGAAAAACACTGGTTACACCTTGTTGTCTTTCAATAAATTCAGTTCCAGGTCTATATAATGAATCTGGATCAGGGTTATCAAAAAGATACACTTGAAAACCTTGAACAGTACCATGGCTTGTTTCAACAAAGACATCTCGGGGTTTTTCTCTAGTTTGTTCACGTCTTTTACCTTGTAAATCTTCCCTCCAACTGCCTAGTATTCCAGGTAGAATAGGTTCTGCATTTCCAGCCTTACAAGAATAAAATAAATTTAATAACCATGAAACAAAAATAATTAACCAAACATATTAGAATTTAAAAAAAATACAAAAACAATGTCTTTCTTTTAATAAAACAACTAATTAAGTTGACATAACAATTAATATAGGCTGGTAAACAAAAGTATTTTTTTTTATTTAATAAACAGTGCAGTATCCTTCACATAAATTCATCTAGGAATTAACAAACCTAATCTATATTTAGTTAATAATAAAAAAATCACCTTTTAAATAAATGATGTTTTTGTACATTTTCCCACCATATTTAAATAACAAATATGGTTTAGTGACTCACCATTTGAAAGGTATATTTTTTATTTGTATAACTTTAAGATAATTTCATTCAAATTCATTTTTATTATTTATTAAAATGCAAAGGTATTGTAGAAAATATAAAAGCCAAAATTACTTTGTAGGCAGAATCTAAAAGTATGCAACACAAAATTTAGTTATTTTTGCTACAAGTTATTTTAAGTATTTTAATGCATGTAGGCTGATTTTGTGTACTTATATAGAAGTTTCTATAAAAAAATATTTAGTACAGGCTCAAAGCCATAAAATGAATTAAACTGAATCAGCAGCTATAGGTCATAATCACACTGCAATTCCATTGCATCTTTTGAAGGAACTCAAAACAATGTACTTATGATGTATTTGTTTTGGATATAATACCTATCCCTATTTTTCACCCATTTTTTCTAGGAAAATTAATTACAAAAATATGAAACAATACAAATAAACCTTTAAAATATTTAATGATAAAATATATAGTGAGTCATACCATCAAACAATAAGGCATAATTGCATAAGATGCAATTGAATTATTTTCAAATTATACCTTTTCATTAAATTATAATAAAAATTACATTAGCGGTTTATGTAAAAACCAAAATTTATGTTTTGATACTAAATTTGCAAACTTACCCTATCATAAGTAAATCTCTCATCCTGCCCTTTAATTCTAGGGTCGCCTGGTTTTCCTTGATTATAAAAGTCTGTTCTATAATTTTGTCCATACCTTCTTCCTTTATATACATAAGTTACCCTGTTATCGAAAGGATTACTTGGATTATATGGTAATTGCGGGCCGTATTCGTTGTATGGATTTTGTACATTCGGTGGATATCCACTGGAATAACTGGTGTATGAATCGTATTGACCCACAATATCACTTAAAAAAAATATCAACAATAATAAAATTATTCCACACCGTCTTTCACTGGGCGGTGCCATAGTTTATTTACTGTTAACTAGTTGGTTGTGTCAGTGTCAAAGTTGTGTTATGTTATCAATGACATTAGGCGCGTTTGGCTTGGCCACTCTAGCACAAAGTTACCGCTGGACTGAGTTCGAAAAGTACACTCAAGTGCGCTCTATTAACTCTACTCGTTCGAATACTTTAAGGTCTATTTATAAACTTGCAGTTGCCGTTGCTGTTGCCGTTACCGTTCCCGTTGCTGTTTGACGTTGCAGTTGCCGTTCGTAGTGTCAATTTATAAACTAGATGTTTGATGATGACTGAAGTTCGGCCAATACTTCGAAAAAGAAAAAAAAGAGAGTTGAGTGATTTTTTTTTATTGTGTTTATTATTAAAGTTTGAATTTTCGTGAAGTTTTATTAAGGATTTTTGTCTATTTAGGTCATTGTCATCTGGGAATACTTCTACAATTGCTATAAGTTAAATTAAGCAAAGATGTATAATACATGCACATTCACAGACAGAGTTGAATAAATAAAACATCTTCTTGGGTTTTGATTGGTTAATACGCGAACGGCGAACTGCAAAAGTTAAAACTTCGTTATGTCTGAACGTCAGGGAACGTCAAGCTCAGCGGCGAACGGTAACGGCAACGGTGAATATAAATGTGCAAATGAGAAAGCAGCTTTTTAACTTTCAACGGGAACGGCAACTGCGAGCGGCAACGGCAACTGCAAGTTTATAAATAGACCTTTTTAGGATGATTAGTCGAACGTTACACTATACAGTTCGAAAATTACGTTCTCTCATCTCTCAAATGTTGCATTCTCGAGACGAAATGCAGACGAGCTTAGACAAGGAAAGAGAGAGGACTGCGCACTGGAATCAGTTTATGTAGCGAGAATACATCCAGCGCCGGATTCCGTAATGAGGCTAAAATAGGCCAAAAGAAATATTAGTAGGTGTGGCTTGGATATTTGGCGCACTTTTTCAATTTGTGCTTTCTTAACTAGAAAGTAAAAAAATATATAATTGCAATGTAAAAATATATTATAAAGGTATATTTTTTTATTATGCTAGGGGATAATTTCAGGTTTAAAAAAAAAGTTTAATTTAATTAATATACATGTTTTGGTTATCAGTAACTAAATTAAGAGTAAAAATACTGAGAATTTTTTATTACTTATTTTTTATTTCCAACCTCCGAGAGTTGAAATATTTCAGACTTGGGCAAATTATTGTAGGTATAGGTAGTTTTAATCCATAATAAAATACAGTTTTTATCAAATATTTATAACTTGGGCATCTATTCCTTTCTGCTAAAGCTGTGCTGAAGTCATCACAAGTTAGCTGGATATTGCACTTAATCATTTCTAATGCTGTTCCTGCTGTATGTCCATTCTTGTAGAGACGTAATAACTGTTCTCTTACATCATTACTAACTTTCCGGAACCGCAAATAATCTGAATTGCCTGATTGTGTGTTACCTACAACAAGAGTTATTTCACAGGGTGCTTTTGGTAAAAGTTGGAATTTTTCTTGTATGCCCCTATATTTTTTCTAATAACATGAATTTTTACTGTTAATTTTGGTAGTTGGGCAGTTGGTATTTCTCGTTTTAATTTGTGAAGATGGTTCGTAGGTGTTTGAGCACCGAGTAAAGTGTGGTGACATCTAAAATTAAATTTAAACTTTATATGGTAAATAAAACTTTTTAAATGTTACTAAATAATTTTAATAATCTCAAAAATTCAATATATTATGTATAGGTACCAATATATCATTTAAATATTTCACTTAAGTTTAATCCATTCTCTATCCTCAATAACCGTATTATTTATAACGTATGATGAATTGGTTAAGTTTTCAAACTCTCTTAACCATTTACCAAACTCTTCTTTGTTCGTGCAAAGATAAATCAATTCATTTATCATATCATAAGTTCTATGATTTCCCAATCTCTGTGTGTCTATCGCCATTTTTAATCTCACGTGCAGTAGATAGTTATTCTCTACCTTAGTGTGGTGTAATTCAGTTATTAAGTTTTTTGTCGCTCTGCTTAATATGGACAATGTTCGACAAAAAATTTTCCAATATGTTTTGTGACTATTTTACAATTTTTTCAATTTTACTTTTCCAATTCAGTTTTCCTTACTTACAAGGATTACTGTTTATCACTTTGACTCTCAATTCTCTGCTACATTAGTCTCAGAGAACTTGATAAAGTTGTTCTTGACTGTGGGAACCTGTTTTAAATGGTTTCACAAATTCATGAATTCCTTTGTTAAACCAAAATTAATTCCCTTATCGGGTAATTTGGTACTTGAGGTACTTCAACCTCCTGAAATAATTTTTGTATGCCAAACATTTAAAAGTCTTTGAGCCCATGGCTCCCCCTTTTTTCAATGTCCAAATATTGTTTTATTTTCTCATCCTTACTTTCGTTTCTTATAACATAGTAACATAACTCTTGCTTGGTCTTCAACCAATTATTTAAGTATATATACATAACTTTGCTACAATTTCAATGTCAAACTATACTGCTGTCTTGCAATCTTCAAGGAGCATACTAACCTTTTACTTGTAAATTTCATTTTATAGGTAAGGAATTGTTATTAACCTTTATATTAGTTTGTAATGTATGTTTTTCTTTGTAGCCTGATGATGGCCGTATTGTAGGCCGAAACTAGTTGCCTTACATTTTCAACTTTCAACTTTTATACTATTAAGTAATAAATACTGTGACATTGACATTGGTTTTTCCTTTCTTTATTTAAGAAGAGTCACATTCGAGACATGATGATTTGTTTCAATTCATAATTGTTCTTTACTACCTATACGCCAAAAATAGATATTTGATTTGATACTCACATTAATGAATTCTTTATTTAACGAGGAAGACACGAAGTTTTCCATTTACACGTTAGTTAAAATTTTCCACAAAAAATCAATACTTTTTGTTTACCTACTTTTAAAGACTATGAAATGAAGACAAGATCAAAGGAAAACAATCATAATAGTATATTAAACAACGCATTTCATATGGAATTCTGTTATGACACGAGTTCAAGTTTAAAAAACGAATCGCGAAGCGATGAGTTTTTTAAAGAACGAGTGTCACAACAGCCATATGAAATAAGTTGTTTATAATATTTTTTATATTTTGCTATTTTATCATTTTTTAAATTAATTTATTAATTTTACGTAATACCGAAAATTTTGATTTTAAAAAGTATGTCGGTAGCACTGTGTTATTTATAACATTTGACAGATCTTGACAGTTTTGACATTTAAATTATGAAATGTTAATGTTTTAAAATATTTTAAAATGACTAATACACCAATAATAATATATTATATAAGTAAAAAATGATATTCATATTCACAAATACTTTCTTAAAGAACAATATAAAATTAATAAATTGCTATTAGCCACAAATGTCAATGTCAATAGTCTTGCCTTTAGATACTTCACTCATGTCGCCAACCATTTAAAACAAAAATTTGCGTGCGCAAAAGTTACATTACGATACGCAAATGCGTTTTATAATGAAGATTTTTATAAGTGCAAAATATAAAAAATAATAAATACTTGCTTAAAACCTTAAAAATTACTTTCAGTTATACCTAGTTTAAACGTCACGTAAAATATCAACGGTAGGAACTCCGCCCACAAACATCATTTCAATTGGCTTATTTTAACCTCATTACGGAATCCGGCGCTGGATGTATTCTTGCGTTTATGTAGGTAACCCACTTACCACCAAACTAATGGCGGACAATATTGACATAGGCGTATCATATGATTTTTCTTATACGATTATTAAATAATCATTTTCATTATTTCGTATTACAAATCTAATTTAAAAAAATCTTTAAATATATACTGCACCAAAAAAAAGAACAATCATTTTAAAACATATTTATTTAATAAATATTACAATTTTAATCTATTTTATCTATTTTAAATATATGTTTTTGTTCCACGCCACTGCTAAACTATTACATCTATGAGCAAATAATAACAATTAAATGAAAAATAATCTTTAAAACTGAATAAAAACAATTTTCTAAATGTAGGTAGGTAGTAAAGAACAATAATTATGAATTATTAAATCTACCAATTTTTTAGTCTGTTTTGCCACCTGGGTGGGGAACAAAAATTATGGAGAAAAAGATAATAGATACAATTAATTTAAGTTATCATACATATCATATGTGATTTAGTTAAACATCTATTGCCTGAAAGCTGTAATATTAATAGAAATAAATTTCAAGGAAATAGTTTTAAAATACTTTTTACCTATCAAATGAAATTCCTTCCTCTTTTTTAGCACTATGACTGTTGCACTTATAAACTGCACAATTAACCATTTTCAAATGTCTATTCAGGTAATTAAAAAAGGTGAAAATTAATAAAAAAACTAAAAAAATACAATTCGACGTTCCAAATTTGTTTACCACCAAACATATGTCAAACGTTTGAAAATTGGCTTCAAGCACACGCATAAGGTTTTCATTGCCATGCGCTGTCCTCTCTCTTCCCTAGTCTAAGCAGACGAGTAAGTCGTGTGAGAAAATGTACCACGTGACCACTCACCGTTCTCACACATTGAAAAAATTGGTATGCTTGAAACCGAGAGAGCTCGATAAGTTCTCCTACGAGCGCTCTATTGGTATTTACTAGTAGAGTAGGAGAGTAAGCTTGTGCAGACTACACTTTTATAAAATATATAATTGTTTCATGTAGAGTCCACATCCACATGTATGATAGTTCCAGTTGGCAATCAATTCTTTAAGTTGATGGTTATACCTATGGTTGATAGAAGAAAATTTATTTTGGGATTTGATATTTACATTTGATTAGTGTTAGTATTACATAGGCTGTGTTCGGGGAGCACGCTTTCGAGCTATGTAGCGCCAAGCGCCATATAACGCAAACGAAGAATAGTACTAGATAGCGCCAACTGGCGCAAATAGCGTGCTTCCCTAACACACCCATAGTGTTATTTATATAGAGATTATCGTTTGTGTCGAGTAAAAGTGTAGTATTTTTATAATTGACCTTTTAAAATGAGTGACGACGAAATAGTTTTTAATTTATTAATGTTGTGCGAGTACGCCCCTGGCGCTATGACCCAGACGCGAGGCAGACAGATGATGCGAGAATATTCCGGAATATACGACGAAGCGGTCGAATTATCGAGACGATTCCCAGAATAGACTGGAGTATGCTCGAACAATATTTACCTATATAAAGGACCGATTTGAATATTTTAAGTTAGTTAGTTAGTTAGTAGTATGTTGTTAGATAAATGCGAATAGAAATATTGTCTTACATAAATTAAAGTATTGTAAATAAATTGTGTTTATAAATTAAACAGTGTTAGTCATTTAAATAGTATAAAAATAAATTAAAAAGACTAGTAAAAATAAATAAACGTTACATTGGTGTCAGAAGTGGGATATTGTAAATAAATAGTGTAAAAAAAATATGTCGAAAAAACTTTGTTACTTGAAAGTGACAGAATTGCGTCAAGAGCTGGAGGATCGTGAATTGGACCAAAAGGAAGGAAGACTGAGTTGTTGGAGCGACTTAAGCAAGCATTGGAAAATAAATGGTTTAGTTCCAGAAAATCATATTTTCGTAGACGACTCTTCTGCTACAATTATTTCTTCCTTAAATAAAGTTTCTTCCGATATGTCTTCTTTGAAGAGTGATATCTCTTCCGATATATGTCTTCTTTGAAGAGTGATATCTCTTCCGACATGTCTTCTTTGAAGAGTGATATTTCTTCTTTGGAAAATAAAGTTTCTTCTGACATTTCTTCTTTGGAAAAAAAGTTTCTACTGATATGTCTTCCTTAAAAAATGATATTTCGTCTTTGGAAAATAAAGTATCTTCTGACATTTCTTCTTTGGAAAACAAAGTTTATACTGATATGTCTTCTTTAAAAAATGATATTTCTTCTTTGGAAAATAAAGTTTCTTCTTACATTTCTTCTTTGGAAAACAAAGTTTCTTTGGATATTTCTTCTATGGAAAATAAAATGTCTTCATTTAAAAAAAAATAAGAAAATAAGAGAAATGGAAAAGCAAATGGAAGAGATGGAAAAAGGAGATAAAGGAGATAAAGAAGATATGGAAGATTTAGGAGAGGAAAACGAAGACGAAATGAGAAGCTTCAAAGTGGAGCGGAAACCGACATTGGAAGGCAACGAAAGTTCTGTTCGTGTTAAGGCCCCAACCTTTGACGGAAAGATGTCTAGGGAAAATTATCTCAAACAGTTCGAAACAGCTGCAAGAGCGAACAGATGCTCCCAAAAAGAGAAGGCAATAAACCTCACCATCTCTCTGAGAGGAGACGCTTTGGATGTTCTTCAGACCATACCAGTGGAGGACACAGATGATTTTGAGCAACTGAAGAAAAGCTTGAACATGCGATATGGTCACGAACACTTGGAGAACTTGCACCGATCGCAGTTGAAGACTAGAAAACAGAAGCGAGAGGAGACACTTCAAGAGTACGAAGTAGATATTGCCAGATTGGTAAGATTTGCTTACCCTTCAGCTCCAGAACAAATGATGGAATGTTTAGCTGTTGCAGCATTTCTTGATGGACTTCGTGACCACGAAATGGCAAAGACACTCCGATTAGCCCACCACAAAACATTAGTTGATATCTTGTCTGCCGCGCTTGAGTATGAAGCGGCTTCGAAAGCTTGTGGAGGATACAGTAAAGTAAGATACGTAACGGAAGAGGAAGATGAAGATAAGTTAGACCAATTAGTAAACATGATGAAGAACTTTACTGATAAGAAAAAGAAGAAGACCATCAGGTGCTGGAATTGTGGTGAAATAGGACATGTTCGCAATTCATGTAAACGCCCTGGGGTCAATACGAATCAAGAAACTACTCCACAGGAAAACTAAAACGGGTCGGCCTAGAGGGGGCAGCTTCGACCCGGAACGTTTCCAAAGATCATCTCATACTAATAGCCTCTTTGAAATGCCGCGACGACAGTGTATATGTAGATGGTGAAGTCAACGGTAAAAAGTATACACTATTGGTGGATACTGGAGCGACCAGAACGATTATACGGCCAACAACTATAAATAGCCGTAAGAAGCTTTTACCAACAAGGCTACGACTGCGAACTGCCACAGGTCATAGAGCTAACATCCTTGGAGAAGTCCAGGTTCAAATAGGAATTGGCTCAGAAAAGTTCACGCATACTGTTATTGTCGCTGATATTGAGGAAGATGTCATATTAGGAATGGATGTGATGAACTTACATGGTTTCCAACTGGATTTCAAGAACAGAGTTATCAAAGTCGGTTCTGAAGAAATATTCCTTCATCCATATGAGGACAAAACCGTGCCAGCCGTTGTCCAGGAGGATACTGTGGTACCTGGTAGAAGCGAAACGATCATAGTGGCCAGACTGCAAGAAACTATTGACGAAGGAATACCGGTGATGATGGATGAGGAGGTCGGTCGAGGAATTTTGATAGGCAAAGGATTGGTTACTTCCGCTAAAGAAATTCCAGTACGAGTTATAAATGTCAATGATCACCCAATTACGATCAAGAAAGAGACCAAAGTTGGAACCTCCGTACCAGTAACATCTATAATTCGACAGACAACTATTCCCGATAATTCCAACGATAAGTTTGAACAAATGGTGGCGGTTGCTGGTACATCTCTAAACCGAGAAGAGAAAAGAAAAATGAAAGATTTTCTTCATCGGTATCGCAACATTTTTGTACCTCTGCTGTAAAACATAAAATCGACACGGGTGACGCCAAGCCAATTCGTCAATCAGCTAGAAGATTACCACAGGCAAAGAGGCAAGAAGCTGAAAGGATTGTTCGAGAAATGGAAGAAGATGGAGTGATAGAACCTTCTACCAGTCCATGGGTCTCTCCGGTAGTCTTGGTCAAGAAAAAGGATGGAACTACGAGGTTCTGTGTAGACTACCGTCAGTTGAACAATGTTACCAAGAAGGACAGTTATCCTCTGCCTCGAATCGACGATACCCTGGACACTCTAGCTGGAAGTAAATTATTTTCTTCCTTAGATTTGAAGACTGGTTATTGGCAGGTAGAAATGGACCCAAGAGACAAAGAAAAGACAGCCTTTACCACCGGTTCTGGATTATTTCAGTTCAATGTCATGCTATTCGGTCTATGTAATGCTCCTGCGACATTTGAAAGACTGATGGAGAACGTATTGAGAGGGTTGTCTTGGAAAACGTGCCTGGTCTACTTAGACGACATCATAGTCTTGGGGGAGACATTCGAAGAACATCTGAAAAACTTAGATGTTTTTAAAAGACTTCAAGCTGCCCAACTGATGCTGAATCCAAAGAAATGCCAGTTATTCCAAGACAAAGTTAATTATCTGGGTCATATTGTCAGCAAGGAAGGCGTGTCTGTAGATAAGGACAAGGTTTCTTCTATCAAACAATGGCCACAACCAACTGATAAACATCAAATAAGAAGTTTTCTTGGTCTATGTACATACTATCGCAGATTTATCAGAAAGTTTTCAGACATTGCTAAGCCATTAACACGCCTTACAGAGGAAACGAGAGAGTTCTGCTGGGATGAAAACTGTCAAACGGCTTTTGAAAATCTGAAGAAGCATTTAACCGCAGCACCGATATTAGGCTACCCACAACCGGAAGGAGAATTTATTTTGGATACAGATGCCAGTAATGTCGGAATTGGAGGAGTCCTTTCACAGATTCAAGATGGACAAGAGAGAGTCCTGGGTTATTTTAGTAAAGTGCTCTCCAAACCTGAGCGGAATTACTGCGTTACGAGAAGAGAACTTCTGGCAGTTGTGAAATCGGTGGAACACTTAATCCAGACGGACCATGCAGCCATAAAATGGCTAATGCAGTTTAAGAACCCTGAAGGTCAAATTGCCAGTTGGATCGAACGACTCCAAGAGTACGACTTTAGGATCGAACATCGAGCTGGGATAAGTCACAGAAATGCAGACTCCCTTTCCAGAAGACCGTGCCCAGAAGAGTGTTCTCACTGCAGTAAGACAGAATTAAAAGAAACTGCAATACTACGAACCACTGTAGTTAACGACGACTGGGCACCTACTAGAATTAAAGAAGAACAAGATAATGATCCTGTTTTAAAGAAAATGAGAGAATGGAAGATAGAAGATCGTCGACCTACTTGGCAAGAAGTGTCAAAATTCTCTACAGTCCTTAAATCATATTGGCTCAGTGGGAGTCTTTCATTTTGGAAGGCGATTTATTAAAGAGAATAATTGAAAATGATGACGGTTCCGTTAACAGAAAGCAATTAGTTATACCAAAGAGTAGAGTAGCCGAAGTACTACGACAGCTACACGACAGTCCATCAGGAGGTCATCTTGGTGTTAAGAAAACCCTGCAGAGAGTTCGTGAAAGGTTTTATTGCTTTAGATATTGCTGGACCGTTCCCCACTACTGAGAATAAGAATAAATACATGTTGGTGGTAATGGATTATTTTACGAAGTGGGTTGAAGTCTACGCCATTCCAAATCAAGAGGCAGCAACTGTCGCAGACGTGTTAGTGACGGAGTTTATTTGCTGATATGGAGTGCCCTTGGAGATTCACAGTGACCAAGGAAGGAACTTCGAAAGTCAATTCTTTCAAGGAATTTGCGACAATTTAGGAATGAAGAAAACAAGAACTACAGCATTGCACCCACAATCGGACGGAATGGTAGAACGCATGAATAAAACCATTGGCAAATATCTATCAAAAGTGGTATCCAACCACCAAAGAGACTGGGACCAGTAAATTTCGCTCTTTGCAATGGCTTATCGATCCGCCGTCAATAAATCAACAGGTCAAATACCAGCAAAAGTCTTGTTTGGACGTGAGATGAGGTTACCATGCGACCTCGAGTTTGGATGCCGACCTGGAGAGGATATAGCTGGAGAAGACTATGTAATCCAGTTACGAAGAAAAATGGACGACATGCATGATTTGGTTCGCTCCCATCTCCAAGTTGCCAGTGACAGGATGAAGAAACGGTATGATACCCAAGCTATAGAGGGATGTTTCCAAGAAGGTGACAAAGTCTGGCTCCATAACCCGAAAAGACAGAAGGGGTACTCACCAAAGCTACAACAATCTTGGGAGGGTCCATACATTATCAAGAAAAGAATCAATGACGTCATATACCGTATAATAAAGACCCCGAATGGAAAACCTAAGGTAGTACACCGAAACCAACTGGCGAAATTTGAAGGAGATCATGACCAGGAAGAAGAAGTCGTAAATCTAGTCCAAGATACACCCGACCTTGCTTTCGAAGAATTTATGGGTGCCTATGGAGGTACTGGGAAAGCTAGATACGGCGTGACTATTGAGAAACAGCAAGACCTGTTCACACTTCCTGATGACTACTCGTTGGCCCATAGCGTTTCCGCCACTATCAGCGACGGCCGAGGATTAGCGTCTGTCTTTCGAAGGAAGTTTGGTCGACTGTCAGAACTTCGAAATCAGTTACCAGCCACTGGGAAGGCTTTGATACTTCGAGATGACTCCCGTTGCCTCTTCTATCTGATTACCAAGAATACCTACCAAGACCAGCCCACTTATCGAAATATATGGGAATCATTACTTAACTTGAGAGAGCACGTATTGGAGTCCAACATACAGAAGCTAGCCATGCCGAAAATAGAGTGCAACCCATTGGATTGGAGGGTCATCCAAAATATGGTGGAAGTAATCTTTCAAGATACCGAAGTCCAAGTGTTGGTATGCAGCCATTCGCACCGTGTCCAGCTGACATCAAAGATCATTCCATGTTATTTACATGCAACTGGAAATTGTAGACGAGGATTGAGTTGCAAGTATCTCCATCCAGTCTCAATTCCTTAAAAGTTCCAGGAGGAACTATCTCCTATGACCTTTTAAAATGAGTGACGACGAAATAGTTTTTAATTTATTAATGTTGTGCGAGTACGCCCCTGGCGCTATGACCCAGACGTGAGGCAGACAGATGATGCGAGAATATTCCGGAATATACGACGAAGCGGTCGAATTATCGAGACGATTCCCAGAATAGACTGTAGTATGCTCGAACAATATTTACCTATATAAAGGACCGATTTGAATATTTTAAGTTAGTTAGTTAGTTAGTAGTATGTTGTTAGATAAATGCGAATAGAAATATTGTCTTACATAAATTAAAGTATTGTAAATAAATTGTGTTATAAAAATTAAACAGTGTTAGTGATTTAAATAGTATAAAAATAAATTAAAAAGACTAGTAAAAATAAATAAACGTTACATTAATTAATAATGTAGAAGTTGCCGAACAACACGTTAATGTTTTGAGACAAAGGACTCGTTTTCAACAATTGGATCCTATTGCCACATTGTCTGACAAATATTTTGTGAAGCATTTTAGGCTCGACAAAAACACCTTCGATAGGAGAATTAAATCTACTAATTCAACCACCCAATCGAAGGAAAGGTGCTTTAACATTAAAAACAAAGGTACACTTTATGTTATTATACATTTAAGAGATATTTAGAATACATCATAAATAACAGTTTATAAATGAATTCCACTATATCTTAAAATTATAATTCATATAGGTATAGCTATTTTGTTACACGAGTTAAGAAAATTTACAGGTAATAGGTATGGTAAAATTCTTCGAGCACTAACGTAGAGACAGCAAGCAATAGTGATTGTTTTGTATCACAGGGGAAACCGTCAGACACTACAGCCAGTGTCGTATCATTTTTAAGAGGGTTTAAAATTAATACCTAGATAATAAATTTTGAAACATGTAACAAACTATTTTTTAGACTTGAATTTAAGTAATAATAGTAATTAATTATTTACATGGAATCATAAGATATTTTATAAAATAGAAAGTTGAATTTATTGCATACATTTCTAGATTTTCAGTATTCTTAATAATATGGCGGTATATTTGCTTTATGCATTTTCCTATTTTTAAACAAGTGTAAGAGACGCTAATGCATATTTACTTGTAAAACGACCTTGATGATTTATTTTCATATTTATATTTAAAAATCACACCAACTTTCACCATAGAATATATACTCAAATTAATTTAAAAAATGGCTTTAAAAGTAATATCCAGACACTATTAAATTGCAAAGATAACTCTAGATGCAAAACAAATTGACAATAATGGCATATGTGACAATTTGACTTGACACGCAAATTCAAAACGGACCAATGAGATTGCTGGACACTATATGACATTTATTTTCCCCCCTGATACAAAACAAAGCTCATTTGGACGCTGTCTCTACGTTAGTATATATGCTCGAAAGTAAAATTAGGGACCTAAAGCAGTTCTAAAAATCACTACGTATCCGTATCGCAATGCGCATGTGCAGAAGCGATACGTGAGTTTCGTTACGTTACGTGAAACCTTAGACAAGGAAAGAGAGAGGACTCCGCACTGGAATCAGTTTATGTAACCCACTTACCACCAAACTAATGGCGGACAATATTGACATAGGCGTATCATACGATTTTTCTTATACGATTATTAAATAATCAATTTCAATATTTCTTATTACAAATCTAATTTAAAAAAGTCTTTAAATTTATACTGCTCCAAAAAAAACAATCATTTTAAAACATATTTATTTAATAAATATTACAACTTTAATCCATTTTATCTATTTTAAATATGTTTTTATTCCACGCCACTGCAAAAATATTACATCTATGAGCAAATATAATAACAATTAAATAAAAAATTATCTCTAAAACCGAATGAAAACAATTTTCAAAATGTATGTACAATTAATTTGAGTTATCATACATAACATATGTGATTTAGTTAAACATCTATTACCTGAAAGCTGTAATATTAATAGAAATAAATTTTAAGGAAAAGGTTTTAAAATACTTTTTACCTACGAAATGAAATTCCTTCCTCTTTTTTAGCACTCTGACTGTTGCACTTATAAGCTGCATAATTAACCATTTTAAAATGTCTATTCAGGTAATTAAAAAAGGTGAAAATTAATAAAAAAACTAAAAAAATACAATTCGACGTTCCAAATTTGTTTACCACCAAACATATGTCAAACGTTTGAAAATTGGCTTCAATCACACGCATAAGGTTTTCATTGTCATGCGCTGTCCTCTCTCTTTCCTAGTCTAAGCGTGAAACGTATCAATCCGTCATACGTACCTAACGTAACGTATCACATTATTGTGTTCTGTATGCTTAAAAATCATAACATAACCTTATTTTCTGTTCATCAATCATAACAAACATTTCTGTGATATGCGATAATGGATTTAAAAAGAAAAATTATTTTACAGTGGCAATGACGACATTATTTTGTTAAGGTAGATATTGTAACCATTTCCTAAATATAGACGTGAGGATACTAAAGGAAAAAGATAATTTATGCGATTGCACGCTTCAGGACCGATAAGAAGGGTGTATGAACCCTTATTGAAAAAAAAGACCGAGTCGAGTTAGTTGAATTACGACAGTCTCATCGGCCGGTTGACCACTATTAACAAAATGTTTATATCCGTACTCTTTATAAATATATTTTTATAATAAGAATTATTATTATTTTTTTCAAAGTTTACAGTTCAGGTGTGGAGTGTAACTTACAATCCCGTAAAAGTTTGTGCGTTTTGTTTTGTGTTTTATAGTTATTAATTAATGGTTAAGTAACATTAATTAACATAGTTGTGTATATAAAAAAAAACAATGGAAAATCTGATAGGCGGAAACAGAGCTCCAGTTCAAGTAGTGATTCGTCACGATTACGTTCTCGGGAGAGATACAGGAGAACCGCTACTGAAAAACGCGTACTTCTCCTCTTAGGGAATATAGAAAAAGCAGGTCAAGGTTTCAATCTGTTATTACAACGCCGATATAAGACACGCTTAATACACCTACGCCAAGTTGTGCAATTGTCAACAGTGTGGAGGCAACTGAAACACGGTCCTAAGAGGAAAGAATTAAATTATTGAAACAAACCATCGAGTACATGAGGAGCCAAAATAAAACTCCAGAGGTACGCAAGTTCATTTTCAATAGCGACTGCATTCCAGAATTCTTTCCTGAAAATGACACTTTAACTGCCACTAAATGGTTAGATAAAATAGAACAATTGAAAATCATTAACAATTGGGATGAAACAAACACCATATATAATATGCAGTCACGTTTAGGAGGAATGGCTAGAACTTGACAACACAGCTTACAAACTTTTAATTATACATGGCTGGAATGGAAAAGTTTGATGAAAACATTCCCGGATCATATTGATTACGCTACAGTTCTAAGAATGATGCTTGATCATACCAAACAAGCAAGTGAACCGATGACGTGCTATTATTTTAAGAAAATGGAGCTGATTAGAACCTGTTAGATTACTGGCAAAAATGCTGTTGCTTGTATAATAGATGGTATACCCAATCCTTCTATTCAAATTGCAGCTAGAGCTGGTCGTTACGCAACACCAGAGGCTCTTTTCGAAGAATATTTGGCAATGTTGCGTGAAGAAGGCAACATCGGTAATTATTCATTAAGTGATCAACCTAATTAAAATCGACGTGTAGAGTTACGCAATCTACAAAGAGAGGGCAGAAAATTTAAACCGTACTCCCGCCCAGAAAAGACTGCAAATGGAATAGAAAATATAAAGTGTTTAAACTGCAAGATGAGGGAACATTATCAATCAAGCTGTTCAAAGCCGAAATTGTAGTGTTCGAAGTGTCATCTATTAGGACATGATGCCGAACACTGCAGAGTCAAATCTGGTAGGTTTGTTAATAGGGGTAAGTCAGTATTTATTTTACCTCTTTCTGCTAACGATCAGAATACCAATAATTGTTATTTTATTGATTGTAATATTAATGACAAATCATAACGTGGTTATGTTGATTCGGGTTGCGCTGCTGTTACAATCCGAGATTCAAATGCTCAAAGTTTAGGTTTGTTACGCAAACCAACATTGGTTAGTTTACGAGGTTATTGAGGTTAATGTTTATTTTAAAACCTTCATCAATTTGACGGTTGATTTAGCAACTTCTACTGTTGAGGCCCTTATAGTACCTGATGCGGTACAATATATTCCCATTATCGTAGGTCAGCCATTTTTAAATAATAAAAATATCACTGTTGTATTAAAAGGAAATCAAATTAGGCTATATAACGAAACTATAGTCTGGTTCACAGTTATTATGCAGCATTACGTAACTTGCCATTGTGTTACTATTATGATTTAAATGTTGACTAAATTATTCATTTGAAAATCGTTTAGTGAGTAATTAAGAATATTTATAATTATGCTTTTAGATAAATTTTACCAATAAATTTAACCAAAGCGGCAACAGTGTTGAATATTCGCCCATAAGATTTACATTGGCCTATGCCGGCCACGCTGCATAATAACTGTGACCCGGAGTATACCAATATTGATCCTGATTCGATCGATAAATTTCTGTCACGTAAAATAAGTTTATGTGCAAAGCAAACAACCGTAATACCACCGAATTTTATGGGTCAAATTCAGGTAGTAAATGATGAATGCCAAGACGAAGTATTTATTGACCTTCATAAACGAAATTGGTGCAATAACACTCACATCCTATTACCGTGTGTAATAGAGCTCAATACTGATTGCACAATGCCTGTCTTAAATATTTCCGATCGACCTTTATGTTACGAAAAAGGAAGAGTCGTTATAAGAGGATATACATGTTACGAAAATTGTACCGGCGATGTTGATGTTAGGGAGTGTCTCAAAACTTATATTTCACCACTTTATCCAATAACATTTAAAGAGATTAGAAATCAAATCAATTCCAATTTAAATAAGAATGTGTCAGGTTTTAGTAGATCTTCTTAATAAGTATCGCACCTGTTTTGCAAATTCTTTACGAGAACTTGGTAAAACAAATGTCTTAAAAATGTCAATTGCATTGACCGATAAAGAGCCAGTGACGTACAGGCCTTATCCCTTGCCTTATGCAAATAGACAGATAGTGAGAGAAATGGTAAAGGAACTAATGGATAATGGTATTGTCCAAGAATCAGAGTCAGTATATGCTAGTCCTATCCTGCTTGTTAAGAAAAAGTCCGGAGAAGAACGTATGTGCATAGATTACCGTGCAATAAATCGCAAAGTCTGAAGATGAACCAACCTTTACCACGAATTAACGACCTTTTAGACAATTTGGATGGCAACATATTTTATAGTACCTACCCTAGATTTGGCTTCAGGCTACCACTATATTCCGTTAGACGATGATGCCATTCCAAAAACAGCATTTGTCACGCCTGACGGGCACTATGAATATTTAAGGATGCCATTTGGTTTGGTAAATGCTCCTGCAGTGTTCCAGAGGACTTCGTTTTGACAAGGATAAGGCATATCTTGATGACCTACTTATTCCATCTAAATATGTTGATCAAGGTCATCAAGATCATGGTGCTACAAGCGTTTACGAAAGCAGACATGACTTTTAAGCTGAGTAAATGCCATTTTCTACAGACCCAAATTGAGTACCTTGGACACGAAGTTACAAGCGAGGGAGTGAAGCCCGGGTATGGAAAAATTAAAGCGATATCAGAATTCCCAACTCCAAAAGATGTCCATGAAGTTAGGCGATTTTTGGGCTTAGCCAGCTATTTTAGAAAGTTTGTGTATGGTTTTGAGTCCATTGCCAAACCTTTAACTAGCCTTACAAGCAAAAACTCCATTTTTACGTGGAATAAAAAACAAGAAAACGCTTTCCAGGAAGCCTAAATCCTATTGAAAAACAACTTGTACCAATGAACACTAACCACCTAGGTCCTTATGTGAAAAGTGTCAAGAAAAATGCTTATTTGATAGTAGCAGTAGACGGCTTTACTAAATTCACATTTTTAAAGGCAGTTACAAATACGAAAAAAGTTCCTATTCTTAGTTCCTTAAACGGTATTTTTGATACATTTGGAGTCCCTGGTAGAATAATCTGTGATCGAGGTACTGCTTTTATGAGTAAACAGTTTACAGAATTTTGCTTAAGGTTAGGAATTAAGCGAGTATTGTGTGCCACATCTACTCCAAGGGCTAACGGCCAAGTGAAGCGGATGAATCGAACGATACTTTCAGCATTGATGGCCTCAACCGATGACGAAACGCGTTGGAATCAGGCTGTAAGTGGTGAATTAATTCGACGGTTAATCTCACGACAGGGAAAAGTCCCTATGAATTGTTCTTTGGTTATCGACCAAGAGGTGTTCACGTTACCTTTTTGTCGACAGAGGTAAGTCAAAATAATCAATTGGATTTGGCAGAATTGAGAAATGACGTTCCTCAGCGAATTAGTGCCAAACAGGATTATCAGAAAAAGTATTACGATAAAGCGCATGCGTCTCCAATAAAGTTTGGAGTTGGAAAACAAGTACTTGTAATGAAACCTAAGGGTTCTAATGATGGTCAAAGCAGAAAGCTTGAGCCGAGGTTTAAAGGACCATTTCACGTTACGAAAGTGTTAGATAACGATCGTTACGTGATCGAAGAGTTGCCTGGATCTAAGAGATCCTATATAGGGATTTGTCCCTCGGAACGAATGAAACTGTTTACTGCTGGTGAAGCCTCTAACGAGAGCGACACGGATAGTGAATAGTTCCATTTGTTTATTTTTTTTGAAAATTGTTCTAATGTTTGCTATTTTTTTTTATTTGCAGATAAACCTTCACGAGGCACAGCGTTTACGAGCAAACGTTTTACGGACTTTTGTCAGTCGTTAGGTTTTAAACGTGTTTTATGTGCAACAGCGACACCTAGGGCTAATGGGCAAGTGGAGAGGATGAATCGCTCAATCCTGTCGGCCCTTACAGCTTCTATTGATGATGAATCCCGTTGGGATGATTCAGTGAGTAAAGTGAGGTGGGGAATTAACTCGACGGTAAATTCCACAACCGGAAAATCACCTTATGAAGTTACTGCCCACGAAACGTAAACGACTCTTTTCTAGCTTCAGAAGTCGCATGCAGACTTGGAAGCTACACGAAAGGAGGTACTAAAAAACGGCAACTAATGCAAAAAGAGTATTACGATAAAAGGCATGCCCCTGTTACGAAATACGTAGTTGGCCAACATGTGGTGGTTCAAGCCAGTAAGGTTTCCAATGACGGAAGGAGTAGAAAGCTTGAACCCTGGTATAAAGGTCCTTTTGTTGTAATAAAAGTACTGAATAACGATAGATATGTAGTTGACGAAATACAAGGTTCTAAACGTTATAGGACGGCTTATACGGGCATTTGTCCTTCTGATAGGATAAAACCTTTCATTACTACTGATAACAAATTAACAGTAGACAAATAATGTGTTTTGTCACTGTACTTAATCATGTTAAAATCATTTCATTAATGCTTTGTTTAGTTAAGTACAGCTTCACGAGGGCGTGAAGAAAAATCAGGTAGGCCGACTGTAACCATTTCCTAAATATAGACGTGAGGATACTAAAGGAAAAAGATAATTTATGCGATTGCACGCTTCAGGACCGATAAGAAGGGTGTATGAACCCTTATTGAAAAAAAGGACCGAGTACCTAGTCGAGTTAGTGGAATTACGACAGTCTCATCGGCCGGTTGACCACTATTAACAAAATGTTTATATCCGTACTCTTTATAAATTGCCACGTTTCTTTGAGTTTAGTAAAGGAAAAAGGTAGGAAAATAAATTAACTTGGTAATACTTAGCTAGCGGTAACTCTCTACTGGCAAATTATGCCCGAGCTCAGCCGTAGAGGTAAACAGTAAAAATACAAAAATTGAGTCCGCGCCACTGGCTTTACGGTTAAAGCCAGAAACCCCTGAGTCTTAAGGCACTAACAGAGAACTACCAAGATAAACAAATAGTAGACTGATATGGTGAACCAGACAAATAAAACAAGATAAACATAAAAGTAATAAATTACTTTACTTAACAATTTAGGTCTTCAATATCACAATATGAAGGAAAAAATAATAAATAGTAATAATTGTGAGTACAAAATCGCTATCAGATGAACTAGTTACTCATTAAGTTATTTTACATGCTATTTAAGTTGCAAATAAAAAGTAACAATATTTAAATCAAAGATAAATACAAAATTATTAACAATGAACTAGTTACTGATATAGACAAAAGAAACAGTATTTAAATTAATATGTGTGTACAGAAGGCTAACACATGAGATAGTTGCTAATACAGTTATTTTTTTACATATTAAAAGTTTACAGCAAAGTAATTTAAAAATAAAAAAAACTGCAAATACTTCAATAAAGATTTACTACAACAATATAGCTAGCGTTTCATCTACTCAATCAAATAATTCAAACAGTTCACAACTAGTTTTTTTTATATCTTCCAAGTGACACAAAAAAAAATTTAAGAAAAAGATAGTAATTAGAAAAAAATTAAAATCAAAATAGATCACATTTACATTTCTAGTAGGCACCAAGCGATAAGGTATCAATCTATACAACGTTATTAACTCACCTTTTAGATCTTAAGGGTTACTTCAACATGTGGTATTATAGCAATATCTCATCAATTAAATCCAATGAAGGCAAATTAGCTGGCAAACTCCAAAAATACACAAAGCAAATGACGTACAGCAGTCCAACTAACTATAAAAATGGTTTTTCTTTTCAAATCCAATTAAGATGGCTCAAATTGCCAAAGATAAAATCAAAACCAAGAGAAGGATACTACTAAACACCCATTACATCGAGTTAACAAATCGGAAATAAAAATCCTGTCAATTTAGTCGACAAGAATTCTCCTGTCAAGTGAGCCAACATAAAATCTTCGAATCGATACCAATTGCAAGGCATTTATTGGTGACTACACATAAATGAATTTCGATAGAGATACAATTAAAAGACAACAAGTTTTGATTAAGGTAAAACAACTTACTTAAATAATATTTGTACCTAACTTAAGCGAAATTTAATACGAAAATACCTTTCTCCCTAAACCACGGAGCAAGAAACAACCAAAACCAGATAGGCAACTCACTTTGCACATATCGGCGCTAGTAGTTCGCAACACTCTTTTCATATTTTCTATTAGCGGATATTAGAAAATAATTTAGGGAAAAAAACACGTGACAAAATATATTTTTATAATAAGAATTATTATTATTTTTTTCAAAGTTTACAATATCGGGGCTATTTTTTTAGGTTAAAAATTAAAACACATGAATGGTTAGGTTAGGTTAGGTTACCTTACAAACGCATTTGCTTTATGCTTCTTTTTGCTTAGTTACGTACATAGAGATAGAACACAGAGGAGATGCTGTTCACATTAAAAGCTTCGAGCATATATACCAACGTAGAGACAGCAAGCAATAGTGATTGTTTTGTATCACAGGGGAAACCGTTAGACACTACAGCCAGTGTCGTATCATTTTTAGGGGGTTTGAAATTAATACCTTTATAATACATTTTGAACCGTAACAAAATATTTTTTAGACTTGAATTTAAGTAGTAATAGTAATTAATTATTTACATGGAATCATAAGATATTTTATAAAATAGAAAGTTGAATTTATGGCATAAATTTCTAGATTTTCAGTATTCTTAATATTATGGCGGTATATTTGCTTTATGCATTTTCCTATTTTTAAACAAGTGTAAGAGACGCTAATGCATATTTACTTGTAAAACGACCTTGATGATTCATTTTCATATTTATATTTAAAAATCACACCAACTTTCACCATATAATATATACTCAAATTAATTTAAAAAATGGCTTTAAAAGTAATATTCAAACACTATTAAATTGTAAAAATAATTTCTAAATGCCAAACAAATTGACAATAATGACATATGTGACAATTCGACTTGATACGCAAATTCAAAACGGACCAATGAGATTGTTGGACACTATATGACATTTATTTTCCCCCCCCTGATACAAAACAAAGCTCATTTGGACGCTGTATCTACGTTAGTATATATGCTCGAAGATTAAAAGTCGAATAAAAAAGCGGTATTAGTAGGTGTGGTTAAAAGTACCAACAGTATGGCGAAATCGACATAACTTTACAGGAGCGGACTATCTTTTTTCTGAAAAATCTTTATTTTAAAAAATTTTTAGTTTATTCACAACACAACAAAATCTCTAACCCTGCCCTCCAGTAACAAAAATAAATAGAAAAAAATTGATTTAACAAAAAATTAAATTTTTTAACAAAAATATTATGATTACTTACATTCTTTATAATTCTAGGTAAATTGTTATAAATTTTAGTACCACCTATAATCGGATTTCTTAAACCTATTTAAGTCCTAGTGCTTAGTTGATAAATTAATGTTTTTGAGATCTTGTTTGGTCTATTTACTTATCCTAATAAACATTTATTTATTTTTCATCAATTTTTAATTAACACATACTTTAAATTTGTAACTCTTTTCCTTAAAAGTCTACAGTACTTAAATGTTAAAAGTATTGAGTAAATAAAATAATACGCAATTTATATGTGTGTATATATATATATATATTTACTATCTTAAAATACAAACCAAACTAAGACATAAATCTTAATACAGAAACTTAAAAACAATACTAAATATACCTACTATAAGTTTATAACACTGATATTGATTTACTGTCCCTTAAATAAAAATATTTTGTTGCTATGTTGTCTAATACTTTTTGACTTGTCATTTTTCTGTTTTGTTAAGTAGCAAAACCTAATATTAGCATACTTGGCTATTACTGCTTTTATTAGGAGCACTTGGTGCCTATCTAAAGGTGATTGGTCAAAACTATGTACAGTTAAGTTTTGAAAAATGTTTTTATTTATTAATAATCTCAAAACTAAACTAGTAATATGTTCAACTGAAAATTTACTAGTACAACAAAATCTTGTTTTAATTAAATGTTCACATATTTGGCATATTTCCAACACATCAGCAGAAGGGTACTCTAGACATTTTTTTTCTTTTTTTTTTGAATAAAAGAAAATATTTTTAAATTTTTTGTCTCATGACATAATGCTTGCACACATTCTTCACAAAAATTTGTTTTTTTTTAAAGAATGGACTACATACCCAGCTATATATGCATTAATATATTTAGAAAATTCAGAATATGTGTCTTGTAAATAATCATGATCATCCTGTACTACATCTAAAACATATTTTGCAGTTTCAGCCATTTTGTAATCTCGAGAGGTTATGTTTATTTGCTTTACTGGATTGCAATTTAAAAATTTTAATTGTTCCAATTGTATACAATTTCCACGAAAACTTCCTGCTAGTTCCACATGACATATAATTTTTTTATATGCTGAAATAAATTGGCGAACAGTTAGGTTGTTATTAAAACCTCCATGAGCCTTCACATTTCCAAAAAATAATTCAATATGGTCTTGGCTTATTTTATGAACAGGAAAATATTTCAGTTTATTTGTGAAAATTAAATTAATTTATAGAATCTTCAGACTTGATATACATATTTTTAATCCTAAAAATCCTGTATGTCTTTCTGATTCTAATAACAGCACTCCACCCTTACTTGTTTTTAAGCTACCTATATAATCATCTACAATATCTAATAAAGCAAAGGATTGTTGATAGTTTTCTTCAAATAAAGCTTTTTTGTAACCATATTGGCACATATTTCTTGAATTTAAAACATCAAAAAGATTGTTAACTAAAATGACAAAATTAACCGTAGCACCAACCCCCTCGAATTGAGGTAAACCTAATTTTTCACAAAATTGTAAAGCATTAGCTACACTTAAACTAAATGTTTGTGTTGCAAATTTTACCTTCATTTTTTGTTTTCGAAATGAAATATGTTGGGCTCTTGGTTATCTTCCAGTTTAACCATCCGCTAAAAATTCTCTGCGCATGTACAAAATTTGAAGTATCAAGGATAATTTTATTGGTTGATAAGGAGCGGCAAACTTTAAATCTCGAGCTGCGTTGCCACATATGTATGAATAAATAAAGTGAGTGAATAAACATTGGAAAGACGAAAATTATAGACATTATTTAACAGATTGCGTAACTTAAGTTATGTAATCGAGTTAAGTAAATCTATGCATGTTGAACGTACAGTATGTACATTTTGCAGATAACGTTAATTTATTATAACAAGGAGATTCAATTATAAGGCTGATTTTGGATTTAAATTTTATATGCATGTAAACATAATATGCCTTAAATAAATCAGAAGACATAATATAAAATTTTAATTATATATTATTTAATTTTAATATAATATGCATTATTTAAAATGTTTTTTCCTTATAGTTTCTACTGCATTTATTGTGGTAGTTTATATTTTTCATTAATTTAAAACCATAATAAATTAAAATCACAGAATATCATTAAAACAACAGATGTTAATATTATATTTTGTTTGAATTAATTAAAAAATAACACCTGTTTTACTTCAATTTTTTAAACCATTGTTATATAAAGTTAATTCTTTATAGCTGAACTCATTGCCCCATTGCTCTAAAAATGAAAACCACAGAATACCATGAAAACGTGAGATTTTTATATTCGCATATTACAATATATTTAATTCGAAATAACGAAAGGAAGTACCTACCTACGTTATTATTCATATTTTCAACTGCTGTTCTTAGCATCTTAATTATTACTAATGAATTTTAGCAGTAACGCTCCTTATTAACGTGCGTTTTTTTATAAACAAATTTACTAAATCAAAACTAAACTATTCGCTTTCAGGAAAAAATATTTGAACTGACAACACTGTGCGGCTCTCCCGCTGTAAATTTCGAATATTTTTGTACATGCGCAGAGAATTTTTAGCGGATGGTTAAACTGGAAGATAACCGGGCTCTTAGTTTGAGGCTAGATGAAAAGATTGATCTTCTTGTAATTTATTTAATTCTTTAAAGTATGTCCAAGAAATTAATTCATCATGACCATTATAGAATGAGTATATTTATATATCATAAGATTACTTTTTTAATGTTTTTTCGGTCAAACTTATAATGTAATATATATATCAAAATAATTTATTTTGTTTGTTATTTGTCGTGTATTACTATTTGCATACGATTTTCAGACGTCATACTGCTAAAAATGGCAGCGCGATCAAAAAGTAGTTCCAACTTTAAAAATTAATTTTGAAAAAATATGCTTGAGCGCACTAAATAAATACTCAATTCGTTGTTTTTAACTATTAATTAAACAATTTTTATAAAAATTTTGAAGATAGGCCAGAAGTAGCTCTTCTAAATAATTACCGCCTTACTAACTCTTATCGTATTTGACAGCTTCACAGCCAACTTTTGTTTCCTAGGTGTAATTATTTCACCCTCACCCAGACATTGGGGTTCTGAGAAACATGTGAGTCTAGAATCTGTTCTATTCTCAGAAATTGTAGTTGAGGTGTAGATAAAATTTCTTCAGTCTAAAAATACAATTACATAATTACAAAAATGAAATTAGGTGATTGATTTATTAGTAAAATTAATATAGTATAATAGATAAAATAACTACCTCCACACTGTTAAGACCAGGTATAGCATTATCGTTTAAACGAGTATAGCATTGAGATGTTCTATCAAAATAAATGTCTTCAAAATGTTTAGAACACAATACTGAATATTTTGTAGGTACCTACCTAAGCACCTCTGTTGACAAATTTAATCCATTTTTGTCTCCTTAAATTATCCTTTGGAAATCTAAAAAATATAGTTTCATTACTCATAACATTTACCCAGCAAGAAATAAAAAAAAACTATCTACCTATTAATGCTCACATTACATATTACCATAGATATTATAACCTAAAATGGATGTGCCCTGTCAATACCTTAGAACATAAAATAGTAAGGAAGGAGTTTATGTTATATCTACAATGTTAAAATCTGGCGACGGAAGTCGGCCATATTGGATAACCATTTATGACTCATACTTTGTTTACAAGTTATAAAAATTTAGTTTTCTGTTAAAAATTTGGATTAATTATTTATTGGTAAGTAGCTATTATTATGATAAATATACATTATATATACGTAAACTATATTTTTATGTTTAAATTAAATTAATACTTTGTATTGATCCCTAAGCTATCTACTTAAATTGACATAGGCGTATCAATAATGGAAAGAGGATATTTTATTTTAATTATCATTAATTTACAATTTTATGGTTAATCTCATAACTGTATATGTCAATTATTTTTATATCTATGGAGTATTCTAAAACAACGTTGTACAATAAATGTATTTGTGTTTTAATTAACACATTATTACATTCAGAGTTTCCCACGGGATGAAAATATTAGACGGAAACGGTTAAATATTGTGGATAAAGATAACTGGAGTCCAGGCAAGAATAGCTTTTTAGGCTCACAACATTTTACAGAACAATCATTTGATAGAATTTCTTCAGTAATTGTTTTACTAGTACCAAATGCTACACCTACAATTAAAATCGCAAGAATGAAATATGTAAGTAATTATTACATCCACAAATTGCTTTAATAACATTGACCAAATGTAGGTATATTTTTTCTCAAATCTATTTACAGATATTTCACCAGTTCCTGTTCCTGAAACTCTACCATCTACTTCTGAAAGTCCTCATAGGAAACAACTTATAAAAAGCATCTGTGTAGTATATTTAAAACCAAAAAGTTATTATATATGTTATTATATATTTAAAAGTAAAATAAATAATGTAGAAAAAACTAGACATGTTTACACAAAATTCAATTCAAGGGCCAATAGTGGTAGAATGAAAAATTTTAATAAAAATTGTGTAGTATATAACTGGTTTTATTTCCTTAAATCTAGTAACCCCATTTTAGGCAATGTTATACTATTTTTTTTCCTCTACTTTCCTTATTAAAACGGTTATTTTAATATATAATGATTAGTGTCCATACTGAATAATAATAGGTATGTTTCAATAAGGACATTATTTTTTTACAAATAAAAAGATAGGACGCCACTGTTAAAAAGTAACTTCCGGTAGCCATCTTGGATAACCATACCGGTCACCTGTCCTTGAACGAGCAATCCTTCCTTACTATTTTATGTTCTAAGGTCAATACACAGATAGCGTTTTCTTTTGAGATAAGTAGAAAGTGATCTGAGTGCGCCCTCGGTGCGTACTGAAATTGCTCTTGCACTGCCCCAGTTTTTACTGTGCACTGGCAACGGACGTTTTCAGTGTGTGTGTTTTTGACATTTCAAAAGAATGCATTTGATATAGTGCACTTTTTTGATTATTATTAGTACTAGAAAATTTTTTCTGAAATTACCGAAGGCGATTATACGTTGAAGGAGAACTTAAAGTATAGAGCTGTTTTGATGAATACGAGATTACAGGCATGCTAAAATAAAATAAAATAAAGAAGCGTTTTATATATTCTGCACAAACTTTATGTTCTAAGCGTTAAACGCTTGAACCTAACCTATTCGTATTGTCCTGTCCTGTAAATTTGTTGTACCATGGTATTGCCCCGAGTCGAATAGTCAGAGCAGTTTTTGGTGCCCTCAGCGCTGGAATTCTGTGCAGTATCGCTTTCGACATGTCGAATTCTACAGTCGCTTTCCCGAGGGCTGGGTGCCTAACGGTCGCGTCCCCAGGTGGCGGATAGGGGATCCCCAGAGGAGTCGCCGAACTGCTTGACTAGCTAACACTGCAATAGAGCGGGGAAGTGACGAATCTGGGGGGTGTGCGTCTATAAGAGTAGCATGGTCTGGCAGGAGCAATTAACAACTGCAATATTGCCAGACTGTTCACTCCTAAGGGCGTACCGCGGACTAACCCCCCCCAATCCAAGGTGTAAAGTAACGTGCCGAGGGATGAATGGCCGCAGGGGCATATGCGGTCGCGAACGTTCCCCTGGGGGAACCGGGCAAAACCCCCTTGTATGCAGCCTTACTCCGGCATGCGGGGCTCTGTCGGAGTGGACCGACATTCCCTAGCTACTCGTGGGAACAACCATGGATAAGAATAAAATAAAAGAGGAAAAAACAAAGCGGGAATACACCGCCAAATCGAAGGAGAAGGGGAAGGGAGGAAAATACTCTCCCTCAACCTCTCGGGAAGCTCCCCGAGAGGCAGGAAAGTCGAGGATCAGGCCCTCAGACTCCACTGTGGAAATACATCACACGGACAAATCTGAGGTGAGGAAGACCCTCCAGAGGCCCTCAACTTCTAGACAGCCTCCACTCCCAAACTTGGGAGAACCTGGAGGCAGGGACGATCCACTGAGGCGTGGGCTCAGCGGAGCGGGCTGCAGATGGTACCTGAGGTACCTCAGTCAGGGAATTTCCCCTGAAGCAGCAAGGAAAAAGGCCTTGGATCATAAAAGCCAAGAGCCCTCTTTTCAGAAAAGAAAGCGGACTGAGACGGTCATCAGTCCTGCTTAGAAAGTAGCCAAAAGAAGGAAGGAGGAAGTGGAAAAACAGACCAGTTCCTCAGTAGGTACGAGCAGCTATGCAGCTGCTCTAAAATCGGAGAAGATTGCCATTCTTCCCAAAGGGTTCCCTGAGATCATCCTCAGCGCGGAACAGCAAACTTTGGTGGAGGAGGCAATAGTGCAGGAAATGTTCGCTGGATAGGAGCACAAGCTCCAGTTCGGTGGCATTCACTTCAAGCCGGGCTACTTGGTAGTTGACTGTGAAACACCACAGTCAGCGGCGTGGCTAAGAGTGAAGGTGCCACATATTAGGAAGTGGGAGGGTGGAGAACTCACAACATGCAAGGGATCCCTAGATCACATGTTGTGACAGTTTTCCTCCCCAGAAGCAAAGGGCTATCAGCTGATAGAGATCCAGAACGAGGGCTTAATGACGAGTAGGTGGAAGGTCCTGAGCGTTAAGGAAGAGGCAGCAGGGCAAGTCTTGAGGGCGGCAATAGATGAGCTATCTTGCGAACCATGGGTTCATGATGGTCAGGTGAGAGGACTCGCAAGCAGGGATGCCAAGTTAATATACAAAGTAAGTAATGTTGACAAACCCAGAGCATGCATCTTGGTAAGTAACAGTATTAATCACTTTTGTGATTCAGAATTCATGACGAGAGACCTTGTTCCGATTCGAGCAAACCTCGAGAATAGACGTCAAGAAGTCATGATAGCATCATGCTACTTTGCAGGGGATGGGACTGCACCGCCCACAGAACTGCAAAGACTAGTCGATTACTGTGAACAGAAGAAGCTGCCGCTTCTCATAGGATGTGACGCTAACGGTCACAATACCATATGGGGAAGCACAGACACCAACGATAGAGGTGAGAAAATTTTAGACTTTATATTTAATAAGAATCTTGTTATACACAATATAGGGAATACCCTACTTTTGTAACCAGAACAAGAAAGGAAGTAATAGATAAAACACTAAGTATACCGAACCTTAAGGATAGGGTGAAAGATTGGAGAGTATCGAACGAACCATCCCTCTCTGATCATAGAATGATTATGTTCAGGGTAGAGTGTAATCCTCCTGAGCCAGCACTCAGGAGAAACCCCAGGAAAACTAACTGGGAAAATTACAACACTAACCTGAACATAAATCTTGCAAATCTCAAGAATAAAAGAAATACCAGAAATCACCTGGCATTAGAAAATGATCTAATAGAACTGAACGAGGCAATACTCGATGCCTATGAATCCAGTTGTCCTCTCCAAAGGACCAGAAAAGCAAAAGATGCGATATGGTGGAACAGTCATCTGTCAAACCTAAGATCCGAAACGCGACAGCTCTTCAACAGAGCCAAACGTAATGGAGATTGGCAGAGCTACACCGAGAAACGAAACTTACAACATATAATAAGGAGATTAGAAAAGCTAAAAGAAACAGCTTCAGAAAATTCTGCGAAGAAATAGACGCTACACCCTCTGCAGCAAGGCTACACAAAGTCTTGGCAAAAGGAAAAGTAGACACTGTAATGGCACTACGGAAGCCAGATGGAAGCTTCACAGAAAGCGAAAAAGAACGAGCTCTGCTCCTATTAGAAACTCACTTTCCCGGAGGAATTGTCCCTTCGGAAACAACAAGTGAGAAAGCTAAAAGACCTACCAGGGAAGACACTGCAATGGCAAAACACATATGCAGTGAAGAACGGCTGAGATGGGCTATGAACACCTTCCAGCCATTCAACACCCCTGGAACGGACGGGCCAAGAGGCAATAATTCCACACTTGATCCGAGCAGCCTTGAACTGGGATACATACCAGAAGCGTGGAGAAGGGCCAAAAACCTTCATCCCAAAAACTGGGAAACGGGACACTACGCACCCCAAATCCCTTAGACCTATCAGCCTCACATCGTTTGTTCTAAAAACGATGGAAACAGCTGTAGACAACTACATTATAACAGAAATCTTGGAACAGGTGCCATCGCACCCTCGTCAACATGCGTACCAAGCGGGAAAGTCCACGGAAACCGCTTTAACACAGTTGACTGACGAAATCCAAGACGCACTGAACAAAAAAGAGACCGTGGTATGTGCCTTTCTAGACATAGAAGGGGCCTTTGACAATACGACACATGAGGCTGTCAAAAGAGCACTGATTGAGAAAGGAGTGGATAGAACGACTTCCATTTGGATGTCGCAACTGCTATCTACAAGAATCGCAGAAATGGAGGCAGGACAAGACACTATCTCCATTAATGTGACCAGAGGCTGTCCACAGGGGGGAGTTGCATCCCCGCTTATGTGGAGTCTCACTGTGGACAGTCTGCTCTGTCGATTTACTAGGGAAGGCATACCATGTCAAGGGTATTCCGACGACATGGTTATCCTGGCAAAAGGGAAGTATGAAAATGTCCTCTGTGATATTGTTCAAAGAGGATTGAACATTGCGAAACAATGGTGTGACGCGGTGGGACTCAGCATCAACCCCACCAAAACCACAATAGTATCCTTTACAAGGAAAAAGAAACCTAATCTAAAAATCATAAAAATAGGGGAGAACATCGTCGAGTGGAAAACAGAGGTAAAATATTTAGGGCTAATCCTAGATAGCAGGTTACTCTGGAACAAACACGAAGACGAAGTAATACACAAAGCAACCAAGGCCCTCATAGTGTGTAGGAACATTGCAGGGAAGAACTGGGGATGTAACCCAAGTATCCTGCAATGGATGTACACAGCAATAGTGAGACCATTAATCACATATGGGGCAGTGGCTTGGGGCGTAAGGGCTAATCTGAATACGACGAGGAAAAACCTCTCGAAGATTCAGAGACTAGCCTGTTCATGTATCACTGGAGCAATGGGAACTTGCCCCACTGCTACAATGGAGGTGATTTTAAACTTGACCCCACTGCATATTCTGCTAGAAAGTGTAAGGAAGAAAACAATATATAGAATGATCAAAGAAGGAATTATCAGGGAAAACCTCGATCACTTCATTTTGATCAAACTTGGGAAATGCCCCAAGATGATATGCCAAAGAAATTCAACTTTGTGAGAAAATTCATCACAAAGTTGGGTAATAAATCTGAATGGGATGAACACACCATACAGAATTTAAACCAGAATACCATAAAGTGGTATACGGACGGTTCCAAGCTAGACGAGGGAATTGGGATAGGAGTTTTTGGACCGAGAGCCAAATACTCAGAAAGCTTGGGCACATACCCGAGCATCTTTCAAGCAGAAGTCCGCGCCATCGAAATATGTGTGGAATTCAATATTGGAAGAAACTACCGCAGACAAGAGATTGTGATCATGTCGGATAGTCAAGCAGCCATCAAAGCGCTGAGCTCAAATATAATCAGTTCGAAGATGGTTTGGGAATGCCTAGGCAAACTAAATAAACTGGGCCAGAAGAACACTGTCACCCTCCTATGGGACCCGGGACACATAGGAATAGAGCGGAATGAAACAGCAGATAAGCTGGCAAAAAAAGGAGCTGAAACCCCACATTTGGGACCAGAACCATCTTGTGGGATTAGCAGTAGAGTAATCTTAGGAAAACTAAGGGAAGAAATGGAGAAAGAAAAATCCAAGTACTGGAATCAGCTGGAAGGACTGAGGAAATCTAAGATACTACTGGGGAACTATGACCAGAAGAGATCTCTTAGCTGCCTCAACCTCAGTAAAAAAGGCTCCGAATTCTAACGGGAATATTAACCGGGCATTGCCGGTTAAGAAGCCACATGAAGAAACTAGGGTTAGCAGATGAAGCAAAATGCAGATTCTGTGAGGAAGAGGATGAAACCTCAATACACATACTCTCAGAATGCCCTGCCTTGCAAAATTCTAGGGCTAGATACCTAGGAGCACATGAAATAGAGGAAGGGGATCTACCTTATTTGAAGCCCGACGATGTCCTAAACTTCCTCAGGAAAATAGGACTCGAAGAGCTGCTATAGGTCTGAGGAAATATCAAAACATGGCAAGTAAGGGGGGACACAATAGATCCTATAGGTCACAGTGTAATTATCACCCCTAACTCATACATACATACATACATACATACATACATACATACATACATACATACATACATACATACATACATACATATATACATACATACATACATACATACATACATACATACATACATACATACATACATACATACATACATACATACATACATACATACATACATACATACATACATACATACATACATACATACATACATACATACATACATACATACATACATACATACATACATACATACATACATACATACATACATACATACATACATACATACATACAGTCGCTTTAGACATGTAGAAGCGATATCTCGCGAAAAGGGTATTCTGTGTACCTCTCGACAATACTTCGGCCGTATTCGGCTTTTATCAACACGATATGTAGAAATTCTGGGGAGTTTTTAAATTTCTTCAGACATTTTAGGGATTTTGATTTGCAATTTAACATTTATGTTCTATTTCTATGGTTTATTGGTTTAGCATATTAATATTTTGTAGATTGCAAAGTTGGTTTTGAGATGTATGTTGTTATTTTTCTGGTTTTTATTTAATTATTTGTACTTGCATTGGCTATTGGATAAAGATAATAGGAGTTAAGCTTAACGTAAGTCCTTTCTTAAATATAAAATGCTTAGTTTTTTTTGGTGGCCTTATTATATGGTCTTACATTGATTTCTATAAAAATCGTTTGTCATAAAATATTTCTCCGCTAAATAGTTAAATAAACAATAAAAAAATCTTTTAAAAAGTTTTTATTTTTTCATATACTTCAAGTTAATTTTTTAAATAACATAATCATTCAAAGAGAAGAATTTCTAGAAGATATTCGGACTTTCAATGTTATGAGGAGGCAAATAAGAGATGAATCAAACCCTTTCGAATTAAGGGGTGATCTATTTAAAAAGTCTTTTAGATTAACAAAAGAAATGGCTTAATATATCCTTCATATTATTGTTGAAGATATAGTTTTATAGCAAGACTTGCCCACAAAGCGTTTCCTTCACCTTTTCCTTGGGCCCCATTAAAGTTGTTGGTTATAAGGCTGTGATTATTTTCAACAGCATTTAAAAATGCTTGCCAATGCTGGTTTGCCACCCTCATATTAATCAATAAAATCAAAATTTATTTTTAAAAGTATACAATACAACAATAAATAACAATACGGACTCAGAACACAACAAATAAAAAATATTTTGTCATAAATAGGTTATGTTTTATTGAAGCGATACCTCAAAACGTATCGCCTTCAAGCGACATGACTTGTGCTTAAAGTCGTACAGAAATGTGTACACGGAATACCGTTTGTTTGAAACGACATGTCGCTATCGAAAGCGATAGGATACAGAATCCCTGTCCTGGGGGTCTAGTTTTGAATATCAGTGAAATTGAATTCGCAAGTGAAATATTTCGATTTTAAATTCACCATTGAAATGCTATACCTAGTTTTCAATTGTAGTGAAATGATATTTTTATAAATTCACTTAAATGAATTTAATTCGATCGACACAATTTGACAACAATGGAAATCAGTCGAATTAGTTCAAATTATTAACGTGCGAGAAAAACATAAGATTACTTAAGGTTAAAAATACCATTATTTCTTATTTTGTTCTTCGAATCTTCCCCCAAGTCGTCAAAATTTAATATAATTCTACTTTTGGTAGTTGGTAATGCGTTTTGAAAATTAAAAAATTTGATAGGAAATGCAAATAGTATATGGGAACGATTCACATAGGTTTCAGTAAATTATAAATTTAGCAGAATCTCTGATTTAGTTACAATATTATGAAGTTGTACATAAAATAATACTGTTTTAGTGATGACTGATTTTAAAAATAAAAAAATTTTTGTTAATAAACAACAAAAACGTTGGTGGAATACAAAACCATCCAATTTTAAAATATCCACCAAAACTTAACAATATTGTCTAAAATAATGCAGCAAATAATCCTCTAAAAGGTCCAAAATGGCCATTTTGTCAAAAAAAAACTAGATTCAAAAAACTAAACAAGAAAATATGTCAATCTGACTATGCTAATTCTAGCGAAACGGCTATCATTGAGGTTAAAAAAGCAATTTTTAAATAAATAGTGGAAGTTTTGTTAAAACGAATAGTTTTTTTTAAGAAAATACAAGCAGAAAACCACAACACAAAATGTCTAACGATCCTAACCAAATAAACTAGTAGGTAATTCGCAAGTGAAATATATATTTCGACAGCAAAATAGTATTCGAATTATATTTGTGAAATATTTTCGAATTCGAATTTTATTTCACTCATGAAATTAGTTCAAAACTTGAGTTGATCGAAATATGAGCAATTATTTCACTTGTGAAATATTTCAAAACTAAACCCCCTGGGCTGCGATTTTCGAAATCAATCGACGGTCATCGTACACGACTAACCGCATGCGACGGTCGCATCGAATGAATTATAAATGTATTTTCGACTTCCGACCGATCGCTTTTTCCTATTGTAAAGTTGTGAACGTGGCAAAACAGCAGATGTCAAAAATATGACCTCTAATTTTATTTGTTTGGAAATTAAATAACTTAGCAGTTGTTTTAAAAGGTGGATTGTCTTCAGTCTTGAGCATTATTATTCAAAAAATGTCAGGAAAAGTGGCAGGAATGACCAAGAAACAAAAAAAATATTCATTGAGTATGTTAAGCGGCACCCACAATTTTAAAGTGGAAAATTTTCAAAAGATTTTTCATTTAAAGAGGGAGAAAAGCATTGGGTAGAAATAACTACCATATTAAATGGAATTCCTCGATCGCAAAAAAGTTGAAAACAATGGAGGAAGGTAGTTATGATACAAATTATATATATTATTTGAGTATAGAATTTATAGAACATTGTTGTTTTATCGTTTTATCTTCTAATACATCTACTCCATTTAAATTGATTTGATTATTAAAATTCATAATAGCATGTATTAAATGTAATACATAAATGACAAATAAATAAACCAATACTGAAATGACTAATAACATACAACATTACCGTCGTACACGACAGAGAACATCGGCTACTTCAGATCAACCGATGTCATATCGCACACGATAGATTGTGTCGGTCACAGGGATTCAAAAATACATGTTCTTTCAATTTCGTGCGTAAGAGCATGCGAGAGCGCATCGCACAAGCTCGAAAATCGCAGCCCTGGTCACATCAAGAGCGAGCAGTCTATTCAAAAGAACATGTGTGACAGATTGCTCTCCCTAATGACATTTCAATAGAACACACAACTCGCTCTCAGTGTGCACTCAGTGCGTTGCTCTGGCCTCAAAAGAAAACGCTAAGAGTATACTACCGTGTGTCGCCTTAGAACATAAAATGGTAAGGAAGTATTGCTCGTTCAAGGACAGGTGACCGGGATGGTTATCCAAGATGGCTACCGGAAGTTACTTTTTAACAGTGGCGTCCTATATTTTTATTTGTAGAAAAATAATGTCCTTATTGAAACATACCTATTATTATTGAGCTCTATGGACACTAATCATAATATATTAAAATAACCATTTTAATAAGAAAAGTAGAGGAAAAAATAGTATAATATTGCCTAAAATAGGGGTACTAGATTTAAGGAAATAAAACCAGTTATATACTATACAATTTTTATTAAAATTTTTCATTCTACCACTATTGGCCCTTAAGTTGAATTTTGTGTAAACATGTCTAATTTTTTCTACATTATTTATTTTACTTTTACATATTTATATAATAAATTCTTGTTTTTAAATATACTTCACAGATGCTTTTTATAAGTTGTTTCCTACGAGGACTTTCAGAAGTAGATGGTAGAGTTTCAGGAACAGGAACTGGTGAAATAGTTTCACTGCTAGTAGTTATTATCTCTTCAGCATAAGGGTCGTTAGTCCTTACCTGCATAGAAAAGGTATATATTAGTGAAATATATGTTTAAGTAAAATATCTGTAAATAGATTTGTGAAAAAATATAGATTTGGTCAATGTTATTAAAGCAATTCGTGGATGTAATAATTACTTACATATTTCATTCTTGCGATTTTAATTGTATGTATAGCATTTGGTACTAGTAAAACAATTACTCAAGAAATTCTATCAAATGATTGTTCTGTAAAATGTGAGCCTAAAAAGCTATTTTTGCCTGGACTCCAGTTATCTTTATCCACAATATTTAACCATTTCCGTCTAATATTTTCATCCCGTGGGAAACTGTGAATGTAATAATGTGTTAATTAATACACAAATACATTTATTGTACAACGTTGCTTTAGAATACTCCATAGACATAAAAATAATTGACATATACAGCTAAAAAATTATAAATTAATGATAATTAAAATAAAATATCCTCTTTCCATTATTGATACGCCTATGTCAATTTAAGTAGATAGGTTAGGGATCAATACAAAGTATTAATTTAATTTAAACATAAAAATATAGTTTACGTATATATAATGTATATTTATTATAATAATAGCTACTTACCAATAAATAATTAATCCAAATTGTTAACGGAAAACTAAATTTTTATAACTTGTAAACAAAGTATGAGTCATAAATGGTTATCCAATATGGCCGACTTCCGTCGCCAGATTTTAACATTGTAGATATAACACAAACTCCTTCCTTACTATTTTATGTTCTAAGTGTGTCGCACTGGCAGTGCGAGAGAGATGGAGATAGAAGGGTGACAAAAAACGCGAGCTGGCAATGTAAAAGAAATACAAAATTCAAATTAATTTTGTCTGCTATAGAGTTATTAAGAAGTTTGGTTTGGGAATGAATTAGAATAATTTTTCCACGCGTAAATATTTATTTTTGCATTTTCTAAACATAAATCATTGTAGAAATTCTACAATTAAATTATGTTTACATAAAAACTTAATTGATAATATTTTATAGGCACATTTTACTTTTGTTTGTAGTTGTATATACTTTTACATTTATGACTAATACAACATTTGTATATGTAGACAATGACAAAGTAAAATTTTAATTCACATTTTAAAGTTTATAAAGTTTACTGATGTTTAAAATGAAATAATTTAGTAGATTTTGTACAGAATAAGCCCATTAGGTCGAACACGAGAACTAATTTCGTTCTTCAACTGATTGTAATAATGCAGTCTGATTGTGAAGTATAATTTTAATACAAGTTTAACTAACTGTAAAATATACCCGTAAAGGGGATCTTCATCCCAAAAAGTTGTGAGATGTTCAATTTTCTTACAGAAAAAATGATCAAGTAATTTAAAATATTTGGGTTTGAGAGATTTGCAGCTCTTATTACATTCTCTGCAACAGTACATATTTTTTAAAACATCTTTTGAAGGCTTGAAAAGTGTTCCCCTATTATTTTTATCAAGCAATCGAGAAAGTGAATGATGTGATTGGAGAGCGTGTGCACATTCTTCACAATTTATAGTTTTAATAATTTTCCAACGAACAAATCCAGCGATATATCCAATAACATAATTTAAATAGCTATAAACAGTTGGAAATATTTGAAAATGTCTTTATTGCTTTATTTCGACAATGGTTTTTATTTATCTAAATCACAATTTAATGTATCTAAATTATTACTACTTTTATATGTCGAAGCGACATTCGAAATACTTTGTTTCATCCTGAGCTAAACAATTGGCACTATAAGGAGCTCCTGTTGTTTTTTTTGGAGCAGTACATATTTAAAGACTTTTTTAAATCAGATTTGTAATACGAAATAATGAAAATGATTATTTAATAATCGTATAAGAAAAATCGTATGATACGCCTATGTCAATATTGTTTGCCATTAGTTTGTCTAAGAGGCCGCTATATGCAAGCTCCTTTCTGGACTCAAGGTCATTTTGCATATACTCCTTCCTGTATCTTTTTGTTCTAAGATGCCATAGATATTATAACCTAAAATGGATGTGCTCCGCTGGCAATGTAAAAGAAATACAAAATTCAAATTAATTTTGTCTGCTATAGAGTTATTAAGAAGTTTGGTTTGGAAATGAATTAGAATAATTTTTCCACGCGTAAATATTTATTTTTGCATTTTCTAAACATAAATCATTGTAGAAATTCTACAATTAAATTATGTTTACATAAAAACAAATTTTAAAGTTTATAAAAACTTTAAAATTTAAAAGTTATTTACTGATTTTTAAAATGAATTAATTTAGTTAATTTAGGTCGAACACGAGAACTAATTTCGTTATTCAACAGATTGTAATAATGCAGTCTGATTGTGAAATATAATTTAAATACAAGTTTAACTAACTGTAAAATATGCCCGTAAAGAGGATCTTGATCCCAAAAAGTTGTGAGATGTTCAATTTTCTCACAGAAAAAATGATCAAGCAGTGATTTAAAATATTTGGGTTTGATAGATTTGCAGCTCTCTGCAACAGTACATATTTTTTAAAACATCTTTTGAAGGCTTGCAAAGTGTTCCTCTATTATTTTTATCAAGCAATCGAGAAAGTGAATGATGTGATTGGAGAGCGTGTGCACATTCTTCACAATTTATAGTTTTAATAATTTTCCAACGAACAAATCCAGCTATATATCCAATAACATAATTTAAATAAAGTACGTTTCACAATAAATCGTTGACTTGGTACCTGCTCTTAACTGCTCTTAAGGGATTACTAATAAAAGGTGGTTAATATTTCTTCGAACATTTACAGAAAGGTATTATTTATTTTTGTTCAGGAAAATATTTACGTATACGTATACGTAAGTTTCAACAGTTTTGTTTAGTTTCAATTAATAAATAAACTTAAAATTTGTTTGTTTGTTTTTAAAAAATTTCGTGATTTTTTTTACATTTTAAATTTAAGTTTTAGTAAATGTTACTGAGTTTTATTTAAATCTATTTTGAAAACCGGATTACGGATCTGTTAATGTTTACTGTACAGGGAGAAATTTATAACCTTTCATTACTAATCCCTAAGGTCAGGTACCGGAGTCAACGAATTATTGTGAAACGTACTTTACCTATAAACAGTTGGAAATATTTGAAAATGTCTTTATTGCTTTTTTTCGTCAATGGTTTTTATTTATCTAAATCACAATTTAATGTATCTAAATTATTACTACTTTTATATGTTGAAGCGACATTCAAAATACTTGTTTCATCCTGAGCCAAACAATTGGCACTATAAAGAGCTTTTATTTCTGTGTGAATAAGCAGTCGCTTATATGCTCCTTCAAATTGTATATAGTTTGTAAATAGTTTTACCCAAAAAGTTCCTTGTATTTAAAATATCAAAAGTGTTATCAATTGTTTTACAAAACCTGACAGTGGCTTCACTTTCAGATAATTCTGAAATATTTAATTCCTTATCACAATATTCAATAACATCAGCTACGCTATTCCTTAGGAAAAGCACAATTAAGCCACTACTCACAATGCTTTCGCGCTCCTTTTGGCACACTTCTTTATCTGTCTTTGTCTGGTTGCTATGGTCCCATCATAGATATTATAACCTAAAATAGATGTGCCTTAGAAAGAGATAGTATGGGACCATAGCAACCAGACAAAGATAGATAAAGAAGTGTGGCAAAAGGAGCGCGAAAGCATTGTGAGTAGTGGCTTATTTGTGCTTTTAAACTAAGTGTAATAACAGACAGACAGCGTAGCGTAGCGCAGCGCATGGTAGCGTAGCCGAGCGCAGCGTAGTTCAATACACACAGAAAGCGCAGCGTAGCACATTGTAGGTAATAGACGGTCGTGAAGAACATCACATTTAGTAGAGAGGATATCTCTGTCGAAAGCGGCTCGTGTTAGTCTCTGCGAGAATACCTTTAGGTGGCAGTTTTTGCTCAATAGAAGAAGTGTCTGGGTGCATGAAGTGTGCAAAGGTAGGGACAAATATGGTGAATATCAACACTTATTTCCGGTCCTTAGGAAACACGAGTCTCGTTTTATGGATTACACGAGAATGTCGACGACAACGTTCGATTATATATTCAGTTTAGTGAAAGATGATTTAGAGAAGCAGACAACTAATTGGTGCAGAAGAGAGACTTGTTGTAACTTTGAAGTAGGCTATAATATTTAAGCAGTATACATCTACTTATATTTTTTTATTAATTCAATCCCACTAATCTAACCAGAAAATGTACACCCTAGCAAGTTAGTATTATCCTTCATTATATACACAATAAGATGGACCACCACCATATAAAAGTATGAAGCCAACGAAAACCTAGTTTCCTTACTCATTCTAAGGGAGCGCTAGTGAATCTCAGTGAAATATGGCGAATGTTCGGTTTTCCATAATGCCATCTATTTAATAATAGTAGAACTAGATAATACAATTTTGATACCTTCCTAAGTAAACTAATGTACATGACAGGTCCGTATTTTCGTTAGGCAGTTCGTATTTTTTATTTTCAGACATATTATTTGTGAGTATTTGAAGCTCGAGAAATCATTGAAACAAATCAAATCAATTTTGACGGTCTCACTTTGAATGCAACCATATTGCAAGAAATATTGAAAGATTTATGTGATAATTGGTTATTTCTAAATATATTTTAAAATACAGAGAGCATATTTTATTAACGTACACTTGAAACACCGATAAACAATACGATGTGCGCCCTATTAGGGGCTGAATATCAAGAGGATTAATAGAACCATCGTCCAAAGATAATATTCTAATAAGTCTGGTAACTCCTTTGATGTGAAATTTGCAGTTTTTTTGTGAGCTGTCGTAAATTATCGGTACAATAGCAGAAATACGTATACGAGGGCCACTGAGTAGGGGGTAACAATATGTTTATTCGAAAGTGCCTTCAGTAAAAAATTGTAATTTGTTATTTTCAATAACATTTTTTTCAATACATTTCAGAGAATTCGTAACATTCTTTTCGCTGTTGTCTAAAACTTTTATGTTTGAAAAAAGTGTGTCCACGTAAACTATAGCCATCGTCCAAAGATATTCTAATTAGAATATCTTTGGACGATGCTATCGCAGGAGTCCACACATAGGTTATTTCTTATTCCTTATTCTGACACCTGAATGGTATTTAGGTATTTATATCTCTAATGGATTTATTACTAACCCGATATTTTTCACAAAAACAGTGTATTAAAAGTGATAAGTTCGTCTACTTTGTACCTTTTGTCGGCAATTTTTATGGCAGATTTTATTGACCATAAAATCTGTACTGTTGAATCCTTATCTCAAGTACAACCTAGATACCTAAATAGAACTTATTCCAATTTGCATGTTACAGATGCGAAATCAAATCGGAAGAAGTAGTGGATATTATATTAAAATATTTTTACCGAAAAATTTTCTATAGTTATTTCAAAAAATTCTACTTTATTTATAGTCTAGTCCAGAAGAGTTTCCTGCGAAAAAGAGTTAGAATAAAATTAAAAATATGGGGTTTGGTTTATCGGAGTCAGAATGAAATTCTGAGAATGGAGTATTTTTGAATTTTTCTGCCTTTACTCACTTCTCGACTAGACTCTATTAGTCTTTTTAGACATTTTAATATTTGGATAAAAAGGTAAACCGACTTATTCTATTTTCGGTGGACATGAAACATTTGATTTTGAGTTTTTCATGTTAAAATTTGTTTAGGTATATTTCTATATTATCTCGTATTCTTTGTTGTGATACCTGAATAGTAGGTATGTAGGTACTTTTGCATACCAGATGGTTTTACTCTTATTCGATTTTTTGAACAAAAACAGTATGTCTTGAAAGCGATAAAATTCGTCTATTTTGTATACTTTGTCGGCAAAACATCCGTTTTTGTCGAATCCTTTTCAGGTAGGTAGTTACTTAAATTTGAACTCATCTCAATTTGCATGTACGGGGTTTTATAATTCTAATTCCATTTACACATTGCAAAACTATTGTAAAACTAATTAAACGTACGAGGACTTAATTATTTAGAAATATTGTTATGTAATATTAATTAAGTTAACAATGTTTAATATGTCGATGATAAGATAGGTAAATTTTCGTGCTTCTTTCTTTATATTATCTATTGATTTTATCATAACCGTACAGAAATTATTCCTCTATCTTGGCATGAAACCATAATGACCATGCTATACAAAAAAGGTGATATTAATAATCCAGAAAACTATAGAGGAATTGCATTAATCAATTGTATAACCCTTGATTATATACACAAGTCTCTATACTCAAGGGTATAACAAAAGTTTTTACTCGTAGACTAGAAATTTGGTGCGATAACAAATCGGTGAGAAGCTAGCTCCTAGCTCCTACCGTAGAAATACGACAAGCAGCTCATTTGGCAACAGCGCATCAAAATCGACTGTGCATTCATACTCGTTTCATCTGACATATTCAAAAATTACTTACAAACAATCCGAGTGGCCAAAAAATGGATTTTAAGGGAATTTTTCACGCAAATTGGGATATATCCTTTGGAGCTGAAGGGTAGATGAAGATGTCCATGAATGAAATTTTGCACAGAGGTAGAAAAAATAATTCTCTTTCATCTGACATATTCAAAAATTACTTACAAACGTTCTGAGTGGCCAAAAAATGGATTTAAGGGAATTTTTCACCCAAATTCGAGTATATCCTTTGGAGCTGGGGGGTAGATGAAGATGTCCATGAATGAAATTTTGCACAGAGGTAGAAAAAATAATTCTCTTTCATCTGGCATATTCAAAAATTACTTACAAACGTTCTGAGTGGCCAAAAAATGGATTTAAGGGAATTTTTCACCCAAATTCGAGTATATCCTTTGGAGCTGGGGGGTAGATGAAGATGTCCATGAATGAAATTTTGCACAGAGGTAGAAAAAATAATTCTCTTTCATCTGGCATATTCAAAAATTACTTACAAACGTTCCGAGTGGCCGAAAAATGGATTTTAAGGGAATTTTTCACGCAAATTGGGATATATCCTTTGGAGCTGGGGGGTAGATGAAGATGTCCATGAATGAAATTTTGCACAGAGGTAGAAAAAATAATTCTCTTTCATCTGGCATATTCAAAAATTACTTACAAACGTTCCGAGTGGCCGAAAAATGGATTTTAAGGGAATTTTTCACGCAAATTCGGATATATCCTTTGGAGCTGGGGGGTAGATGAAGATGTCCATGAATGAAATTTTGCACAGAGGTAGAAAAAATAATTCTCTTTCATCTGGCATATTCAAAATTTACTTACAAACGTTCCGAGTGGCCGAAAAATGGATTTTAAGGGAATTTTTCACGCAAATTCGGATATATCCTTTGGAGCTGGGGGGTAGATGAAGATGTCCATGAATGAAAATTTGCACAGAGGTAGAAAAAATAATTCTCTTTCATCTGGCATATTCAAAAATTACTTACAAACGTTCCGAGTGGCCGAAAAATGGATTTTAAGGGAATTTTTCACGCAAATTCGGATATTTACAAAATAAATTCCTTTAAATTGCTATAAATATGTCTAGGAACATAAAAATTGAAAGTTTTTAACAAAACTGTCACGTTTTATTAAAAAAATAGATTTCTTAAACCAATAACAGCTGTTTAGCCACAACTTCATGCCCCAATATCTTTTTTTATTCAACTATTTCCCGCAAAAAACATTTTACATCTTTATATATAGGTAGGTATATAAAATAATTCTTAAATGTTTGGTCCTTTTGATTAAATAATTGTAAATAGGTCTATTTTTATGTATGGATAAAATTGAAAGAGTTTTTAAATATCAATTGTTTATATCTTGGCTAAAAGATAAATCAACCCGACATCTTCTAAATCGATAGTAGAACAACATTAAAATATAGGGGAATTAAACACGTGCCTAAGAGTGTACCTACTACCCTTCTAAAAACATTAACTTTACTTAATTTATTTATGGTAAGGACATCAAATGTTCTCTAGGCAACGAATTGTATTTCTGAATTAAATAAAACTTTAGATAATTTAATATACATCAGTGACAATGGAGGAATAAAAAATGTGTGCAATTAAAACTTTATTGTATTTTATTAATTACTTCTATTTTAGATTTGCTACTTTCGTACAAAGAAGCAGTTTGTCTATCGTTCCTAAAGACGATTCCAAAAATATCGCGACAGCTCCAGTAAAATTCGGCAATATGGGGATACCTATTCGCCGACGATCGCGATCTCCGATCGGCGCGCAGTCGGAGAATTCTAGTAGAACAATTGCTAAGCGGATTCCGTGTGCGTTGTTTGTTAGTCCCAGCGGTGGCTGGGCCACTGGAATCTATTTCTCGAACTGGGTAATCGCTAGCGTTCGAGTCGACGGTAAAGATAGGTGGGAAAACCGGAGCTGTCGCGATACTTTTGGAATCATCTCTACTCTATTCTCTTTCTGCATCGTACAAGTTCAAGTAGGAAACGATCTCATGCTGAGCGGTAGATTTAAGCAATGATAGTACAATAAAATTATTCGTCCTAGTCCAGTAGAACTAGACAAAACCTATTAAGTTTATATGTTGCTATTTACGATTATGTATTTGGTATGTAAAAATGGATTTTTTCTGTCCAAGAAACAAAGTGTAGAGTATTTACCTAGTGGTGCAATTAAAAAAACCTATTTCGAAAATATCGTTAAAGCATTATTATATTTTTATTTAAATAGAAACATTTTTCCACATTTCAGTTTATGTAAAAGATGAATTTAAACATCACATTTTAACAATATTTTTTCATGTGAAATATATTGTACTAACTCAGTGGAAGTCCACCTTACTAAAAACAATAAACAACGGAAAGTTAGAACAAAACTTCCACTTTTATTAAAAATTTAGATTTTTTAATTCAATTACAGCTTTTCATATAAAACATCCACTACGTTTTAATATTGTTATGTCTTATGACTTCCATACTTGGTCTAGTCTTAACACTACTTAATCAACATCAGGCTTTAATATTTTTTATGTGGTTTTATATAGAATTTAAGAAGTAATACTATTAATAGGTCAAGAAATAAACTGGTACATTAAAAAATTGTTTTTATTAAAATTATATTTATCATTGCTTTTTAACAATAAAGTAATTATGTTTACATTCAAAATAATTTTAATGTTGTTCTACTATCGATTTAGAAGATGTCGGGTTGATTTATCTTTTAGCCAAGATATAAACAATTGATATTTAAAAACTCTTTCAATTTTTTCCATATATAAAAATAGACCTATTTACAATTATTTAATTAAAAGGACCAAACATCTAAGAATTATTTTATATACCTATATATAAAGATGTAAAATGTTTTCTGCGGGAAATAGTTGAATAAAAAAAGATATTGGGGTATGAAGTTGTGGCTAAACAGCTGTTATTGGTTTAAGAAATCTATTTTTATAATAAAACGTGACAGTTTTGTTAAAAACTTTCAATTTTTATGTTCCTAGACATATTTATAGCAATTTATAGGAATTTATTTTGTAAATATCCGAATTTGCGTGAAAAATTCCCTTAAAGTCCATTTTTTGGCAAATCGGAACGTTTGTAAGTAAATTTTGAACATGCCAGATAAAAGAGGAATTGTTTTTTCTCCCTCTGTGCAAAATTTACTTCATGGACCTCTTCATCTAGCCCCCAGCTCCAAAGAATATATCCCAATTTGCATGAAAAATTCCCTTAAAATCCATTTTTCGGCCACTCGGAACGTTTGTAAGTAAATTTTGAATATGCCAGATGAAAGAGAATTATTTTTTCTACCTCTGTGCAAAATTTCATTCATGGACATCCTCATCTACCCCCCAGCTCCAAAGGATATATCCCAATTTGGGTGAAAAATTCCCTTAAAATCCATTTTTGGGCCACTCGGAACGTTTGTAAGTAATTTTTGAATATGCCAGATGAAAGAGAATTATTTTTTCTACCTCTGTGCAAAATTTCATTCATGGACATCTTCATCTACCCCCCAGCTCCAAAGGATATATCCGAATTTGCGTGAAAAATTCCCTTAAAATCCATTTTTCGGCCACTCGGAACGTTTGTAAGTAATTTTTGAATATGCCAGATGAAAGAGAATTATTTTTTCTACCTCTGTGCAAATTTTCATTCATGGACATCTTCATCTACCCCCCAGCTCCAAAGGATTTACTCGAATTTGGGTGTAAAATTCCCTTAAATCCATTTTTTTGGCCACTCAGAACGTTTGTAAGTAATTTTTGAATATGTCAGATGAAAGAGAATTATTTTTTCTACTTCTGTGCAAAATTTCATTCATGGACATCTTCATCTACCCCCCAGCTCCAAAGGATATACTTGAATTTGGGTGAAAAATTCCCTTAAATCCATTTTTTTGGCCACTCAGAACGTTTGTAATTAATTTTTGAATATGTCAGATGAAAGAGAATTATTTTTTCTACCTCTGTGCAAAATTTCATTCATGGACATCTTCATCTACCCCCAGCTCCAAAGGATATATCCGAATTTGCGTGAAAAATTCCTTTAAAATCCATTTTTCGGCCACTCGGAACGTTTGTAAGTAATTTTTGAATATGCCAGATGAAAGAGAATTATTTTTTCTACCTCTGTGCAAAATTTCATTCATGGACATCTTCATCTACCCCCCAGCTCCAAAGGATATATCCGAATTTGCGTGAAAAATTCCCTTAAAATCCATTTTTCGGCCACTCGGAACGTTTGTAAGTAAATTTTGAATATGCCAGATGAAAGAGAATTATTTTTTCTACCTCTGTGCAAAATTTCATTCATGGACATCTTCATCTACCCCCCAGCTCCAAAGGATATATCCGAATTTGCGTGAAAAATTCCCTTAAAATCCATTTTTCGGCCACTCGGAACGTTTGTAAGTAATTTTTGAATATGCCAGATAAAAAAAAATTATTTTTTCTACCTCTGTGCAAAATTTCATTTATGGACATCTTCATCTACCCCCCAGCTCCAAAGGATATATCCCAAGTTGCGTGAAAAATTCCCTTAAAATCCATTTTTCGGCCACTCGGAACGTTTGTAAGTAATTTTTGAATATGCCAGATGAAAGAGAATTATTTTTTCTACCTCTGTGCAAAATTTCATTCATGGACATCTTCATCTACCCCCCAGCTCCAAAGGATATATCCGAATTTGCGTGAAAAATTCCTTTAAAATCCATTTTTCGGCCACTCGGAACGTTTGTAAGTAATTTTTGAATATGCCAGATGAAAGAGAATTATTTTTTCTACCTCTGAGCAAAATTTCATTCATGGACATCTTCATCTACCCCCCAGCTCCAAAGGATATATCCGAATTTGCGTGAAAAATTCCCTTAAAATCCATTTTTCGGCCACTCGGAACGTTTGTAAGTAATTTTTGAATATGCCAGATGAAAGAGAATTATTTTTTCTACCTCTGTGCAAAATTTCATTTATGGACATCTTCATCTACCCCCCAGCTCCAAAGGATATATCCGAATTTGCGTGAAAAATTCCCTTAAAATCCATTTTTCGGCCACTCGGAACGTTTGTAAGTAATTTTTGAATATGCCAGATGAAAGAGAATTATTTTTTCTACCTCTGTGCAAAATTTCATTCATGGACATCTTCATCTACTAAGACTTATTAGTATAAAGTTATAATACATTTTTAATATTACGATAACCCCCTCGTAACTGGCGGACGGAATATGCAGCGGAGCGGAGTTGCCAAATCAATTTTACCGTATTGGAGCTAGGAGCCTACTTCTCACCCGTCGATAACAATGATATTATACCCGAGATTCAGAACGGTTTCCGAAAAAACAGAGGTTGTCTTGACAATATTTTCATCCTCAATAGTATTCTGCAGCTTCACCTTCGGCTGAAGGGTCGCAAGATTTGGGTCGCATTTATAGATTTTAAAAGAGCATTTGATTCTATAAATCACTCATTGCTGTGGTATAAATTGTATAACTGTGAGGTGAGTGGTAAATTTATAAGTTTAATTAAAAACTTATATAATAGAGCTAATATTCGGTTTAAGTCTAACAACTCCTACAGTAAAGTTTTTGATCTTTCTAAAGGTGTCTTGCAGTGTAGTCCCTAAGTCCTATTTTATTTTCCTTGTTTATTTCCGATATAGAAGCATATTTTAAGAAAAATGGGTTAAGGGGTTTAAATATCGATGCTTATCACAGCGTAATGTTATTGCTCTACGCAGATGATATTCTAATTATGAGTGACTCTGAAATAGATTTAGCTAAGAACATTAGAACAGTATTCCGCTACAAATAATCTCACTGTAAATTGTAAGAAAACTAAAATTTTAGTATTTTCTAAAGAAGGGTATAAAAATATTAATAGTTTTAAGTTTAAAAATCAAAATCTAGATGTAGTAAATAGCTATCAGTATTTAGGAGTTCAATTTTCACGGTCATCTTTGTTTCTGGAAATGTCAAAAACGACTGCTCTAAAAACTACCCAAGCCATTGGAGCTGTTTCAAAAATTATTCAGATTTCTAAAAGTAATAGTTGGCAGTCTAAAATCAAATTGTATGAATGCATTATCCTGTTATCCCTATCTTATAATGCAGGAATCTGGGGCCTTCGTTACGCAAATGTGCTGGAACGTATTCTAGTAGGTTTTTTTAAACGTCATTTGTGCCTTTCTAGAAACACTTCTGACTATATAGTTCGTCTCGAAACAGGTATACCAGAGATGAGTTTTATGTTATTTAAGTTAGGACCTTCTTGGTTAAATAAGTTAAAGACCATGGAAAATAGTATATCGACTTGCTAAATTATGTTTTTTAAGACTTTTGTTTGAGAACAGTGTCCTTCTAAATATAACTGGGTGAATCAAATTCGGAACAATTTTTACTTATCTGGGCAACAAAATTCATGGAAAATGTTTCTCAATTCAACTTCAAATTATTTACTGGTATTTACTGGTACAAGATCTATATACAAAGAGCTCAGCAATCCACTTTTTGTATTATGTACAAGGATTTAAGAATTTTTCCTGATGGCCAAACTTATCTTAAATCGTCTCTCCCTTGTCATGTTACACGTGTTATTGCTCAGTTAAGAACAACTAATAAAATGTTTATTAAATTCTACTTCAATGGATCATCCTACTTTTTAAAAGTGAAGAAATATGTTCTATTTGCAACTTAAAAGAACACGAAACTTTGGGACACATACTTTTTTATTGTCCAATGTACGGCGAGGTGCGGGATTCTGTATTATTCTGTAATAAAAACTTTTATAGCTTGACAAATGTATTAAACTTCGGTACTCCGAAAGACCTTACAAAGCTGGCGTACTGCGTAATGAATATATTTAGACTTATATTGGTTTCTTTCAGTATTTTCTTGAAAAATTCGTTAATCTTCATTAACATGCTCGTTTCCAACAATAAAACTTGCAGCATAAATTTCCAATTTAATGCAACAAATCTAATGATTGTTCTGTGTAAACAAATGTAGTCAAATAATTTTAAGTTCGATTTACTTTTACTGTTAATAATTTTTGTCACATACGGGGAATGCTTATATTCGATTGTCCACTCATATAATTTGCAAATTTCGTACTCGTGAGTATGAGCATAACAGTTTAAAAACTATTTGACATAATGTAGCACAGTGAGTGCAATTAAAAAATGTTCTTTCTACTGCTATACTATAAGCTATTAAATGCCCATTTTCAGTTTCATAATGATACTCATTAAAAGACTCGTTATAAAAATGAAATATTGACCAATATAAATCTAGATTTTTAAACAACCAAGAAGGCAGATTCAATAGCAAAGACGTAAGGTGGTACACTTTAAGTACTTTTTAGTAATTATACTATTCAAAATTGGTTTTTAAACAAAATTGATTAAAATTTAATTTATAATTTATCTTGTTTAATTTTACATATGAATTCGCTTTATTGTTAATAGTTAAATTAAGTTCATAGTTATTATTATGGTTATTTTTTAAAAATAAAAATTGAGTTGAAGAGCTTATTATTCTTTCATATTGTATTTCTTGTTCCTAGAAAGTGTATAGTGTAATAGTTATTTGGTAATACACTCGCATTAACCATACAAAACTCGCCTTCTTCATTACAGGATCGCTATTGATCATGATGCTATTTTGGATTAAACTATTAATTAAACACTAATTTAAAATTTGTTGGTTTTTGACATAAAATGTAATATTAAACCGCTATGTCTACATGTCCCATTGATAAACTATTATAAAACTATTTCATTGTCATATATTTAATAGTTTCTAAAATTTACAGAATTGATTTTTACTCTCCGTAAATATATTTCAATTCGTGCCTGCTCCTGTTATATATATTTTACATGGATCCTCAGTATTCAATCAGCGGTCAGAGGTTCCTGTAAGCAAAATAGTTTTTGAAATTTCTTTCTCGGTGTAGTTCACCCAGTCACTAATAGATAACCGCCACTGACTGAACATAATTTTCAGCTTCATTGCTTCCATATGGGTGAATTTTCTTATTAGTCTCTATACTCAAGGGTATTATATAACCTTCTTAACCAGTTAGTGTTATTTTATCAAAATTGTAAAGGTTGAGAAAATGAATAAACGCATGTTTCAACACAAATTTTGTATTTTATCAAAAGGGTTACTGCCACATTGTTTACACGTCTTGACCGGTTGGTGGATGATAATAGTCATTGTATCAATAATAACTTGAGTCAGTTTATTCCTTGGTGGCATTGCCTTAAGATGAGGCAATAAACTTATGAGAAAATGGTAATCTTCACATGCCTCCAATTTATCCTCTTTCAATATTTTTCTTTTTCAATTTCAATCATTTTTTCCGGTGCGTCTGATGTACACGGCCGCTCTAGGTCTGTAGTCGACAAGTTATCCACATCGTCAATTTGAGTCCCATCGTCAGTGTCCTCATCCAACATAGATTGACTTTGTAAAAGAGTTTCGTTAAAATCTTCTTCAACATGTGTTAAATTTCCAGACAGACAGCTTGGTTCGACTTCAGGACGCAAAAAGTAGAGCAACTCGAAGAAAGGCCATTTCGTTGTTTTTGATCCTCCGGCGTCGCCGGATCTGGAGGTAGTCATTTTTTTAAATTCCCGTCTGTAATTGTCTTTCAGGTACTTCCATTTTCCACGAGCATCCTCCTCTGAAACAACAAGCTATACATAGGACAAGGCCGATAAATAAACGGGCTACAAGACCAAAAATCAATTTCAACTAATTTAAAACTATACCGTAGGTACTTTGTTTCAGGTATTTGGCAACTGGGTCATCATTTAAGACTTTGGCATTTTCTTTCCGGATGGGAGTGTCAACAGTGAACAGCATTGTTAAGGAAACCTGTAACATTCTGTGGCAACGTTTGGTCCCTACGCACATGCCGAAACCAACAACTGAACAACTGAACAACTCGTTAAATCTAAAGAGGGTTTTTGGAATAAATGGAATTTTCCTAATTGTGTAGGTGCCCTAGATGGCAAACATTGTCGTATTAAATGTCCTCCTCATTCAGGTTCAATTTTTTTTAATTACAAGAAGTTTTTTTCCATTTTGCTTCAAGCGGTCTGTGACCCAGAATATAAGTTTTTAGTAGTAGACGTTGGTGGTAAAGGACGTCAGAATGATGGTGGAAATTTTTCTTCATCGTCATTATATGAATGTCTGAAAAATAGGGAATTCAATATGCCTCATGATTGTGAACTTCCCAGGTCAACCATTAAAGCACCACATGTACTGATAGCTGACGAGGCGTATCCATTAAAAACTTATCTTTTGAAACCTTATGCAAGACAAAACCTGACCCCTGCAAAAACTACATTTAAATATCGACTATCAAGAGCTAGGCGATGCATTGAATGTGCGTTTGGTATTCTATATGCTAAATGGCGAATCTTGGAAAAATCTATCGATACTTCTGTTGAAAGTGCCACTGCAATTATAAAAGCTACGTGTGTTCTTCACAACATCATCAGAGGCAAAGATGGAGAAAATGATCCAATTTTTAGAGAACTACGCTTCAATGCTCGCCATGGTGGTGCTCTCCATGCACACAGAAGAAATAATCGTTTCACATCAAGAGCACAAATTGTGCGAGACAAGTTCGCACACTATTTGAAAACTCAGAGACTCCTTCAAGGAGACTATGAATAGTTACGTGAACCTTTCAATCCCGAGGATACTAAATTATTGTTCGTCCTACTGACATTTGACAATAAATTGTATGCATATTAATTTTTAGTACTAGTAATAAAATAATGTTAATAAGTGTTCTTGAAATTGGAATACTTAATTAAACAATTTATAATCCATAACAAAATACACCAATATCATATTAAGCTATGTATAATTTTGCTCACAATTAGCTAAACTACGCATTAATAACAACAAAAATTAAAAATATATACAAAATATTGCCAATAGACACTCGGAGGGTTAAACCTAGCACTACGTTTATCGACTAAGAACAATTAATAACTGCACAGTTAAACTAAACTTCCACTATTTATTTGAAAAATTCGCTTTAAAATCAATTACAGCTGTTTCGCTATCACTAGCATCGTCAGATTGACATATTGAAATTACATGTTGTTTGTTTGTAACTAGGTGCTTGATGTTGATAAGGAGTTAAGGCTAGACCAAGTAAGGAAGTAATAAGACATAACAATATTAAAGCCTAGATGTTATTAGCCCTAAGGGATTATCCTGGATGTATTTCCCTCTAAGATCAGTATAACTGTGCAATGATATAGAAAAACCAGGAAAAAACTATATCATGCTGATCTTTACAATAACTTAATATATTTATGTTATAATAATGTCTTATCTATGTATAAAATGAAGACTCAATCAAAGTAAACAGTTTAATAGTGGAGAACTTCCAAGATTTATTTGTTCATTAACTACTTTAAACTGTTGATCTGCTAGATGTCTTTTAATTTCAAGTTCTTCTAGAAAATCTAAATTTTGTTTTTTATCACAAATGTGTAGTATATGAATGTCATTGGTGTGTATAAGTGAGTTTGGATGTTCCAGTAGGTGTTTTGCATAGTTCGACTTATCTGGTTGTTGTAATCTATATGCTCTTAAGTGTTCATTAAATCTTACTTCAAAATTTCTTTGTGTTTGACCTATATATACTGCATTACATTTTGGACAATTAATTTTGTAAACACCAGATTTTTTTAATTTTGGTAGTTTTGTTTTTACATTTAACAATTTTGTTCCAATACTATTTTGTGTTTTAAATGATATTAATGTTGATGTTGCCGAAGATATTATTTTTGAAATTGCATTGGAAATATTTCCACAATATGTAATACTTTTATAGCTTTTAATCTCTTTAGTTTTTTTGGATATATTAGTTCTAGTGATATTTTTTGTTCTTTCTTATTAATTAATTTATTTATCAAATGTATTGGATAGCCATTAGATGTAGCTATTTGTTTTATGATCTCAATTTCTTTATTAAAATTACTTTTGTTCATTGGAATCGAAAATGCTCTATGTATCATGGAATTATAAGCTGCTAATTTATGTGATAGTGGATGATTTGAATTATATGGTATGGTTACATCTGTTTGTGTAGGTTTTCTGTATATTGAATAATTTAATGAATTATTAACTTTTTCAATTCTTAAACCTAAAAATTTAATTGAATTATTTTCTTCAACTTCTAAAGTAAAATTAATTTTAGGATGCAAGGTATTAATATAATTAAAAAATATATCTAACTGCCGTTCGCTACCTACAAAACCTGCTAACACATCATCAACATATCTATACCAAAATACAATATTGTTTTTATAACTAGAATTAAAGATTTTGTTTTCTAAATTATCCATAAATATATTTGCCAAAATTGGAGAAATAGGACTTCCCATGGGAAGACCCTCATTTTGAATATAAACTTTGTTATCAAAAGTAAAATAATTTTGACTAATGCATACATCAAATAGATCAATTATGTCTGATATTATACCTGGATGGATATTTCTTTCATCTAATAGCTTTTTAACTAGAACTATACATTCTTTAGGAGGTATTTCTGAGAACATATTAGTTACGTCAAACGATACTAATTTAGTATTATTTTGTAAATTACATTTATTCAATTTTTTGATCAAATCTAATGAATTTTGATCTATTTGATGTATGCATTAGTCAAAATTATTTTACTTTTGATAACAAAGTTTATATTCAAAATGAGGGTCTTCCCATGGGAAGTCCTATTTCTCCAATTTTGGCAAATATATTTATGGATAATTTAGAAAACAAAATCTTTAATTCTAGTTATAAAAACAATATTGTATTTTGGTATAGATATGTTGATGATGTGTTAGCAGGTTTTGTAGGTAGCGAACGGCAGTTAGATATATTTTTTAATTATATTAATACCTTGCATCCTAAAATTAATTTTACTTTAGAAGTTGAAGAAAATAATTCAATTAATTTTTTAGATTTAAGAATTGAAAAAGTTAATAATTCATTAAATTATTCAATATACAGAAAACCTACACAAACAGATGTAACCATACCATATAATTCAAATCATCCACTATCACATAAATTAGCAGCTTATAATTCCATGATACATAGAGCATTTTCGATTCCAATGAACAAAAGTAATTTTAATAAAGAAATTGAGATCATAAAACAAATAGCTACATCTAATGGCTATCCAATACATTTGATAAATAAATTAATTAATAAGAAAGAACAAAAAATATCACTAGAACTAATATATCCAAAACAAACTAAAGAAATTAAAAGCTATAAAAAGTATTACATATTGTGGAAATATTTCCAATGCAATTTCAAAAATAATATCTTCGGCAACATCAACATTAATATCATTTAAAACACAAAATAGTATTGGAACAAAATTGTTAAATGTAAAAACAAAACTACCAAAATTAAAAAATCTGGTGTTTACAAAATTAATTGTCCAAAATGTAATGCAGTATATATAGGTCAAACACAAAGAAATTTTGAAGTAAGATTTAATGAACACTTAAGAGCATATAGATTACAACAACCAGATAAGTCGAACTATGCAAAACACCTACTGGAACATCCAAACTCACTTATACACACCAATGACATTCATATACTACACATTTGTGATAAAAAACAAAATTTAGATTTTCTAGAAGAACTTGAAATTAAAAGACATCTAGCAGATCAACAGTTTAAAGTAGTTAATGAACAAATAAATCTTGGAAGTTCTCCACTATTAAACTGTTTACTTTGATTGATTGAGTCTTCATTTTATACATAGATAAGACATTATTATAACATAAATATATTAAGTTATTGTAAAGATCAGCATGATATAGTTTTTTCCTGGTTTTTCTATATCATTGCACAGTTATACTGATCTTAGAGGGAAATACATCCAGGATAATCCCTTAGGGCTAATAACATCTAGGCTTTAATATTGTTATGTCTTATTACCTCCTTACTTGGTCTAGCCTTAACTCCTTATCAACATCAAGCACCTAGTTACAAACAAACAACATGTAATTTCAATATGTCAATCTGACGATGCTAGTGATAGCGAAACAGCTGTAATTGATTTTAAAGCGAATTTTTCAAATAAATAGTGGAAGTTTAGTTTAACTGTGCAGTTATTAATTGTTCTTAGTAAGATGAACTTCCAAAAAGTAGAGGTTAACACAATCAATTACGTTTATCGACACTTGTTTGAACATGAACTTACATGTTTTTTATATGTAATTTCATGTTCAAACATTTTTTTCAAACATGAAATATCGATAGCCACAGTGCTAGGGTTAATACAGTAATTGAAACTTTCTTTTACTTGAACAATTCAGAGCTGCGGATATCTTGTCCCACATCTTTTCTATCACGCCACGGTTGTGGTGATGTTTGTGCTTTGTTTGCCAGATCGGGGTCCTGGCAAACACCTCGGAGATCAGTAGTTCCGTGTTCATTGTCTACACACTACACAAGCACTGACGCGTAGGGATACTGTCGGTGGACGTGTCTGCACTCGAATACGCTCCACTGCGCTCTGAGAAAAACAAAATAGTTTGTTCCTCCGGTATCCGCTGCGCTGCGCTACGCTCCGCTCCGCTGCAATACGCTACTAGTGTGTCTTACCTCTAATCAATGCATGATTTTGTTTTAAAACATACGCTGCGCTACGATGCGCTGCGCTACGATGCGCTGCGCTACGCTACGCTGTCTGTCTGTTCATACACTAAGAAATAGAGTAGCTGATGCTATTGAATATTGTGATAAGGAACTAAATATTTCAGAATTTTCTCAAAGTGAAGCCACTGTCAGGTTTTGTGAAACAATTAATAACATTTTTGATATTTTAAATACAAGAAACTTTTTGGGTAAAACTATTTACAAACTATATACAACTTGAAGGAGCATATAAGCGACTGCTTATTCACTCAGAAACAAAAGCTCCTTATAGTGCCAATTGTTTGGCTCAGGATGAAACAAAGTATTTTGAATGTCGCTTCGACATATAAAAGTAGTAATAATTTAGATACAAAGCGAGTTCTGTAATTATATCCCAGATGCGATAAATTATTTTGTCACGTGACTACAGATCAGAGGGATTAATTGAATTAAACGAACGGTACAGATCCCTATTAGTCAAAAGTGTTAAATGTCATACCTATTTATTTTTGTTTTTTGTTGTTGGAAAGCATACGACCGTGATAATAATTTTATGAAAAAAATTTAATATAAAAAAACAGGTTGACAGGTCTACTTTTAAAAACAGTGCCACCATTTGGAACTATGCAAATAATACTGCCATTATATCTGCATATAAGGTATATTCACAGAAAACACCTGTATGTGTTTCCCATTAGAATATAGAATTTACTCTGATTCCAAAAGTCAAAACTTAAATGTTTAATAATTATTTTTTCTCAACATTTGGCTCATCTCATATTAATTTCCTATTCACATTGATATTTGCTACAGTTATTAGATGTTACTTTAATTAGCACATGTGCCTGGATGGATATTTCACTATAAAGGATACGTGGTAATTAGAAGCTTATGTTTATTATTTTATTATATTTTCCTTAAATTTATTTTTATGGAGTTCCAGTTGTTTTCTTTTGTATATTAAGTATTCTTTGTGATTATTATCAATAGTATATTCCTCAACAATGCTATTTTGTTAATGTAGATAACAGAACTTAGGTAAAGTACGTTTCACAATAATTCGTTGACTTGGTACCTGCTCTTAACTGCTCTTAAGGGATTACTAATAAAAGGTGGTTAATATTTCTTCGAACATTTACAGAAAGGTATTATTTATTTTTGCCCAGGAAGATATATTTTGGATTTTTTATTTTTCAGGTAAAATTTTAAATTATTATTACTGAGTTTCGGGGTAATTTGTTTTTAAAATTCTCTCCTAGAATTTTAGTTTGTACTAAACATTATACTCTGAAAGTAATCTTGTGTTTATAACTAAGTATGTGGCGTCCTTGGGCAAAAAAGTGCATTTATCGCCGGATGCGAAACAAATTGTGAAAAATGTGTTTGAAACATTGAATAATCGAGGTTATAGTGTAACCGATGCAGCAGAAGAAACATGTAAGTTAACCAAAACCCCAATATCCACATTAAAAGATATTATCAATAAGCCAATAAGTAAACGAAAAAAACGAAGTGACGTTAATAATATCAAATGTGTTGATGAAATACAAAAAGATATAATCCGACGAACGATATATGTCCTATACCAAGAACAAATGATACCAACCCTAGATTGTATAAAAAAACGGTTACTTAAAGACGACATGGGAATTATTTGTAGCCGTACAAGTTTGTGGAGAATTATTTCTCAAATGGGATTTAAATATTGTACCATTAATAAAACCATTAATAAAAGACAAGTGATAATGGAGTCATATCGTTTACGAATGTGGCGTTGTCATTACTTACAAGCTATTCAAAAATATAGAAGTGAAAACCTTTCAATTATCTACCTCGACGAGACATGGTATGACACATGACACCCATGATACTCCAACGAAGGGTTTTGTTGATTCATCGGGAAATTGCAAAACAAAGGCTCCATCAAATAGAGGACAAAGAATTAAAATAATACATGCCGGATCAGAAACAGATTGGGTTCCAAACGCTTTATTGTTATCAGCAAAGAATATTAAAGATTTAAGTTTAGATTATCACGAAGATACGACAGCAGAACTTTTTGAAGATTGGTTTGAGAATTATTTATTGCCGAATATACCGGAAAAAAGTATAATTGTAATTGACAATGCAACTTATCATAGCCGTCAATTAAATAATGTACCAAATAGCAACAACAATAAATGGGAAATTCAAGAGTATTTGTTAAAAAATGACCTTTATTTTGAAGAATCGTACACAAAACGTGATCTCTTACAAGTTTTAGCAGCGTTCTTTATTGAAAAAGAATACGTTTGTGATACTATTCGCCTTTTCGAAAGTTTAGACGCCCTCTGGAGGATAAATAATAAACCTACTTTGTGAGTAATCGCAAATTATTTTTAATTTTATTTTGGATTGTTATGTTATTAAAACACACAACTCAACCACAAAGTTCGACACCTCAAACAAAAAGATTACTCACAATCCTCCATATTTGTTTACGTTTCTTAGCACCCTCAACGGTAGTCGAAATCGCGAATTGCTAAAAATATGGGCCACACAGTGTTACGGCTTCCCCCATATTATTGCATGTTCAATCCTATAGAACACATGTGGCATCAGCTAAAATCCAAAGTTAGATCGGAAAACGTTTCACCCACATTAAACTCAAGTGTTATAGAGTTAATCAGAAATGTGACAAGTAATATTCCCATTGATAGCTGGAAAAATTCGATTCAGCATGTTATTAAGGTTGAAGGTATATATCGAAATGTTAATGTAACTGTAGCACCCTTAGTTATTAATTTAAATGAAGACGATAGTGATACTGAACTATATTTAGATTAAATAGTTGTAAATAATGTAGAATTAGTTCATTTGTTTAATTTCAATTAATAAATAATAAAATTTGTTTGTTTGTTTTTAAAAAATTTCGTGATTTTTTTTACAAAATAAATTTAAGTTTTAGTAAATGTTACTGAGTTTTATTTAAATCTATTTTGAAAACCGGATTACGGATCTGTTAATGTTTACTGGACAGTGAGAAATTTATAACCTTTCATTACTAATCCCCTAAGGTCAGGTACCGAGTCAACGAATTATTGTGAAACGTACTTTACAAAATTGATTTAATAGAACTGCTTCTTTGTGACAATCCTGCTACATTTTTAGACCTGGCAAGATATGAAAAAAATGCTAAAGGTAAAAAAGCGGCAAGGAACAGGAGGTGGTCCTGCACCAAAAAATGATCTTGAAAAAAATATTATAGATTTAATTCCAAGCCAACAAATAGGTGGTATGGATATGGGAAAACTGCATGTAGAATTTTCATTTGAAGAAAACGCGGAGGTATGGTTTTTAAAACATTGAACCTGAAATCTCAGAAGATGCAGAAATGGAAATTTATGACACTGTATGTAATTGTATTTCATCATTACTGATTATATACTTTTAAATAACTCTTTTTGTAGGTTAATGAACATTATTTTAATTTAGTATATCCCCATACGAGGACAACAAAAAGAATAACCAAAACCACAAGGCTACAATCATCAATCAAATTAACCCAACAGCATTTAGCTGAAGTGGAAAAAAAGAATGAAATGATTACACATTATAATAACCATAAGATTTCAAATTTAAATATGGATTTAAGAATAAAAATGAGGCAAAACAGACTGTCAAATGCTTGGTGGAGAAATTTAAAAATGTAAATTCATTGATTTTGTTTAGACATATTTGCCAAACATGTAATATTTAAAAATCTAATTAACAATCAATAATACATATATTGCCCCAGGAATATAAAATCTATAAAAAAATTAATTAATATAAATAAAATCCCACATTTATAAATATAAGCCTCTCCATTTTTATAATATATTTGAATTTCCTCTTTATGAAGTAAGAGCTTGCAAGTTTTGAGGAATTTTTATCCACCTATTAATAATATGTGGATGGTTTGAAGCATTTCCTATTTCTTCTATAAGTACATCTAGAACTGTTGACTGATGCATGCCAGCAAAGAAATTTGATCCTATTACATATTGATAACTACCTTGAGCATAGAAGAGCTAAGTAACCAAAAGCTGAAATAAAAAGCAAGTTAAATCAAATATCTATAGGTATAATAAAAAAATTTTGATTATACTATCACTTTAATAAAATATATTGGAGCAGCTTTTATTTTGTTAAATTTTATTAGGTAGTTAATTTTACTATATTACCTTTAAATTATCTTAACTCATGTAATGAAACAGCTGTATCTATATATGAAATATAATTTTAAGATATAGTGGAAGTCGTAATTTATAAACTGTTATTTATTGTGTATTGTAAATATCTCTCAAATATGTACCTTTGTTTTTAACGTTAAAGCACCTTTCCTTCGATTGGGTGGTTGAATTAGTACATTTAAATCTTCTAATACATTTTCGAAGGTGTTTTTGTTGAGGCTAAAATGCTTCACAAAATATTTTCCAAACAATGTGACAATTGTCGTCACTCATTATAAAAATACAATTTTACAATCATAAAAATAGTACATATTTACTCGGCATGAACAGTAATCTCTGGACCAATCTAGCAAAGGCTCTAGATAAATGAGAAATAATACTAATTGATGCTAATCAAAATTAAATTTTTAAATTCAATACCATAATACAACAACCACAAACCACTTAAATTAACCGATTTCAAGCGATAATTTGATAATTACTATTAAATACTGGTAAAAACCACAGATATTCAAGCGACTTTGGTTATAACTTGAGAAGGGCTAAGACGTCACGGATTTGCCCTTGCTTACGTCATTGGTTATTACCAAGAGTTACCCCACTTTCGAGCTGTTTTTGATGTTTCCCTCTCATTCTAATTGTTTACATACTGTCTTAAAGGAACTAGATCGCTTTTCATTTTAAGAATTATTTTTCAAAACTTTTATCTACAATACAAAATAATAAGAGAATTCAAGAGAACAGTTATGGAAACCGACGAATGCTACATGATCTGCCTAAGTATAAATGGGCACGACAGGCAATTAAAAGTAGATGACTACCTATATCAGCTGTGCCAATAACTGCTACTAGTTGGTAATATGTAGCTTTTTTCATACGAAATAATTTAAAAAACTGCAAATTTCCATCCAATTTCCTGAAGAGAATCTTTTTGGAGTCATTGAATGAGTTTTTATGAAAGAATATAAGGCCTTGCTAGGCGATTCAATATTTTTGCAAAACAGCAAATATTCATTGTTAAAAAAAATTCGTCCACTACAATAACTAGAGCAAGCTTTTCTTATTTCTCCATCCTAAACATTGATAAACTCAAAAATACTTTTAAGAAAACACTAGTAAAACTACAATAAAAATATTAGGTTAGAATGGTAATAACCAAAGAAACCACAACGTTCAAGCGAGAGTATTTGGTTGAAGCTTGACATTTGAAAAGGGCCATGACCACCCTATAACCAAGGGCTTCCGTTCAAACCAGTGGTAGAGACCACTACCTGTTGTCAAATATGTAATATATTAGAGGCCGTGGATTCTGAGTAGACCTGTGACGTCAACCGGCGCAGTACACAAATTTGTGTTTGAAAATTGTCCTATTAACTATACTAATAATTGCAGCCCTTACTGATTCATTCTGCAGAGGAATTATGTACTGTCGATACGAATTACGATTCCGATTCGAAGTCGAATACGATGCGAAACACTTCGAATTCGAAGTTGAGATTATGAACACGTTTCGAATCGGTCCCATTAAACCTCGGTTATTTTCGGGACGTTTGAACTAATTTTCTGTGTTAGAGTTGAATTTTTGTTTTGATTGAGGTTGTGATAAATACTTCCGTGAAATAAATAATAAAAAATATTAAAAAAACTGATTGATTCGAATAGGAGATGCTCCCCATTGTTCGGATAATAAATAGGCGTGCTAATAGGCGAAAGTTGATTCGCCAACTGCAATCCAGACGGAGGGTTTTGAGGCATGAAGCAAGACCTTTTTCATTGCCTGAGAGACACTTTATACAATTATTCAGGGTGAATAAGCAGTTGGCAAGAGCAATAATTGAAATGTTGAGACCACATGTTAATCAGCCAATAACTAGAAGAGGTGTTCCAGTTGAAATTAAAATACTTGTTGCGTTACGTTTTTTTGCAACAGGTTCCTATCAGAGGTGCATCGGAGAAGAATATAATTTCAGCTTTAGTCAATCCTCTATTCACTTCATAATAAAAGAAGTTACGCAAGCCATGGTGATTCACGTTGTACCTGAAGCAATAAGGTTCCCGCAGGACATAGCAGAAAGAAATTTAATCAAAGCTGAGTTTATGGATCGCTTTGGTTTCCCAGGTACTATAGGTGCAATCGATTGCACACATGAGGCAATTTTAAAACCCTCAGAGGACGAACAAAATTTCCTGAATCGTAAAGGTATGGATAGTAGGGACTCAGTTTATTGTTCTACAATTATTATTGTTCTAAACTATTTAGTTTTGTTGCCAATTCTTCCCACAATTTCTTCTGAGTACTTTTACCGGCTGGTCCCACAAATTTTCCCCGAGCAAAGTCTTCATGGCTCTCCATAAATTGAAGAAGCACCTCCCAGTGACCCTCTCGTCGTCATTTTTCTGAAGAAATAATGAAAGATCAACACTCACTATTAAATGGAATATTAATTTTCTAATTTTAAAACGTAAGAGGGTTGATGAGTATACAGCAAAGTACGTAAAATAATAATAATATAATCAAATTGAAAATACACACCTTTTCGAGCACGTAAACAAACACTCTCAATACATATACCTACATAACCTCACAATGCCACCGTTTCTACTGTTTCGAGTTTAGCCCATGATGGTAGTTTTATTTTGGTGCCACATTTGTCTAGTCTCTTCTGCTAGAGGTAGATATTTTTCAATTTTCTCTGTGTGTTTAGCTTGCAGATTATGTGTATTGGGCACTGCTATGTCTATGAGACGTATTTCTATTTTGTTTATCTATTAGTGTGATGTCCGGCTTATTGTTCATTGTAGTTCTATCGGTGATAATGCTTCGGTTCCAGTATAATTTATAATAGGGACTTAAAGCAATTCTATAAATTTATCACGTATCCTTATCCGTATACGTAACGTAAAGGAGATACGTAACTAAGCAAAAAGAAGCATAAAGCAAATGCGTTTGTAACGTAACGTAACCATTCATGTGTTTTAATTTTTAACCTAAAAAATAAGCCCCGATATGATTTTTGAGCACACAACATCACTTTTATCGCTAAATTATTGAAAAACGCGATCACGGAACACAATAATGTGATACGTTACGTTAGATACGTGTGACGGATTGATACGTTTCACGTAACGTAACGAAACCCACGTATCGCTTCTGCACATGCGCATTGCGATACGTATACGGATACGTAGTGATTTTTAGAACTGCTTTAAGTCCCTATTGACTATTTTCCATGACTGGGGCGGGGGTATATTTAAAGTAGGGTATGTACGTATCCATGAGCAAATGTTTTACAGCTGTTTTACAGCTAGAATGATTTTACAAACGTTATCATGCCTTCTTGTATATTGTATATTATTATTATTATTATTATTATTATTATTATTATTCTTTGATTTCACAGCTTTAACTGGTTAATTCTCCTGGTAGACGGGCTATTGCCAAGTCAATCAGGGGGTTACTTTTGATTTAAGAACGATCTCGTTATGTTGCATGTTTGAAGTATGACTGCCTTTTGTATCTGGGTGTGTAGGTTTTCCTCAAGATTAATTTGTCTAATGTGTTTAGTGAATGTTTGTGGAGTGATACCTGTTGCTGAGATAATAAATGGTAGAATACAAACTTGTTTTTGTTTCCATATTCTCTCCACTTCGATTGCCAGTTCTTGGTATTTTTCTTTCTTTTCTCTGTATTTCTTTATTACATTTTGGTCGCATGGTATTGAGATATCTATGAGGTATGTTATATTTTTTGTTTTGTCTTGGAAGGTTATGTCTGGCCTGTTATGTTTTACTGTCTTATCTGTGCGGATGGCTAGATCCCAATATAACTTATAAAATTTGTTTTCTTCTACTGTTTGCGGGGAGTATGTATAATAAGGCTGCTTGTCAGTATGTAGCTCGTATTGCAATGCTATTGCTTGGTGTATGATTTTGGTTGCATTTGGTTATTATTATTATTATTATTATTATTATTATTATTATTATTATTATTATTATTATTATTATTATTATTATTATTATTATTATTATTATTATTATTATTATTATTATTATTATTATTATTATTATTATTATTATTATTATTATTATTATTATTATTATTATTATGTTATAAAATTATTTTGTTCAAAGTTCTTGAAAAAAAGTAATTTGTAGTTTGATTTATAACATTAATATGTGTATAGAAATATGGTTTACAAAAAATATTTAAGTTTTAAAACATTCTTACATCAGTATTTGTATTTTTGAAATTGATACAAAATTACAAATTAAAATTAATACGCCACTGATAAACCGAAAACTGTTGACGCCATTTTGACTATTTGTGTTTATGTATAACCATCCTTCCTTTGTTTTTATATTCGAAGACGGTAATCAATTTTTCATGCGCATGTGTTACGTAAATGCAAGTTATGTACCTAGTTGGAAGAATCCATTTTATTTTTTGTTAATTTTTTTACTATTAAGTTTTTGTATTGTTAATAATTTCAAGATCATTTAAAAATAATTTACAAGTTAAGTTTTTGAGTAAAATAAGATAATATTTTAATCATTAAAGGTAGAAATTGTTAAGGATTCGAAGAATTATATTGTATTCAGATGCTAAAACTATGCAAGTCGTTGCTGTAAATAAAGTTATTATTTATAGCGTTTTCTTTTGAGATTAGTAGAAAGTGAACTGAGTGCGCCCTCGGTGCGCACTGAGATTGCTCTTGCACTACCCCAGTTTTTACTGTGCACTGGCAACGGACGTTTTCAGGGCGAACTGCGTGTTTTTGACATTTCAAAAGAATGCATTTGATATAGTGCATTTTTTTTGGTTAGGTTATTATTAGTACTTGAAAATGTTTTCTGAAATTACCGAAGGCGAATATAAGTTGAATGAGAACTTAAGGTATAGAGCGGTTTTGATTCTCTCTTTTATTCATATTCTTCTGAAGATGAATATGAGATTACAGACGTATTAAAATAAAATAAGTACAATAAAGAAACGTTTTATACATTCTGCACAAAGTCCTATTTACCTCCTCCATAGTTACCGATTTCAACTTGAACTTGATCGTTGAACGCTTGAACCTAACCGATTCGTATTGTCCTGTCCTGTAAATTTGTTGTACCATGGTATTGCCCTGAGTCGAATAGTCAGAGCAGTTTTTGGTGCCCTCAGGTCACATCGAGAGCGAGCAGTCTGTTCAAAAGAACATGCGTGACAGATTGCTCTCCCTTATGACATTTCAATAGAACACACAACTCGCTCTCAGTGTGCACTCAGTGCATTGCTCTGGTCTAAAAAGAAAACGCTATTAAAAAGACAAATTTCCATCGTGGAAACGTAATTTGCATGACAACAATTCTGACTGACATTTTGTTTGTAAACCGAGTTGTCTACAGTGATTAATATTTTAAATCACTGAGAACAGGCAAAAAATACTGCGCACTATCATAATATCCCCGACCCGACATGTTACTGATTGCTTTATAAACAAACTTATGAGGTGGGCGAGGTTTTCCTTCTCCATACGAAATAAAAGAACAGCGGTTGCAGCGGCTTACCTTGTGAACCTTTGGTACAGCTGTTGGCCCATTGTTACTTTTGTTAGCAGAAATATAATTGTAAATAAATATTTTTTCCTGTAAAACATTACCCTGAAAGCAATAATAATAATAATAAATTGATAAATTGAAAACATATTGAAAAACATATTTATATACAATTTTGTAAAAAATATGGTTCGTACGCCGAAAAAAATATTTTATTGTAAATAAATAAACAACAAACATACAGTTTTTATATTTTATTGTACTGAATTTTGTCAACATGGAAAAGTACAAATATTGCATAACATCGACTTCTAGCCTGAAATACACAATTGCTTTGTGTGCAAATGAATGTAGTCGATCACTGTACAACTCGCAATGTAAATTTATTGCAGTCGTATCCATTTAAGTATTTGCTAGTGTCCAGTGTACTTAACTTAGATTCGTTCTAAGTACTATCCGTATCCGACCTGGTTCCCAGCTTTACACAGCCCTTTTCTAATTAATAAACCCTTTACACGAATCTGAACCGAACTCTAAACATTATCCATCTGATAGTGATCCATAAGGTGATAAAATATTCCAAGTGTTCTGGTATGCGATCGCGGTCCCGTACACTACACAAATTTCTAAACGACTTAACTAATACTAATGTCAGTAGGTACTTACACAATTATATAATTAATAGATATAATATTAAGATACAAATAACCATCAAATGACAATAATACACACAAATGCGCATGTGACACTGGACAGTAAGCAAGAAAATACAAATAACAGATTAAATATAATACATAACTAACGCAAGCATATATATACATAAACGTATATATAATTAGAACTTAATCAAATAAAAAAGTTAAAACTCAGTATGGTTGTTACCTTCGTCCTATAAAAACTAGAACTAAGTACTCTAGCGATTTTTCAGTACGGAAGTCACAACGCTGTACGGTTAGAACGTGTCGCTTTTTATTTATTACCATATAACATTAAGTATTCATATATAGTATCGGAAATGAATGAATCAGTCCAGTTCCATCTATAGTAACAGTTCCAATCCAAAGTCTGTGCCTCTTACCCATACGGAATATGACCCTTAGTATCAAAAATAGTCGAGTCATTGCTCAACATTCTGCGAAGTAATATACATTATACAGTGATTTTCGGCAAAGAACTAAACATATGTAAATTTTCAATATATCTAAGGGTATATTGGAAAACATTTGGTAAAGCTAATGGCCTTAAGGTTGCACAGATTTGGGAATGGTAAAGACTAACAGCGGGGTTATGATTCACCGACCAACACTCTTTAAATAAAAGTATTTGATACGGTGGTTTCGGTTGATATGTCATCGATCTCCTCCTCGCTTCTCATTTTTTACTAATTTACTTGTCGTTCAGTTTTCATTTCGTCACAAATCCAATCTCACTATTTCACTTAAATATTAATATTACTTCGTTACTAACGAAGCTGATTATTAGTTACGCTAAGCGGACACTGGCGATTTATTGTCCTGCGACTTTTAGTCGTAGTCGCAAACATTTTCAAGTACAAACAATTTGGGCGCGCACATCGAGCAAAAAATCGCAATATTAGTGTAATTTCGATATTATGGCTTTTGTTGAAACAACTTGTGTAGTAGCTCTGCTATTGTGTAATAACGCCAACAATAGTCGTGTCGCCGCTGAAATAGAACTGGTTCTATCGTTTAGTCTCAGCATGCGTGCATGTTCATTTAAATGTTACATTTTAGCGACTAAAAGCCGCACGACAATAAATCACTAGTGCGCGCCTAGCCTTATGAAAATTTCAATATCTACTTCTACATTCTATCTATTATTAAACACACACACATATATATATATATATATATATATATAATTAAATTTATGTTCTTTGCCGACTAATAGGTATTAAACCAGAATTTTTTGGGGTATACGGCAATGTGTTTTAAGAAAACTCTTTTACTTGTTTTCCAAGCTTTCGAAATATATTTATTTCATTATCAAGGAATATATATATATATGAAACCAGTAATATTGGGGTATGCATATATATATATATATATATATATATATATATATATATATATATTCATTTTTTATTAATACTTCCAGGAGTTGGAAACAGTTTCTTGTAAAAGATTTGTTGATCCCTTAAGATCCCTAAAGAAGGAGCATGTTTTAAACATGTATAATCTGTTTCTGGGTTTATAACCAGGAATTTAAATTATGGAATTAACAGTAAAATATTTATTCTTTGGGATGTTTCCTTTATATAAATATTACCAAGTGAGGTTTCAGTCATTAAAAATGTAAACCTACATGCTTCCTCGTTTAGTAATATTTTAAAGATTATGTAAATATATATATATATATGTAAATATATATATATATATATATATATATATATATATATATATATATATATATACATGGGGGTAAACGGCAATGACTATAAGAAAACTTTTATTTGTGTTCCAAACTTTCGAAAAAATGCGAGTATAAACAAATTGGTGTTAAAAAATTGGTATAACATAAAAAAAACTATTTTAGCTTTAATTTGGAATTTAAACAAAATTATTTATAAAACAAAAAACGTCATTAAATTAATAAACAACTTAATTGCTTAAGATAAAATGTAATAATAAAAAAGTAGAAAATAATTGGTTATAGTTTTTTTTTCTTTAACGCAAAATGTGAATTTTGATTAAAATTTACTAAATATATTATATTGTTTTATGATAAAAAAATTCTTATTATTTTTTATAAGTTTGAATTAGACTTCGAAAATATCATTTAAAAATAAACATAAAAATGTCAATGTTTTTAGTATTAATTATATTATTAAATTGTTTATTAATTTAATGACGTTATTTTGTTTTATAAATAATTTTTTTAAATTCCAAATTAAAATTAAAATAGTTTTTTTATGTTATATTTACCAATTTTTTTACACCCATTTAGTTTATACTCGCACTTTTTCCTTAAAAATTAAATAAATATATTGCCAAAGGTTGGAAAACATACCTATATAATAACTATTAGTATGCAGCAATTAATAAAAGTAAACTCTTTATACTTTTTTCCAAGCTTTCGGAAAATTTATTTCCATTTTCAAGGAATGTATACGAGATTATAAAATTTGTTGTTTACAATGGTAAAAATAAATATAATTAAAACTATTATTTTGAAAAAAATTTTTTTAGAAAAAGATGTCAGAATAACATTAGTAAAATTGTTTATAAAACAATAGCTATTTATTTTTGAAAATGCCAAAGGGTGCTTAATTTTTTAATTAATTTAAATTATATATAATATAATAATATAAATTAATGACAGAAAATCAACCAAGTAACCAAGTGATATTCATAGTTTATTAATAAAACCAAAAGTGTCATTTTATGTTAAAAGGTAGTGACATCGTATTTGTATAGTTGATATATCTACGTAATATATTGAAAATCGTATTACTAACTCTCAATACCTTGGAAGTTTGCTCGAAGTTGTTATTGTAATATAATTATTTACTTAAATTGAATATTTGCTAGATTTTTTAGTACTAAGTAACTTAAGTATTTTTTTTATTTTAATAATATGGATTGTCCTCAAACGTATATTTCTAGTAAACATAATTAATTAATTCATAATTAATTAATAAGTTTTATTTGGTTCAAACTTAAACTCCAATTGTGCTTATTTATAAATTAAAATAAGATTTATATTTTGAGAATAAATACAAGAATTTGTATGTATCTAACTCTCATTTAAATTCAACCTATACTTCTTCATTTAATGTAATAAAGAAATTTTAGGGATTTTAATAAACCAATCGAAAAAATTTTATTCTGTACAATTTAAAGCAAACTTTATTTGATGTTAAGATTGGATTTGTGATTAAAAAATGTTGCTATGTGGTTGTACGAGGAGGAAGACTAGCCTTAGAGCCGCCCCGAACGGGTCTACCGGCCATCAAACGGCAAAAGAGATCATATAAACCTAACTTTCTTATACATTACTAAAGCTAAAGTATATTGTAATTAGAACTTTCTTATAATAAGTTATTGCATGAATTACAGTTATGAGGTACTGTATTTCCTAATATTTAACCTCTGTACATATAACTTTTGCACCTGATTTTATTTATAATAATTAATAACCACAATTTTATCAAAACAGATAGAATATATATAATAGTCATGAGTATATATAATATGTATATATCAATCGGTATTCTTTAAATAAAGGAATGTATCTCGTCACAACAATGTTTGAGCTATAAACCCCACTTCGTTAAGCAGGGTAAGGGTATATATGTCAGTTATACTGACTAGCTGAGATTTGAGTAATGACAATTAAAATGGTATGTCGAAACTCCTCTCATAACAGCTACACATTTAGAGAAATTAACCAATTGGAATATGTAATGGACTATATTACACTTATTCTAGAAGATCTACACAACACACAAGGGTAAATCCCTAAAATATAGGATACGATACAGATGCAGCTCTGCAGTAAAATTGATTCTAAATCATGAGTATGAGAATAAATAAAACTAATATACAATGTTTTGTATTTTCTTATCAATAAACACAAATGCTAAGTTATTTGATAATAATCGCTTATTTCTAGAAAATTATCCGTTTCCCTTCTCTCTACATTTTGAGCTAATAAAATTGTACTTTTCTCAGTATATACATGTAGAAACTTTTTTAAGAACTGAATCAATGCCAGTTAATACAATAGGTATATTTTTTTGTGCAATAAACGCAACTCAATTATTTTGAAAGATTGTACTCCCATTTTCCTAGAAATATGCGATATCGATCATTAAACGATAAATCAATATAATTTTGGTCACTAGTATACGTAGTCTGTTTAAAGTACAACCAAAAATATTTCCATTCCTACTTTATTTTTACATGCATATATTGACGAAAAACATGCAAATGTTTTTTAACTAGGTATTAGTTTAGTTGTAGTTCTCAAAGTACCTACCTGCAAGTAGCTTGTGAGTTTTAGGAAGACTTACAACATTCAATCTAGATAATTACATAGCACCATAATCCTTGGAAAGTTATTGGAGATTCATATTCATAAGAATAGATCTTTTTATGTGTTTAATTCTACAACTAATTACATTGCATCCATCGAGAAAAGCACTACATTAAATAGAGAAAGTATATTTGACAAAGTCAAGCACTAACTCGATTATAATTCCCATTCAACTTCTGAATCACCACAAAGCACAATGTCACAACCAATTCCGTAGGAAAACACGCAAGACTACTGTCATAAATTTGTTTTTATATTGTAGGTATACACATATGTAAACAATATTTTTATCAACAAAGCATATTTGGCAAATTAAATGAAAATGTACTTTTAAATAGTTTATTCTTCCATTTTATTTATCTTCTTTCCAATAATTTTTTGAGAATATCTTTCGGACGTTTAATAACAATAGTTATTTTTATAAAAATTTATTGTTTTAATTCAGATTCTGTGTTCGTAATTACGCTAAACATTACTTTTTCGTCGACATCTACAAAATTTTATATTTTACCTACGACCACCCCTCTAAACCGTCAATAACACACAATCTACAACCTATGTAATGTATCTCTTTACGCACGTAAAATAAACGCACGTCGTCCCTAGCAACCACTTAGCAACAATAGACGTCGCTATTTTATTCAAAATTTCCCATTTACATATTTGAAGGTGAATTTCATACTACATATAAAAATATAAATGACAGATAACACTAGATATAAGATTGCATTTAATATATATATTTAGAGTTATTTGAAAATATATACATATTTGATTCGTTTCCATTAACCCTACTTTCTGTCTGTATAAATGGATCATAATATAAATGTACTTAATTACATTTCCCAGATTAATTTACGTTATCTTTATGTAATTAAGTTAATTATTTTAAGATTTATAAAATAATTATCACCGAGATACTTTTTAAAAATACTTAGAAAGCTGTTTCAACTTGTGGATACAATTGTAACATATAAAAGACACTTTTTACTCGTTTTGTGCTATAATTTCACTTCAGTTACTATACGAAACCGTTTTAAATATTAAGACTGCACACGTTATTATTTATCAAAAAACGATTATCAAAAAATATCCTATTTTTTATTGTTCTTATCATTTGTTTGTATGCGTGAAGTTTTATACAATTATTAAAAAATGTCAAGTGATAGTGAAATGAATTTAACTCCACCCAATATAACTAATGTTAAGTAGTTAATTATTATAAAATAAAATTATTAAAAACATCTATTGTTGCTCTTGTTTAATTATTATTAACAAAAAGATTATTAATGCAGGTACAAGTAGGTCGTAGGTAAAGTATAGTACGTAACTATTGCTGTAAAGCATTTTACGCACTCACGGAATTACGCAACTATTCCATTCGTGCATAAAATGCTATTTACCACATTCGTTACGTAATATACTATTACGTACCTACCTACTGATTTCCGGATGAAATATCGACTATTTTTGAAGGCAAGTACCTACCTACTTTACGTCCGCAAAATCTTTTCGTCTGCTGTAGTTGCTATCATACGACAATGTTCGAGACATATGGCTTGTCCAGTATAAATATAATTGCACGTCACAGCTGTCAGAACAGGACTATGTTGCCAAGCATTTTAAATAGTATTAGAATCTAGTAAATGTCAAACGAAGTTTCTATAACATTCTTCTTATTATTTGAGTACAATATTAAGCTAGGTTAGTTATACTAATAAAAAGGTTATTTGTGATGATATCCTAAGCAAAACTTATTTTAATGTGAATTTGTTTAATAAAAGAGTTTTATTTTGATGTTAATACCTCAGCACTAAATTATAATTTTATAACCATATTTAAGTGCGGCATCAGGGCACCATATTGCCAACATAAAAACTAATTTAGCCCAAGATATCTTCGTTTGAAGTTTATATTTTATTAGTCCAGGAGTTGTATTAGATATAAAATTAATTACGTAACCTTTCTTAAAGCTTTTATTTATTATTTGTAATAATTTGCGGCCTACGAATTTAAATATTTACCAAGTTTACAGTGAAAAAAGATACTGATTGACAGTAGCAAACGAACGAAGGAAGTCAAACGAACAGAGCGATTTGTTCACTTTAATGACGTGCACTTATATTTATACTGGACAAGCTATATATGTATAAAAGGATATACTGCCTACATTGTTTGGAAAACAATTCTAACAAAGAGTGATAGACGTATATCTTTACACTATTCCATTCGTTTGGGTTAACTACGCTTGCCTAGTCGTGTGATTATGTTGCAACGATTGGTTGTGGTTTCCTCTGATAGTGGGTTATTGATAGGCGTAGGTTATATGCGCCATACATTGCCATTTGTTACCTTGTATTGTGTTAAGCGAGTAACGAGTTTTTAAATTCTGTTTTATAGTATTTTATTTATTTAAAAACCAATAAAATATAAAAACTAAATGCTTTATTATTTTATTATCCCAATCCCAATTTATATTACTAATCTAAGGATATTAAAATAAAATAAAATAAAAAAAAAATTAAATCAAGCACCTATCTTATTTTACAAAAAAACTATGAACACTAAATTAAAAAAAACTTATTTTTCGGTGTTTTCCACCTTTCAATTTTCAAAGTACGTTTTATTATTTTAAAATGTGCATTTCAATAGAAAATTTGATTTTCCATCAAAAACATTCCTTAAAAATCTAATAAAAGCGCTTGACTTTAACATAAATAATTGATTAAAATTAAATAAATTCTTAAAAATACAAGCCTAAATTAATAGCTCTTTGTAATTACTTCATAACTGTTTGAAACTTGAAAATATTCCATCATAACACTGTAACCATTTTATATCTTTTTCAAAAGTGATAGTCAATCAAGTCACTAATTTTCAAACAACCAATCGTTACAGCCGAACATAATCACACGACCAAGCAAGAGTAGTTAACCTGCGCATCCGCACTCGCGTGCCAACAGTCCACACTCGCAGGGTTCGCGCCAGGCACCCAGGCAGTTCGCGCTCTTGACGCGTATGCATTGAGTGACTGAGCAACCCGCGAGTATGGATCCTCTCTTTGACGCGGGTCAAAAAACCGACAATTTTCGGGGAACGAGCCGCGAAGAATATGTGAATGGGATCCACACTCATACTTCGCTCGCGCCTTCGCGCGCGAGTGCGGATGCGCCTTTTAACGAATGAAATACTGTAAACATATACGTCTATCTCTCTTTGCTAGAGTCGTAACAAGGGATAGCTAGTGAGCAGTATACCTATCCTTTTATATGTATATATAATATATATATGGTTGGAGATCGGCGATTATGTCATTTTCGTAGATCTACGATTTAATAAAAACATAGGCGCCTGTGACAATTACTGTAATTTGCTGTTTTCAAATAAAGTATTTATGAAATTAATATTAATAATAGCACAAACTGTACGTTCAATATCCATCTTCGAGATTGATTTAATTTTGTAGTACATGTAGTTGGGACAGTGGGACATAGCCGGGGTCAGCAAACAGGTGAATTCTTACTTTCATAAAGGAATGTAGAGGACGACGAAAAAATGTAATGCACCGCGGAGAAAAACTATCTTTTGTCTCGCCTGCTTGCTGTAATAGACAGGTTTTCGTCCTTGGTACATAAATAACTATTAAATAGCGATTGTATTGCGATTATTACTATATACAATATACCTAAAAATAACAAATAACTTTATGCTTTGTGTGTTAAAGGTGTATAAAGTTCGATAAAAATATTGCTCATTAAATTTCTATAAACATATTTTCAGTAGCACTTTTGGTTGAACTTTAAAAAGGTCTGTAAATCGATTAGGTATGCTAATTATTTTTTATTGAATTTCCGTTACATTTGTCCCAAATTCTTAACCAAGTAAGTAGGTTTACTAACTAAATGTGTAAGCAAAATTTAAGTGCAACTGTTAAAAGTAGCATTCTGAAACAAATTAGTATACATGAGAATTGGTCACACTAAAATGATTTTTTTTTTACTTTAATTAACTAATACATACAGTTGACAGAAGCAAACATGAACCCTGGGTGGGCGTGTCCTTGTCGCTGTAGTTGTATTTTCATCTCACTTATGCAGCCACTAAAATTGATATTATCGTTAACATTGGCTCGTGATTGGCTGTTTGTGATAACCTTGAAATTAGTTGGCATATTTTCCGCGGACCATGTTTGCTTCTGTCGACTGTATTATGTTTTATTTCGAAGTCTAAAATAAGAGTAATAGTTTTATTGATTAACAAATTCCAACGTAACTTTTTAAAAGAGGTATTGTTTATATGTATACAGTAGGTAAATATACTTACATACATACAGATGCACATATATAAGTTGAGTGGTAAATTAGTATTGACAGACAAATATCATTTGAATAATATCGTTGTTCTGTATGTGGTATTAGTCTATATGAGTTTCGAATTAGGCCAGAATAAACAATATACATCACCTACGTCGCTAATTTATGTTGTGCTCGGAATACTATTTCTCACTAAAAATTCTAGATTGTACAAAAACCCGTACTGAGATGGAATTGCGCGTTACACGGCATCATAGACCACGTGTGTACTGCTCAGTGTTGGATAATTTCTTTTTTATCATTTGAATTATATTTAATAGTTGTTTATTTATTAATTACTTCGCTTTGTCTTAGAAATTTTTTAAAATCACCTATCACAAAATTTATTACCCAGCACTGGTACCCCCATTTCCCTACAGATGATCTACTCTTTGTTTATCTTGCAATTATAATTTTTTACCATATTCAGTATCTTCAAATGTATTGAAAAATAGTTCATTATCTGATTATAACATTTTCTTTCTCTATGTAATGACTATAAATTGAAATAACTCTTAGTTCAATAATCAATAAAATAGAGCTGTGCAACTTCAATAATTTGACCAAATTGTATTGTTACCTGCTACGCCTGTCGTTTTGTAACAACTTATTTATATTATTTCGCAAATTATTCACATGGAAGAATAAAGCTTTTCTATACTTTGGTAAGTACTTAAAATATTTAAAAAATTAAAGAAAATAACAAACTTTACAACGGAATAATAAACATCTTACCATGAGGCAGCGACTAGTAGCAACACACCTGTTATTCAATATTTTTCCAACTTTCAACTATTATTAACATTTTAAGTATTACAACGAAGTTGTAAAAGTGTATGAACTATCTTGCTCCTAGTATGACCTTCACAGTTTCAGTTATTCTGTTGAGTACTATCAACGGTAGGTACTATGGTTATACTCAAAACCGATTGTCTTATAAAAATTTTATAATTAAGTTGCGAAAGTATTATTTTTATGTACATATTTATGTAGCATACTTAAGACTTAATAAAATTATTTGTAATTAATGGAAATGAATAACTATATCTTAAAATGTTCTTAGCTCCATTTTACAATATTGGTAAACTTATAAAACATATGCTTTTAACATTTTTAAAATTTAATCAAAATATAGATTGTAACGAAAATGGTAAATAATTATAAAAGATGCCTCTACGACTTTTAATTTGTTACATAACTTTCATATAGTAATGTTTTTATCCGTTTTTAAAAATAAGTATACTCTTCGTTTTTTAACATTACAGATTAGGAAAAACCATTTAGGCTACATTCGTAATTATTTTGCTGGTCAAGTGACACTTCGGCGCGCAAGCTAAGCAAATATGTAGGTATTTCAGTGTAATCGTTCATAACGCTATTTGGCGTCAGAGTTGAAGTTGAAGTCGTCGAAATTTCTTGCAAGCTGCTAACTTTCCCTTCCACTTGCACTTCATGCCGACGATAGGGCATGCGCATTCATTTTTGTTATTTGTTTTTTGATGTATCTGACATTTTATAACTCTTATCAGATTTTTTGTAGATTGGTTTGTAATTGGAAATGCACTGTAACAACAATTCGTCATTGAATTGATATTCCGCGTTATCCATCAGTACTAAATTCCGGTATATACTGCTATAAAAAATAGACAACTTTTCACAAAACAAAGCTTTTCTATTGTTTCAATATGTTCTCTCCCTGTATAAACAACAATAAAATCATTAATATAAAAAATTTTTTTATAAAAATCAAATCACTATCGACGTTATTTCAGCAGTTTTATCGGTTATATTTACTAACTCCACAAGTCACGAGAAATATTAAATTTTTCAACCCAGCACACTTCACTCTGTTTATATCCTATGGGTGGTACTTCACGTTGTCTTTTAAACCTTTTGCTACTCTCACGCCATCTACCATTTGCTGCTGACCACTGGACAGTTTTTCGATATAATTCCTATACAAGTGGGTCCTCCTTACCTATACCCTTCAATACCATACGGAAGGAATCATGACTATTATTTAGGTACAAACACGCATGCATTAAAGTTATTGTGAATAGAAAATGTTGTGCCGACTTGCGTGCCAAAGTGCCACTTGGCCAGCGAATTGTCTATACAGATTTCTATAATTCAATAGGACATTTGGGATGTGAGAACCTATCAAAATAAAATTGTTGATGTAATTTTTTAATGACAAAACAAATCTCTAAAGTACCTATTTAAAATTTAAATACTTTCCCTTTCTTACTCTTTTGGATATGTCCTTTTAACTGCACTAGGTTATATAGTTCTCAATTTCTTTGTATATCTTAACCTACGTAGAACACTTTACCTTCAAATTAATTTAAGATCACAGCTTTTCTTACAGTGAATCACACGCGGAGATACCTACTGCCTGATTTTGAAAGTTTTGACACAATAGAATTAAACAATACTATTGGAACACATAAATACTTATGTTTTTACAATGATATTCCCAAACCGTTAATATTAGGACATTAAACATTTGACAATTTACAATTTATAGTTACATTAGTTTAAGAAATTACTATTATTCTTGATTATAGTAAAAAATATTTGTTTTACTTAATCTCGGAACTTTATTTCTTTGTGAAAAATCCTACACTTGATTTGATCCAATGTGGAATGTGCACACCTGCTGTCTAAGTGAAATAATTATTAATAGTTTTTATTTACATCTTAGTTGTAATAGGTATATCATACTAAATATCTAAGGTCTACATTTTTGTAAATATTAACGATATTTAAACTTGCATTGACAGTAAAGACGGGTATATTACAATGGAGGGACGTGAATTAGCATTTAAGATTGTTTAATTCTATTGTATTGGTGGATAAATAGTTGAAGGCGAACGTACTGATGCTAATGTTATATATTCACATTAAACGTGGAAATGCACCACCACCTTTAAAGCTATTTCACCTATAACATGTTTCTATTACAATTTATATATACAATGTACGTTCAGGGTCCGTATTCTTAACTAAGGGAGTGAAGCTTCCCGAAAGAAGATATATTTTGTCTTTGTCACTGCAATGACAAAGTAACCAAGCAAAATAAAGATAAAACATATGTTCTCTAGTGCTCTACTCCCTCGCTCAAGAATAACGGCCCAGCACTGTGGTGGGTGTGCGTTAGGTATGCTTAGTACTAATTTTGCTTAGACCATATCATAGAATAAGAAACCAAACCTAAAAAACTTGATTTTCCAAATTTGTATCCGCTAATTTTATTTCAAATAAATAGATAAAAATAGTTGTAAGAAATAAAATTGACCAACAATTTTGTGCAATTTGTTTCCATAAAATTATAAACAAATTCTTACAATATGTGAGGGAAGCCAAATAATAAAAAAAATATGTCCGGAAAATTATATTGAGTAATACTAAAATCGTATTTTAGAAAAGTATACTCTCTAAAAAATGTTATATCAAATTAACTTAATAAAATAAATAATCTTGAAATTAAAAAAAGTGTTCGGAATTATTACAATTAAATTTAAAGTCTGATCATTATGACGATTACTTCCAAAAAATGCTGGATTTATAAAATAACCAAGAACCATCAATGAATTTGTTTACAGAATTAACAAGACATTGAAAAACTAATTCCTAGACCCAGCTAAATAAGAAACTAAACTGATTAATGCAAACTTACGAGTTCAATTGAATTAAAGTTGGTTTCTTTAAAATTATTAGTTAGTTATAAAGTTTTGAGATTCAACAAAATTAACTTTCAAAGTGACCTCACACCTTAGAAGGGGCTAGTAAAATTATATAATTTTACTAGGGATTGGTTAATGTTTTCATCTACTTCTATTAATATTTTAATTAACTTATCCTTAGCAAAGAATAGTATGGATAAATAGACATATTTACGTATAATAACTCACTTTAATAAATGGGAAAATATTCTAGGAAATTTTTTCGAACCGAGTATTAAGGTGGTTCTGTATAAGCTGTTTGGATGAAGGGGAATAGTTCATTATTATTATTCAGGGGATTAATGTCATTTAAATAATTTTGACGTTTTTAAATTAAGTTACTACCTAATTATTGTGAACTTTATGCAAAAAAATGAGTGTAGCAAATGGCACATTTTATATATTAAAAAGCACACACAAATAATTTAATGCAATATAGGGAGTTACAGTTATTAATAATAAACAAAGTGGGTAATTAAAACCAATATTTTCATAGTACGGTTGCCTCATAATTTTTAGCCAATCAGGACACGGCATGTCGTGACGTCACAAGTATGCTGATGTGTAATTCCCAGCAACTGAAGTGTAATGGAAAAAAACAATAATTACCTGGAAAAGTTAAATAAAATAGAGACAATGAGGAGTTGTGATAACTAAAAAAAATTATATTTTACATTAAAACACAAATGGAGGCGGTATTAAATGAGCTACATCATAAAACGTTGGTAACTATTATTATATCTATTTATTTTGGGTCTTCAATAAAACAAAGTATTGTGACAAAATATAGTTAAATAAAAAAAATGGGCAAAAAACAGTTTTATTAATAATCATTGCCTAAGCAAAAATTTAAAATTAGATCGTGCCTTTTCAGAAGAGTTTGTCCATAAATACCTGGCAATACAAAATTTATGTAAATTACTTGTTTATGTATAATATTTATAACTACATTTACAATATAGTGTTTAAATTATAGATTTAAGTTACTATTTTTCTCATTTTTTTCGATAATTTTGTAGCTTCATAGGTGGCACGATTTCTTTTTAATAAACAATGATTCTTGAGATTTTTAAAATTAAGGTATTTTATTCTAACAAATACCCTTTTTCGAACAAATGAATAAATTCTTTTTTTGCTATAGGTGATTTTCTTTTCCAAATAATATTCGTTGTTAGATTCATTCCCTTTGTTTTAATTTTAAATTGTTTATGGTTACCTGACCTTCCGCAATGAAATATAAAATTTATATTATTTATGGTTAGGTTGGTGCAAAATAAGTCTATAAAAATATTAAGAAAAATTTACAAATTAAAAAAAACTACGAAAAGTAAAAAACCTGCAAATTAAATTACTGCCAACATCCCAAGAAAACTACCAAAAACTACGTAAACTCCTATGCTCTCCAGAATCTGGCATACTGCTGACGTAGCCTGTGACGTATTGACCGCCATGTTGACAGCAAAGTGAGGCAACAGTACTATATTCTACAAACCATGGTTATCTCACTTCATGAATTACACATTATCTGCGTAAGCTACGTCCTACATTACCACTCATTAAATGATATACAATTTTTTCTAAAAGTAGGTACAAATCAGAAACTGAATTTTTTTCTTAATTAAAAAAGTTTTAGACAAGACAAAAATTGTCACTAAGTTATGGTGATTAACTAAATATAAAAAACTGTCAAGACCCTATCTAAAAATAAAATTTATTTGTACACTTTGCCCAAATAGATAAATCATTTTATATTTTAATATTGCTCGACTTTTAACCAAATCGGCTGGCTGCAGTCAACATTAAACAACTTTATTAAAAAAAATACAACAAAAAGTTAATGTTTTTGCTACTTAGGCTTTGAAAAAATTCAATGAAGTAGTAGTTACTGGTCTCTTGTTCTCTTTCAAAAAAATAAGTTAAATAATTAATATTCAACTATTCTTTGAGATACTTTCAATTTCTTTTTTAGCTAGGATGAGGACTTAATATACCGTCAGAAATTAATACAGCAAAAGTATATATTCTCGATTGTTTAAATGGAGTCAGTCTGGCTCGAGATATTCTAGATAACTTTAGAAGCAGGTACTCATCGAAATATGAGTACCATAAAAATAGTTATAGGAAGTGGTTAGTTAGTTTTAGGGGAAGGTAGAGTAAGTTCAAACTCTCATGACCACGACACTGCGCGGAGGTGGAGTTAAAATTTAGGAAGAGGTATTGTATTAACCATTCTAAAATACTTAAACGCATGTTCACCTGGTCAGGTATACGTTCCTTGCTGACTTGCGTGCTTCGACAACTCGTCGCTCACTGATTTTATTTCATAGTCAATATTTTTAGCAAGGCTAGTACTATAAATTTATCGAAGAAGGGGCGCCTGAACCAAAACTCGTCTTCTGCTCTGTGGTCAAGAATATTTGAACGAACTGAACATAACTTTGCTTGTAGAGAATAACAGTCTAGGTAAATCAGACTGTTTCAAATTCCTCATAGTTCCAAACTAGTTTAAAAAGTATCTATTAACACACCCCCATTATTAAAAATATTTAGTGTGCTACAAATATATTCAAGTACTCATTTATCAAACCAAATATCTCGGTTTAAAATCCTTCAAATTATTTAAAAACAATAATTTCTATTATTCAATATTTGTCTGTATAAATAGTAACAATATAATATTTGATTTCCTTATTCTTTTGTTTATTAAATTAATGTTTATGCTTAATTAGCATATGTTCTAATTCTAGATAAAATGATTTAATGTTAAAATGCCTAAAACTAATTTTAAGGTTTTTTAAAGTATTTGAATATTTATAGAATTTAAATTGTAATAATCTAACCATGCTTTTGATAGTCCTGAAAACAATGTATAATTTTTACAAATATCTTGAAAATCTGAAGAATTTTAAAATGTGTGTCATATTAGCACTCCATTGGTGCAAAAACTTTAGAAATGTTTACAAACATCGCAAGATACAATAGCAAGTGTAAGGGAAAAAAGAAAGATGTAAATAAAAGTTAAATCATAAATAAATTTTAATTTGTATTCACAAAAAATAAACATTAAATTAAAAAATAAATAAGTTATTTTATAAATTAAGAAACCAAATTGATAAATATAACAACTGAAAATAAATCTGAATAGGAGCTGTTAAACTCGGTAAGTGAAAATAAACATGAAAATTAATGAAAAGCTAAGTAAATGAAAAGTAAATAAAAACAATACAGATATTTGTGGTTTTGTCACTAATTGCCAATTTAATAGGGCTTTTCGTGTAAAACCACCCAATTGTAGAAAAGCCAAGGAAAATTCGAAAATAAACACAACACACAAATGAAATAGTGATAATCTTGAGTGACAGGGGCGATCACCATAAAAAAATCGTTAGTAACGATCAGTCAGTTTCTCAATCATCTACCTAGTAAAGTACACTATCACAAGGCAAGATGGCGCCCATACCACCGCAGACTCACGTAACACAAAATGCAACGACACATAAAATACCAATATACCAATACTAAGTATTTGGTCGTTGCGAGCGACTAGTTAATAAAATAAATACACAAAATTACTACATACAAATACATAAACTTTATCTATAATTTTAGGACATTGAACTTAATATTAGAAAATAATATAATAAATATTACGAGAAAATTACTAATTAATAGATTTATGAATCTTTGGTTCATATGTCTATTCGAAAAAAATCACCGCGTTACCTTTTATTTTACATTTTCAATGTAATCCTTCTGTTAAAATACTTTTCTACCTTCTACAATTAAAACATATTCAAACAGCATATATTCTTTTAAGTTTAATTTATATCAAATGCTTAACAATTCTTCCAACTAATATTTTCACCAATCACAAACTTTGATTAAATTAATTTAAATAATCAAAATTTATTTTTTAAAAATTAAACTGAATCAATAGATTTACTACACAAAGTTTTATGATTGAAATATATTTGAAGGAAGTAATTAATGTATTAACCATTTATTATATTTATTAACAATGAATAAAAAAAATTTCAGAGGGTTCCCAAAAGTTGAAAAATATTTAAAACGGACATTATTATGAAAAATGTAAAATCAAAAGGAAACTGCCATGGCACAAAAATATAAATGACTAATACAAAACATCAGACTATATAAATGGTTTGCTATAGGAAACGCGAATGCACTTCTGACTAGCTTCGTATTTTAAGTACTAAGAATATTTAAATTACAAGGAGGTGCGTTTCAATCTGGCAGGGACACCCTCAAGTCCGTTGCACCCAGTTTATACTCCGTAGTCAATTACCTAAAACCTAGTGGTATAATAGCCACAAAGAATAAATAGAAACAAATAATGGAGAAGCCGTGTGCATCGAACGCGCTGATGTCTACGATTTCACGTCGCTCTATGTAGTTTTGCTTTTATTTGTTTTAAAGCTGACCTGCAATACGCGATTGCCTAATGTATATCCATTTAGCGACTGAATTGCGACCACAGCCTCATCATAATTGGTCATAGTGACAAATCCAAATCCTTTACATTTATTAGTTTGGAGATCGCGTATTACTTTAACACTTTGTACTGCACCAAATGGACCAAATAATTGCCAGAGAACGTTTTCCTCGGTCTCTGGGGCGAGGTTATAGACGAAGATGCACCAACCAGAACCATTCATCGCATTTCCAGGCAGCATTGAATTAGCCAATAGGTCTCCAGCCAGCGGAGAATACCTAAAACATCATAAGAGTCATTATTGAATACCTTTAATTTATGATATAGGCTCATGTACAATGAAAGAAGATTTTAACTGCAATTTCGATGTACTAAATGAAACATTAAGGACAATCAAAATAATCATCGAACAGTGACTGCTTATTTTTTTATGTTTACATAATACAAAATTGGTAACACAGTTCCACTCTACACAGTTCACGGCACTGCAAATGAATAAAGGTTTTCGCTTAGGAAAATTATCTTTATACAACGAATGTAGGTAATGAAATAATTAATACGAGACGAATTTCATATCAGTTTTTCAAAAATTAATAGAAGATAAATTATGGGGATTTATTCTTCTGAATAAAAGTCGACCAGATGGATAATCTCTAAAAACTCATAATTTTCATTGATGCAAATACAATATACAGTTTTTCCTACAAAATGACTTTAAATTTAAAATATTCTATAAGAATTAATAAAAAAAGATGAAGTAAAGAAAGAACAAAATAATATAATGTAACGTTTATTTATTTTTACTAGTCTTTTAATTTATTTTTATATTATTTAAATCACTAACACTGTTTAATTTATATAACACAATTTATTTACAATACTTTAATTTATGTAAGACAATATTTCTATTCGCATTTATCTAACAACATACTACAAACTAACTCAAATATTCAAATCGGTCCTTAATATATAGGTAAGTATTGTTCCAGCATACTCCGGTCTATTCTCGATCGTATCGAGTCTAGATGCTTCGCTCGTCGGGCGCCGTATATTCTCGAAGACTCTCGCATCATCTGTTTCCTTCGCGTCAGGTCATAGCGCCAGGGGCGTACTCGCACAACATTGCCCCCTCCTTAAGAGATAGTTCCTCCTGGAACTTTTACGGAATTGAGACTGGATGGAGATACTTGCAACTGAATCCTCGTCTACAATTTCCAGTTGCATGGAAATAACATGGAATGGTCTTTGATGTCAGCTGGACACGGGGCGAATGGCTGCATACCAACACTTGGACTTCGGTATCTTGAAAGATTACTTCCACCATATTTCGGATGACCCTCCAATCCAATGAGTTGCACTCTATTTTTGGCATGGCTAGCTTCTGTACGTTGGACTCCAATATGTGCTCTCTCAAGTTAAGTAATGATTCCCATATATTTCGATAAGTGAATGAATTATACTTTATTATTAAAAAAAATACGTTTTATACTAGCTATTAATGTTATAAATGTTGTCACCCTTGTTCATGTATTTTTATACGAAAGAACAATAAAGATCTATCTATCTATCTATCTATATTTCGATAAGTGGGCTGGTCTTGGTAGGTATTCTTGGTAATCAGATAGAAGAGGCAACGGGAGTCATCTCGAAGTATCAAAGCCTTCCCAGTGGCTGGTAACTGATTTCGAAGTTCTGACAATCGACCAAACTTCCTTCGAAAGACAGACGCTAATCCTCGGCCGTCGCTGATAGTGGCGGAAACGCTATGGGCTAATGAGTAGTCATCAGGAAGTGTGAACAGGTCTTGCTGTTTCTCAATAGTCACGCCGTATCTAGCTTTCCCAGTACCTCCATATGCACCCATAAATTCTTCGAAAGCAAGGTCGGGTGTATCTTGGACTTGATTTACGACTTCTTCTTCCTGGTCATGATCTCCTTCAAATTTCGCCAGTCGGTTTCGGTGTACTACCTTAGGTTTTCCATTCGGGGTCTTTATTATACGGTATATGACGTCATTGATTCTTTTCTTGATGATGTATGGACCCTCCCAAGATTGTTGTAGCTTTGGTGAGTACCCCTTCTGTCTTTTCGGGTTATGAAGCCAGACTTTGTCACCTTCTTGGAAACATCCCTCTATAGCTTGGGTATCATACCGTTTCTTCATCCTGTCACTGGCAACTTGGAGATGGGAGCGAACCAAATCATGCATGTCGTCCATTTTTCTTCGTAACTGGATTACATAGTCTTCTCCAGCTATATCCTCTCCAGGTCGGCATCCAAACTCGAGGTCGCATGGTAACCTCATCTCACGTCCAAACAAGACTTTTGCTGGTGTTTGACCTGTTGATTCATTGACGGCGGATCGATAAGCCATTGCAAAGAGCGAAATATACTGGTCCCAGTCCCTTTGGTGATTGGATACTACTTTTGATAGATATTTGCCAATGGTTTTATTCATGCGTTCTACCATTCCATCCGATTGTGGGTGCAATGCTGTAGTTCTTGTTTTCTTCATTCCTAAATTGTCGCAAATTCCTTGAAAGAGTTGACTTTCGAAGTTCCTTCCTTGGTCACTGTGAATCTCCAAGGGCACTCCATATCGGCAAATAAACTCCTTCACTAGCACGTCTGCGACAGTTGCTGCCTCTTTTTTTTTTTGGAATGGCGTAGACTTCAACCCACTTCGTAAAATAATCCATTACCACCAACATGTATTTATTCTTATTCTCAGTAGTGGGGAACGGTCCAGCAATATCTAAAGCAATTCTCTCAAATGGGCTACCAACGTTATATTGTTTCATGGGAGCCTTTCCTCTTTTCTGAGGTCCATTACTAGCAGCACAGATGGTACACTTCTTACACCAGTCCTTAACATCATCGGAACTATTCATCCAATAAAACCTTTCACGAATTCTCTGCAGGGTTTTCTTAACACCAAGATGACCTCCTGATGGACTGTCGTGTAACTGTCGTAGTACTTCGGCTACTCTACTCTTTGGTATAACTAATTGCTTTCTGTTAACGGAACCGTCATCATTTTCAATTATTCTCTTTAATAAATCGCCTTCCAAAATGAAAGACTCCCACTGAGCCCAATATGATTTAAGGACTGTAGAGAATTTTGACACTTCTTGCCAAGTAGGTCGACGATCTTCTATCTTCCATTCTCTCATTTTCTTTTAAAACAGGATCATTATCTTGTTCTTCTTTAATTCTAGTAGGTGCCCAGTCGTCGTTAACTACAGTTGTTCGTAGTATTGCAGTTTCTTTTAATTCTGTCTTACTGCAGTGAGAACACTCTTCTGGGCACGGTCTTCTGGAAACGTTCCGGGTCGAAGCTACCCCCTTTAGGCCGGCCCGTTTTAGTTTTTCCTGTGGAGTAGTTTCTTGATTCGTAGTGACCCCAGGACGTTTACATGAATTGCGAGCATGTCCTATTTCACCACAATTCCAGCGCCTGATGGTCTTCTTCTTTTTCTTATCAGTAAAGTTCTTCATCATGTTTACTAATTGGTCTAACTTATTTTCATCTTCCTCTTCCGTTACGGACCTTACTTTACTGTATCCTCCACAAGCTTTCGAAGCCGCTTCATACTCAAGCGCAGCAGACAAGATGTCAACTAATGTTTTGTGGTGAGCTAAACGGAGTGTCTTTGCCATTTCGTGGTCACGAAGTCCATCAAGAAATGCTTCAACAGCTAAACATTCCATCATTTGTTCTGGAGCTGAAGGGTAAGCAAATCTTACCAATCTGGCAATATCTACTTGGTACTCTTGAAGTGTCTCCTCTCGCTTCTGTTTTCGAGTCTTTAACTGCGATCGGTACAAGTTCTCCAAGTGTTCGTGACCATATCGCATGTTCAAGCTTTTCTTCAGTTGCTCAAAATCATCTGTGTTCTCCACTGGTATGGTCTGAAGAACATCCAAAGCGTCTCCTCTCAGAGCGATGGTGAGGTTTATTGCCTTCTCTTTTTGGGACCATCCGTTCGCTCTTGCAGCTGTTTCGAACTGTTTGAGATAATTTTCCCAAGACATCTTTCCGTCAAAGGTTGGGGCCTTAACACGAACAGAACTTTCGTTGCCTTCCAATTTCGGTTTCCGCTCCACTTTGAAGCTTCTCATTTCGTCCTCGTTTTCCTCTCCTAAATCTTCCATATCTTCTTTACCTCCTCTTTCCATCTCTTCCATTTGTTTTTCCATTTCTCTTATTTTCTCTTCAATTTTTTTTTCGAATGAAGACATTTTATTTTCCATAGAAGAAATATCCAAAGAAACTTTGTTTTCCAAAGAAGAAATGTCAGAAGAAACTTTATTTTCCAAAGAAGAAATATCAGAAGAAACTTTATTTTCCAAAGAAGAAATATCAGAAGAAACTTTATTTTCCAAAGAAGAAATATCATTTTTTAAAGAAGACATATCAGTAGAAACTTTGTTTTCCAAAGACGAAATATCATTTTTTAAAGAAGACATATCAGTAGAAACTTTATTTTCCAAAGAAGAAATATCACTCTTCAAAGAAGACATGTCGGAAGAGATATCACTCTTCAAAGAAGACATATCGGAAGAGATATCACTCTTCAAGGAAGACATATCGGAAGAGATATCACTCTTCAAGGAAGACATATCGGAAGAAACTTTATTTAATGAAGAAATAATTGTAGCAGAAGAGTCGTCTACAAAAATATGATTTTCTGGATCTAAACCATCATTTTCCAATGCTTGCTTAAGTCGCTCCAACAACTCAGTCTTCCTTCCTGTTGTTTCCAATTCACGATCCTCCAGCTCTTGACGCAATTCTGTCACTTTCAAGTCACAAAGTTTTTTCGACATATTTTTTTTTTTTTACACTAAATTTATTTACAATATCCCACTTCTGACACCAATGTAACGTTTATTTATTTTTACTAGTCTTTTAATTTATTTTTATATTATTTAAATCACTAACACTGTTTAATTTATATAACACAATTTATTTACAATACTTTAATTTATGTAAGACAATATTTCTATTCGCATTTATCTAACAACATACTACAAACTAACTCAAATATTCAAATCGGTCCTTAATATATAGGTAAGTATTGTTCCAGCATACTCCGGTCTATTCTCGATCGTATCGAGTCTAGATGCTTCGCTCGTCGGGCGCCGTATATTCTCGAAGACTCTCGCATCATCTGTTTCCTTCGCGTCAGGTCATAGCGCCAGGGGCGTACTCGCACAACAATAAATTACTTAATAATTATTTGTACTTCATGAATTGGCTTACCTAAAGCGTCCTGTTGGGTGGTGAATAGGGCCAGCAAACCTTCGTGTTGCTTGCGGAGTAAGATACGCTGCCAGTGGAGGGATAGCTTTATTGTTGTTACTTGGGTTGTTCGCGAATTTAACAGTTATGGGTTCTGTAGAACCTTTTGGAATGGTTCCATTTAATTCTTGGATTGCCCTTTCTGCTTCCAAGCGTTGATCAAATCTAATAAATCCAACTCCTTTTGAAAGACCTAAATCAATTATCTTTATTTTAACATAATTCTTTTCCATGGTACAAATAAAACCAATTTTCATATAATAATGTTGTGTATTGACAACTTATTATTGTTCTTTTCGTTAAACATAGGCCTTTGGGTCAATTTTAAACTAAATTTGTTTATACTTATTTAACTTTGTTACATGCAGCATAAATGTATGCTAAAATTTTAGTCATTCCCAAAAGCCTCTGTTTGATATTGCTCACACAAAAAAGAAAGATGTATTATTATACACGATTCTTTTTGCATGAATTGTATGGACAGTGTATTTGTGTAAATGTCTGTAAGGTAGTGATTGCTCTGCTTTTTAATTAAAATTAAATAAAACGAAAACGAACAAAAAAATCAAATAAATCTACATGCCTCGACGCAAAAACACAAAAACAACAACTAAATTAATTAAAGCTGTAAATGTGTTAAACTTAAACGAAAAGTATCGATTATTTTATGAACATGATGTGTTCGTCAATTGATTTGGGGGAGAGTTTGAGTCTTTTTTTTATTTTCTGTTTAATTTCTGAATAAATTTTGACAACAGCGATTGGTTTAATTTATAGCTGATACACGACTCGTTAACAGAACAACCAAAGGTGGATCAATATGCGCGATAAGTACAATATCATTCAAAGATAGCATAGTTGGTATTTCCATAAATAAAAATATATTTTAATATATATCTTTGTTTAAAAACTGATATTGTTTGCTATATAAACAGCAACTATGTAACCATTGTTTTTATATTTATATCAAATCAATTTGTTAATGAACATTGATTTGGTTAAGTACACTTTAGGCGAAAAAGATAGGTTTTAGTTAATTAGTAATAAACACTATCAAACAATTAAAAATTATAACAAGTAATAAAATGTATTTTATTTAATTAAAAAACATGTACATTTTTACTCAAATACAAACGTAAACCTCAAATTAATTAAACGTATTTATTTCAAACACATTTAAAAAATTGTTAAGAACTATCTACCTTATTATCGGAGAGTCCATTTTATTAGAGGTTGAAGTATTGTAATCAGCTTCTGCGATTATTATTCAGATACGTATTCTATGTCAGGGGATTTTGATGATGCATTCGAGAAGATTGTCCCCTAGATCATTATAATGAATACATGAAAAATTGTTAAAAGTTTTAAATTTTAATCATTTTAAAGTTCTTTACACAAACTATGGAAATAACGATGATTCGTAATATTGTGAACTTAAAAAAAATAAATCTTGATGACGAAAACAGAAGAATTTTAATTAAAAAAAAATAGAAAAGGTAAATAATTTTATTAAGAATAATAAAAAACTCTTCGTTTGAACGTGACTTCCAAGTTTATTTAAAACATACATTTTTTCAAATATACTTGGAAGTTACGTTCAAACGAAGAGTTTTTTATTATTCTTAATAAGATGGACTTCCAAAAAGTAAGGGTTAGTACAATAAATTTAAATAATTTTAGTTTATTTCCACTAAAATTTGGATTATATTTTTTTACAATAAAAAGTGAGAAGTATATTTACAAAAATAACAAGTATGATGCGAATGCATGGCTATCGAGTGTTTTGAATATTGTCCTTTCTGATGTACAAATCATGAGCTTTTAAAGTATCCGATAATATAGCCACCGAAAGAGCGTGGAGTATATGGTTTCATTTTTGATCATGGATTTTACGGTCAATCTGATTGGCATCGTTGTTAATGTAAGTTTTTAACAACTGCATGGTTTTAACCTAACAACTTTTTTAAATGAAAAATGTAGGTATTTAATACTAAGAATTAGTATAGCTAAATGGCTATATTTTGTTTTTAAAAATTCCTTACCAGGTTTCAGTTGATTCTATTCACAATGGTAATAATTTTTTGAATGAATTGTGTTAAATGATAAACATTCATTTGACGTGACCCAGAGTTTTACGTTAAAATTTTTCGTGTAGTATAGAATATTTTAATTAATCATTTTACAAAAACATTGCCACACCTCCTGTAAGCGTCATCACCACCCATAAATAGTCTTTAATAATACCAAAGACACCCAATTAATATTTTAGGATATTCTTCTCAAGCTCACACATTAAACTAATTTTGCTATGGTTAAAAAAATGTTTAAAAAACTTACTAATGTTCCAAAAAAATGTAAACTGAATATAAATGAAAAGGTTAAAAGCTATTTAGTATTTACCTAATGTAAGGGGGCAGTTTGCAAGAGCAACGTTATAGTAAATTACCATATTTTTATTAAAATTAACAGAAACAACCTAAAAAGTGGTGTCGGCATTGAATGTACTGAATAAAATATTCCATACTGTCGAGAATCCTTGAGGAGTGATGATAAATAATTTTCTTATTTTATGAAAATTATTATTTCTTTAAGGAGGTCCTTTAGCTGCAGTTAAGTTAAATAAAATGTAGTAACCACTATTTGATAAATTAAAACAAAAAAACCCAACAAAATTCCTAGAATTCAAAGCAACTAGTATTTGAGGCATATATAACCAACATTTTGAAAAAAAAAATATATAAAAAAACCAAATACAAAAGTTTAGTATGACTGGTTAAAATCAGATAATAGTAATGCTAATGCTCGTGATTTGGCAACGCTTTAATGCGACTCTCACCCAACATAACCTCCCCTAACCTCTTCTGTCGAGTGTCATAATAATAAACAAATTAATAAAAACTAAATATGTTCTCTTATAATATTCTAATCTTTCATGCAAAAGTGCTGGTCAATTTATAGGATTAAATTGTAAACAATGGCGTGATAATGTACTGAAGGCAAAAAAATTTAAAATAGGAGAAAACAATTGTACTCACAAGATTTACCTATACATTTACATCACAGTGTTAGATATTAAATCTATTGCAAAAAATTTATGGCATAATAAATGTATATTACATAAAAATAAGAAATTAGTTATCAAATGATTTATTTATATTTTTTATATTCATTTATTATTTATCAATATCTGTACCTTTCCGTCGAGTTCACATTAAAATTATTCAATGCCCTGAAGCCCGCGCGCTTACGCAACGTTGCCAAATATTTTGACTGCATTTTATTGTAGGTTACTTAAAAATCTTTTGTGATTTTTTAATATTTCCCAACAAATTTCACGACAACTTATACATTTTAGTACAAAAACAGAAACGTAAATATTTCAAAAAAATAATTTTCCGTTTTTATTCACTCCATCTAATCATTAACTGGGGATTCTTGAATCTTGACCGAACGTTTTATGTCGAATTCGTAATTTCGTAAGAATAGACATTCAAAATTCAATCGACATTTAATGTCGAAAGATTAAGTGGCAACACCGTATTATTCTGACACGGAATACCATAAACAAGATTCTGTTTATGTCAAGTGTCACATTTATTTTATTAGAAGAAAAAATTATTGTTTGGTTTACAAAGAATAGAAATAATATAATGAAATTAAAAGACAGTGTGGATCTTCATCAGGTGAAAACCAATTCAATTAAAAAAAATAATGTTTACGCTTCTTTCAATGGATGGTGCAGATGCCCGTGTTCGCTCTTTCATATACTCGTAAAGTGAAACCATTTCGATTAACTCGTGAGTAACAGCTTTTGTTAATCTGAAATTATTTTTAAAAATATAATCACTCATGTGAAACGCCTATAGATAGTTTATAATTTGTCTGGGAGCATTATCTTCCAAGTCTGCTACTGCCACTCCTAATGCTATGTTTGGATTAATTTTAAAATTAACAGTAATACTAACGAAAAAAAAATAATAATACCAATAACAAACAACTAAATACTAATATAATGTAATAAAAATAAATTATAACTAAATAAAATATCAAGAAAACTTTTATATATTATCTGTGTTTATGACAGAGACATCACAGAATGAGAATAAAATTCATTATATCGAACGGTTTTACCCATTCGATGCCGTCTCGAACAACAATTATTGTCGAATTTATCTCGAATTCGACTTTTAAGAATGGGCTTTATACAATACTATCGACATAATATGTCGAAACTCGACACTGACATTTCGAATTCGAGATTCAAGAATCGAGCCCCTGGTAGAAAATTCAAGAAAAGTCTGTGGGGTTTTACTTTCTGGTGGCGAAACGACCTCCTTTTAATAGACCATTGAAGCAAAATATTTTATGGAGTGAAAGGACGTTTAAATGTTTTCTATAAATCTAACATTTAGTGTTTATTGATTATAATCTGCAAATTTTTACCCACTAATGTATTTAACAACAATTTTTTATAAATGTAACAGGCATATAGTAAAAAATATATTTCTGAAATAAAAGGAAGACTGATCAATAAGTAATAAAAAGAAGACATGTTTTTAAATTGTCTACACAACTTTTATTTTTCAAATATTTGTCTCAATACTCGGAACTAATTACCTTAAAAAATTTATTGATACGCGGAACCATGTTGTGTACTTTTTTCATGTAAATACATACTTCAACGTTCATTAGTTTTTTTTTTTAATTATATTGTACTTATCACTTATATGATTAGTATTTGTGGGTGGTGTTTTTGGGTGTTATGGTAGAGATATAGGTACGTACCAGGCAAATTTTCTCCGGCCCCCGAGACAAATTGACGTACTAAGGAAGAGAAGAAAAAACGCAAAATATAGGTACAATAAGATAAAAAGTAAGGTATTGGCAATATGCGGGTTTTTACACCCGTAATCACTTCTATTAAAAGCCAAATTTCAACAGTAACTCGTAAAATCATACCATAATTAAATTAAAGCTACAACATCTAAAAATAATAAAAAAAAACTAAATATTTACTGATTACAATAATCAATAAATAAACTGCAAGTATGTTTGATGTAGTTTGTATGTATGTTACTGTGATTGTGGCATACGATGTGTTGTTCAATCAAATCTAGAAACATTTTCTTTAAATTATGTATTGCATCTGTACTAGGCAATAACTTAAATTCGCTTTAAGACTAATATCAAGTATAATATCCAATTTTAAATTAATCTAATAAACTTAAAATAATATTAAAATGTTTGCCACTTTTAACGGTTTTTCATTGAATTAGGTTCACAATGGCACCAAGTCATAATAATAATAATAATATTGTTCGGGTGTTCTTTAGATAGCTTAATATTTTTTATTTTACATGGTTCATGAAAACTACTTACTCTTTAAAGATTTGTAAAAACGGGAAATTTATTATACTGATTCTGAAATTTACGTTTTGTCAAAAATACTTAGTAATTAAATTTTGATTAATGTAATAAGCTCTAGTCTCTGTATTGAGATGGCAAAAATATAACAAATTATAATCAGGCAAAATAGTAATAGTTTTTCTCAGTAACTCAGTAACAGACGGGGCGGTTTCTGACGAGTCGGCGCCGACTCGGCATAGAAGCGGCTCAAAACACATGAGGCGTCACCGCAGCTTACGACCGACACGTTTTTATCGAGACTTCTTTCGCAGTTGTCTAGTTGTGTCTTAGTAGTTCGCATCGTTGGCATAAAATTTTCGGAACATTAAAAAATTGGTCTTATATTATGACTAAAGTATACAAAATTTACTAAAGTTATGAACTAACAAACTGAAACACCCTGTAAAATTAAATACTGATTATTTTCTATTAATAAATAAATTTAGTTTTCATGTAATTACCCATTTGTCTTTTCTCCTCCACTACAGCACCCTCTTCAACAAAGGCGTTGGTTACCTCTTCCCAAAAACGTTCCTTTTTTATTTTGTTGGAATAGTCCTCTGAACGCATATACTAAATCGCTGGTCTAATATGAATCTTATTGATTAATTTCTCAATGTCCAAAGTTTCCATATTGATCTGACAACGCCGAGTCAACAAAAACATCTTACGTGTGTTTCGTCCCATAAGCAAACATGTACTGATGTGCCGATTACAGTCGTAAAACCGCGCGCGGTACATGATGCCCAACAGGGTACGCGCTGCCACCGCCTTCACGAACCGTGCGTTGACGCACCGTCTGTTTCATTCAATAGAACTGCCATAAAGGATGCACCGCTTCGGCAGCCGAGTCGGCTGCCGACTCGGCAGAAACCGCTCCGTGTGTTTTAGTTCTTAAGCGGTCCATATACTAGGAGGAAAGAATGCAAACTAAATTAAATCCGTACATTTTGATCTAAGGTAAAACTGTAGTCTTTAGGCTCCATGTACACAACTTTAGATTTCTTTGCATAACTGTGTGATTGTCTTATCGAAAAACGCGTTAATGACATTGGGGTTATAGTAATAAAAAATGTGGTATTAAACGAAAACATCGTCGAAAAGCGATGTGCATCATGTTACGCTCAGTCAAGTCGTCGCGCTTTCCTCCTAGTGAGTGGATACTGTAACATTAACTTTGTTATACAAATATAAAATTTACGTTGAACTTTCAGGAAATTCAGAAATTCGTAATTTAAAAAATGTATCAACCTAAAATCAATATTGTAGTTGTTGGCATTTGAATGAATAAAATATGTAAAATAAATTATTTTACTTACCAGTTTTTTATATTGGTTTCTTAAAACGAATTTTACTTTCATTCCATTTTATTAATTATTTTCCTATTGTGTTTCTAGTTTGAGTGCAACAATCTGTATAATTTATAAACGTAAGATACATGACCAGTTTATCAATTTTCATTGAGATGAATTATATTCAATTGTCACATTATATTATATACATATACCTTTATAATTGTGAAACTTTCGATAAGGATTATTTCCTTCTTCAGCACAACTATCGTGAGGTTAAATATATTTTTGAAAATATTTTTGCAGGTGATAAGTAAAATAAAAACTAAAGATATTTGAGGATATTACCACAAGCCAAATTTTAATACTTCTCCTTTATAACAAACCGTAAAACAAGAATACAAAAAAAATTTAAAATGTTTTGGCTCGTATATATTAAAAAGCAAAAGGATGTTAGGTATGGTCCGATAAATTTACCAATATCTGTACTGGTTCCATAATTCTGGTAAACTCTACAAATGGGCGGTTGGCCCTTGTGTGATCACTATGTGTATATTTATAAATGTATGTATTATAATATACAGACAGGTAAAGGTTTGTATGAATTCAATATTTTTGTAACTAAAAATATTTTGTTTGACAATAAGGTAGTTAAAAATACATTAATATATTATTTGACACTACTCTTGTAAACAAAACGCATAGATACTAAAAAATAACAAACAAAAATCATCCACAAACTTTGTTAATAATAAATAACAAAATAATTCTTTTAGACCATGAGTGTCTTATATTTGTTATGACAGAATTAAAAAACGAAAAAAATACATATACAGGAAAATGGTGACCTCATCGGTGTGTCGATAATATAAATGGATCTGTCCAAGAATTTCGTTAAAATATCTTTAGCTACATTTATGTTAAATTTATGCAACCCTTTACATCCGCACGGTATAAAGAAAGTATTGGTCAACAGTACCTTAAATCTACAAAAAGTTAAGACGATGAGTATGCCAAATATAAATTATTTAAGGAAATACAGAAAAGTATCAGTTTCAAATGTACAGTATTAACTATTGTAAAAATTAGAAATACAGCTGGGAGTTACAAACTAACATTTAATGAAGAATTTGTTACAAAAAATTGATTATTTAAAAAAAACTAATAGTTAAGGATTATACAATATTTATTTAGGCATAGATATAATAAAATGAGTTTTAGACACTATTTTTTGAATATGTAACTGCATATAATGTTCTTTAGGCAAATTTTAATGGCATGGATACAGTGTAAAAATAGAAAAATTACGAAGATCTGACGTAGCTAAAACTGTTTAAAAATTAATTTATTGGAATTTTCTGTAGTGTGAAGTTATTTTTAGCGTTAAAAAATAAATGTAGAATAATTTTTGAATTTAATATAAAGAGCGAACGATTTGATACTACGCTTATTATTCGTTTTAGGAATTGTGGATTTGATAAAACAGCAAGATCTTTTATACAACACCTTATTAAAAACATTTGAAACATTTATACGTTGGCAAGTAGCTATAGGATAGTAGAAGTCACATTGGGTAATATCTATTTTAACACCCTATTTGTATTAGAAGTAATACAAAAGAAACTTTCAAACCAGCCCATGTGTATTTTTTTGATTCACAAATATTTGACGCATTTAATTGACTGTGTATTTCATCTGTTTACATTTTTCATGAGTTCAAATGGACGGGTCACTACCTATGGTAGTGTTGTAGGCTGGATTAGTTTTTGTTTCTAGTTTGGTAAAAATTATAGTATTAATTTGGCAACAGGGGTTGAAATTAACGATGTACTATGTGTATTACAAATAAACACATACTCCAAAATTACCAAATACCTAAAAAACCTCATACATCGCAACATAATATGCTTAAAAAATAATTTTGAAACGATATGTTTAAAATTTAATGCTCAGTTCAGGGTGAAGTTTTTTGAGATAGGGTTCAGGGGTTAAAGTGTTAAATAGAATGAAGCACCTGAAGGGTGGAAGGACCCATTGCGTGACAGATTTCAAAGTAATGTTACAAATTTACTCGCATTAGGATCTCAGATTGTGTATAAATTAAACGATGAGAAATGAAATTCTCTACAGCATAAATAACTAATTCAATTCTAAAAAATTAAAGAAAAAACATTTAAAAAATCTAATGAAGTAAATTAGGTAAGACAAATTTCAACATTACTTAGAATTAGCATTAGGAAGTAACCAGAAATAATTGTTCTTATGGCACAGCAACAACTACCGTATATATCAGGTGGAAACTGGAAATACAGTCAACGAATAGTTTTCAATCTCAAATATTACATAGGAAACCAATGAAATAGCTACTTGTTAACAAACGAAACTAAAGCGTTTAAAACGAATATTAATTCTTCCATTTTACGATGCTAAGATTTACATAAAAGGCAATTTATTAAAAAAATTTTTTTTTTCTATATTCCCTTAAACATCCTTTTTAGTAATGGGTTCATTATATATATGGAGTGTTTATGCAAATTCTGTTGTTAAAAGTAATACTCGTATATTTTTTTACAAAACACAAAAATGTACACAAAAGGTTAATAATATTTCTTCACGACGCAAACATTTAATTTTTAAGAAATCCTTATTCAGTGGCCATTAGGAAAATCATTAACAAAAGGAATATCTTACAAAATCACTAAAATATTATAATTAAATCATAACTATTAAATGATCAATAGATCAATAAACAATGAACTAATTAATTTATGGTTAAAAACATTTTGCATAAACAAACCTGATAAAATTTAAGGTACAAAAGTTTCTCTTACCCGTTATGTTGTCACAGAGAATACGAGATGTAATAATCCGACCAAACGGACTGAAAAGTGTTTCCAAGTCTTGTTGTGTCATGTTCTTTGGTAAACCAGATACGTATAAGTTTGCTCCCTTGATTGCTTCTGAACTTGGTCGAGCATAAGATACCTGTAAAAAGTCAATTTATGTATTAGTCAATAAATGTTATGTAAATTATGGACTTACATTTTTAAATTTAATAATGAAACTTAAATATTTGTTTAATCAAGTAATAATATTCAAAAATATAGGGTAGGGTGTATAAAATAGATATTTAGATGTAGTCTTTATTTAGATTGGATTGTGTATTAGGTCTACAAGCTATTTATATTTTGACCTACTAATATATTTTGGGCTTACCCTAATCTACTTTAAATCTACAATGCCAATGCTTTTAGCTCAGCAGATTTGTAGAGGACATAACCCTAATTTCACAGGAAATTACAGCCACTTCTTCTAGGAACTTGAGCCATATACAGAATAATGCTTCACACTTACATAGAATATATTCTAGCTTTTCCATATTTCTATCTCAGATTTGCCCAGTTTTTGGAGGTGATGCATGAAAGGGGAGTATCCTGTAGACATGCGGTTGCTTTATATGTTTTTTGTTGAATTCGATGAGGCCTTTGCTCTATCAGGTGATAAGAGAAAACTTTTAGTATGCCCCATTCAATACGAATTTATCCAATGAGATCCTAGTTGATCCCGCTGCCAGATACGGAATTTCCTTTTGGTGTGGTCCTTTGCGATGTCACAAAAGAAATTGTGTATTTATCTCTTCTTCTGTGGCTCTGTCACCTTTCTTACTGTCTTTTATCGCTATGAGGCCCGGACTAATTTTTACTTATAAATCAAAGAATTCGAAGCCTTTAATGCTCTTTTGTTATTTACAACAATATAGGTCTTTGTTTCTCGAGTGCCTTTATGGAGGTAACGTCTATGGCATGTATTTTTACATGATAGTTGGCGCGTTACCAAGGGTTATACATCCGAAAAATCGATCTCTAATTAGTACTACTTTTTTATTAATATACCACTCGAGTGAACCCTCTTCCAGCTGTCGATCGACTTCTTCAATGGCCCTTCAGTTTGCCATAACCGCTTTAAACTGTATGTCAAGATTAAACTTAACTGGCAAAAAGTCCAATCCTTGATTCATGAATATCAGTGGAATTTTTTTACAGATTCTCCCAGTAAAACATAGCTATCAATTTTATATCGGTTGCTGCTGCCTCTAGGGCAGATGTGGAGCAAATAGTCAGATAAGCTAGCAGTCGAACTTTTTGCAACTTAGCACATATGACATGTATTTTTGTCTGTCATGTGAGGTCATACTTTGTTATAACATCCCATTTATAATTATCGGTCACAGTGGCTACGTGACTTCATCTATGACTATTACTTCACCTTTTATGACTAATTGAGAAGCCTACGTCCGGTTATTTCCTACTTTCAAATTTACTTTCTATTATAAACCTATTGATTTATTGAAAGCAATTAAAGAATGTAAATTAACAACAAGTATTTTTTGTTAAGTAAGTAAATAACCAATCCAACAATTGTTATGGTAACAAACTAATGGTATGCATTATTTCAATGTAAACATTAAATATTTCTTAATAACGGTGAAACGTTGAAATAAAAAGCATAAAAAATAATTGTGGTTTAATTTCCCAAATAAATTAACAAAATATTACAATTTTTAGAAGAAAAAATTTACGTTTGTAATCAGGGTTTCGGTTTTCTTAACGAATTTTCGAAATTTTTAATGATAAAGTGTTTTTCCAAAAACTATTTGGTAACGGTTTCCAAGAGCTACAAGGATCTTTAAATTAAACTCCTTTAAATCTCGCCAAATATACACTGTATAGTAGTATGGAAAAGTTTAGTTATTAAAACAGCTACAATTTAGTATTCTTTCATTTTTTCGGAGATATTTTGAAAAAAAGGCGAAAAATATTTTTTCCTACGTTTCATCTTGGCACTGGCGGAGCCAATAGGCCAATAGTGAAAAATATAAAATTGTAAAAAGGTTGTGTTCACTTTATGCTTTAATTTTTCTAAAATTAAGCATTTTCACACTTTAGCCCCTATGTGTATTAAAAGTTATACAGAAAAAAAACTTTTTAATCAGCCCATGTTTATTTTATCTGATCACAGTTTTCATGCGTTCATATGGACCTTTCGGCTGTGGTATTCAGTGTTAATTTGACAAATGGGGTTAAAATTCACTATAAACAATTCCGTGCACTATGTGTATTACAAATAAGCACGCATAGTCCAAAATTACCAAAAACCTACAAAACCTCATACATCGCAACATAATATGCTTTAAACATAATTTTGAAACGATATGTTTAAAATTGAATGCTCAGTTCTGGGTGAAGTTTTTTGAAATAGGGTTCAGGGAATAAAGTGTTAAATTGGTCAAACTTCTTGGATTTATTAACAACACATGTATAAAGATAATTGCAGAAGGGTAGAGATCAATTTTTATCAGGGGATAGTTAGAGGGTTGTTTTCGTCGATTTTCTCTTATAGAAAATTAGATACTTTTATCATAAATCACTCCTTTTATGTTAGACACTTTTTTTAAGAGAGGTCTGATTGTGTTCTTTAAAAAGACTTTGCGAGTTTTCCTCGTAAAATGCATCCATTTTTTCGGTAATCTATCAAATTTTGCAGTTAAAAACAAGTTAATCAATAACACGCCGTATTTCGGTTCGTATTGGTCGTAGAAAAATTATAAAAAAATAATTTTATGTATTTTTAAGCAACAATTTTGATCTCTATAGTTTTTTTGATAAACGTTTAATTTTCGAGTTATATAAATCATCAATAGAAGATTTATAGATTAAACTAACACAGGAATAATACAGAAGACAATTAAATTAAGGATCTAGTTGTAATTAACGGATTTAATAAGAAACTAATATATAAGCTAATTAAAGGACATATTTTCAAATCAATTCAAATCTCTCTACAACCATTTTTTCCACCTAGAACAAAACTATCAGAAATTCATTTCGGTCTCTTATAACCCTCAGCGGTGAAGGTTGACAGAATAGAGACCCTAAAAAGAGAAAGAGAATCTGACCGTATAGTCAAGTAAATTTTGTAATTTAGTAGTTATTTGTGGAAGTCCTTATTTGTTGATCTCGGTATATCAAGTATGTTTTATTGCTTATTCTAGAAAGCAAGCGGAGCAATCCCAACAACCAGGTCAGCTTACAAATCGAATGATCAGCCAGCAAGAGGAGCAATTGTAACAACTATTCCAGCTTATAAATCGAATGCAACAACAGGCCCAGCAATCGAGATAGATGAAGGGCAGACAAGAGGAACAGATGAAGAAATAATAAGAACTGGCCAATTAAATGCGGAAAAAGTAATATCAGCCGAACTACGGAATTAAATGGATACAAAAACTCCAAAAGTAAATGATGGTCATCCAGGGAAAAAGCATTATCACTAACCAAAGCGTTGCGAGGCCATGTTTTGAATCTGTAGCATTCCCTTAAACCCGACGAATCTGACAACTTCGATGTGCTAGTAAATCAACTAAAAATGCAGTATGAATAAACCCACCTAGTACCCGTATTCCGGACACAACTAAAAAGCTGAAAGTATCCCGTAGCTCGAGGTGGAGGTTGCACAAATGGTGCGATTTACCTATCCAACAGCAGCGGATAAGTTCCTTAGGGACCAGCGAATACAACGGGCTGTGTGGTTAGGGCAATCAAAGAAGTAAGAGTAAAGGCGGTTGTCGAAGATAACAACAACGCGATACCACCAGACAAGAAAAGTCGATGGAAGAGTGAAAAGAGCAATGACATTATTATCCACATAAATAACGCAAAAATGTTTTATGTAAAAATTGGACCGCTGTGTCTTTAGTAAGGTAGCTCAAATCGAGATGGTCATCATTTAAGTGCGCTTTAGGTTTAGGGAATCGACCCTTTTTATAGCTTTCATCCACTTTTTTCTCATTTTTGGGTCCTCAGGCACATAAAAAATGGTTTATTATTGTTTTTTAGTGTTGAATTAAAACACAGCACGATGCAATATATTTTTCTGGTAATTTTTGGTAGTTTTATTTAGCATGTAAAGTAAAATATGTTTGTCAGATAGGGTAAAAAAAGTGGTATCTATCAAATCAGTTCTATTATTTTTGCGGAAACAAGTATATTGGGCAAATCAAATTTCAGAGCATTAAGCTCATTTAAAATGAGGACGCATAGAAAAATCTAGTGTTCTCAAACATGCTTTTACTCATAAACGTAGATAATTTAAATCTGTTAAAAAATGTATCAAATAACAAATTGTTGGATGCATTTAATACCAAAGACATTATTAGGTGCAAAAATAGTAAAAAAGGATAAAGGACATTCCAGATAATCTTTATGATTTTTATCTCCCGTAAAATTGTGAACCGTCCCTGATGAGTTTAGCAATAGTTCGTGTTGTAGCGTAGAATTAGGAAATAAACACAGGAGTTGAATAAATACACATAACTTGTTTGAAAGTCCTTTACTCTTTAATTTAATGTTTTGTATAGTGAGTCAATAAAAATCGAAACAAACTGAAAAAATCCCTAACCAAATCTTCAATTATAAAGAAATAAAATATTCTCTTAGAAAAAAAAATAAAAACAAAACTCACTAACAAAGAAATAAGCAAAAATTTGGTAAATGAAATTGAGAAAAAAAAATTTTTTTATTACAATTTTTAAAAAATCAGACATAAAGAAGACATACGGTTTGATATAATAATGCCTTGAATTATAAATGGTTTGTACAGTTCACAGTTTTTCGACAGTCTACAAATGTATGGTTAATAATCTATCGGTGATATACGATTAGTTTGTAGATATAAATTTAGTTTATGAATAAGACCATTTTTTTATTGAAACACGAGTAAGACAAGTAAAAGTGTGTGTTGGAGTAATAGTAGTTTAAACGTTGTTTTATATCAATTTCGCCAACGGCTCTAGATTTAACATATTAATTTTACAGTATTAAAAATATGCAGAAAAAAACAATAGCTACCATCTAACACAGAAAATATTAATGACATTCCATTAATTTATATTTAGGTATTTTGTTAGAGAAATTTTGTTTAGCTTTTTAATGGTAAACATATGATTAACTAAATAACAGTAGTAGTCGAAGTTAAGCCCAGTACTTATAGTTAGAAAAGCGTATTATTAGCATTTTTTCAACACAGCTAAAAATAAATAACATTTCTGTATCAGATTTAGATCTTTGTCATCGAATTGGAAATCATGTCATGAACAATAGTAACCCGAGACCCGTCCTCATACGGTTTATTTCCAATAAATTCAAGAAACTTGTATATTCCCAGAAAAAACTTTTTAAGAAAAGTGGATTAGCTATTAAAGAAGATTTAAGTAAAGCAAATGTAAATTTGATGAAATCTGCCATTCCAAAATATGGTCGTCAACACGTATGGAGCATGGACGGAACAGTCTTTGCTCTTGTAGATGGAAAGAAAAAAATAATCAAGAATTTCGAAGACTTAAAATAAACTATATTTCTTTTAAGTTTTACAGTGTACGTAATAGTCAAATGTTTTTGTTTATTTTTAGTTTATCGATTCAGTTCTTTATCAGTACAAATACTACTTTGTTTTTTCTGTTTTTTTTTGTTGTTTTCTTTAATAGGATTTTATTTTCAATTACCTAGGTATTTCGCACGGGCGTACCATAATCATGTTTAAATATTGCAAAGTAATGTTATTTTTAAATGAAACATCTTTTTTTGTAATATTTAGTACATTTTACGATTATCTTTTTTTTGCGCTAGGGGTATATATATCTATCAAATTACAAAAGTCTGCGTATTAACTTGGTGAAAAATTTTTGTTTAGTAATTTTTGTTCTTTATTGTTACTGTACACTCGGTACATTTTTTTTAATAACCTTCTGTCGGTGTGTCATGAAGAAGCTATTCTTTGCGTATTTTAATGTGAGCTCTTTATGTAAGCATTTTGTAGATTTCAAGACCTTCATTTTGCAGAATAATTTTGATGTTATTGGGGTGAGTGAGACTTGGTTAAGTGATAATATTTCTAATGATTTAGTTCATATAGAGGGTTTTAATTTTGTTAGACGAGATAGAGATAGCAGAGCAGGTGGAGTTGGGTTTTATATAAGAAACACTATTGGGTTTCATATGCTTACAGTAAGTCATGATGAATGTGTTGAGCAGCTATGGATACAATTTAATATTAGTCATTGTTCTTATATTTTTGGCGTTATTTATAGGCCTCCTAAGAAAAACAAACAAGCATTTCCTGCTAATTTGGAAGAAAATATATAATCTTTAATTCCTTTTACCAATGAAATAATATGTGGTGGTGACATAAATATTGATCTTCTTGATGGCAGCTCATCAAGTTCACAACTATTTATTAATACTATCGAATTCAATCTGAAACAAATTATTAGTGAACCAACAAGTCACAAAAAATTCCGCTACACTTCTAGATGTCATAGTCATTCCTAGCTCTTTTGATCGCCTTGACTGTGGTGTTAAGGAAGTTTTTAGTGTATTTGATCACATATGTTGACTTCTTGTACATTAAATTTATTAATTTCTATTGATCCTCCTAAGAAGTCCCATTTTAGAAACTTAAATGTTGACCGCAACACTTTAAAAGAAATGCTTTTTCTAACTCCTTTAGAAAATATATTAATGTTCGATAACATAGATGATAAAATTGAATACTTAAATATTATTCTATTAAACATTTTTGATACTTTAGCACCTATTCACTCAATTAAATTTAAAAAACCCAATCCCCTTTGGCTAACAGATAACATCAAACTAATGATTAGCCTTAAAGAAAAGGCCTTTAAGAAATTTAAACGTACTAAAAGTCCAGCCCATTGGGATTACTACAAAAAGTTAAAAAATTTTACAACTTCAGCTATCCGAAATGAAAAAAGGCCTATTTGGAATACTGTTTTTTCTAAAGGCAACAGTAGGGTAATTTGGAAAAAAGTCAAGGAATTTAACATTGTAGGTAAACCTTCCAATAAAAATGTTTTAATTCCAGACCAGTTTAACAATCCGAATCTAATTAATGCCCATTTCTTAGGTCCATCATTACGTAATAAAGATCCAAATGCAATTAACTTTTACAATAACAACCTAAAAGAAAATGTTTTAGTGCTGTAAGTAGTTCTGTTGTGAATAAATATCTGGTCGAAATAAAGTCTGCTACCTCAGGTGCGGATCAGTTGAATCTTCATATGTTACTTCTTTGTTGTCCTGAAATTTTGCCTACAGTTACTCACATCATAAACTTTTGCTTAATCGATTGCAGTTTTCCTGATTCTTGGAGGATCTCCAAAGTCTTACCTATACCGAAGAAAAAGACCATAACTAGCTTAAGCGATTAAGACCAATTTCCATTCTTCCAGTTTTGTCAAAAGTACTTGAAAAAATTATGAAATTTCAGCTAAACATTCATCTTAAATTTAATAAAGTACTTCCGATGCGGCAATCAGGTTTTCGAACTGGTTACAGTTGTACCACTGCATTGCTTGACGCTACTGATAATCTGTTCAGAGATATTGACAATGGGAAAACTGTTGCTCTGGCGTTGCTTGATTACTCCAAAGCATTTGACACCATTAATCATAAAACTTTACTAGCAATTTTACACTTCATTGGCTGTTCCAAAGATGCTATTAGACTATTTTTAAAAGCTATCTTAGTAACCGAAAGCAGTTCGTTGTTACTGATGCAGGGGTTTCAAACATAAAAGAGATTTCCTGTGGGGTGCCACAAGGATCAATACTGGGGCCGTTATTATTTTCATTATATACTCTAAACTTTGAAAATAGCTTAAAGCATGGTTTATCATTCTTTTATGCTGATAATACTCAGATTAAATTTTCATTTCATTATAAGGATTCTGTTGAAGCGTGTGACATGATTAATCAAGATCTCGACAGTATAGTCGAAGGATCATCAGCTTAGTATTAATCCATCAAAAAGCGTGATAATGTTATTTGGGAAATATCGGCATCAGCTTTAAAATGAAATGGAGATATTTATTGACGGTCAAATGTTGGACTTCTCTACATCTGCTCGGAACTTAGGATTGGAAATTGATAATGACTTAAGATTTAAGCTTCATGTCTCTAAATCTTTGCAGAAAGCTTACGCCAATCTTAAAATGCTCTATCCACATAGACAAATTCTTTCAGTTTCCACGAAACTGTTGCTGACGGAATCCTTAGTTCTAAGTCATTTTAATTACTGCGATACGGTTTACGGAACTTGTTTAGACAGTATAGATATAAATAGAATTCAGAGGGTACAAAAATCCTGCCTCAGATACACTTATGGAATTCGGAAATTTGATAGAATTTCTCACAAACTCAAGGACTCAAACTGGCTGGATATGAAATCAAGGCGTGATTTACATTCGGCTAATCTCTTCCATCACATATTGCTGTACTAATCCCCTCCGTACCTTTTGGAAAAGATTCAGTTTAGATCGGATGTACATAATGTAAATTTACGCTTTCGCGGTCGTATCTCTCCTCCGATACATCGAACGGCAATCTTTAGACGGTCATTCAGTTACAACGTTTATGCTTTGTATAATGGGATTCCTGAGCAATATAAAGAGCTATCTTATAACAATTTTAAGAAATCATACAAAAAAAGTTTCTTCTTGACACAGGGACTTAAGAATATTTCCTGTTGCTTCATCTTTTGTATTAATTTTGTTTATTTTGCCGTATTGACGATAGTGAACAAGGACTGGTGCTTTGATCAGTTTTACTGTTCATCAGTCCTCTTTGCTACTCCTACTATTATTTATTATTACAACGTTCTATTTTTTTTTATATTGTATTCTGCTAAAATTGTATTAGTTGCAAATAAACTTTATTATAGTGCGTGATGCGTTCCGTCGATGCACTGTGTGATGAAGACGAATTAAAGCATAGCCCCCTATTCATAGTGCATGATGCGACTTGTATTGCAAATTAAACTATTTAAAACAAGCAGAAACTGTGTTAGAAATCGGTATTTCGTCAAAGTCATGTATCATCAACGACAAAGCGCGATTCGTCAATTGGCCGAATCATTTTCTTTGATGGCTTGTCCAATAATGAATCGCATCAGCGCATCAACAAATAGTGAGTAGGGGTTTGAGTATAATTGTTATCTTTATCCTTTTTTTTTTTTTTTTAATTATTATTTTTACTGAAATGTACCGTTTCTAGTTACATGAACATGAAAGTATTTATTTATTTTATTTAAAGCTGTTTAAGAATAGCAATTAAAAGTTAGTCATTTTAGTGCAATTCATTTCACTGGACGCATACCAACGACTTACAAGGTGATATATACTGTATCCTTCAGAGGGATTTTTTGCATCTTTGTTACACTATATTTTCTTAGATCGTATAAGCCAGTTAGACTTTTCTGCAATTCCACCTACGAATATCTTTATACTTATATATCTTATACTTGTTTACCATGCATTAAGTAAATGGTAAATTTATTTAACTATCTACTATTTATTACCACGTCCAGTTGAAGCGTAGAAAAACATAGTTCTGTACTCTCTCATGCAAAAACGACAGCCTTGATTCGGTTATTGTAGATGCAACCAGAACAAGAAAGATGCAACTAGTTTGATATGGTTAGAGAACAATCAATGTTGAAATAAACCAACACGGTCTTAATGCCACCTTATCTTAAAAGCGAAACTATTAATTAACTCAATAGATGTACTTAATGTGACTAAATAAGTTAACTGTTTTATACATACCCGGTTGAATTGATTAAAACAGGAGTATAATAAAGATTGTGCGCTATCGACGAAATTAGCAAATATAAGTTTTCTGGTCACAAGATGTCCATCATGTATATTGTATATATTTTACTATTAACGTGCATTGGTATGTTTGTGTTTTGCTACTAAGTCAGTTATCATTTTTATGTGAATAGGCAAAAAACCTTACCTTTATAGTTTTATTCTGTAATCGTAATCCATTTAGCGTGTTGATTGCTTTCTCTGCATCTTCTGGCCGATGATAGTTCACGAATCCATAGCCCAAGGATTGCCCTGTAAGCAATGGACTAGTCATAACCCCGGGAACTGCAGAAATAAAAAGTTCCAAAAAAAAACAAATGTTAATAACGAAAACGAAAATGAAACTAATGTAAAAGCGTTAATAAAATACTGAAGTTAGTTAAAAAAAACCAACTGTATAAATACCAGACATTTCATACTCTTCTCAGAAATACACAATGTATTAATATTGTTTATTTAATGGAGCAGATGGAATTTACTCTGTAAATTATATGATTCCAAAAAAACACCATAAGTAAAAAAATAAAAAATGTGGGTAATTTTCGGTTCTAGTACATTATATTATTTCTATAAATTTACAAATTACAGTACAAAACATGACATATAACTTCTCTTAGTTATTAAATTGTTAAAATTATTATCAACATCGCCTCTCATTTTTAAAACTCAAGTTGTACATTTCATAGCACCAAATATACATACAAAACATTAGAAAATAAAAATTTTTCACGAAATCTTGACAAATTATTATTTTAAAAAACCATTTTCTTAAAGTGTTCAAATTTTTTCGAGTCAGCTTTCGTTAGTAAATCCGAAATTTGAAATCTAACATCTATGTGTTTACCTTTTCTATTAAACTTCCTTTTATTATCAGACTTACCGCACTTTGCTTATCCACATTCATTGTAGCATTTATTTTCTCACATGTTAACTCATCAAATAGTACCTATATTGTGTCACGAGGGCAAAAACTGGGCGGCATTAGCAGCCCGCGGCTGTATTTGCTCAAATGCCAGCCAATAGGTGCTAAATGCATTTATGCATGTGTGACACAACCGTTTACCGTGGGTAGACGGTGAGAACTGAACCCTAGGCAAAAACTTATTTTACTGATTCAGCAGGCATTTTAGAAAACATTGCTGGTATTGCAGAATTTATACTGTTATGTATTTGCTCATCTTCATCATAAGGTATTCAAAATCGGACACTTCCTTTAAAAATCGAATTAACTCTACTTGTGACTTGTTTTGTCGCACGCGAGCACTATACTATTCCAATTACTTTTAAAAAAAATTATAAAGTCAAATCCAATTTTCAATGCTAGAATAAAAAAAATCGTGGCGTTATGTATTTTCCGCCCTTGGGTTGATAAACAATGCTTTCCGCCTTATTTTTGGTGTTCATATGATTTGTTTTCCGGTAAGGTAGACGGAAAAATATTTTTTAGGTATACTAGTTCTTTACAACATTCTGAGGTCTGCCTCTTAAGGGTGCGCGATTTAAAAATATGTCCAGAAGTTCTTTTTTTGGTCTGTGTCTCCTTGTGTAGTCTGTCATTATTAGGGTGTGTTCGGGGAGCACGCTATTTGCGCCATTTGGCGCTATCTAGTACTATTCCTCGTTTGCGTTATATGGCTCTTGCCGCTACATAGCTCGAAAGCGTGCTCCCCGAACACACCCTTAGACTCATGGGTGAAATTTATTTCATGGATCTTTACAGCTCCTGATACAGTTTACCAAATATTTTATCTGTTGATTAAATTTATTTAATTTATTCACAGACTATACTGTTTGGAGAATGCGTGAAAGTAGTAAACAATATTTGAAAAAAATGGAGAACCTACGTTCAATAGTGGAAAACTATCAACAACATCCGAAGGCAAACAAGGCCGAAAAACATATGGGTGTCAAATTATCTCTATGTATTTAGTAATATTAACCAAATTACATAACCATAATAACATCTTAACATTTTATTTATCCTTATTTTCATTACAGATTTACCCTTTTCAGAGAAGTATTTAAAATGAGCAACCAACTAATTATTATCCAAGTTAAGATATAATTTTACTTCAATACTAAATATATACTGCTTTCAAATAAATTCTCAGTGTAAACATTTCATTAAATGGAAGGATTTGTATGTAAATGCTTAGGAGCGGTGGAGGGAGGGGGAACCGATGGGCTATGTTGGGCTAGAGGATTGTTTGAGTCAAATGTTTATTGATTTCTACTATTGGCATGGTCATAGTTTTATCACAGAATACAGAAATATACTGATATGTTTCTGATATATACTGATATATATATATATATATATATATACATTCACGGCGTAAAGTGGCATCCGCCCTTGTTAAAATCACGGTTGCTGTGGCATCCGCGGTACTGTGACATCCGATATATGGACGTCACAGTGCATCGAGCTCTAAAGTATCGCAAACTGTTATATGAACGCTTGGAAATCTATTGCTGTTGAAATCAGCAGGACGTCACTTTGGTCGATTTTTGTATAAACCTATACACCAAGGTTCACGGAGTCTCCGTACGTGGCGTTACAGTAGCATTTCTTATACATCTGACGTACATCTTGACATCCCTTAGTATACATATCGAAGAACGGTATAGTTTGGCGTCTGTATATGTACTTTTTTTGCAAAGTGGCATCCTGGCAGTGTTGCCGACCTCACTTCTGGTTATCGAAAGCTTATAACATTTAAGTTGATGCCTTTCATCTTTTTTCTTTTATTGTTGTAATTTTATTTCCAGATACCACTTTTGACTGCACGGAAGATGTTATTTATTGCAGAAGATTTACCGTTTTTAAATAAACAGGTATATTTCCACAATTTACTCAAATCAAATTCGGACGCTAAATAAAACACTTATGGCTATGAAAATGAATAACTCTGGCCTTAAAAAAATCTGAATTTTATGAAATTAAAGGAAAAATTAATTGGAAATTTTCAAGATGAAACAAATCTACTACTCAATGTTTGGGTTTATTTTTTTACTTTACTAAGGCACATGACAGAAATCAACCTTTTTTTGGGAGAAATACCGAATACGTACCCAAATGCTGTGAGATTACGACTGGAATATTAATATATAAAACAGTAAAGTTCAAAAATGAAAGCCATGTTCCAACACATATATTTGTTTTTCAAAGAAAAATGAAGAATAGAACCCGACAAGTTTATAGATCAATGACAAGATCAATTGTGATCGAAGTGCGAAAAAGAATTGTGGACACATTCAATTTGTAATAAATACTTCAGAATAGGAAATTGTTTAAAAATTTTAACTGTTTGTCCTGCGTTGATATAAAGAAACCTTACATTTTCTACAAGAAATCAAAATATAAACACTCCTCCAAAGTAATTCAAGTGGGAATATATAGGGTATTTCTTAAAAAACATGTTTGGTATGCTACTCATTTATCTCAAGCACCATTGATTGACACACCTTCCAAGATATCACCATTAAACTCGGTATTATTGAATTCGTTATGATAATTCCTGGTCCATTATACAGAGTGTCCCATTTGGTATTTGATATTCAAGAATGGTGATCTCACAAAAATATACGTAAGAATTTAAAATGAATGTATTTTTTCCAACCAATTGTGGAGCCTTGAAGTCATGGGGATTGAAGAACCAAAGGAGAGAGTCTTAAAGAGAAGGTCAGAAGAAGAAGCCATGAAAGAATTTACAAAGGAAGTATCGATAAACGAAGAAAGAAGATACGAGGTAGCACTTCCTTAGAAAATAGATAAACCAGACCTCTTAGAAAATAGAGAACTCGCGGAGAAACGACTACGGTCCACTACTAAAAGGCTGAAATCTTTGAACGAATTAGAAAATTATGATAAAGTGTTCAAGGAATGGCTAGAGATGGGCGTTATTGAAGAAGAGCCTGACATTGACTTACCCGGTCACTATCTACCCCATCACGCGGTGATCAAGGAGTCAAGCTTGACTACAAGAGTACGTCCCGTATTCTATGCCTCCATAAAAGACTGCAACGGCAACTCCATAAACGGTTGCTTGGAAACTGGGAAAAACCTTTTAGAGCTCATTCCAACATTACTGACCAGGTTCAGGATGCAGGCCTTCTTACAAATCTCCATCGTAAATAAACATACAAAGTACCTTAGATTCCTATGGTGGACCGACCAAGATTCTATTATTGTTTACAGACACTGTCGAGTAGTGTTCGGTTTAACTTGCAGCCCCTTCCTACTAGCAGCCACTTTGATTCACCACCTGAAGAAATACAATTCAACGGAAATTGCTCAATCAGCCGAGCTATTAAAGAACTCTTACTACGTTGACAACTGTATTGCCAGTGTACCAAGTCAACAGAAAGCTGAGAAGTTTATAAGTGAAGCTAAACAGTTATCAATCGAAGGTAAGTTTGAGTTAAGTGGATGGGTCACAGCCCCAATACAATGTGAAGGTTCTGAAAAACCATTACCCATTACCAAAAGAGAACTTTTGTCAGTCTGTAACCGAGTATTTGACCCAATCGGAGTAACTAGCCCAACTACGCTCATCCCAAAACTCCTTATACAGAAAACTTGGACACTCAATATTGGATGGGATGTAGGACTACCAAATGAGTTGAGTCAAGAATTCAAAAAATGGCTAGAGGAAGTCCACTGGCTGAACGAGTGCTGTATACCCAGAACCTTGACGGTGAAACCCATAACTGCGACACAGAACTCGCTACACGTATTCAGCGATGCCAGCAAGGGTGCATACGCCACATGCATTTTTCTTCGTTCTGAAAGTCATAACGGTGTGCATGTACAGCTTGTGTTAGCAAAAGCGAGGGTAACACCAGTGAAATAAATAACCGTACCAAGGATGGAATTAATAGCAGCTTTAATATCAACACGACTCTACACCCAAGTCTGCGAGGCCTTACATCTCGAAAATTGTAGAGCATACTTTTGGAGTGACAGTTCCATCGTGGTCGACATGGAGCGTATTTGTGAGAAACGGTGTGCGCGGCATGGCTACGCAAAAGTGAAGATAGATGGCCTGCTTCATTAGAAATACCAGTGAAAAAAGAGGAAGTAAACAAAGAGTTGAAACCATTAAAAACTGTAACTACAAATGCAGAAACCACTGTTAAAAACTTCACTGAGAGTAGTGATACTCAACACTGGAGAGAAGTGTTGGATATTATTGTTTACGTGCGCAGTATATCGTGCAGTACATCTTGAACTGGTGATAGCAATGTCTACCGAGAGTTTTCTGATGGCATTGAGAAGGTTAATTGCCCGTCGAGACAGAATACAGACGATTTATTCCGACAACGGAACGAACTTCGTCGGCGCTGACCACTTGCAATCAAACATCAATTGGGACGATGTCAAACAGTATTCACAAAATCAAATGGATATTCAATCCACCTGCCGCGCCCTGGTGGGGAGGATAGTGGAAACGCCTTATTTCAAGCGTGAAGCAAATTTTACGCAGGAACCTCGGCAACGCCGTGCTCAACTTTGTGGAACTTGAAACACTGATATGTGACATAGAAAACATCATAAATGCAAGACCACTAACGTACATCGCAGAAGATGATACACTATGCCCATTGACACCAGCAACTTCCTTACAAGGTCTCCCACAAGCAAATGTGTCAGACTTAGATACTGTAGATCCTACAGGTTTTAAAATCCGCCAACAATATCTACAGAAGCTAAGGGAAGACCTACGACCTACGTTTTAGAAACGAATATCTTTCTCTTTTAATTAGTCGGAGTCAGAAAGAAAACCGAGGAATCAAAGTCGGTGATGTAGTGTTGGTCGAGACTGAATCCAAAAGAGCTAATTGGCCTCTCGGCCTAGTGATCGAGATCTTTACGGGGAAAGATGGACATTCGCGGGTCGCAAATGTAAGGTTGAAAGAAGGCAATTGCACCAGAGCAGTTCAGCGGCTTTACCCTTTAGAAGTCCAAGACAACGATGTCCCATTGGTTGAAAGGACAAACCCAGAAGTAGTTGAAAGAACAAGCCCAAAGATGGTTGAAAGGACAAACCCAGAGGTGGTTGAAGTTGAAGATCTGAAGAAAACCAGAAGTGGTCATATCGTTAAGATACCTAGTCGTCTTGATTTATAAACACGATCAAACCATAACTAATTTTTTATAATAACTAACAATAGGTAAAAATGTATTTGAAATGTTGGTAGTTTGATGACAATTACCAGAATATTAATTTAATTCTTCTCTCTCATAAGAAAAAGTAATACGTATCCCACTGTCTGGAAGTCATTTTGAGCCCGATCTATACCCAATATACAGGAGGCACTGATTCTGAAATATATTTAAATGTCGCTAATATTATCTTATTAGGTTACCAGTGTTGCCAAATGATAGGAAGTCGCTAAGCGCTTGATCTCGATGTAATGGAACTGCAGTATATACATATTGTCTATATCTGGGGATGCGCTACAGGTCAATACGGATATATATATATGGAAAATAGGGGAAAGAAAGGGTAGTCCTTGCTGACTAGTTAGAAATAAAACTAGTATTATTGGGGTATACAGCAAAGTAAAAGAAGACTCTTTAAAGGTTTTCCAAGCTTTCGGAATTATTTATTTCCATCATCAGGGAAACTACAAATGATTACACTTAGTTTGACAAAATTGTACTAAAACTAATGATTCTACTTACAACTTAGATGAGATTGATTACTGTGATGAATAAAATATCTACTATGAGACACATAGTCACTGATTATATAGTACTATTAACACTTTTAAAATATGTAAAATTTCTGTTAAAAATTGTTAACAATACATTTGATAAAACTTATTTTCTAATGTTAAAAAGTTAAAAAAAATTTTTATAACAAATAAAAACGGTGACTACTTCCACGAGTAGTTCGATCATTTACAGGTTAGAATTCGACTGAAAACTAATGGTCACTTGGTACTAAAGAATGTTAAAGTGTGATGAAAGTGTAGATTGCTCCAAACGGTTTGTCACAATTTTGACACTGACAAGTTGTGTGAACGTGCATTTTTATCGATGGTTAATAGATATGAACAAATCTCACTTCAGTGATCTATGTCTGTCCTTCTATTCATACAATTGTCTTCTTCAAAAATGTGCGCCATTTCTAAGAACGATCTTTTCTTATAGTTTGTTTCAATTGAAAGAATTTTTAAATCGTCATAATTGACATGGTGGTCAAAATTATTCACATGAGCTGCTAGAGCGCATCTTTCGGGATGTAATCTGCAATCACTTTTATGTGAGGTGATTCTAGAATTAATGGATCTTGCGGTTTGACCAACATACCACTTATCACAATCTAAACATGGTATACTGTACACAACATTCGTTTTTAATTTTAAAGAATCTAAATCTTTGACTGTACTGTAAATTTTTCTAATTGTTAGGATATTTCTATTAGCTATTTTGACATTTGAGTATTTATTGAAAAGTCTAGATAGTTTGGGAATAACTTCCTTGATATATGGTAAAGAGGTAAAAAAAGTTTGAACTGGAACTGCATTAGCTTCACTGTTGTCAACTATAGGATTGTATTGTGTGTTGTTATCAATTATGTTATCAAGTGACGATGAAGTGCTGAACAAAATATTTTTTACTAAACTGCTAGGATATGAATTGTCGATAAATAACTTTAATAAGATATTAAGATTTTTAATATGAAAGGTTTTATCAGAAATTCCCAACACTCTATTTTTCATCTGTTTGACCAAATTTACTTTCATTGAATGTTTGTGGTAGGATAAGTAATTCATATATCTACCAGAACTACATGGTTTTCTGTACCAATCTATCACTATTTTGTTTTTTGTTGTTCGTATGAACCTAGTGTCTAGAAAGGGTACCGAGTTATTTTCATCTTCATTTTCAATGGTAAATTGTATGTATGGGTCTAGACTATTAAAGGTGCTAAGGATTTCATCAATACCATTCTCTGGTAAAGCTACAATAATGTCATCAACATATTTCTTGATAAAATGAGGTCTAAATGATAAAACTGGTAATACTGTGTCTAGAACATCATCCATCACATATGTTGCTAAAATTGGTGAAATAGAGGCACCCATAGGTGTACCAAAAGTTTGTTTATAAATTTTATTGTTAAAAGTATCTAAAATAATTGCTATTAAACAAAAAGGTTATTAATTTAATAAAATTGTCTTCTGAAATGTTAAAATGGGTACTAATACTGTTCCAATTTTTGTGAATCACTCTTAAACTAACATCTAAATAAACATTGCTAAATAAAGAAACCACATCCAAACTAGCCAGGACATAGTTAGGTAGTAATACTGTATTGTTAAACCTACTACTAATCTCAAACGAATCTTTTATGTAATATTCATTATCAGAGTTGTATGCTTTAGTCAAGATATCTGTCAAAAAGGAAGCAATATTTTCAGTTGGGGCACCTATTGATGCAACAATTATTGGTCTTACTGATAATGTTGGTTTGTGTATCTTGGGTAAAGCATAAAACTTCAGGGGTACACCATAATATGAAGTTAATTTCTTCTTCAGATTGATGAAGGTGTGAACTGAAAATATTGCTTCCTTTTTGACATATATCTTGACTAAAGCATACAACTCTGATAATGAATATTACATAAAAGATTCGTTTGAGATTAGTAGTAGGTTTAACAATACAGTATTACTACCTAACTATGTCCTGGCTAGTTTGGATGTGGTTTCTTTATTTAGCAATGTTTATTTAGATGTTAGTTTAAGAGTGATTCACAAAAATTGGAACAGTATTAGTACCCATTTTAACATTTCAGAAGACAATTTTATTAAATTAATAACCTTTTTGTTTAATAGCACTTATTTTAGATACTTTTAACAATAAAATTTAAAAACAAACTTTTGGTACACCTATGGGTGCCTCTATTTCACCAATTTTAGCAACATATGTGATGGATGATGTTCTGGACACAGTATTACCAGTTTTATCATTTAGACCTCATTTTATCAAGAAATATGTTGATGACATTATTGTAGCTTTACCAGAGAATGGTATTGATGAAATCCTTAGCACCTTTAATAGTCTGGACCCATACATACAATTTACCATTGAAAATGAAGATGAAAATAACTCGGTACCCTTTCTAGACACTAGGTTCATACGAACAACAAACAACAAAATAGTGATAGATTGGTACAGAAAACCATGTAGTTCTGGTAGATATATGAATTACTTATCCTACCACAAACATTCAATGAAAGTAAATTTGGTCAAACAGATGAAAAATAGAGTGTTGGGAATTTCTGATAAAACCTTTCATATTAAAAATCTTAATATCTTATTAAAGTTATTTATCGACAATTCATATCCTAGCAGTTTAGTAAAAAATATTTTGTTCAACACTTCATCGTCACTTGATAACATAATTGATAACAACACACAATACAATCCTATAGTTGACAACAGTGAATCTAATGCAGTTCCAGTTCAAACTTTTTTTACCTCTTTACCATATATCAAGGAAGTTACTCCCAAACTATATAGACTTTTCAATAAATACTCAAATGTCAAAATAGCTAATAGAAATATCCTAACAATTAGAAAAATTCACAGTACAGTCAAAGATTTAGATCCTTTAAAATCAAAAACGAATGTTGTGTACAGTATACCATGTTTAGATTGTGATAAGTGGTATGTTGGTCAAACCGCAAGATCCATTAATTCTAGAATCACCTCACATAAAAGTGATTGCAGATTACATCCCGAAAGATGCGCTCTAGCAGCTCATGTGAATAATTTTGACCACCATATCAATTATGACGATTTAAAAATTCTTTCAATTGAAACAAACTATAAGAAAAGATCGTTCTTAGAAATGGCGCACATTTTTGAAGAAGACAATTGTATGAATAGAAGGACAGACATAGATCACTGAAGTGAGATTTGTTCATATCTATTAACCATCGATAAAAATGCACGTTCACACAACTTGTCAGTGTCAAAATTGTGACAAACCGTTTGGAGCAATCTACACTTTCATCACACTTTAACATTCTTTAGTACCAAGTGACCATTAGTTTTCAGTCGAATTCTAACCTGTAAATGATCGAACTACTCGTGGAAGTAGTCACCGTTTTTATTTGTTATAAAAATTTTTTTTAACTTTTTAACATTAGAAAATAAGTTTTATCAAATGTATTGTTAACAATTTTTAACAGAAATTTTACATATTTTAAAAGTGTTAATAGTATTAAGCTCTATATAATCAGTGACTATGTGTCTCATAGTAGATATTTTATTCATCACAGTAATCAATCTCATCTAAGTTGTAAGTAGAATCATTAGTTTTAGTACAATTTTGTCAAACTAAGTGTAATCATTTGTAGTTTCCCTGATGATGGAAATAAATAATTCCGAAAGCTTGGAAAACCTAATTAAATTTATGTTATTTGCCGACTTGTACAAGTAAAAGAGTTTTCTTAAAAAACATTGCCGTTTACCCCAAAAATTCTGGTTTAATATTATATATATATATAAAAAATAGTGAAGATATTGGGTTAAGTCCGCTAATGCAGCCGTAGACACGTGTTTCTGTCTCCTTAGACTTAATCAGTACGGCATAGCTAAAGAGACAGAAACACGTGTCTACCGCTTGCTTTAGCAGGGTTAACCCAATATCTTAACTTTTTTTTATTTAATTAATTCCCGCAAAAATAATATATATATATATATATATATATATATATATATATATATATATATTAATTTCGACGTTTACCTATTATAAAATATTTTAAACTCATTTCGAATATTTAATTTATATTTAGAATTTATTAAGGTACATAGATAGGTTCACATTCTCATAAAGTGACGTTAACCAGTCACTTTATTGGAAGAATAATTATTTATCTGACCGACAACGGACGAATAAGTTACTTTAATTAATATATATATATATATATATATATACTATTACAAGATTTTTTCTTGGACCATATTTATATATATACTTGTTATGTAGTATTTTCTTGGGCTCATAGGTCCGGAAATAATAAACTATTATTTTTTACATTTTATTAGTTCTTGACGTTTCACTCATAATTTGGAGCATTTTCAAAAGACTGAATTTAAATATTGTAAGTATTCACAAAGATAAAATCAACTAAATAAAGTAGGTAACATAAAAACTGACAATAAATAAAAATAACTACTATACACATTGAACACATTAAAATTTTAGTAAAATATATAAGTACGCACCTCAGAAAAATTGTTATAAAGATTGTCTTAAAATATTATTTTATTAGATTATAATACAGTTGACTTAAATTTTTAATATCTTTTCTATCATTAACACAGTTATCGTCCTTTTTAATGTAAATCATTTCTTTAAAAACTAATTTATGATAATTGGAGTCACGATCTAAAATTTTGGTGTTTTTATAATCAAATTCATGTTTTTCATTTTGTTTATGTTTGTGTAGAGCTGTTGAAACACTTTTTGTGTATTTATGTCCGTTAATTCTGTTCTCCAAGTATTGTGTTGTCATTCCTATGTAATTTTTTGGACAGTTTGAGCATGGAATTGAATATATTACATTGGATTGTTTATTAAAATTTATATGACCTTTTAAGTTTGTATATAAACATTTTAAATTGTTTTTAGATCTGTGACATACAGTAATATTATGTTTAGAAAGAATATGTTTTAATTTTTCTGATAGCTGATTTGTATATGGTAAAGCTACATATGTTTTTTCTTGACATGAACTTGTATTATTTATTGTTTTTCTGTTATTACTATTATAAATTTTATTTGTACGTTGTTTGATAATTTTGTTTATTAGAGTTATTGGGTATTGATTATTAATTAAAACTTGCCTAAGATTTTTTAGAATTTCGGGACGATATTCTGGAGATGTTAATTTAATAGCCCGATCAGTTAAACCTATTATTACACTATTTTTTTGGGCTTTAGAATGACATGAATTATAGTTTAAATATCGTCCTGACCAAATGTTTTTATTAAAAAGTTTAGTTTTTATTTTATTGCATTGAGTTCTTATTATTGATAGGTCTAAGAAATTAATAATATTATCCTTTTCCACCTCAACAGTAAATTTAATATTTGAGTTAAATCCGTTAAATGCATTCACAAAATCATCAATATGGTTTTTTGGTATAATAGCTAAACAGTCATCAACATATCTTTTAAATAACAACACCTCAAAATTTAAGCTATTTAACACTTTCTCTTCCAAATACTCCATCACAACTTGTGCTAAACTGGATGATATGGGTGAGCCCATTGTACAGCCTTTTATTTGTTGGTAAAATTGATCAGCATATTGAAAATAATTGTTGTCCTGGATAAGCATAATACCTTCTAAAAACTCATCAAGTGAAAGGGAAGTATATTGTTTGAGTAAGGACCATTTTTCGTTTAAAACTTCTATTATTATATCCCATATTATATCCCAAATAATTTAATAATAGAAGTTTTAAACGAAAAATGGTCCTTACTCAAACAATATACTTCCCTTTCACTTGATGAGTTTTTAGAAGGTATTATGCTTATCCAGGACAACAATTATTTTCAATATGCTGATCAATTTTACCAACAAATAAAAGGCTGTACAATGGGCTCACCCATATCATCCAGTTTAGCACAATCCAATGTAATATATTCAATTCCATGCTCAAACTGTCCAAAAAATTACATAGGAATGACAACACAATACTTGGAGAACAGAATTAACGGACATAAATACACAAAAAGTGTTTCAACAGCTCTACACAAACATAAACAAAATGAAAAACATGAATTTGATTATAAAAACACCAAAATTTTAGATCGTGACTCCAATTATCATAAATTAGTTTTTAAAGAAATGATTTACATTAAAAAGGACGATAACTGTGTTAATGATAGAAAAGATATTAAAAATTTAAGTCAACTGTATTATAATCTAATAAAATAATATTTTAAGACAATCTTTATAACAATTTTTCTGAGGTGCGTACTTATATATTTTACTAAAATTTTAATGTGTTCAATGTGTATAGTAGTTATTTTTATTTATTGTCAGTTTTTATGTTACCTACTTTAATTAGTTGATTTTATCTTTGTGAATACTTACAATATTTAAATTCAGTCTTTTGAAAATGCTCCAAATTATGAGTGAAACGTCAAGAACTAATAAAATGTAAAAAATAATAGTTTATTATTTCCGGACCTATGAGCCCAAGAAAATACTACATAACAAGTATATATATATATATATATATATATATATATATATATATATATATATATATATATATATATATATATATATGTATATATATATATATATATATTAATATTAATTTTTTTTATGTTAATTTTTGCATTAAATTTAAAAACAATAACATTTTTGAATAGAGAATGAAGAGACCTTTCAAATGATATATCACAAGCCTATACTTCCCATTTAAAAAATTGGGGGTTGTACCTGTCATTCTAAGGGGGTTGAAGGTAGGGGTTGCATTTTCACGTTAAAGAATGTCAAGTTATAATTTAAATTTGACGTGTTTCGGGATTTTTTATAAATATGTACAGTAACCGAAATAATGAATTTATTCCATTTGGCTTTTACACACTGTATAAGTTAGACCCCCCAATACTTACGAGAGAGATTTTACATTCTATAGAGTTCTTTAGACAGAGATGCAAATGTTGAAAAACTTTCGAGTGAAAACGTTGTTTGCAGTGATCATTTTCTGCCTACAGATATTGTATAGGGCTGTAGAAAAAATAGTGTTTGCAACATAATGCCTAAAGTGGCTTTTTTCACTCCTGGAATTTCCGCACTCCCTCGTGCGGTACTTTTTCCATTCGTGGAAAAAGTACCACATTATCCACTTGTTGCATAAATTACTATTATTGACAGTATCATTTGCTTTCTATATATCTAAAAAACAACAGTAACAATTTTTGTTCATTAAATAGCTGCTTGGATGTTAGATACTTTTTTTTGTATTATCATAAGTTTTATATGTTCAATTGTTTTTTAATAAAAATTATATATTAATTAATGTTTTATTTAAGTTTACCACCTTTCCATCAAAACTAATAAGGCCATAATTAACTCGTTCTTCAATAGTTGGTGTATTAAAGTTTTTATTTAACATTTTTTAGTTATTAATAAATAAAAACAAATTACATTGTTTCTGATCAACTCTTTAAAGGGCGAGACGAAAAAAACAGTTCAAAACCGGTCCTGTTCATAGGATCGAATGATCTGCGCAAGTCCGCGACTACCTGTGCACCTCCTTAGTGTTTCAATTTGCGAGTTCGATATTAGGCGTCGTATGTCTGTGGTATTTACTCAATAGAAAACAGTGGCGTGGCATAAAAATATTATTTAATGAGTTGAAATTCTAAAATTAATGATAAAAACCGTTATTTATTTTCTAAATAAATTCAGTTATATTATGTAAATGTTTATCTATACCCATTAAAAATAATTATTAAAGAGACCTATTTCAGAAGTATTACAGGTGAAAAAGTAGGTTTTTAAGAATAAACTAAATTAGGTAAACAGAATGAATATTATCACGAAAAATAAATTATGGTAATATTGTAGTATAACTTACTCTAACAATTTTAAATATAGGTAACACAAGGTTTTAAATACATTTTTTCGGGATACACTTCACATTAGAAGTCATCTTCGTTAAAATGTGAGCAACAAATATAAGGTTCTTTTGGTAAATCAATTTCTTTTATGTTTAATATTGATAGCAATTTAAGTCTTTGAATTTTGTTCCCACGAAACCTAAAATTTAGCATACAAAATATTATATATTAAAATAACAACAATTCTACGAATGCCACTGTTACGTATCTATGAAATGGCAGCTTAGGATACAAGTAGTTCACTTTTTTGCACACCAAATACGTTCTAACTAGACCTGGGCGATAAATGGAATTGTTATCGTTTATCGATAACTGAAATTTATCGATAAATTATCGATTTATCGTTAACTATCGATAAGTATCGTTAACTAACGATAATTATTGTTAACTAACGATATCTATCGTTAACTAACGATAACTATCGATAACCATCGACAACTATCGATAACTATCGATAACTATCAATTACTATCGATAATTATCTATAATAAGTTATCAGCCGGCGATGGTTGAGTTGCGACGAGGAAAGACGAATCGCTGTTTTTCTTGAGATTTCCTACATTTGTATTCTGATCCACAAACAAAATCGAGCTAGGAAGTGAAAACCATATTATATGAGTTGTCAATAATATTAAGTTATCGATTAGTTAAAGTTATCGATAAGTTAAAGTTATCGATAAATAAAAGTTATCGATAATTCGATAAATATATTCCTTTTATCGATAACTGATTTATCGATAAGTTATCGATTTATCGATAAATTTGCCCCAGCTCTAGTTCTAACCATTGTCTTAATAGTAAAATAGCATTAAAAACAGTATATAAAAACTTAAAAATTGCGAAATTATTCCCAATTTCACAAAAACCAAATTAAAACATTAACAAACACAAGTAGCCATTTTCTCGCAGTATTCTATACGATTAATAGATAAATAATGCGGCGATGCCTACTTTATATACTTTCAAAAAAGTTTTATCCAAAAATCAATTAATGATATATTAAAAGTGTTTAAATATAAATTATTATTTATTTTGGATAAGTATTTTTTTCATTTTATAGCAGGTATTAAAAAAGTTAACACATAATTTTGAAATATGGCAACGCTTATGTTTTTTCTTACAAGGCTTTAAGAAAAATTCGTACAACATTGCTATTATAAACAATATAGAAAAATTTGTATAAATTACCAGAAAAAATTTGTTGAACTTTAGGCGTTGGGAATTGTCGATTCATGTCTGAACTAGTCCTTAATAGAGATTATACACAGACTAAATTAATTTGCAAATTAAATACGGACAATATAGCCAAGTTACATAAAAAATATTTAATATCAAATATTTCGATCCGAGTATTACAAGTCAATTTAACAACAGTTTTTAATTATAGAACAAGTTAGTACAACTTAGCACATTAGTTTAAGCCACAATACCTACATATTTTAAAATAATTTGAGTTGAGCACAACACAGCGCGGTACTTTTTTTATTTGTAGTGCAAAATGGCAGTGCAGAACAGGCAGAACACTCAATTGAAAAGTTGATTTCAGAAGAGAGTACAATCTTCTCATCTACAATACTTGCTAATATTAAAATTAAACATATTTAATTATTAGTATGGTATAAAATATTCGTTATTTTGTTGTGTTTATTTGCAATTATGGTTTTTGTAATTTATGACTTTTCTTTATGTATATTTGTAAAGGGTTTGTTATTTATCTATAATTATTATTACACTAACATGTTGTGTACTTGCATTTGATTTAATTTTTTTGTAATCCCTAGATATTTTTTGTTATGTTCCTCTGTGATTTTCGTTAAAGTTCGACTTTTACACTAGAAGGCCGAAGCAGACTTGTTCGACCGGAAGCGACTATTTTATATATCATTGTTTCTTATGGGAATACGCATTTATGCGCGAAGCGAAGAGCCGCGACCGAACAGAAATGTATAGCAAGCAAGGAATATTTTTCATTCGTAGTGCCGCGCCTCTGCATAGTGTGCGATACTTTACGACCATTTTTTAATGTAAAATGTTTATAAACAGGGTAAAATCTTTTAAAATGCGCGGCGCTTCGCTTCCCGTAGCTTCGTTTCGCCTCGCCTCAGCGTGCTTTGATCTTTTTAATGTTACTGTGATAACAAAACTGTTACAACTGATGTACTAGTTTTTGAATATTTAGTTAAATGTTTTAAATCCTTAATTTAATTTTTTCTACAAATTTTACTGGTCTGTAGGCCAAAAAAGGTTGAGAACCGATGCGTTACAGCATCTACAAGAAGTGATTTGAAGCGGCGGCACAGAGCAAAGGGTGGAACGAAGAAGAACAGTGGACTGCTGTTATATTAGCCATTCGAGTAAATATTCTGAGATATTCCAAAATATACAGATTAAGAGGCAAAAAATGTCCAAAGCAGGTAATTTATTTACACGTTGTTTAATTTATAAAATCTTGATTATAATTATTAATAATTTATTCTTAAGTATATTTCATTTACTTACAATTAAAATTCTCCTTTATTTATTGTACGAAGTTTAGGTACATTCTAGCGGATTCTTTTTTAGAAAGATTGTTTATCGGTGGTTCTGTTTGTAAGTTTCGCCATATTTAAGATGCTCAAAGAAGTTTCGCTTAGGTATCGCTAAAATACCTATGGAACTTGAGAGTTAGTAACGAGTAAACAATTTTAGCCTGAAATTGAGTTATAATAAGGCTGAGATGGAAGGGTGTCAACCTTGATAAGAATAATCAACTCATCCAATACCCAATACCACCTTGTTTTTTAAAGGGCCTCTATGGATCGTACCTACATCTCTACTAGCATGCAAACACACAAATGCAGAAACGCAAGTACTGCACAAATTGCAAAAATATCCGCTTTATTGACTAATAAATGTAAGGCTGTCTTTGCTGAAATAGAATGAATATTTTTTTATAAAGATTTTTTACTTCCGAAGTATTGATTCTGCTGATTAAATCCTGTATATAAGTTTTTACCCAAGATGTTATTTTTATTCTTACATGAAACGTGTGTCAACCTGGGGGATTTTCATTTCTATTTCACACCCAACTCGTATATCATATATTGTGATACGAGTCGTCATTTAAAATATTGAGACGCCGCCACTGGAGCTTGCTACGCTTCAGACAGCCGCCTAAGCTTGTCGAATGTTCCAGACATTATGCGTATAGGGTGATCAAGAATATTCCCGAACACTCGGGAGCCACTGGCGTAGTATATATATATATACTCTCGTAAGGAAAAGGAGTTTCGAAGTTTTAATTCAGACGTTGTACTGATAAATTCCAAGTGTTATATTAATCAGTATACATGTTAATAATTTCTGTTATAAATCAGTTGTGTTTTAGTGTATAAATAAATTAAATAATAGACTGTATATATAAATAAAAGTTATAATATACTGTAACTTTATAGTAGAGAAAATCACCAAAATAAATTTATAACTTAATAAATATTTATATTTATAATATTTTTAAAAATAAATAAGGTTACATTGGTGTCAGAAATTGGATATATAAATAAATAGTGTAAAAAAATGTCGAAAAAACTTTGTGATTTAAAAATGGCTGATTTGCGTCGTGAGTTTAAAGATCGTGAATTGGACACTACAGGAAAGAAGTCGGAGTTATTGGAGGGACTTAGACAAGCGATAGAGAATGAAGGATTGGGTGCGGAAGAATTTCTATTTGCTGATATTTCATCTTTGATCTCTTCTATATCTAAGGTTTCAACTGAAATTTCTTCATTGGATAATAAGTTTTCTACTGATATTTCTTCTTTGAAAAATAACCTTTCTTATGTTTTCTTTAAAAATTAAAATGTCTTCCGAAATGTCGTCTTTAAAAACTCAAATTTCTTCTGATAGGTCTGATATTAAAAATGATATTTATTCTGATTTAACCCCTGAAAAATAGAGAATTACAGATGTTTCTTCTCTGGAGAAGATGAAGAAGAAAATAAAAGAGATGAAAAGAAAAATGTGGCAAATATAAAACGGGGAACGACATAGTATGGAAGACTCAGAATGGGAAAAAATGAAATGATAAAAGTAGGGAAATCGGAAAGCAGTGAAAGTATGGTTCGCATTAAAGCCCCAACCTTCGATGGAAAAATGTCCTGGGAAAATTATCTAAACAGTTTGAAACAGCCGCAAGAGCGAACGGATGGTAAGAAAGAAGATGTGATATTGGGAATGGACATACACGATTTCCAACTTGATTTCAAAAATTATTAAAGTGGATACCGAAGAATTATTCCTTCATCCGTATGAGAACAGAACCATACCATTAGCTATAGAGGAGGGAGAATACTGTGATACCTGGTAGAAGTGAAACCATCATAGTAGCGCGACTGCAAGGTACTGTTGATGAAGGAACACCTGTCATGATGGAACCTTGGAACCATGATGAAGAGACTGGTCGAGGAATTTTGATCGGGAATAGATTGGTTCCGGACTATGGCAATTTCATGTCATTCGGACTATGTAATGCTCCTGTGACATATGAAAAATGTATTTGGAAATGTATTGGGAGGGTTACCTGGAAGACATGCCAGGTTTATTAAGACGACATTATAGTCCTAGGAGAGACATTTGAAGATCATCTGAAAAACTTGGAAGATGTTTTTAAAAGACTTTAAGCTGCCCAACTGATGAACACCAAGAAATGTCAGTTATCTCAAAATATAGTTAATTACCTGGGTCATATTGTCAGCAAGGAAGGCGTTGCTGTAGATAAGGACAAAGTTGCTTCTATCAAGCAGTGGCCACATCCAACCGAATAACATTAAGTATGAATTCTTGGGCTATGCACGTACTATCGGAAGTTTATAAGAAAGTTTGTAGATATTGATAAGCCATTAACATGACTTACTAAAGAAGCAATAGATTTCTGCTGTGATGATCACTTTCAAATGGCTTTTGACACTCTAAAAGACACTCTAAAGAAGCTTTTAACAACAGCAACGATATTGGGCTACCCACAAACAGAATGGATACTGATACCAGTAATGTAAGAGTTGGAGGGTTTTTCTCAGATTAAAGATTGAGAAGAAATGGTTCTGGTATATTTTAGTAAGTGCTCTCTAAACCTGAGCGAAATTACTGCGTTACTAGAAGGGAACTTCTGGCAGTTGTGAAGCCCGTGGAACACTCAATACCGACCACACAGCTCTTAAATGGTTGATGCAATTCAAAAACCCTGAAGGTCAAATTGCCATGTGGATCGAACGGCTACAAGAGTACGACTTTAAGATCGATCATCCAACTGGAGTAAGCCATAGAAATGTCGATTCTCTTTCCAGGAACCGTACCAGCAGAATGCTCCCATTGCAACAAGACAGAATCCGAAGAAACTGCAATATTACGAACAACTGTAGTTAACGATTACTGGGCACCGACTATAATCCGAGAAGAACAAGAAAATGATGTTTTTTTATAGAAAATGCGCCAGTGTAAGGGAGAAGATCGATGATCTACTTGACAGGAAGTGTCAAAATTCTGTCCAGTATTCAAATCATTTTGGCTCAGTGGAATTCTTTTAAACTAGAAGAAAACTTATTGAAGTACTCGAGTATTATGGTGTTTTAGAAATCAAAAAGCAGATAGTCATGTCAAGAACTAGAGTAGCTGAAGTATTCCGATAGTTACGTGACACTACCAAGTGGGTAGAAGTCTACGCCATTCCAAATTAGGAGGCTATCAGTAGATTTGGAATACCTTAAATGGTTGATGCATGTACCTTTGGAGATCCATATTGACAAAGGTAGAAATTTCGAAAGCCAGCTTTTCCAAGGAATTTGCGATAGTTTACGAATAAAGAAAACAAGAACTACTGCATTACATCCACAATCAAATGGAATGGTAGAAAGAATAAGTAAGAGCAATTGCAAGTACCCATCCAAAGTCGTGTCCAACCACCAGCGAGATTGGGATCAGTACCCACTCTTCGCAATGGCTAACGATCCGCAGTCAATGAGACAACAGGCCAAACACTAGCAAATGTTTTGTTCGGACGAGAGATGAGACAACCAAATGACCTTGAGTTTGGATGCTGACCTGGAGAAGATAATGCCACAAGATCAAGTCACGCAGAAAAATTGACGATGTGCGCAAGAGTTGTTCGATCGAATCTTGAAATTACCAGTGATGAAGAAACGGTACAACACCCAAACCATGGAAGGATATTTCGAAAAAGGAGACCAAGTTTGGCTTACTCACTGAAGCTACAAACCTATTGGGAGGGTGCGTACATTATCAAGAAGAGCATTAATGATGTTATATAGCGAATAAGTAAGATCCTAAATGGAAAACCGAAGGTGGTACAAGGAAACCGGCTGGCACTGTTTGAGGGAGATCATAACTCGGAAGAAGAAGATGTAAATTGACTCCAAGAGATTCCTGACCTTGCCCGAAGCCCAAGGATTAGCTTCTATTTTCCGAATTGGTCACTTATCAGAACTACAAAGCCAACTACCAGCCCCCGGAAAAGCTTTGAGACTTCAAGATGGATCACCTCTTTTATCTAGTGACGAAGAACATCTACCACGACCGACCCACTTACCACGATGTATGGGAATCTTTACTTAGCCAGAGAGATACACAGATAATAGCTATGACGAAAATCTAATTTAAGCTATTAAATTCGAGATATGATCATTCCCATCCAGCTCTTTATAAAGTTCCAGGAGGAACTATTTCTTAAGGAGGGGGCAATGTGATTCGAGTCACCATTTAAAATATTGAGACACCGCAACTGAAGCTTGTTTACGCTTTGGGCGGCTAGAAATAAGTTTGCGTAGTTTCACTATTAGAACATTTTTAAGAGTCAATGCATAAAATTTTGGGCGGGAAGCTAAAGGACAGCATATCGATGTGAGCAAGACAACCTACGAGTAAAACTCTATTCATAAAAAACGCTTGTACACACCAAGTCAAAAGTATGTGTAGGTATGAGAAATTTAGAGTAGTTGCATTATGTAGTCAGTCAGTTGTATAGCGAAGCTTTCTGTTGTGTATACTTAACGTAATACCCTTGTGCGACTATTGTTAGTACAACAGAATTAATTTAGCGGACCACATACAACTCGGTTAAGAACGTCACTCACAGCGTATATCTATTCAGCTGACTATCTCCAACTAGCTGCCGATACGGATTTCGCTATTACTGTAGTGAAACACAAAGTAAGAGATGAAATGTTATCAAAAAAAAATAAAGAGTTCATGAAATTTTATATATCGTAGGTAATTGATCTATCCAAGTTTGTAAGATTGTCGTTTGCATTAGTATGGTTAAAAAATTATTGTAGATAATTACGATTTGAACGCAACACAGGTATAAAAATTGAAACTTTTTTAGACAGAAAGCAATTTATTTATGGTAATCGGTATCCGATTTCAGTATTTATCTTTTACTTTGGCCATACATATTTTTTATTTTATTTTCTAGGTCTGTATTTCACGACATTTGAATGAAATAATATAAAAACAAGTAAGATTATTACAAATTTCAATAAAAAATTAAAAAAAAAAAAAAAAATTATAATAGTAGGCCTTCGGCTCGTTTGGTATTCCGGTTAATGCTCGTGTATTAATAACCATTACATGAGAGTTGCATGGATACACTGTTTTTTCTACAAATACACTACTTCAATTTAACATTGTTTTATTTTTTTTAAATTCTTGTTACATTTTTTGTAAACAATAGCAAATAAAATATGAAAGAAATAATCAAGTAATCACTAAATTTCAGATGGTGTGCATGAAAAACTATCTAGACATCTTTTTTAAAAATAAGTACCTTGATTATTGCAAAAGATCCAAACTCACGCACACAAATCTCTAAAAAACCTTTACACTTTCTACACAAAATATTGGGTCCGTCTACTAGATATTACAAAATGTAGGCTTTAGAGGTCAATTTTTCAGCTTCATAATGAATACCAGTATTATAATGAGTATCATTATGAAACTGAAAATTAGCATTTAATTACCAGCTTATAGTATGAATAAAAAAAAATATATATAGTCAGATTCAGATAGGGTTCTGAACGTTAAATAATAGTATATTAAACAACGCATTTCATATGGAATTCTGTTATGACACGAGTTCAAGTTTAAAAAACGAATCGCGAAGCGATGAGTTTTTTAAAGAACGAGTGTTTATGATATTTCTTATATTTTGTCATTTTATCATTTTTTAAATTAATTTATTATTTTTATGTAATTACGAAAATTTTGATTTTAAAAAGTATGTCGGTGGCACTGTGTAATTTATAACATTTGACAGTTTTGACATTTAAATTATGAAATGTTAATGTTTGCAAATATTTTAAAATTACTAATACACCAATAATAATATATTATATAAGTAAAAAATGATATTCAAATTAACAAATATTTTCTTAAAGAACAAAATAAAGTTAATAAATTGCTATTAGCCACAAATGTCATTGTCAAAAGTCCTGTCATTAGATACTTCACTCATATCGCCAACCATTTAAAACAAAAATTTTCGTGCGTAAAAGTTACATTACGATACGCAAATGCGTTTTATAATGAAGTGCAAAATATAAAATAGTATATTAAACAACGCATTTCATATGGAATTCTGTTATGACACGAGTTCAAGTTTAAAAAACGAATCGCGAAGCGATGAGTTTTTTAAAGAACGAGTGTCACAACAGCCATATGAAATAAGTTGTTTATAATATTTTTTATATTTTGCCCTTTTTACCATTTTTTAAATTAATTTTTTATTTTTATGTAATTACGAAAATTTTTATTTTAAAAAGTATGTCGGCAGCACTGTGTAATTTATAAAATTTGACAGTTGTGACATTTAAATTATCAAATGTTAATGTTTTAAAATATTTTAAAATGAATAATATACCAATAATAATATATTATGTAAGTAAAATATTATATTCATATTCACAAATACTTTCTTAAAGAACAATATAAAATTAATAAATTGCTATTAGCCACAAATGTCATTGTCAATAGTCTTGCCTTTAGATACTTCACTCATGTCGCCAACCATTTAAAACAAAAATTTGCGTGCGTAAAAGTTACATTACGATACGCAAATGCGTTTTATAATGAAGATTTTTATAAGTGCAAAATATAAAAAATAATTTTATTTAACGTTCAGAACACAATGGACTTCCACAGAGTAAGAGTTCATACAATAAATGACATCCAGATAGGGTGTTTTATAATCTCTGTTATATAATGTGAGGTGAAAAATTCACAAACTGTTTCCTCATGTTAGTTTCCCAAAACTGATCTAGCTTTTCAATTTTTTCCATATGAAAATTAACCATAGTTTTTAATAATTGTTAAAAATTATAAAACATATTCGTTTTTATAATATTCGTTAAATTAAATACAGGGTAAGTTAAAATGCAAGTACATTATTTTCTTGGTAATTTTAAAAAGAACACCCTGTATTTTATGTCACTATCGAATAGTACTCATATCATTCTTCAAATTTTATGAAGTACTCCCTATACCTAAAGTTATCCGTTTTCTAGATATTTTTATTTTTTCATCATTCAAAATGATCTCTCAAATAATAGTAAATAATTTTTATTGCATTCCCCTAAAATCCAGGTGATATCTATAATTTTATCAGTAATTACATTTACTATTACTAATTTAAATAAAATTAATTACTGAATTACTGATTAATAATTGTTGCTAATTTACGGTGAACCACAGATTGATTTAATAAACAATAATGTCCAACTGTCAGTTTCTGACAAACCAATCATGGCCAACTCATAATAATTATTTGTAAATGTTAAAATATCTACCAAATTAATACTTCGATAGAAAAAAAAAATATCTTGAAAACTGATAACTTTAGGTATAAGGAGTACTTCATAAAATTTGAAGTATGACATTAGTATTTTTCGATAGTAATATAAAATACAGGATGCTGTATTTAAAATTACCAAGAAAATAATAATGCACTTGCATTTTGACTTACCCTGTATTTGATTTAACAAAAATTATGAAAGGAGTATGTTTTATAATTTTTAACAATTAATAAATAAATCTATCTATGGTTGCAATAGATCAATGCTCCTACACTCCTTTTGAATTATACAGGAAGTTAAACTTGATACTATTTTCAGGTAATATTGGTTATAACTTTTTTAATACCCAGTATAACATAATAAAACTTTACACTGTTGTGATGTGGAAGTGATGCAGATTTCGAATTTAAAATAAAATACAGGGTGTTCTATTTAAAAAAACACAAGTTTGGTGTGCCACCATCTTATGGAACACCCTGTAAGATTGTAACTAATTTTAAAATGTGGAGTTTAAAGTTGCCTACAATTTTTGTCAATAAGTTTTTTTTGTATTTTTCACTATAACAGATCTACTGAGCTTCCTCACACTAATCAATCACCCTGTATATATACATAAATACACCCTATATAACCAATATTTGTATTTGTTTACTTTTCTTTAATAATATATAAACAAGTTTAAAATATTTGTCCACATGTCTTAATAATATATAAAAAATGTCCACAAATTTTAAAATTTCACTATTTAAAAACGCCAACAAACAATAACAATAGAACTGCAAATCTTACACTAAAACATTAGAAATAAAACTTGCATCTCTTAAGCAATACACCCATCGGTTGGTTAAATAAATTATTAACGTATATTCGTCTATAATAGTTTATTTTTCCAGCTGGTCCGCTAATTCTTACAATTCAAGGGTTCACGCACATCGGCACATTAAAACACTTAAGATTTGCGAAGTGTACAGGAATTAATCTGTATGAGGGCGCTTTTATCAGTAGTTTAAAAATTTGAATTTGATCTCTTCTTTGGTACTGTTTTTCTCCGTTAAGGGAAGACATATTTGGATAAAGTTTTAAGGGCATATTGCTGACAGCTAATTGCAGAAGCTATGCATGTTTAATCTTAACTTTTTTTTTAATTAATAGAAATTAATTACCATTCGTAATCAATATCAACAATATTTAAAATTTAAATATGCATAGCTTATGCACTATTGTGAACCACATATGTCCTGAAAATTTGGGAAATTTTCATGCAATATTAACAAAGAAAAAGGGGTTTTTTGAAAAAAAGACAATTTTTCATAGATTTGTCCAACTATTTTACTTTATTTTGAGGTCTATTTGTGCAAGTTCACGTATATTTACTTATTGCTATTAATTATCAGCAAGTTTTAAATATATAAACATTTTATTAGCTGATATTTGATAAAATGTTTAAATGGTGAAAGCGCTAATGCAGCATTGGCTCTTAATAAAATATACACGTCCCTATCGATTAAATCCGAAGCTCTGAAATTATTGACAACCATTTATCGACAAATGGTAAATGATGTTAATCAAGTTAGCACCCCCCACATTAACTAAATCAAAAATAAAGTAGCCCATAATTAAGAGCTAATTAAAGGCTAATTTTTACCACCGCTATAATCGAGAAAAACCGCCTTGAAAATGAGGAGTGCTAGGTTGAATTCAATGGTGCACTCCTCACTTTGTTAGAATTCAAATTCAATCACATCAAAATAAAGGGCATATTAAAGGCTAATTTTTACCACAAAAAGTTTATCTATATTATTATTTATAACGTCAAAAAATGATGTCGAATGCTGTAAATATCGCTGCTGTATAATTTTAGCACCCCCACTTTCGTCAATTATAACGTTTAAAAACAGCGTTAAGTATGTCCTCTATTAACTTATTTCTCATTGTTAGGTCTTTTACGTTGTCTATAAGAACCATAATTAGAATAGTTAAATTTTTCTACATTGAATCTTGAATACCTAATAATTATTAAGAAATAAAAACAAAAAAAATATTATTCTCAAATTTTCTTGGAAATTTTATTTTTAGTACGATTTAAATATAAAATTTTGATTTTTGACTTTACTGCTCTCCCATAGATCTAACGGCAGCTCCGTAGATGTTAGGTTTCCGGTTGGACTTGGCACTTGGTAATTGTGGTACAACCTCGTTGTAAGAAGTGAGCAAGTTACTAGAAATAAATTTAATGGCTTGTATGCCATTCCTTGACGGCATTTATAGTATTGTAGCAATTTATTTACTACAGTTATCGTTCTGAGTTGGAGTATTTTGTCCTGTTCAAAAATTCTGTAGTAATTTGTTCTTGGAAGGATTTGTGCCGCTTTTCACGTTCGATCCAATTTTCAAGTGTAACATCAGGTATGTAAGTCGTTGTTTCCCTTATTTAATTAAATTGATTGTGTTAACCTCTACTTTTTGGAAATAATTCAATTAATTTTCTAGATTTAAGAATTGAAAAAGTTAATAATTCATTAAATTATTCAATATACAGAAAACCTACACAAACAGATGTAACCATACCATATAATTCAAATCATCCACTATCACATAAATTAGCAGCTTATAATTCTATGATACACAGAGCATTTTCAATTCCAATGAACAAAAATAATTTTAATAAAGAAATTGAGATCATAAAACAAATAGCTACATCTAATGGCTATCCAATACATTTGATAAATAAATTAATTAATAAGAAAGAACAAAAAGTGTCACTAGAACTAATATTTCCAAAACAAACTAAAGAAATTAAAAGCTATAAAAGTATTACATATTGTGGAAATAATTCCAATGCAATTTCAAAAATAATATCTTCGGAAACATCAGCATTAATATCATTTAAAACACAAAATAGTATTGGAACAAAATTGTTAAATGTGAAAACAAAATTACCAAAATTAAAAAAAATCTGGTGTTTACAAAATTAATAGTCCAAAATGTAATGCAGTATATTTTATATAGGTCAAACACAAAGAAATTTTGAAGTAAGATTTAATGAACACTTAAGAGCATATAGATTACAACAACCAGATAAGTCGAACTATGCAAACACCTACTGGAACATCCAAACTCACTTATACACACCAATGACATTCATATACTACACATTTGTGATAAAAAACAAAATTTAGATTTTCTAGAAGAACTTGAAATTAAAAGACATCTAGCAGATCAACAGTTTAAAGTAGTTAATGAACAAATAAATCTTGGAATTTCTCCACTATTAAACTGTTTACTTTGTTTGAGTCTTCATTTTATACATAGATAAGACATTATTGTAACATAAATATATTAAGTTATTGTAAAGATCAGCATGATATAGTTTTTTCCTGGTTTTTCTATATCATTGCACAGTTATACTGATCTTAGAGGGAAATACATCCAGGATAATCCCTTAGGGCTAATAACATCTAGGCTTTAATATTGTTATGTCTTATTACTTCCTTACTTGGTCTAGCCTTAACTCCTTATCAACATCAAGTACCTAGTTACAAACAAACAACATGTAATTTCAATATGTCAATCTGACGATGCTAGTTATAGCGAAACAGCTGTAATTGAATTTTAAAGCGAATTTTTCGAATAAATAGTGGAAGTTTAGTTTAACTGTGCAGTTATTTATTGTCCTTATTTAATTCTTTATTCTTTTTTATATAGACAGGTTATTGTTATAAAGTAAAAACTAAACTAGGTATACTAATTCTGTTAATTCTGAAAAAAAAAATAATATCTTAATTATTTTTTTTTCTTTTGAGTATTAAGGCTTTAACATATTTTTAAACTATTAAATTTTAAACTAAAAATTAATGTTTAATAATGAGAAAGATTCTAACAAAAGTTGTTTCTTTCTTTTAGAATTAACGAGGCCTTAAACCACTTTATAATTTAATAGAAGGTACACCACCCTCATCTGCGTGAGATTTATAATGTTAAGTCTATCCTAAGGAACCCCATGGCCAGAGTAAGATTTTATTTTTTGATTTAAAATATTCTTTGGTTACTTCAAAAATACTAGTTACGACTGAAACCCCCCACAATCTGGTTTTGGTGTGGAATTATTTTTATCCTTTATCTTGATATTTAGATTTTTTTGTTTTATTTTGGAATTTTGGATTTCGTTCAAAAATAAATCAAAAACAGCTGTTTTTATTTGAAAATTAAAAACTATTTTGATTTTAAATTACGGAAATTTATATTTTCTTTTATTTCAATAACAATATTTTTATAATTTACAATATCTTTGTATTTTTATCATTTACTATGTTACGTTTAAGTAAAGTTACAGTTTTATTAAATTTTTTAAAAATAAAGAAAGGCTAGTTTATTAGTTTAAAAAAATTAATAATAGTTCAGACTGAAAACTCGTTTAATTATTGATATTTTTTTTTTTTTTTGAAAAAGGCTATATTTGCAGAAAATATTAATATATGTTCTTATCTCGGTTCTTATATTTAATAAATTATATAAGGATAGTAACTATTGATTCTTTTACTATGGTTTCTTTTCTACCACCCTTTCTACATTTGATCGTTTCTTGGTTTTTCCATTTTCCATTGTTCAATTCTCACTTTTGTGAACTGTTGGCTTCTTGAAACGACACTCCTTATTTGATTTTCTGTACTCCATGGCCCAAAGTTCTGCTGAGTCATAAGAAGAAGCTGTGCTAGTTCTTGGACGATCAAAGATTCACGCAAGTTTTTTTTATTAAAGTAGTAATTTATGTTAGGAAATTAGCTAAATGCTAAATAACATTATTAGAAAGTAACATTATTTATTTATTTACTTAGCGCATTATTAGATATATTAGATTGCTGCTTACCATATATAATTGATAACCTGCCTATTGGGTTTATAGCCAGTTTCTTAATATACTAGGCTTGTCGAGTAGAGCGCTAAAGAAACGGCGGAAAACATACTATGCGAATGCGTAGCATTGTTCTGCAAACGGTTTAAATTCCTAGAAGTTGCTTTGACTTCTTAACTTTACTAGAAGTATTGGCGTTCTAGAGTTCAAGTAGATTAAGGTAGACACAGAAGATCTTCGTAGGTCGAGAAGTCTAACGGGCTAACGACCTAAGATAATCTAATCTAATCAACAGCGGCGCCCCTATTTAGTTTAGGACCTTGAAAAATTTGAAACAAGTCAAAACTTTTTCATTATTTTTGGATGTCAATAGTATTAATAATTAGACGCTACTGTAACGGACTAATCTATAAATATTAGGTGTACCGGGTGGACCAATAAGCCGATCTCTCTGCTATATATCAGAAACTATTCTAATACTTTTGTTTATGTGTTTTTATTTATATCTCGAATTCGACAAAACCTATCAACATGCGGTTTGCGCCATTTTGTTACGAATTTAATCCAATTTCATTATAATTTACAATATTTATGGGTGTTTCCATTAAACATTTTGAAAAAAACTAAAATAAAAAAAGTTTTTTTTATTCGAAAGTACCCTCTACCTAAATGCAACTGTTTTACAATAGATGTAATTAATTCATCCACACTCTTTCTAATGACACTAATTTTGTTAAAATCGGTTGATCGAAACCTAAGTTATAGGTATTTATCCACAAATACTTTTCCACCCTCCCCCACCCTTTATTTAAAAAAATACAAAAAAAGTACAACTTTGTGTGGAATTTAGGCCTCTTTCTAGTTTCCTTATTTAACATTTGGTATTATGGGGTTATTTCACAAAAAACTAGTTTTGAAATTTTTATTCACAGATTACCCCCTAGCAGTTAACGTAGAAACTTGAAAGTTATTTCCAGCAATTTCTCTTGGCCACATTTACTGAGGAATTTTTTATCCTTAAGTTGTAACATGAATAAGCCGAGAGATCGGCTTATTGGACCATCCGGTACATGTAATGTTGAAGATTTGGCCGTAGAATTACTTAATACAGATTACTTGTTCCAGCAGATGTCCTGAAATTGGTAGTGATCTGGTTGCTCTAACTGTGCCTGGATATATTCTAAAGAAAAAATTTCAGGTCGAATTGGAAAATATAATTCTTTATTACATTGATCCCAAAAGATGTCTATCAACCGCATGCAACGGTACACTTAGGAATAAAATAAAATTTTTCTATGAGTACTATTAAGTATTCAGTAATATGCATATAACATATTAAATAGCTTTTACTATATTTAGGTCCTTTAATTATAATCGATGTCTGTACAGCTGACAACAAAGCCAAGAACCACTTGATTTAGAATTGTGACAAAAATAAAAGATGTGAACACATCCGTCAAAATTTAATACAGCCGCAAAGGGTTAGATTCAATTTGCGACTTTATATTTAAAAATATAAAAACTTCGTGTGTGGTAGAAATTTGCCATTTATTAGTTTTATAATGTTATGTGTTCACTTTTTGAATAGACAAAATGGGGGTGCTAGTTATAGAGCAGCGATATTTACAGCATTCGACATTATTTTTTGACGTTATAAAAAAAACTTTTTGTGGTACAAACATTGTATAAACAGACATAGTAGGACAACCCAATGCTTTATTTTCTTTGACACAATTTGGGACGACCACCAGATGTCGGTAGAGACTTGGTCCCAATTTTAAAAATAAATACTAATTTTACTAATATTTGGTAGATGGCGGTGCGTCAGAAACTAAATGTATTTGACACTTAAATTAAATGTTCAAAATGAACACCATTCACTTCTTGACAATAACCGAGGCGATATTGTTTGGTCTATTAAAATAACTTTAGAAATAATCAGGTATTTTCGTATCTGTTCTGCTAAATATTAGGAAAAAACTTTGAAAATATTAAAATAATAGTCAAAAAACTAAATAAACAATTGATATAAATCTAGTAGGCTGCTGTCATTTAGGTATTTAAAGTTACTAAAAAACGTCAGTATAATATTTGTGCGCGTATTAAATTTAATTATGGCTCATTTGTCCGAGACTCAAAGAATAGACATTTTAATTATGATTGGTTGTGGTAATAACACCAGAACTTAAAGGGAGGTTTGTGAAATTTTTAATAATAAATACCCTGGTCAACACGTTTCGCAGTCTACAGTTAGCAAAATTGAAAAAAAGTTTCGTGAAACTGGACATATAAAAAATATTGAAAAACCAGGTAGAAATGTTCAATTTACTGATGAAAAAAAGTTAGATGTACTTCTAGAGATTGAGGAAAATCCGCATAAGACAACTCGAGAACTTGCCGCCGACAATGATGTAAGTAAATCATCTATTTTGAGAGTTCTGCATAAAGAAAAATACCACCCTTACAAAGTTCAGTTGGTTCAGGAGTTAAATGAAGATGATCCTGATAGAAGGCAAGAATTCTGTGAATTGATGATGGATAGAATGAACGCAGATTTGCAGTTCATAAACAAAATAGTTTTTTCTGATGAAGCGACGTTTCATTTAAACGGAACGGTTAACAAACAGAAATGTAGATATTGGAGCAGAGAAAATCCTCACTGGATGTGTGAGGCCGAGTGTGAGGCTCACACTCAATATCCTAAAAAGTTAACGTTTGGGCTGGTATCATTAACAATAAAATTATTGGCCCTTATTTTTTTGAGGGTACAGTTATTGGTGAGGTTTATATAGATTTTTTGATTAACTTTTTAGTGCCTACATTACAAAGAGTTTTTCCTTATGTTAATCATCCAAATGAGATAGATCGATCTTTTTACTACCAACAAGACGGAGCTCCACCGTATTTTGCACGTACTGTTAGAAATTATTTAAACGAGGTTTTTTCCAATAGGTGGATTGGAAGACGTGGGGCGATCGAATGGCCGGCTAGATCCCCCGATTTGACTCCTCTCGATTACTTCTTATGGGGTTATTTAAAATCTAAAGTATATTTTAATAGACCAAACAATATTGCTGATTTAAAAGTTAGAAGAAATTAACAAAATAACCCCCGAGGTCATACAAAATGTTGTACGAGAATTCCAATATCGCCTCGGTTATTGTCAAGAAGTGAATGGTGGTCATTTTGAACATTTAATTTAAGTGTCAAATACATTGAAAAACACATTCTAATCATTATGTGACATTATTATCTTCATTCTACGTAAAGTTTTGTGTTAGAGACATTATCAAAATTTTACATCTTAAAAATCAATTTTCTCAGTTATGATTGCATCAAACTTAAAAAACTTTATATTGCTGAACAGAGGACTAAAATCCCTTTCCAACGAGGTGCCACACGACCCCCTTTGTAATTTAAAATTTTCGAGGGGGTGCTTATAATTCCGAAGGGGTGCTGGAGGGGGATAATATTTTCATACTGTAAATTGTCAATTTAAGAATAAAAATCGACCTGTTTCAGGTTTTTTTCATATAGTACATAATAACGCTACAAATGAATTTATTCCATACATATGGACCGCACTGTAAAAGTCTTAAACCTGTGATTTTAAAAATGTTTTTTCATTAAAATAAATAAATAAAACATTAAATTTGAAAACACAAAATTAATTTTTTTTATTGAAAAGTAACGTATATCGACACCGTGGTCATTGACACAGTTCTTATAAAACTATAATACACTAACTTGAATCGCTGAAAGATTACCCGTGCGTCACGAGTCAACGATCATATCACCGACACCTTTTCTATGTGCTGTCCTTTTCTATAAATATCAAACGATAATATTAAATTATAAACTGTTGTCTTCTCTATCCATTTCGTAAGCTTACATACAATGACGCAAAATTATCTACCATAAGGATTGTCCTACTATGTCTTTTTATACAATGGTACAAATTAGGTTGTTTTTTCGATTATCGCGGTGGTACAAATTATCGTCTAATTAGCTCTTAATTATGGGCTACTTTATTTTTTAATATTTCTAATGTGCGGGTGCTAGCTTGACTAGCATCAGTAAATGGGTTTAGAAATTTCCTGTGCGGCAGTGCGAAAATGTAAACTATACAGGGTGATTAATTGGGAAATGCGCATACAGCTGGGATAGATGGAGAACTCCGAGGTGCTTCTAAATAATCTATAATTTATGGATCTATAGTTCTTTTTTACGAGGGTGGTCTGGCAATCTTTTCCACTTTTTCAATTAATTATAACTTATGAACCACCCTATAGATTTTTATGATATTTTATTCGTATAATCTTTGGTTTATTCCAGGTCCGGCCTTAAACAAATTAATAAGTAGGTTTCAAGTCGAAACTGTATATCAATATTTTAAAAATTTTATTTATACATTTGGAAAAAGGAGGAAAAATAAGACTAAAGGACTAAAGGTATCTCGTGTTTTCGCATACACTTTTTTAATTATTAACTTGCGTCAAATCTAGATGTTTCCATAATGAGGTCCACAAAAATAATAAAAATAAAAATTTTTCCCCAAATGGTACTTTTTCAGCTTCAATCCATAAAATCATCATCTAATTCTTATTCTCCTTATTCTTGGATCCCCAACCTTATTGAAAAACGGTAGGACATGTCCGCATTTGGGACAAACTATTATTATCAATGAATAACTTTTATTAAACATCTTATATGGGTAAAAAAATTATCAAAACATTGGTTCATTGAGCTACATTTTTTAAAAACTATAAAAATGTGGAAAAATTCTCATTCCGAAAAAAGCACAACTTTATTTTAAACAAAAATAAGGTTTTGCGCAGTATTTTTTGTTCCCAAACCGATAACGTTTATTGGAGTTTCTTTGTTTTGAAACATGTGTTGTTCTAGCCAAGTTTTCGTCTGCGAAGGTAGATAAGCTTTGGACTAACGTACATATAGTTAGTTGATACAATATATATACCGAACCAAGTGATTAATTAAGACGTTAGAAAAATGTATTTTTTTAAGTCCGTATATAATTAACTTAAGAAAATTTCATTTAAGATATAAATCTCATCTTGTGCCTGTTTCGAATCCATACTTATCCATCTTCTCCCGTAAATCTGTTCTTAATATGCAGATATGCACAGCCAGAATTATATACGCTTTGTTGAGCAGCGTTCTATTATTTCCGGTGCTCCTATAATCATTTCTCCGTTCTTGCCTTCAATGTACAGTTTTCGGCTGGTAATTTGATTTATTTTGTGGTTTACTTCTATAATTTTTGGCTTAGATTCGTACACTTTTTTCTTAGATATTTTTTAGTCTTTTAGCATTGTCTTTTACCTCGTACAAAATTGGAAAGCGTCTTGCGAATTCTCATACACAGCCTGGTTCACATGTAGCATTTTTCATAAAATTTTTGAATATTCACCGAAAATTACGACGGGATTATTATCAAATGTTAGTAAAAAGGTTTTTTGACGTATTAAAAAGTCTGTAAGATAAATGGTTGGACATATATATTATACGCAGCAATATTTTCTCAGTGACCACAAATAAAAATTTTCAGTTTGCACTCTAATTTGCACAAATACAACAAATAACTACAATATCCCTTTTTTAACTGTTAGTGCGGTTCACATATTTTTCATAAAATTTTTGAATATTTACGAAAAATGACAATCAAGGTATCATTATTATGTAGATCAGTTAAGGAAAGGTTTCAAAAAGAGCAGAAAAAAATAAAAAAAGTTAAATATAAAAAATAAAGTAAAAAAAAGTTGGGTTTAGTTTTTTGAATATCTAGAAAAATATTCAAGATTTTCGAAATGTCATATAAGATTTAAATAGATCATTAAATTAGCTAAATATAAAGTCCGGACTCCCGGTACTGTATCTACAATTTTTGTTTTGCAGAACCTTGAAAATAGTGCCAAAAACGGATAGCCCGACTTTTACACGGGCTGCGTCACTCTGACAAAGTAAATAAAAAAATTCTCACAATTAAATGTGTACATTAAGGTATGATAAAATTCATGTGTTAATGGGATACATGAATGAACAATAATCATAATCCGAGGTAAAAAAATTGTATCCCAATATTTTCATTAGTTATGCTTTTGTTAATTAACAACCGTTTCTGCAGTAAATGTTAACAGAAAAACCGCGCTAATTACAGAACTAAAGCCTTATGATTTTTTTTACTTCTTCAAGTTATTCTAAGTAGACTAACAAATAGATCCCCGCTGGAAAAATAAAAGAAATGCATTTTCCAACTTTTTATTAACAGTTAAAATTACCTAAAAATCAAAATTAAATTAAAAATAATTAATCACTTAATCACAAGAGCTTAAATTTCCAGGAGTAATTTAAGCTTGCGTGGTATTTGGTAAGAAAATTTCAAACCATAATTGAAAAATAATTATTAATCCATTAATCAATCTGTCACAAAGCCTAGTTTAAACGTCTGTACCGTAGAGTATGGTTGCAGCTGTCAAAAAATTTCCACTTAAATATCGTGGAAATTTTTTTAGTTTCCACGGTAACGACTCAAAACTGAGGCATTTTATTGGTTAAAAAGTAGAGGTGTGGAATTTTCTATAAATTTTTTTTTCGATATCTCGATTAAATATTTTCGATATTCGATTCAAAAATGTTAAATGCCACATAAAAATGTTTTTTTATTATTTTAACACAATAGTTTAAAAAATTGTTATAAACAAATGCATTTATTATGAACTAATAAAAAAAATTATTGGTTGAAAACGGTTTCTTAAAAGAAATTATTTGTTGCTAAAAAAATGCGTTGGTTAATTAAAGAGACAATAATTGATCGGTCACAATAAAAATCATTTAAATAAATAAATAAATACACACAAACAAAAATGAAAAAGAATGATATGCATGATTTAAATGTAAACATACAAACATAAACATATCACTTCTTTTAAATCAATCTTAATTACTACTTACTAGCTAAAAAATAATTATGAAATACTTCATACTACATATTACATGTCATTCAGAAGTCTAAGATATTTCACAGAATTCAGCTACTTTATAGTATGGTCTCTCCTGAAAGTATGCTTTAGTCAATTTGCGGAATTTAATATAACGACTGGTGGCTTTTATGTGTGTTGGTGTAAACAGTTGTACATTTTTCTTGCATTATAAATAATAGAATGCTTTGTACGACTAGAGGTGGGCATAGTCAAATGAACATCTAAATCAGAGTTTCTCGTGGGGTAGCTATGGTGTGGTCCCTGCTTTGAGATAAGGTTAGACTAAGCAAACAGATTCTAAAATGAATAGTGCCGGAAGAGTCATAATTATGATTTTTTTAAAATAGGGTTCACAATGCGCTCTGTAACGTAGGCCAAAAACATAACGTATTGCCCTTTTCTGTAGTTTAAAACAGAGTCAAAAAGATGTACACAACAAAACCCTCAGAATGCTAATCCATATCTTAGATGGGACTCAAACAGAGAACAGTAGGCTGTTAACGCAACAGAAAAAGTTAGCTATTTAGAAACGATTTTTATGGCAAAACACGCAGAAGATAATTTCAATTTCAAGATAATGTCAATATGAGTGGACCACTTAAGGGTGTCATCAATATAAATACCCAACAACTTAATTGAATTTTTTAAAGGTATTAATGTTAAATTTGTAAGGTAGAGCAATAGTTTTCTCGGTATTAAAACAGAGTTTATTAGAATCGGCCCAGCATTTAATAATAAGATCTCTGGATATTATAGAGTGTAATGTTTTCATATCTGAATTACTCCAGGTTACACTCGTATCATCTGCAAATAGAGTAATTTTGCCATCAATCTTTATGTTAGTGATATCGTTAATAAATAACGCGAAAAGAATTGGACCCAAAACCGAGCCTTGAAGTTTGAAGTACAGCACTATCAATCAGCAGGCTTTCAGAATGTTTACCATTTGTGCGCACCAGTTGTCTCCTAGGGTCCTATTTATAATCCGAAAGAACAATAGAATTTATGACTTTTAGTGAAAAATGGTATTTTAATTTTAAAATTTGGTTACAAAAATAGAATGTTAATTAACAAATACATTTTTTAAGAAACCGCTTTTTCACTAAAAATCATAAATTGTACCAACCAGTAATTTTTATTTGCTCACACACAGAGAAATTTATGTGAGAATGTTGTCAAGAATGTGCATTTAAAATGAAGCACGACCCTAATTCTTAGTTTAAGAAAAAATATTCTTCATTTGAATCCTGACATTCTTAAATTAACATTGCCATGCTCAATTTTTGGATTAAAAGCTACAAATAAGCACAAACATTCTTAATCTGAAAAATAAGAATTTTTGTAGCATGCATTCTTAAATTAAACATGAAGGGTCTTAAATTAAAAATCTTAACATGTTAATTTAAGTATGGCATATCTAAATTTTCAGCACGTTGGTATGCGGTTAATTATTTAGCAATAAACGTTCTTGAATTAAGACTTAGGAATCAAGCATGCCATAACATACTTCAACGGAGAATAATCATTCTAAAATTCTTATTCTTATTTTAAGTACGGATAACCGCCTTTCTCTTAAGATCCTTTTAAGAACACACACACTCAAATCAAGCATGTACCATGTAGGTAAAGTTCTGGAACTGACTATTAACATTTTTAAATTGAGAACGAAATTTATATTAAACATGGATATTCGTATTTCTCTTAAGAATTTGTCAAGAACGCTCATTCTCAAATTAAGCATACCAAATTCCCGAACTAAGAAGTAACGAAGTAACATGTTTAAATTGAGAACGAAAATTCTTATATTAAGCATGGATAACCGTCTTTCTCCTAAGAATTTGTCAAGAACGGTCATTCTCAAATTAAGCATTTTACTTCTTAAAGTAAGAAGTAACATGCTTACATTGAGAATGTTAATTCTTATTTTAAGTATGGATAACGGCATTTCCTTTAAGCATTTTGTTAAATATGCCCATTTTAGAAATAAGCATGCGGCATTCTTAAATTGAAAGTGTGCGCTGAAATTGAGAATGAAACTTTTCCAGTTGGTACTATCCCACCTTTTAACTCCCTCTTAAACGGCCCATACACGATGCAATTTGTTGTACAACAAATCGTACGATATATGTCTGTCAAACCGTTTGAAAGAAAATTGGTACGTGTGTGGGGTAGTCGTTCGACAAATCGTAAGGCGCGGTCGAATCGTTTGGTAGTTCAGCTTGCTTAAAAATCTATTGTACAACGTACAACTCAGTTGGATATGCGACGGATTTGAGCGTGTGTGGGTATTCGCCGATTTGTCGAACAATTTTAATTCAAAAGTATTTGTACTTCAAGAGAAAAATGATTATTCCAACAAACAAAAGAAATGCAATCGTATATTATTTTGTTTAGTAATTTTTGATCGTACCAACTCTAACAACATTTTAAACGCATCATCATCCATTCGAAGATAATTTTTATAATTATCAGGTTCTCTAGTACGTAGCTCATTTTATAAATTAATTTGCGAATTTTTATATCTTTGCAGTAACCAATTTTTGCACCAAACTTTTTTCTTCTTTTTGTTAATTTTTTTATTGTTTTCATCAGAAAATAATGAAACAATTGCACCAACTATTGCTTTTTTTTATCCACTGACATGTTCAAGAACTTGGAATACACTAACTTGTTGTACAACAAATTGCGTGAAATGTTTTAACGTCTGTGGGCAAAATTCTTTACGATATGTCTATACGATTTTCAATGCGATCTGTTACCGAATTACCAAAACCAAAATCATTATGAAGCCAATGAAATCTACAGTTTATTGGGGATTTCAATAACCCAGTCTTAGAGAAAATTATAGGTCATGTAATGTTATAAGTAATTTTTTGACTGCTTGTATTGGATTTTGGTAAATTATTTCAATATTTTTTTAAGTATACATTTATAAATTAACTATTAATATAATTATAATTTTGCAGGACTAAAGCTAACTTTCGGTTATCGAGGCTAGCGATATAGATGCTTTCTTCCCATCATCAGAACTAGCAGACCGTACAAAATTTAAATCCTGAGTAAAAAATGGAAGAAAAACCAGACAGACAGTTCAGAGCGTAAGTTAGTAATGTTTAAACAAAATTTGACTGTTAGGTCGAAACGGAACGAGTTGACTCTGCGTTTTATAATTATAGCAGCTCCGGCATCAGCACCATTAAATCATGCGATATTGAGAAGATATTTGTGGTATCTAATAATTTTTTTCAGGTGAGCGGCAGTACACCCTCCTTTTCTTAGTTTCCTTTTAGTGTTTCAGATTGTTTAAGATATGATTTTTTGAAAATATGTTTAGTTTATAGGAAATAATGAATTTATTACACTCTATTACACTGTAATGTAAAAATTTGTTTTTAGAAGAGAATTGTTTTGTTTATTGTTTTATTTATTTTAATCTTTAATAAAAGATTTATTTATCGATTACACTTTTTTATTAGTCCTACAACGTGCATGCTTAAATGCAGCATAATATAATATATATTATATATACTTGAATTAAGAATGAAAAAATTAAAAAAAAATTATGTGGCATTTAAAAATCGAACCATTCGAGATATCAGAAAAAATTTATTAACTATTATTTTTTAAACTTAAATTTTGGGGAAATCAATTTTTTAGTTTTTCCAAAGGGGGACTATTTGTTAGCCTATTTAGGATAACTCCAAGAAGTAAAAAATCCCAAGGCTTTAGTTCAATAATTAGCGCGGTTTTTTGTTAACATTTACTGCAGAAGAGGTTTTAAATTAACAAAAGCATAAGTAATGAAAAAATTTGGATCAAAATTGTTTAACCGTGAGTTATTGTTAATTCATGTATCTTAATAGTATATGAATTTTATCATTCCTTAATATTCATATTTAATATGGTTTACAAACGTCAAAAATCACATTGTCGACATTCCTTGTGACATTACCAAATATATGCAAGTAATGAGTTAAGAAAAAAGTTAAGTTTCTTTCTTTAATCAAATTGAACTTTACGTACTACTTTATTTGGTCTCTTTCCATAATTTTCGTCAATTGAAAAACATAAAAGCTTTTAGTTTTAGAAAAACAGCTTTTAGATTAGAAGAGCAATGTCCCTAAATGTCTGCAACACATTCACTAGTGAATAGCTTTGTTCGTAGAACGATCAGCGACGGTTTCCAACTGCAAATCTCAAGCGCATTAAATATTTTCGAACGCCAAATAATCAATACGCTTGCGATTTACAGTTGGAAACGGTTTGAAACGGTTGCTGATCGTTCTACGAACAAAGCTATTAGGTAACTTTATACTTGAGGAAGCACATATATAATTAAGGTTTTATAGGATTGTCTTGGACAAATCATTTTTTTAGTTACCGCGTTATTAATTTGAATATTTTAATATTAACAGGAAGCAAATATAACCGCTTGCATGAAAAACCGTAATCCAATATCTACTAGATATAAAAATGAATGCGGGTCATATATATATGCAACGCAAGCTATTTTTTTAATGTTATTTTCATATGTAAATCTTTGTTATTAACAATAGCAACTTTAAACTGAATAACAGATTATGTATAACTAAAACAAAAAAGTTACCTGTAACTTTATCCCTAATTAGTTTGCAACTCTCAACTTCCCCAATACTGGAAAATAGAGATCTAATTTCTTCCTGTGTCATGGTTTGAGGTAAATAATTAACAATAAGGTTAGTCTTTGACTCTTCTTGTCCTCCTCCAACACTATTGCCGCTATTGCCATTCTGCTGTCCCACAACTGTAGAATCTAAACCGTTGGACATCATAATTATTTTTTTTTCTTCTACTTTATTGAATTGGAACGAAGAAATTTTGATTTTTTTTCTACTCGTATATTAAAATAACTTATTCTGTACACTTAACTTAGTTGGTGTTGTTTGTTTACTCTTAGTAAATAGTTGATGATTATTTTTTGTATTTTTTGCAAGGAAAACAGTTCCCTTATGTATAATCTGAAACAAAGAAATGATTGATGAGAAATCGTCACAATTGAAATAATCTTTACTGATTGACTCATAAACACAAGAAATAAATGATTTTTTTATAAATTCTATACCATCAACTCAAATCTTGGAGTTGGCTTAAAAAAATAGTAAAAACAAGGTTGTATGCAAAAGAATCAAAAACCATATATAAAATAATGTTAAAAATTAAAGAAAACGTTATTGGTGGGGATAATATTATATAACGGTGATAATGTTATGTTCTATTTTATTTATATTATTATTTATTTATTATATTGTGGAAGACAGTTATGGATAAGTCAGACCAAAGAAATCAAGTCCTTCTGACTTTAAAGATCTACGTGGAATAAATATCTTACCTACATTGAGTAACATTTTGAAAAGAATAATTTAGTCAAGTATCACTTATTTACAATCATTATTAAAGGTATCAGCCGTAAGCTTTACAATTCTCACTAAATCGTACCAAACCAAACCCCACCCCTCCTAACCTATTCTTATTCTCTTAATAATGACTCCAAAGTGGGATTCGAAACGTCGAAACCTTATATTCTTTTAATGGACCAAAAAAGTACAATTTAAGATTTATGTCAATACGACGATTTTAAAATACATATATTTAATAACGCCTTCATTACATAAATCTGAATTTCTTAAACGTTCCTCTTCCTACAGAATTACAAATTTATTCTATTCTATCATTGTAAAATTATATCAGCATTAAATTATAAGCAAAATAATATCAAGCTCCATAGTTTGTCCGTTTGTAATGTTCAAGTGTTAGCAAGTAAAATTTAGCTTGACTTCAATAATGAAAGAACAACAATTTTTATTATTCATAAAATTACATTTATTTACAGAATTTTGGATTCCTTCTCTTATTCCATAAAATCATATTTTTATAATTTATTATATAGAGTAAACGCAAAATAGAAAGCGTCATAATTGTTAGGCAACTAATATTGCACTAAGTTAAGGATTCGCCGATTCATTTGATGGTGGTTGATGACATATTTGTATGAGTTTATCAGTTTACCCTGATAAGAATGGATTTTTTAATTTCATAACACCACAATATCAGAGTAAATAGTTGTTTCAAGGAGATATGGAGGTGGGAGGGGGTGTAAAATTAAAAAAAAAATGTTTTTTTTTAATGAAATGTTTTAAGTTTAAAATAATATGTTTATTGCTGAAAATGAAGTAATTAGTGAATGAATTATTATTATACAGTGTGGTGCAAATGAAAGGAATAAATTCGTTATTTTGTAAACCGACTACTTTAAGGAAAAATTCTGAAAGAGGTCGATTTTTATTTCTAAGTGGGCGATTCTTAAAGTTTTTATTTTTGACGTCATCTATGTGCGCGATGACGTCATCGCTAAAATTTTTAAATGGAAAGGTGAGTTTTGTAATATATTATTTGAAAGGTCTTTAAATACCTATTCAGCCATATTAATATGCCTAAATAATTCATGTTTATTTTCGGTTAAAAAATTAATACAAAAATATTAATATTAATATAAAAATTAATTAGTACCTACAATATAATGAAAGATTTCTTCCATTGTATTTGTAATCCCTTCAGATTTTCTTTTGGAAGGTACGGAGTTCAACAAGAATCTTTTGTAACAGTCCTCATGATATATTGCATTTGTTGCGTGTAGATCAAAAACAGCGCAGATACGTCTTAGTCTCGTTTCAGATGGACGCGTATGGTACGCGCGCGTACCATACGTGTGACGTCGAGTATTAATAATTCAAATGTAAGTTTTCACATGGACGCGTAGAGCGTATGGCTGTGAGCGCGCGTTTATTCTTGCGCGCGGGTGTCGACAAAGCTCGTGCGCCCCGCATAGGGACGCGAGGCTCACATTACACGGATAAACCAGTTGCTTTCAGACGGTACGACGCGTACCGTCTTTTATCTGTGTTCATAGTTGCCGTTACCGACAAATAATATTGAAATTGACAGTCGAACCACATTTGGATGCTTCAAATTATTTTCTATTTTACTATGTAATTCATCAAACGTTGTTATTGACATACGGAAATAATTCCGTAATTCCGAATACATTGTAACGAATGCACCTTTAAGTAATCGCTTTTCGACAATGGGGTGTACCCACATCTTTTTCTTTTGTTTACGCTTTATTAAAAGATATGCAATTATGGCAATAACGCTAGATGTTTCCTCTTGCATGTTCATTTTTTACTGCCGTCAGCGGTAGTCGGTACGCCCCATGTGAAATTAAAACGACGCGTAGTCGTACGCGTGACCTTAATACGCGTGCGTACCAATACGCGTCCATCTGAAAGGGCACTTACTACGTCGTTTCCCAACTCATCCCTTCTTTTCTGCCCCTGATCGATAATGGAATTGTAAGACGCACTGGTACGAACACGAAAAACTGTTCGACGCCTAGGTTTCTTTCTCTCCTTTTCTTCGTCATACGATTCTGTGCAGAAAAAACACTTTGTTTTAAAATCAAACTTCTCTTGACCTGAACGCAAGGACGAGACGTCACGTGATGTTGAAGGTTGATCTGAAAGAGTGTCTCTCAGAAACTTCTTTATTGAGCACTTCTGGTGTATTCTTTTCTGCAAGAACTATGAACAACACTATTTGTCTTATCCCTGAAACCTGCCTCTTTTCCACATTTCCTTAACACACTTGCTTTCACCAAACCAATTATCCCTTTTTCACCGATGTTACACAAATCACTTTTAACTTCACTTTCACAAATTAAACACTTCCCAGCCATAGTCTTAACGCGTGGAAATGTTCATGTAATCAAAACAGGTCCTACGTATTTTTAGAAGTCACGAACCGCAAGACGGTTAATGTTAAACTGACTAAGGGCGAGCAATCGGAGCAATGGTCATCGTAAAAACTACCTGGCACTGATTTAGGGGGGGTGGTACAGAGAGTAGGTCAGTCACCCCTTCCGTCTCGGGCTCTAACGACGGATACAACAATAGGCACACCTGACAACACACGAGCATTGATTTATCCATGTACACTATTTTGCAACTAACAAAAAAATTTGAATTATATTATTATTGTCGTTTTGTTATTGTTGAAAAATTAATTATTTAATTGTCGAGATACATAATTAATTAACTAATCACTTCATTTTCAACAATAAACATGTTATTTTTAACTTAAAACATTTTTTTTTAATTCTTTTTAAAATTTTACACCCCCTCCCACTTTCATATCTCCTTGAGCATTGATCCTAGCAAAAAAGTGTATAGAACCTTTTTTATAGAGAATTTTAAGTAGATTAATTTAGTATAACAACATTTTTTGCTAGAGGCATTATTTTACGAGTTATTGACAAAAAATTGAAAAATAGGACCTTTAGACACCCCCTGCACCCTTAGCTCCACCCTCACCGCCCAGGACTTTTAGTATGTTGTTGAACACCTTCCTCTACAAGTGGGCAAAAATTGACTTCTACATGAATTATTTCTGCTATTTGGTATTTTTTGGTCTTCGTTGCTTGAACTATTGTATTATAAACAGTCGGTGCATGAAGATTCGGCATTTGAAAGCTTTTTATAAAAAGTATTGGAAGTTTATTAAACGAGTGCATTTTTCGTTATGACGACACCAATTCCGCAAATTGATAAAGTATTATAATATTTAAATATTTGTTTAGATATTGAAAAATGTCTGAACAGTTACATTGAATTACAATTAGAGAAAATACATATTTAAAAAAAAGTAAGTCAATCCTGAAAAATAAATTTTCGGCAATGAAGTATAAACTAACTTATATTAATAATATTATAAATTTAACTGTAACATATTTTTGTTCAAGGAGTATTACTTCATTGCAAAAACAAAAATATCTGGATTATTCACACTAATAGTAACGCGACCTCAATGCACCACATTTTTGAAGACTAGCCGTTGGTTACTTACTCTAATAGTAGTATTGATACAACCAAAATTAAGAGGGTATTACTCGGGTTCACAAAATTCTAACCTAACCTAACCTAACCAATTAAGGCTATCGACAAGAAGGTATAACAGAAAGTGTTTTCCAAAACAGGTAAGTCAATTATTTACCGTAAAAATAAATATTTTATTTAGAGATAAGGATATAAAATAACATAATGGTTAGGAATTTTTGTTTTTAGGCAAAATTTTACTTTGGTGATTGATAAAAACTTTTTTGGACAAACCTAAAGCTTTGTCTGAACTTCGAAACATCGTTAAATGTGAAAATTATAAGATGTGGTTTATTTATTGATAAACATTTTCAGTTTTTAGGAGCGACTCCGGATGGCATTACCTCTAAAATGTCTATATTCTGCTAGAAATATGACACCCGAAGAAGGAATTCAGAAAAGAAGAATTACGTTTTGGAACAAGACGGGTGAGATAAACAAAAAACACAAATGGTTTTACCACATCCAAGGGCAACTTCATGTGACAAGTCGGATGCCTGCATTTTTGCCGCTTTGACCCCACTTGGACTAAAACATGAAATCACTTCAAAGGATGACCATTTCTGGATTAATATGTCTATTACCAGAACTAGTAAACAGTCGTAAAGCCAGAAATATGGAGATTCGTAATCCAGTTTATGTAACGGATGCAATTATAAAAGAAATCTTTAAAGTAAAATGTTTTAGTTGTTTTATTTTTATTCTCCCTATTAACTTATTTAATGACTTACACCATACTTAAATTATCTCAGGTGGTATTGATGAAAAAAGTAGAGAAAAATATCAGTTTTTAAAGATCAAAACAAAAATGCAATTGTTACTGAACAACTGTCGAAAAAACAAAGAAAACATAGTGTGTTGTGAGCACAGTATAGTGTGGAAAAGCCAAAACATATTTCGTAAATCGTTGTTTCAACAAAAAAACATCATCGTTTTCGAACTGATTGTTATGGTGATTATGAATGTTCTTTAATGGCAGATGTGGTATATTAGCTCACGGTTATTTTCCCAAGGGAGATCAATACGATGGACTTTCACAAAGTAAGGTTTAGTACAATAAATTTCATCTATATTCTCAGCTAATAAAATTCTGAATATTGATAGTTCAGACACAATCACCTTAAAATAAATTTCAATTTACGTTGTTTCCCCATGTTGAAGAATCACAGATACAACAGTGAGTCTAGACCATCCCCTTGCCTTGGTTCTGAAACTTTCATTTCGAATTTTACACTTTTACAATTGTACACCAAATCAATCTAAACTATTTAAAAAATCATTAGTTATAAATAATTAGGTCAAATTATTTCGATTACTATTTACATATTTATATAAAATCCCGAAACACGTCAAATTTAAATTATCAATTGACATTCTTTAAAGTGAAAGTGTGATCCCTACCTTCAACCCCTGTTATGTTAATTAAATGTAGAAGACATTTTTATTTAAGATTAAAATGTTGCGAAGACCTTCGCGGTGAGCATTTTGAACAACTACGTCATGACATTCATATTTTATACGTTATGAACAAAAATTTTTGCAATAAATTTAAAAACAGTAACATTTTTGGATAGAGAATGAAGGGACCTTTCAAACAAAATATCAAAAGCCCATACTTGAAGGTAGGTCATAATGTTAAATTTAATTCACGTATTCCATAAGCAAAGACAAATTTTTTTCAAAAATAAATTATGATATAAATGTTTAAAAAAAAATAATTATTATGTTAAGGTTTAACTCAAAATTTCAATCTATTTACACATTTTATTAGAACAGTTGTATAAAGCAAATATTTTTATATTAAACTAAACTCGTTACAAAAAGTATCGCATAATTTTATTTATGGTGTAAAATAAAATATCACATTTTTCAGAACATTTTAATATGAGTGTATGGTATCCTTTAGATGTATAAAAGCCCAAAATATTCACAGTTTAAATCGCCTTTTTGTTGAAAAACAAAAAATAAATAAATTTTGATAAATCCTATTTGTATTATTTACATTTTAAAATTTCTTGTGTGCAGTACGTTTGATTAATTTTTTATCACACCGTGTAGCACGTTGAAGGTTGGCAAGAGAACATGTTAATTGGGATATTAACGATTGTGCTAATATTCTTTTTACGGATGAATTATTTTCATTTTATGGATCCGATAGACGTATTCCAGTTTATAGACACGCGATTTGCTCAGTGTAACATAAAAGCAGCCAGAAATTATGGAGGTGGTTCGATTATGATATGGGGAGGCATCTATTTGAAGGCCACACGGGGTTAATTGTGTTTCGTAGGGGATCACTGACAGCTGATCGGTATATAAGGGAAGTTCTAGAGGAAAATGTAGTGCCATTTGTTCGAATCATTGGAGAGAATTTTATTCTAATGCCCGATAATGTTCCCCCGCACGTTGCCAGAATAACAATGGAATACCTTCAAGAGTTAGTATCCAAGTTTTAGATTGGCCAGCAGTTAGTCCAGACCTAAACCCAATTGAACATTTTTGGGACTACCTGGACAGGCGCATAAGAACTCGTAATATCGCTCCAGACAACCTTGATGAGCTGGAAAATGTTTTAATAGAAGAATGGGAAAATTTGGATTTGGATTATAAAGTGACCTGATAAGAAGCCTTCCACGGAGAATGAGAGATGTTATTAGAGCCAGAGGTGGCAATTCCAGACACTAAAATGTTAAATTTATCGTTTAAATTTTTTATTTTGTTACTTTATATTATTTGATTTTTCTAGAATAATTGTTATTTTCATTATTTATGCCATTTTTTTTTATTTTTAATTTTTATTAAATAAACTACTTTGAAACATAATTCCAAATTCATTTCCTATCATTTCCCAAAAAATGAAAAGATAATAATAAAAACTTTTTAAGTGTTTATTGATACGTTACGCCCTACAGTACTTTATAAAAAAGTACCACAGTTTAAAAGGGCAACGGACTTGAAAGACTTAAATATACTAGTTCTTTATTTCTTATGTGTAGTAATTACTATTTTTTTTTAGATTTTGCGTAGGTAAAATACGACATAGTTTAAACTTGAATATATGTTTAATTTCTTTAGGATTTGGTTCTAAATATTTGTTAAGTATAAGAATAACTAAGAAAACTCCAAAACCTATATATTTGTTTGTAATGTATAGATAATTTAAACAATTCTAATGAGAGGCCATAGGTGGCGTACCGTCTCGCTGTTTGCTCTCTGGCATTGAGCCAACTTGGCAATGGACGACAAAACATTTGACAAAATGGATATAAAAACAGAGGCGTGATGACTGTATGCATAAACAAGCTTAAATGGAAAAAATAGCCGAACTTCATGTAAATAAAAATTTTAATGTTTATTAAAATTGATTTTGTGAAAAAGCAACCACTAATCAATTAATTTTTGTTAAAAAAAAACAGTAACGAATATTGCACTTTCTAATTACTATTTCCTTCTAGCTAGAAATGTTATTATGTAAGAGTTTTTTACAAATATTAATAAATATTTATTATCTTCAAAATTGTGTTTAATCCTCAGAGTAATAAGTAAACATAGAGATGCCACAACAACACAATAACATACAGTTCGTAGTCAATAGCAATGAACCTATAATTGAGAGAGATGGAAAATCTATAGGTGTAGGTAAACACAGCCGTACAGTGGCGTGTAATTACTTAGAGTTCACCGTAATACCTATATAAATGTAAGTTAAATAATTTAATACGCATATTTTGGTAAGGAATTTATATCTACACTTATGGCATACTTCTAACATATTTTTATCAGAAGGAAATCTAAAAGGATATATGTATTTCATTATTAATTTGATTTTCTTAATTGTAATAAATTTTAATTGAAATTGCTAATTGTACGCCAATGTAGTGAATAACTTACCGGTGATAGGTTAGATTATCATTTTGCGAAGTACCACATATTATACACGCTTTTCGGGGTTTCACCATTTTCAATATTGAAAATAAATAAAAACACTTTATAAAGTTCACTTAAATACACAAAAATTCAAGAAAAATCGAACAAATTGCTAATCACCTCTAAACAATTACAAACAAAGGCACTGATGCCAAATTTTCGGTGTGGGTATTTGATACAATTGGTCTAGAGCTTTTTTATCAGTATTATAGAAAGGTAAGAAAGTAAATATTAAAATGTATTAAAGAATATTTTCTCTGAATAAAAATCTTCTCTTAAAAGTAAAATAAAATTGTTGTAAATTATATTCTTACGCTTTTGTTTCCTACTTTGTACTTACAAAAAACAACGTCTGGCAATGCTCTGCTGGTAAACAAATCTGTCTCGACGACAAGTAGTAGGGAATATGCCTACTCTATGTTTATATATTACTCTGACGTTTAATCAAATTCTAATAATGGGGTTTTCATTTGAAACCGCAGTCTCGGCTCCTATTCCTGTTTCATTAACAAATTTTAACAACCTAAACTGTAGATTTTGAATTGATTATATACAATTGCTCTGTCAGTTTAAGATAAGTGTTTATTTAATCTGCACTGAAAAATATTATAAATTCAATAATGCCCTACCACTGGAAATACAATCTTGACCTAATTGACCTCTTATGTGCTGTCCTTTTCTATAAATATCAAACGATAATATTAAATTATAAACTGTTGTCTTCTCTATCCTATTCATATGCTTACATACGCACGGGTAATCTTTCAGCGTTTCAAGTGTATATTTTATAGAATTACCTTAAATATTTGCCACCTTAAATTTATGTGGAATAATGTTTTCTTTGAAACGAAAATTTAAAAAACTTCCTAATAAGCAGCCTTGCCTAAAGTTCATAACCCCGACATATTTTCCTGGTACACATTTTTTTTAATAATCTTAATTTAGCAAGAAAAGAAATGCAAGAAAAAAAATGTAATCATACGAGGTTTGGAAATGAAAACAAGCAAAACCATAGATCTCAAACAAACCATACAAGATATAATGGAAAAAGAGCTGAAAATAAATGTAAAAGTGGAAAATGTCATCAAAATCGGTGAGAAAACATGCTTAATACAAATAAAAGATTTTGCGGACAAAATAAAAATAATGGAAAATAAATTCAAACTTAAGGCAAGAACGCAGGATAGAATATATATCCAAAATGACATGTCACAAGAAGATAGAAATATACAGTCACAAATAAGAGCCAAAGAGGAAAGAGAACGTGGTAAAACTACAAAAATCGGATATAATAGGAAATAGGATACAAAAAACTGATAATCGGAACTGAAGAATATAAATGGGACAATTCAGAAGAAAAAGTAGTAAAAATAAATGCAAATTTAAGTTCAAAAAACTAAGGAATAATATAACGACCGATAAACATGGACAGTCGGCTCTAGAATAGCATATACATGTTAAATGTGAATTTCGTTTACCTACCGAAGTTATAAAAACGCCCTTCTTGAACAACAAAGGAATGGCAATTTTTAAAACGCCTACAAGGGTAGTTCATGTCCCGAATAAATAAGTTTTTTTTTGCATTTTTGCACTGATATAATAAAAAAAAAGGGATTTTAATCCTAAACAAACATTTATTATCGAGGGTTCCAAACTAAGTGAAGATGTGGGCGTGGACAACTGTTTAACTGATTTCAAATTTATTATTATTTAAACCGTGATTGGTTACACAAAATAAAAAGGCTGTCTATTCAATGTAAACGATTTTAGTTTGAAAATGTATATGCTATTCTGAAGCCGATAGGACAAGACAAGGCGAGGAACAGGAAAAAGCGGAAACGTATTGGCAAAAGAAAAGAAATTGAGTTACAAAAAGAATTTGAAAATATGGGGCTAAATATATTAGCGGTAACAGAAACGAAAAAAAAGGTAATGGAATAATAAAAATGAAAGATGGTACCAGACAACATAAGAGCAGCTTCTGGAGTAATAATAAACAAAAAAATAAAACACCAATTACTAAAATGGGAAGGAATATCAGAACGAATTATTAGAAATTGAAGAAGATAAAGGAGAAAAAATAAATATAAATAATAATACTATACGGATCAAATGAAGACGCAAAGGTGAATGAAAAGGAAGAATTCTGGGAGGAACTAACGATTGTGACAGAAATGTGTAAATGAAAAGTCCTAGTAGTACGAGACTTTAATGCCAGAATTGGAAAAAAGATAAGGAATATGAAACAATAATAGGAAAATATGTAGAAGAAACAAGAAGCAATATTGGTAAAATAATGTTGGATTAGTAGTAAATATTTCCTAAAAAGCGATGTTTGTTGAACAGTAGTGTATGTGATGTCAAGGGTGGCGGGATGTGGAACGTTAGCGTTGTGTATCCCGCAAGCCAGATTTGCCCGATCCCGCATTTTCATCTTGCCGCCTATTTCACGAGTGATATCAGGATGTGGGCGATTTTCACAATACTAAAATTGCGTGTGTACCGTTCATCGACTGTACATAACCTAACCTACTAGCCATAGAGAAAATATCTCTAAAAAACAAGATGCAAGGGTTGTTAAGGCCAGGCCGGCGCCAGTGACTATGCAAACATTACATCTTAGAAAGTCGGAAGGTGAAAAATACGACCTCGACATACAATAATAACAAAATTGATTGCTCATATACAAAGGCGTACAATACTGCTACAATATTTAAATCCTTAGCATAAAAAACATTTTTATTTTGTTATCAACTAAAACAATTAATTATAAACAAATAAAATTTATGATAAAAAACAACCTTATTCCAATTAACTAATTAAGCATTCGAAGCATTTTACGAGTTCGTAAGATAATATTCCCTTATAAATTCTCCCACTCTGCTGTTTTCCCAATATATCTTCAACAATATAGCGATCTTTATTCAAGATTTTAGTAACCTCGTATGGTCCCCTATATTTTGGTTCTATTTTTCGACTAACCCCTTTAGAAGGAATTTGATCCCTAACCATAACTAAATCCCCTACATTATCACTGTTACTAATAAAAATCTCTTATTCTTAGGTTATTCCTTATTTAAACTTAGAATGTTTATTCTAAGTATAACCTTGGTATAAATTGTTCACAAATAAACTCGGAATAAATTCGGTATAACTATTCCCTCTTTATTCCAAAATAATGATTTGGCAACGTAGCAAAAGTCGACACAAGTACATGGAACCGTGTAAAATTAAATGAAGTATGACAGTATGACTATTAAAAAAATAATGATTTGGCAACGTAGCAAAAGTCGACACAAGTACATGGAACCGTGTAAAATTAAATGAAGTATGACAGTATGACTATTAAAAAAAAAAAAAAATTGTTGTCGTCGGGAATCGAACCCGCCGCAGCTGTGTGAGAGGCGAGTGCGTAAAACATTACACCACGAATGATTATGCATGAATTTAGAGTTTTTGATAAAATTTTGTTTGAGAAAAGCTCTTACTTTGTGGAATTGGTCGAAATTTACCTTACCTTGCAGGTTTTATTATAAAAATGTCTTTAACTGATCGCTTTTTACTTATTTCTAGCAAAACATAAATCTCTTTGTTAGAGTATATTGTAGACCATTTTGATGAGAGCGATATTATACTGAGATATCAGGTCGAAAACAAATTAGACCCGAAGCTGAGCCACATTTGTATCGGCATATATCGATTGCGCCCCGGTTTAAAACGAAAATGGAATGAGGTGTATCGATTGCGCACAAAATACTTACATGAATATAAGAATTTGAAAACGTACTGTTATTTTCAAATTCACCTCAATTTTATTAACTATACATAATAATATACTATATTATGTATATGGTTGACGTTAAATAAAAAAATATCCAAAAAAAATTAGTACCTAGAACACAACACATTTATTAAAAAAGAGTTTATACCTAACCTAACCCAACTTAACCTAACCCTAATCCTAACCTAACGAAACGATACCCGTTTGAATATATCTCTATGTTTTCGAAAAGTATAATTTTTTACCAAAATTAAGTTTCCTCTACGTTCGCTTTTTATTCACGTGAAAACTATAGAACTCATATTTTTTCACTGGTAGCAGCTAGTACTCACTCATGCGTAGGTACATAAATAATGACAACACTGTACTGTCACCTTGGGGCGCAATCGATGCAGACCTTTTTCAGGTCAAATTCGAAAAGGCAGATTATCCTATCTTCACCACTGTATTTTATAACGTTTTTCTATTGACGTGTTGTTGTTAACTCAATTTACCCAAAAATGTGGCTCTTTTCACCACCAAGGCGACGATTTGTATATGCCCATGATTACGGAAGAAGTGTCTTGCAGGTAAAAACATTTTTAAACCTTAACTATATAATTATTTATTATACTTATATTGTAATTTCTTTCATTTAGTTCAGACTCTACCTTTATATATAGTGCAAAATTATCTTACAAAATCTTCCAGGTAAGAACCTAATACATTTTTATTACAATAGGGTATTATTTTATTACTATTGTGAAAGCAATAAAACATTAAAGAATCATTATATAACTTATAGTTGCTATTGAAAATAATTTTTTATTGCCTACCTCAGTAATGAATATCTGGTTGAAAATAAACTTGGGTAAAATTTTAAAAGTAAGGGTTGGTGGAATAACTTTCATTAAAATATTAGGTTCGTTCCAACAAACAATCAGGGATGCGTTTCGGATTGTTTTCAAATTTGTTTCTACGCATGCGCGCATTTGATGAAATTTGAAACTAGTCCAAAACTGTTCTGTTGGAACACTGTAGTACTAGTTTGACATTTAACACATGACAGTGCAACAAGTGGAAAATATTTTCCCATTCTGAATTTATGGGGCGAACACCAATTTCCTCAATTATTTACTCGAGAACATGACTGGATTCGTCTTAACTGTGGAATGCACCAATACTTTCGTCTAATAAATCGCTGTTGCCAATATTTTCATCCGAGCCACTGTAACTCATATTTATATTAAATAGATCTCCTCACGATATAAATATATAATACGCGAAAAAGGTTAAAAGTTGAATTAAATGGACAAACACGTGGTTTCGAATGATCAAATTTCCTTTGCGCATGCTTCCGATTTGTAGTTCCTAACAAATTCACAAACTTTTATGACAGTTTTCAAACCGTTTGCATGTAACGTTGGAACAGCTTACTATCAGTCAGCAAACTGTTACAAATTGTTGTTGGAACGCTAAAATGCACATGCGCATAACAATCTCTGATAGTTTCGGACTCTTGTTGGAACGAACCTAATATAGATTTTTTAAATAAAACAAATATTATAGGTCTCTTGATACAGATTGTGAAGACTTTTTTAACAATCCTGGTTCTCCAAAAATTTGGCATCAGTGCCTTTGTTTGTAATTGTCTAGAATTTGTTCGATTTTTCCTGAATTTTTGTCTATTTAAGTGAACTTCATAAAGTGTTTTTATTTATTTTCAATATTGAAAATGATGAAAACCCGAAAAGCGTGTATAATATGTGGTACTTCGCAAAATGATAATCTAACCTATCACCGGTAAGTTATTCACTACATTGGCGTACAATTATTAGCAATTTTAATTAAAATTTATTACAATTAAGAAAATCAAATTAATAATGAAATAATCCTTTTAGATTTCCTTCCGATAAAAATATGTTAGAAGTATGGTGCCATGCCATAAGTGTAGATATAAATTCCTTACCAAAATATGCGTATTAAATTATTTAACTAACATTTATATAGGTATTACGGTGATACTCTAATCAATTACACGCCACTGTACGGCTGTATTTACCTACACCTATAGATTTTCCATCTCTCTCAATTATAGGTTCATTGCTGTTGACTACAAACTGTATGTTATTGTTGTGGCATGTCTATGTTTACTTATTACTCTGAGATTTTGATTATATATTATATTATATTATATAAATATGTTTAATAAACAAAAATTACAGGGAAATATCTGAGATTAAGCCCATCTCTTCATCTTCAAAGAAGACAGAGACTGCCTCAGAATATGAAGTAATAATAAAGAGGTAGGTTATTTGCTTAATAATTATTTAGAATAAAATTTTAGTTCAATTTTACAATTTTTTATCTGTTTTCTTTGCAGTCCAATGCAGCAACAGCTGTCAAATATTAATTCATTTAAAAACTTAAGAGAACAAGGAAAAAGATCACAAGTTAAAAAAAGGTTTTTTACAAAAATCATATATAATATTATTTATAACAAAGAAATTTTGTTTAAATTTTAGGAAAAGGTATATAGGAGATTTGGCAAGCAGTGATTTTTTAACCCCCGCAAAAAAAAGGAGGAATCTGGAACTGGTTAAATCAATTGATAAATATCGTAAACGTAAAATACATAAGAACAATAAATAACTGAACAGTTAAACTAAACTGTTCAGTTATTTATTGTTCTTGGTAAGATGAACCAAAAAGTATAGGTTAACACAATCAATTTCGTAAAATACATACATTACAGATGACTGTAAGCAGATTAAAATTAAGAATAACCACAATGAGGCAGTTAATAGAATATTTAAGAGAAAAATCTTTAATAAGTGAATCATCATAGAGGTATAAATAAATAGAATTTTTTTTCTTTTGTCTTTTTGGCATGATATATTAAAATTCTGAAATAAAAAAATTATCAAGATAACAAATGACGGCTTTTTAATATTTTCTTCGTAAGAATGGAAAAAGCCTAAAATTTTTGTTTTATATATTATATATTCAATAGCTGTTTAAGGTTAGTAATAGAAAACAAATATTTTTTCTATTTTTATTTATTTATTTAGGCATCACTTTCCGGTCCTGCTCAAGCCATTTTTGAAAAAATGCTGAAAGGGCCTTTAAAACAAAAATATACACCCTGCTTTGCTTTGACGTTGTCATTCTATTCACCAAAAGCTTATAATTTTGTACGGGAAACCTTTAACAAAAGTTTGCCTCATTTGGAAACTATTTCTAGATGGTATCGATCCATTGATGGCAGCCCTGGATTTACGAAAAAGGCATTAAATGCACTAATTTCAAAACAAAAGAATTCTCCTAGTCCAATTCTGTGTAATTTAGTTATGGATGAAATGTCAATAAGGAAGAGGTGTAAAAAGCTAGGTGCTAATTTTTTAAATCCTAATAATTTAAAGACTAGTTTTGACCATCCTATAACAAAGGATCCCATTTTTATTTATTTTGACCAATGTCACATGATTAAACTAGTCAGATACTGCTTAGCAAGTCAAATTATGAACATGGATCAAAAAAGTTTTTAAAGGAGGATATAATAAACAATATATAGAAGGGCTGCATGCTGCCACAAAAGTTAGGATGAGGCACCTTCAATGGCAAAAGGAAAAGATGAAAGTACGCTTAGCAACTCAAACTCTCAGTAAAAGCGTAAGTGATGCCTTAAATTTTCTAAGAGAGTATTTAAAATGTCCGGGATTTGAAGAATCCGAAGCTACATCCAAATTTCTGATAAATTTTATTAATCTATTTGATATTTTTAATTCGGGAAACCGATTAACCAATTATTCATTTAAAAAACCATTATCAAAATTTAATGAAAGATTCATTTTTGAGTATTTATATTTTGAGTTATTAAACAATATATAGTTGGACTAACTCTAAAAGGTAGACCCATTTCAGAATCTCAAAGAAAAACAGGTTTTTTAGGGTTTCTAATTAGTATCGAAAGCCTAAAAAATATGTATGATGTTATAAAAAAAAAGGAATTATTAAAGTATATTTTAACTTATAAATTATCCCAAGATCACCTGGAATTATTTTTTGGTGCTAAGGGTGGCTTTAACAATAATCCAACAGCAAGGCAGTTTGAAGCTGCTTGCAAACGATTGTTGGTTCACTCCGAAATTAAAGCACCTAAATCAGGGGATGCTCTCTATCTAAAATCCATTACAATTTTGAGTAGTGGATCGGATCCAAAGATTTTAAAAAAAGATACGTCTCAAAATATCGAGGAAACCGATATTTAATTGAAAAAAAGATTCAGGACAATTATTTAATATCCGATGCTTGGAACCTTACTTGTTATGTAGAAGATATATCAAGATATGTAGTTAATAGTTTAAAAAAGTTTGTAACTTGCTTACAGTGTTTGAGCTATTTAGAGACATTTTTTAGAAACCGAAGATGTAGGGGATTTTTTTCTTTGGAATGATTTGATAAATGTCCCGACGATGAAAGGGTCATCAAATTTTGTGATTATATAGTTGATAATTATATATGTGAGGAAGCTAAATTCCGCCCAAAAATTTGGGCTTGTCTTACAAATAGCATGTATCGCTCAACCAATGCTTGTGAGTCATTTCATGCTTTATTGAAAAATAGTTTTTATTCCCCTCATCCCAATATATTTATATTTATAGAAATTTTAACCAATCTACAAAATGAAACATTTGCTAAAATTGTAACAGCAAATAAAATTAATAATGTAAAAAAATTAAAATCTTTTCCTAAAAAGAAGCAAGAATATATTTCAAATAAAATTATTCAATTAAAAGAAGGCAAGTTATCCAAATATAATTTTATTGTACAAATAAGTAATTATTATTTTCCAAAATAAGGTATAGTTAATTGTAATGAAACTGTTAGTTTTAATGTTTATTTTTAAAATAAAAATTTTTATTAACTATTTTTATATTTCTTATTTTATAAGAATACATCCTGCATTAAATTACCTTCATATTAATCCTTTAATCCCCTCTAGAAATTTTTTTGTACAACTGAGCTATCGCAAATTTTCTACCTGCTATCTTTTTGTACAACTGAGTAGTCCCCATCTTTTATTATTAGTCTGAGGTTTTTTACTTTCACCTTATTTTCGTCACGCTTTTTAAAAAATTTTTCCTAGTTTTTTTCTAACCTATCAGCAACTTTAGAGTTAGGCTCAACTGAACATCAAAGATTTTCGTGTCCCATTTTTCATATATCTCTGGCATTCCATACTGGTAGATAAACAATTCAAAATTGTTCGTTCTATTTGCCCATTTCCTCCTCTGTCGGATACCGACTTAAGGAGTCTGCTACTCGGTCTGCTACTGCATTGACTGCTGCCGAATGATATACGATATTATCTACTTCAGGAGTAGTTTTTCTACTAATATAGCTAATCGGATGTAATCTCCCATTAATCTCTTTTTGATATAAAACTCCACTTAAGAGCATACAGTAGTGGCCGCGTCCTCCAAAAAAATGATTAGTCGAACTTACAGATGAAGATGTCCATGAATGATACATCTTCATCTACCCCCCAGCTCCAAAGGATATATCCGAATTTGCGTCAAAAATTCCCTTAAAATCCATTTTTTGGCCACTCGGAACCTTTGTAAGTAATTTTTGAATACGCCAGATGAAAGAGAATTGTTTTTTCTACCTCTGTGCAAAATTTCATTCATGGACATCTTCATCTACCCCCCAGCTCCAAAGGATATATCCAAATTTGCGTCAAAATATCTCTTAAAATCCATTTTTTGGCCACTCGGAACGTTTGTAAGTAATTTTTGAATATGCCAGATAAAAGAGAATTATTTTTTCTACCTCTGTGCAAAATTTCATTCATGGACATTTTCATCTACCCCCCAGCTCCAAAGGATATATCCGAATTTGCGTCAAAATATCTCTTAAAATCCATTTTTTTGGCCACTTGGAACGTTTGTAATTAATTTTTGAATATGCCAGATAAAAGAGAATTTCATTCATGGACATTTTCATCTACCGACCAGCTCCAAAGGATATATCCGAATTTGCGTCAAAAATTCCCTTAAAATCCATTTTTTGGCTACTCGGAACGTTTGTAATTAATTTTTGAATATGCCAGATAAAAGAGAATTTCATTCATGAACATTTTCATCTACCCACCAGCTCCAAAGGATATATCCGAATTTGCGTGAAAAATTCCCTTAAAATTCATTTTTTGGCCACTCGGAACGTTTGTAAGTAATTTTTGAATATGCCAGATGAAAGAGAATTGTTTTTTCTACCTCTGTGCAAAATTTCATTCATGAACATCTTCATCTACCCACCAGCTCCAAAGGATATATCCGAATATGCGTTAAACATTCACATAAAATCCATTTTTTGGCCACTCGAAACGTTTGTAAGTAATTTTTGAATATTCCAGATGAAAGAGAATTGTTTTTTTCTACCTCTGTACAAAATTTCATTCATGGACATCTTCATCTACCCACCAGCTACAAAGGATATATCCGAATTTGCGTGAAAAATTCCCTTAAAATCCATTTTTTGGCCACTCGGAGCGTTTGTAAGTAATTTTTGAATATGCCAGATGAAAGAGAATTGTTTTTTCTACCTTTGTGCAAAATTTCATTCATGGACATCTTCATCTACCCCCCAGCTCCAAAGGATATATCCAAATTTGCGTCAAAATATCTCTTAAAATCCATTTTTTGGCCACTCGGAACGTTTGTAAGTAATTTTTGAATATGCCAGATGAAAGAGAATTATTTTTTCTACCTCTGTGCAAAATTTCATTCATGGACATTTTCATCTACCCCCCAGCTCCAAAGGATATATCCGAATTTGCGTCAAAATATCTCTTAAAATCCATTTTTTTGGCCACTTGGAACGTTTGTAATTAATTTTTGAATATGCCAGATAAAAGAGAATTTCATTCATGGACATTTTCATCTACCCACCAGCTCCAAAGGATATATCCGAATTTGCGTCAAAAATTCCCTTAAAATCCATTTTTTGGCCACTCGGAACGTTTGTAATTAATTTTTGAATATGCCAGATAAAAGAGAATTTCATTCATGGACATTTTCATCTACCCACCAGCTCCAAAGGATATATCCGAATTTGCGTGAAAAATTCCCTTAAAATCCATTTTTTGGCCACTCGGAACGTTTGTAAGTAATTTTTGAATATGCCAGATGAAAGAGAATTGTTTTTTCTACCTCTGTGCAAAATTTCATTCATGAACATCTTCATCTACCCACCAGCTCCAAAGGATATATCCGAATATGCGTTAAACATTCACATAAAATCCATTTTTTGGCCACTCGAAACGTTTGTAAGTAATTTTTGAATATTCCAGATGAAAGAGAATTGTTTTTTTCTACCTCTGTACAAAATTTCATTCATGGACATCTTCATCTACCCACCAGCTACAAAGGATATATCCGAATTTGCGTGAAAAATTCCCTTAAAATCCATTTTTTGGCCACTCGGAACGTTTGTAAGTAATTTTTGAATATGCCAGATGAAAGAGAATTGTTTTTTCTACCTTTGTGCAAAATTTCATTCATGGACATCTTCATTTACCCACCAGCTCCAATGAAATAATCAATAATATTTTTTGTTTACTATTGATTCAATGATTTTCAATGTTTTTATTATTATTGTTAAAGATTTTTATGACCTCCGACCCTTTTTAGTAATCAATAAATATTAATACATAGACTTATTAGTGTAAAGTTATAATATATTTTTAATAATAACTCCCTCGTAACTGCGGACGGAATATACAGCGGAGCGGAGTTGCAAAATCAATTTTACCGTATTGGAGCTAGGAGCCTACTTCTCACCCGTTAAGCATTTTACTTTTGTACTAATACAAACAGAGGGTCCGTTGAACAATTCGGTAATCATCAAAATCACTCATGTTTACTGCAACAGCTTCTACTGCAGCCTGCAGTTAAACGGATCACGTCGGGACCATTGTAGGCATTCGTGTCTGACGTTATCGGATACCGATCTAATATAGGTGCGGCCTTAGAGATTACTTTATTAAGATCGTTTGTTTTTTAAAATGTCTATTTTGGGCTTACATTAAGTCGCTTTCTACTTAGTTTTTTGTTTTAATAAATGGTTTCAATTTTTTTTATCGTTTTTTTTAACAAATAAAAACTGCAAGTTAAAATGCAACAAACTGAATCATTTTTTAAAATACCTTGTGGCAACACCGTACACAATAAGAGCGAATCCTCAATTCTGGTTTACAAATACTTATATAACAAATAACTCCAATATCGCTTTTGAAATGTTATTCTGGTTCACATTCACGATTTTTTAAAAATATTTTAATATTTACCGAAAATTAGCTACGAGGTGTTACTCGATCCGGATTATTATACAATATTAGTTAGTTAAAGGGTTTTTGACATATTAAAAAGTCTGTAAGATAAACGTTTGGATACATCCAACATTATTTTCTCAGCGGTCACATATAAAAATTTGCAGTTTGCACTTTATTTTGCACAAATATAACAAACAACCACAATATCCCTTTTGAACTGTTAGTCTGATTCACATGTACAATTTTTCATAAATATTTTGAATATTCAACGAAAATTACGACCAAGGTGTCATTTGATCCTGAATATTATGTAGATCATTTAATGAAAGGTTCCAAAAGGAGCCAAAAAAATAGCCATAATTAAAAGCAATAAAGCATAGAGAAAATATATCTAAAAAATAAGATGCAAGGATTGTTAAGGCCAGGCCAGCGCCAGTGACTATTCAACCATTACATCATAGAAAGGTGAAAAATACTTCAATTTTATCAGGTAAGAATATAAATATAATTTTAATAAATTAATGTTAGATGTAAATCCTGATGCATAATTGTTCCGTGTTGTGTTGCAACAGTTACTAGGATTAGCTTTAAGCTCTCTCAATATTTCCAGATCCTCTAACAGGTCCATTTTCATAAAATTATTAACTGGTATACTGTGTAACAATTTACTATTTTTGGTTGGCGAAAACTAATGGTTATTGAATTTGATGTGATGTGCGAAACGAGATTTATCTATTCTGTTCTTTAATGCGGGTATCTAAGGGTCTAGTTGTTCTGCCCACGTATGACGCAAAGCAATCAGCACAAATAAGTTTATAAATGCCACGCTTACACAATTTATTAAGTTATCTTTAGTTATTAAATAAAAAAAAAATCCTGAGATAAACAAAATTAAAGATATTTACATTCTATTTAATACACACTTATTAAAAAACTTAAGTTTTTTATTCAAAATACATCTTCCCATTCACCTACATAACTAAATAACGAACTTGATTAATATCAGAGCAACGATGACGACGATACACAAAATAGCTTTATTCGGGTTTCGTTTTTCGGACGGTTTGAGAACGATTTGCTGACTGCGCACAACTGGATGTGCAGTAGACTAAATCCAAGGACTATTTATGTACGGTTTGAAAACTGTCAACAAATGAAAAAACCCGAACGCCTTATTTTTTAATATCTGATACAAAAAGTAAATTATTTTGTACACAAACCTAAAATGTTGGATAAACTGTTCATCACTATATAGGGGTACTGTTTCTTCGGCATAATTCTCATTTTTTACTTTTTTCTGTAATAATTCGGGTAAAAAAAGATTCGCTACCATCTCCAATCCATCATCATTCGATGATGAAAAAGACGAGGATGAATCTGACGAGAATTCTGCCAATAAATCCTTAATAATATACTCAATAAATTAAAATACTAAGAATAATTTGAATTTAAAATGTACACTACAAACAACAATGACTGAGAAATGACCAAGCGCATGCGTCAATTAGTCCACGAAAAATTCTTACTTTTAACCTTGGACTGATTTGACAGTTTTCAAATCGTCCGAAAACAGTCAGAAATAAAACCCGAACACCAAACTAAAATTATAGAACGGTTCGAAAACCGTACAAGAAAAACCCGAACACAGGATTTTTTAGTGCGCAGAATCCTGACAGTTTGAAAACAGTAATCAAGTAAACCCGAACAAAGCTATTATTTTACAAAAAAATCCAGACATTGATCTAATCCAAGTAATGTCCTCGTTTAAAGTCAATTAATTGGTAGTGTCTAGTAGTCCATTGGTTGAATCAAAACCAAGTTCTTGCTCTACACTAGTCCAAATCTACAACTGGGACGACAAATACAACGATTTTAAATTCCAATGATTCTACAATCAATAATGGTAGTTATGGTGCTGAAAGAATCAACTTTAGTTTTTCTATATATTCTTTAGTTATTTCTATCTTTACTTTTTGGGATAATTTAGATAAGATTTTAATATACATTAAAAGGGAATTTTATTGTTAGAAGAATTATTATTATGTTATATTCAGATAGCGTGTGATTGGCACTATAGTGTGGATCTTCCCCAAGTCGTTGAATTAAAAAAAGTTTTTATTAAAAACAAATATGTCCATCGTAGAAACGTAATTTGGTATAAAATTAAAATGTAATTGTAATAAAAATTTAAATTATCTGTTCAAGGTTTGGCAAAAAAACTTATTTCGGCTATACTATTTGTGAGGGAACAAAATAATAAAATATTAAATAAACTAAAAACTTAATATTTCATTTGAGGCCCCAATCTATTTACCCGTTACTTTTCTTATGAAAAATTTTAAGGAAGTGGATGTGTTTAAAGCATATTAAATCAATCCGATACATTCACAAAGGTGGTACGTGCATAATAAATAAAGTAGTTATTTTTTTTATTTTAGTTTTGGCAAAGATCTAACTAACAGAATAAATTACATATTTAGAAGGGTGTTCAGCAACTCATTAGTTAGCAAATTTGTTTTCTGGGTACAAGAAATAATAAAAAAACGTTTTACAAATATTAAGTTGAACTCAACTATTTGCAGTAAGTAAATAAAGTGTTGTTTGTTTTTTCTATTATGCAATACCAATTCATTTCATTAAAGGCTCGGTACGAATTGCAATCCCGGAAGTATCAGAAAAATAAATGGGAGATGTAGTAAAATGCTGGCTTAAACATGCACCACAATGGTTGCTCAGATAATTCTCCCATTAAAGAATATAATTAATTTCAGAGTAAGCATACAGTATGTATTTCCGATAAAAAACCTAATAGGGTATTTTACAGAAGACCAATATTAAGAGATTTTTGTGCTATATGATAGTTTTTGCGTTGAAAATCTTAAATATTAATATTATCTATCGAATTAATTACAATAAATTAATACTTCTGAGAAAAAAAATTACTCTTATTAGTCACGTGATATTTTGCACCTATCAGAGCGCGTGACGTCATTCTGTGCGAAACAAATCCAATTGTGAAACTTCATTCAAGCTTTCTAACCTCAAAACCTTTAAGTATTGTATATTATGTCTAATGACGATTCCCACCTACGCAGTAACATAACCAATCATAATAGACACAGCTAACCATAAGGCAAATTATAAACAAAGTTCCAAAAATTGTTAACTACCCTAGTTAAAAATCATTTCTAACCGTCAGTTTTATAGACGAGTTGTTTCGGAAATTAACACATTTAAAAATAATCAACTTTATAAATTTATCAAAAAATAATATTGCCAATTTGAGTGATTGCAACATAGAAACAAATATTGATTTTTCAATTTCCAGTGGAAGTGACATTGGCCTTTTTGATTTGTCCCTAACTGAAGCTTTTGACAACGAATTTTGATATAAAGTCGGAACAAATCAAACGAATTTAATAAGAATATAAAAAATGAACTGAGACTTTGGGTATAGCAACATTCCAGTGTTAGTCCCCAGTACAAGGACCTCTAATTTTTTTGACACATACACATTTCATACTTTGTGAGTACTTTTTTTGCATCGAGTCCGACAAACTTTTCCTCTGCGAAAACTTTCTGCGCTCCTGCGTTTTTGAATGCCCGATTCTCGAAATTATCGATATTACGTCACTATGATTCCCCGTACAAACATATTTGATTTTTTTTAAATTGTTTATTAAAATTATTTTAAAAGTTGTGATCATGCTGCGTATGGTGTCCACCACCCTCAAAATATTGATGTGACGTCACTATGACTTCCCGTACATATAAAGTTTGATTTTTTTTATAATTGTTTCATGAAATTACGTTAAAAATTGTGGTCAACTTGTCCGACAAAAATCATGCAGCGTATAGAGTGTCCACCGCTCCGAAAATGTCGATATGACGTCATTACATCTCCCCGTACATATAATAATAAATTTAATATTTTTCTATTTGAAATAAAATACTGATTCTAAAAAAATATGTGTCCGACAAATACAATACTGCAAACTGATAAAAAATTGAAAAATTATTTAATACGAAGTAAAACATCCATATCTCAAATGTGACTGATGGGAAAACCAAATGAAAAACCCTAAGTCTATGTCACATGTTATATTATTATAAGTTATAAACTGTTTGAGATTCATGTCTATCTAGAATTATGAATTCATCCAAATTAATGTGTTAAAATTATATACATTCAAATTAATATCATACATAAATTAGGTAATTGATATTTCATTAGTAAATAAAATGTAAGTAAAAAATGTTTCCAAAAATATTCTCATATTTTGTTTCAATTTTACAAGACCAACGAAGACAAAGTCAGTACTTCTAGTCACATATTTGTAGGTTCACTCAATAAACACACGCATCGAATAAATCGAATCTTTTTAAAGTGTTATTTATCTCAAATTTTTACATAATTTTTTGCAATAAGGTGTTTTTTGTGCAATTTTTTGGGTGAATGTCCAAATTTTCGTACAAAAAGAGAGGAAATAAAACAATTTACTCCTGAAAGACTATGCCAGAAAGAAACATGGTATAAATATAACAACGTGGTCCTTCCAAATGATTATGAAGATTCTACTGTAGGATCACTTAACCTGCGATAAGGATTTTATTGTTAAAAAAATGTATTTGATAGATGAAAGATAAGACAGATTAATTATATTTGTTTTAAAGTTTATTGAATAATATATATTGCAATGATACACAAATAATGAATAAAAGAAATACTTACAAACTATACTCCTAATTTTGTAATAATATAGATCAATTATTATGGATATCAATGGTTATCTCAGAATTTGTCCAAATTAGTTATTCAACAACACATATATTTGTCTCCTGTATATTAGTATAAGATAAGAGAATATGTGTGTCTTTATAGAAATGTAATTTCTATTCTTTTCAATAGAAATAAAAGGAAATTTATGAAATAAAAATTTAAATGAACATTAAATTAATACAATAAAACATTTAAATTAAATAAAAATGACAAAAAACAATTAATAAAAGAAATGTGTGATAAAAATTTTTTAAAAATAATTTTTGGTACCAATTTCAGCTTTGAACCATCGTCAGCTGACGAAAATGCTTCTAGTACATTTCATTCTTCTATAGACTCAGCTTCATGTTTGTCATTTTTAGTACCATCTACTTCCTGGTTAGTTTATATAATAAATATTTCTTCAGAAACAATTTAAATGATTATGATGATCAGACCCCTCTTTCCCACTGGGCACTCTGGGCAAGTGCCCAGGGCCCCGTGATCGATAGGGGCCCCCTCGTCCCTGCCAGATCACTAAACGATAATTTCATTGAGAATTTTTTTAAGCATGTTGGTAACTAACTGCAGTGGAGAACGCTCCTTCTCCAAATTGAAAAGAATAAAAAATCTACTTTCTTTGTTTATTCTAACAAAATAGTGTTCTGTCAAAGTCATAGGGGCCCCATCATCCTAATATGCCCAGAGCCTCCAATAAGTTAAAGACGGCTTTGATGATGATGATGATTTAATTAGTAATTCTGATGTAGAATGATTTTTTTTATATTCCATTAAGGAATAAAAAACATATTTTTATACCTTTTTATATAAAATAAAATATCAATATAAATGAAAACAAAATTTTTCCAGATTTTTTCATTGAAATTATTTTATAATTGGAATGTTGATTTGTAAACTCTATGTCATACAGTAAAATTTATTCATAGTCAGAAAACGAGAAAAGTAACTATTCCATTGGTTTTGATTTCTCTATTTTCATTTTCTTGTCGGACTGACTATATAACTCAATATATTATTTGTCGGACAAATCGATATTTGTAATTAGAATACTATTATCTATCATTGTTATTTTTGTCCGACATGTATGTACGGGGAGATGTAATGACGTCATATCGACATTAGATAAGTTGACCACAATTTTTAACGTAATTTCATGGAACAATTTTTAAAAAATCAAACTTATATGTACGGGAAGTCATAGTGACGTCACATCGACATTTTGAGGGTGGTGGACACTCCATACGAAGCATGATTTTTGTCGGACAAGTTGACCACAATTTTTAAAATTATTTTAATAAACAATTTAAAAAAAATCAAATATGTATGTACGGGGTGTCATAGTGACGTAATATCGACAATTTCGAGAATCGGGCATTCAAAAACGTTGGAGCGCAGAAAGTTTTCGCAGAGGAAAAGTTTGCCGGACTCGACACGAAGAAAGTACTCACAAAGTATGAAATTTGTATGTGTCAAAAAAATTAGAGGTCCTTGTACATACTGGGGACAATGTTATCTTTTATGGTTTAAATGATTTTCTTAAATGTCTAAACAAATTTAATCCCAATTTACCTTTAAATTCGAAATCACTATTATAAAAAATTTAATGACAAGCAATTAGGTAATGGACCTTATTGTCACATTGGTTTTTTACGTTCATTAAAATTGCGGGTGTATAATGATAATAGTGATACATGCAATAGTGCATTATTATCTTTTAACATAGGAATTATTTCACAGCTATTTAACTCAGTTTTGGCCTATCCATTGTATGATTAAAAACAGAAAAATTGTTTAAAAACTTAGGAATATTCTGTGGTAACTCACGGTTTCACATTTAGAAGAATCAGTATATAGGATTTCATTATACTGTTGCTTTGTTATCAGTTCTCGAAATGCAGAGAGTATGATATCCTCATTAGTGGTCTCCTTGTTAAATTTACTGAGTGAAAGATTAATTGTAGGTAGGGTTTTTTTCCAAGGTGGGGTGTTGGGGAAAGGATAAGCTATAGTTAGGTTAGATTAATTTCTTAAATAAGAGGATATAGTAGCTGTGGTAAAGTTTGGATAATTGGCTTGGAAGTGAGGTTGACGTTTAACTGATATGATGACATTATAATGGAGTACACAGGATTTGAGGGATTTGAGGATACTGAAGCAGCATATGAGGAAAGAAGAAATTGCCTTCTTAGCCAGAGGGGAGGTTCATTGGCCTCACAGCAAACACTTGCGGAAGGGCTAGATCTAAATGCACCAAGGCAAAGGCGGATGGCAGTATTGTGGACAGCGTTGAGGGAGTTTAAATTTGTCTTGGAAGCAGTCATATATATGAATCTACCGTAATCTAATTTAGAACGAATTATTGACCTATAGATTTTGAGTAGAGTCGCTTCTTCCGCTCCCCTATGAAGATGGGAAAGGGTTTTTATAATGTTTAGTCTTTTTAGACGTGCACCTTTTGTTTCTTGTATATGTCGTTTCCAAGAAAGTCTGGAATCGAATATCAATCCTAGAATTTTGCACTCACTAGCAACAGGTAAAATGTTGAATCTGGAACCGTTGGCGAAACTGATACCGAAAACCGTTTACACTACCACTACACCAACACACACTTTTATATGTCTGACGCGCGTTTCGATAACCAAGTTATCTTCTTCAGAGACCGAAGGTAAACCTTCGGTGACTAGAAATTGTATCAAACGCACCCTCAACATCAAATACGGCGGCTATTACATCTTGACCATTGTTAATTGCAGTGGAAACGTGTGTTTGGAGAAGTACGAGATTATCTCTGGTAAAGCGTAGTCGACGAAAACCAGATTGTTTTATTGGGAGAATATTGTGTTTTTCAAGAAACCATAAAAGGCGTCTGTTAATCATTCTTTCAAATAATTTGCATAAAGTGCATGTAAGAGATGTAGGTCTATAAGATTGTGGGAGAGTGGGTGATTGGTTAGGCTTGAGAACGGGTATGATTATAGATTGGCTCCATTGAGCAGGGAAATAATGGGAACTCCAAATATAATTGTAAAAAATGAGAATCTTAGAAAGACTATACATTGATAATTTTTTAAGGAAGATGTAAGGTATATCATCAGGACCAGCAGCATTATTTTTACATTTAGATAAGGCAAATGTTAGTTTGTGAATAGTGAATTGGGAATTGATATGTTGACAATCTTTAGAAAGTAGTGGGTTAATGCAAGGAAGAAAAGTAACATTGTTAGAAGGGTTGTTGGTAGTATTTTTGTTTGTGAACTTCTCTTGGAAATGGTTTGCAAGAATATTGGGAATGTTATCAGTGCTAACTTCCGATGTTTTGTAGATAAGACGGGTTATTTTTATATTAGTTTTGTGACCTTGAATTTGACGGATTTTTTTCCAGAGTTGTCCTGGTTCCATGTTTTCGTTCATGGAAGAAATGTAATTCTGCCATGATAGTTTTTTGCTATGTTTGATTGGGTATTTAGCTTTAGCCTTTAGTTTTTTATAGTTTAGTAAGTTATCAGAGGTTTTGTTCTTCTGATATTTGTATAGAGCTCGTTTGGCATCATGTATTGCAGCCTTGCAGGAAGGGTTCCACCAAGGCACTGCTTTATTATTTGGTGAAAAGGTCTTTTTACCGACGTTGATTTGAGCGGATGTCAATATAGAGTCGGTGATCAGTTTTAAAAGATCATCAGGGTTTTTGTCAATTGAAAAATCTACAGAAGATAGAGGTTATCGACGGAAATTGAGAATTCGGGCCAGTTAGCTTTGTTTAAGCACCAATAGCTTTTAACAGACACAGGTTCGGTTTGGTTGTTAGAAATAATTATGGGATAATGATTACTGTCGAAAAGATTATCGGATACTTGCCATTGCCACTTGCAGACTTAGGATCACATATGCTGAGGTCAATAGCAGAGAATGTGCCTGAGGAGATATTGAAATGAGTGTTACTTCCTGTATTCAGAAAACATGAATGTGTGCAATTGAGAATTCTTTCAATTACCTTACCACGTCCAGATGTATTGATAGAGCCCCACATATTATTGAGAGCGTTAAAGTCACCTGTGATAATAAACGGATGAGGGAGTTGATAAAATAGGTCAAGAAGTTCTTCATCTTTGAGATGATGATTTGTTGGGATATGTACGGAGCATATCGTGAGCTTGTTAGGACAGTATGTCGTTATAGCGACAGCTTCTAGATCAGTTGTTAGAGGAAGAAGAGAGGAAAATAGGTCTTTAGAAGCGAATATGGATGCACCTCCGCTGGCTCTGTTGCAGTTCGTTCTAATTCGATGATATCCTTCAAAATTTTTGGGTTGGGGTATATTGGACGTTTTAAAATTAGTTTCTTGCAAACATAGAAAGTCGGGTCGATGTATAGAGATGAGATATTGTATATGTTCGAGGCGCGGATAATATCCGTCGCAGTTCCATTGTACTATATTGAATTTAAAAGACAGATTAGAAGGAATAAATTACTATAAAATGGGAAAAAATGAATAGATATAATAAGTGAAAGGAGTATTAGTAAGAGTCGATATAGTCGGAGAAGGAGTTTGTGGAATTGTTGGACGCTAGGCTTGAGATTTCAGCTGCATCCGTGGGATTTAATGATTGTTTAATCTTTTTTTGTAAGCGGGTAATGCGGTTTTTAAGCGCTCTCCAGTGTAACATCGTGTATTTGTGCAAGGTCTTCAAGAAGAGCTTTTACATTGGTGGTGAAGTTGAAGGCCTCTTGTAGAGGATAATTATTTCCAAAAGAATTTTCAAGGAATGCCAAGAGTTGTGTAGAAGATAGTGAGAAATTCGAAGGATTGTCGGTAATTAATTTATTAATAGCGTTGCGTGAGATGGAGCTTATTTTGCAGCTATCCTTGGTATCCGCTTTGGGTTTTTTCTTGGGAGTTAGTTTAGGTTTAACAAAGTCAGAGGTTGATGCGAAAGAAGGAGATTGTTCAAGGTCAAGAGTAGGTGGGTTGTTGGACACTGGTACGGGAGGAGATTCGAGGCTAGTGTCTGTGGAATGGGTTCGTTTAAAACCAGATTTGGATTGCAAATTGGTTTGAATTTGAGGTAGTTCGGTAGGAAGGATGTTGGATGTTTCTACTTGAGATTCCTCTATCGGAGAAGAGGGTAAGGAAAGTTCTTCTTGAGGGCAGCTTACGGTTTCTTTACTAGAGGAGGGAGGAGGAGGAAGGTTGCAAGATGTTTCTGGAGGATTAGGACAGGAATCAGCAGTATGTCCAGTTTTTTTACAAAGAAAACACTCAAGTTTATCAGATGAAATAAAAATTCTAAAGTTAAAAATATTTCAATCGAAGTCTGTAACTCAAAGTATTCTTTGTGGGGTATTACATAGACTGAGCGTCGGAAACTAAGAATGTGAGAGTATTCATCATCGGGAGAGCCGCAACGTATGAAGGATATGGGCGAGGCAAGTTGCAGGCCAAGTTTAATTTTAACACCAATTTTGTATATACTCGCGCTTATTCCTTGAAAATGAAATAAATATATTTCGAAAGCTTGGAAAACAAGTAAGAGTTTTCTTGAAAACATTGTCGTTTACCCCAATAATTCTGGTATTATATGTATACAGTGTGTAAAAGCCAAATGGAATAAATTTATTATTTCGGTTACTGTACATATTTATATAAAATCCCGAAACACGTCAAATTTAAATTATAACTTGACATTCTTTAACGTGAAAATGCAACCCCTACCTTCAACCCCCTTAGAATTACAGGTACAACCCCCAGTTTTTTAAATGGGAAGTATAGGCTTGTGATATATCATTTGAAAGGTATCTTTATTCTCTATTCAAAAATGTTATTGTTTTTAAATTTAATGCAAAAATTAACATAAAAAAAGTTAATATCATGTTGTTACCGAAATTCGCTACAATACAATCAAAAACTAAAATGTAATGCAAAACGTAATAAAATGTAGAACACGAAAAAGAACTATGAATGTTAATGAAGTAGATGTTCAAAATGTTCTCCGCGAACGTCTTGGCAACATCCTAATCTCAAATAAAACTGTCTTCTAACATTATTTAACATATTAGGCGTGATCGACCTAATCGCAAGCGTTATTCGTTTTTTTAAGTAATTTAAATCAGAATGTTTAGTTTTGTAGCTCTTCACATATCCCCGTAAAAAGAAATCTAATAATGTAAGATCAGGTGATCGCGCTGGCCATTCAATCGATCCTCGCCTCCCTATCCACCGATTGGGAAATATTGTATCGAGGTACTGCCGGACATTAAGTTGGTAATGTGGTGGTGCTCCATCCTGCTGAAACCATATCGTATTCGCTGGAACTTGAGGGTTACCTGGATCAGGATATAAATTTGCCAACGTTGGAATGACATCATTTTGAAGTAGTGCCAAATAATTGTTGCCATTCAAGTTGCCCTCAATAAAAAAGGGACCAATGATATTGTTCCCTCCAATCCCGGTCCAAACATTAACCTTTTGAGGGTATTGAGTGTGTTCTTCTCTCATCCAGTGAGGATTTTCCGTGGACCAGTAGCGGCAATTTTGCCGATTAGCATGACCGTTAAGTAAAAAAGTACACTCATCAGAAAACATAACGTCTTCTAATTGGATAATATTGTTATCCAACATGTCCATCATTTGCCCCCAAAAAAAAGTTCTATCAAAATCGTCTTCCATGAGCTCCTGAGTAGGTATCATCTTATACGGATGCAATTTATTTTCTTTTAATATGTTTGCTATCGATGTATGGCTAACATTGAATGTAGTGGATGCCTGTCTACTCGATGTATGTGGGTTTTCCTGAACCTCAAGCAACACATTTAATTTGAGTTCATCACTCAGTGCATTGGCAGCTGCTTTTTTTATCTGCCTTACATGACCAAACTCGCGAAACTACTTTTCTATTTTACTTATTGTTCCTTGGGATATAGGCGGTAAATTAGGAAATTTCTCATGAAATAGGCGAGTTACTTCCTGTTGTGTTCGGATGTTATCCCCGTAACCAATCATTTGTAAAACTTGTATTTTATGCATTTCCGTTAATCTAACCATTTTTCAGAATTAAATTGAACAAACTTTATACTTAAATTACAACAATGACAACTTAAATAAAACAATTTACTACTGCTTGTTAAAATAGCGTTGCCACGGAAATTCTTTAAAGTTTTTTAATGGTTACCATCTAAAAACCACATTGCTATGGTTTTTGTTCACTTTCTCATTATCAAGACCTAAACGGGAAATAAGTTTTAAGTATATTTTAGCGAATTTCGGTAACATGATATTAATTTTTTTTATGTTAATTCTTGCATTAAATTTAAAAACAATAACATTTTTAAATAGAGAATGAAGAGACCTTCAAATGATATATCACAAGCCTATACTTCCCATTTAAAAAATTGGGGGTTGTACCTGTCATTCTAAGGGGGTTGAAGGTAGGGGTTGCATTTTCACGTTAAAGAGTGTCAAGTTATAATTTAAATTTGACGTGTTTCGGGATTTTTTATAAATATGTACAGTAACCGAAATAATGAATTTATTCCATTTGGCTTTTACACACAATAAGCCGAATTTAAAAAAATGTGACATGTTCACTTTTCGCAGTATACCCACGATATATATATATATATATAAAATTTTTTTTAAACTCCAAATTAAAGTTAAAATAGTTTTTATGTTACATTTACCAAGTTGTTACAATTTTGTTTTAACTCGAACTTATTCCTTAAAAATGAAATAAACATATTTCGAAAGCTTGGAAAACAAGTAAAAGAGTTTTCTTAAAAAACATTGCCGTTTACCCCAAAAATTCTGGTTTAATACCTATTAGTCGGCAAATAACATAAATTTAATAATAAATAAATATATATATATATATATATATATATATATAAATAAAAAAATGGAGATATTGGGTTAAGCCCGCTAATGCAGCCGTAGACACGTGTTTCTGTCTCCGCAGGTGATTATATCTGCCTCCATGGCGATGTTGGAATTTCGCCGACAATCAATCGGTAATTCTAATTGAAGCCACAAATGTGCGGTTGGCCCTTCTGTTGACTCCGTTTGTGTGATTTGTATTGTTTTTTTTGGTACTATTCTCCTTAGCTATGCCGTACTGATGAAGTCTAATGAGACAGAAACACGTGTCTACGGCTGCATTAGCGGGCTTAACCCAATATCTCCATTTTTTTATTTAATTCATTCCCGCAAAAATACTACTACCATTTGTGTGTATATATATATATATTTTAATTATTAATTTGGTGAATTTTATTTTATTACAAAAAAAATAATTTTTATGTGTCCAAATTTATTTTGAGTGAATATTTTTCGGAAACATCAGAATTTGAAGTTTATGTCAAACATAGAATGTTAGGTTTTCGAAAACGTCAAAATTTGAAATTTATGTCAAACATAGGATGCTAGTTTTAATAAAAATTATGTAATGTTTTGAAAATTGTATTAGTTTTAAGTATAGACAACAAATGTAGGAGATAGTGATGAGGAAGATTCGTTGCGAGGTGATGAGAGTGTTTGACAGAGAGTGAATTGAAAAAAAAGTCAAAGATAAAAGATAATTTATTCAAGTAAAAAGGAAAAAGCAAAGTTTATTCAAATTATAAATTAGAAGAAATCAGTTAAGATTATTAAATACTAACAGCAACAAAAATTTATAAAGAAAAATTGATACATTTTACTGATTAGTTGTGTAACGGACGAAATAACTAATTAAAGACCATTTAGAATAAACAACTGGATGACAAAGGAAGAGGACAACAACTGGACGACAAAGGAAAAAAAGGACAATAACTGTATTACAAGAAAAAGAACAAAGAAGAAAACAAGAGGGAAGGACAATCGGTGTTGATCGATTCGGTCCCGGCAGGTCATAGATTAAAATGTGTAAATTTTAATCCCTTTATCTATAGACGTATTGGGTCCCGATGGTACTTAATTACCTGGAGATTTTCTTCGGGGAAATGTACCTCTTTTCGGAAATCCAATCCTCCCTCTTTTTATTGTATCTGAATGTTTAAATTAAATACTATTTCATTCATTGTTTATATTTCATCGAGTGCATTTCATATTTCAGATCAATTTGTTTGTTGTTTTAAACATTTTAAAAATGAATATAAATATTATTTTAAGTGAAAAAGGAAAACAAATGTTAGTGATAAATAACTTTAAATATAGTTTTCAAAAGTGCTTAAAAAGTGGAGAAAGGCGTTGGATATGTACAAATAAAAAGTGTAAGTCATATATACTTAGTTTGGGTGAATCGAAAGATACAACTTTGACAAAACATATTGAAGAGCATTGTCATAGCGCAAATACAGAAAAATTGAATCGCCAAATTGTAAGCTCTTCTTGCAAACGCAAGGCAGTTGAAGGCTTGTCCGAAAAACCTGCAAAAATTATTCGTCGTGTACTTCAAGAGAATCTGCCATCAACCATTACAACAAATGACGTAGCAAATATTAGAAGGTATATGTACTGCTCCCGTAGGAAAATGCAGCCGGCATTGCCAAAAAACATCGATGAAACTTTCGATATTTTAAAAAACAAAAACATTGGAACAAATATTGGTGAACCATTTATCTTATTTAGTAATAAAATAGACCAGATCGTTGTATTTTCATGCAAGTCAAATATTGAATTTTTGGGAAAAGTTAATCGAATTTATTTAGACGGCACATTTAATTATTGTCCACAATTTTTTTGCCAATTCTTTACTATACATGGATATTTTAATGGACACTACATTCCCTTAGTGTTTTCATTGTTGCCTAATAAATGTAGTTCAACTTATCAAAAATTATTTAATATTCTCGAAGATATCGCTTTAAAACACTCTACTAGCTTACATATCACTGAGGCAGTTATAGATTTTGAAATAGGTATTCAAACTGCTATTCAAAAAGTTTAGCCAAAAACCCATGTTATTGGCTGTCGATTTCACCTTGCACAGTCATGGTATAAAAAAATACAAAAATGTGGTTTAATATCAATGTACAGCGAGGAATCTTCTGAAGTTGGTAGATGGCTAAGGATGACCTTTGCTTTAACGTATTTACCTCCTAGGGAAGTGAGTGATTGTTTTATTTTTGATTTGCTTTCAATAGCACCAGACCAGGAAAACATAAAAAAATATTGCGATTTTTTAATTGAAAATTATATATCTGAAGAATCTTTATTTCCTCCATCCCTTTGGGCAAAAAATTCAGCGGATCTTACTCGCACTACGAACGCCTGTGAATCCTTTCATAGCCATTTTAATAATTCTTTTTATAAAGCCCACCCGAATATATTTGTTTTTATTGAAAAACTAAAAGAATTTCAAATGGAGACCTATATTAAAATGCAAAGTACACACATTATGTATAAAACGCGAAATAATAAAATAAAAAATCGCGAAAATTTCATAGCAAAAAAAATTGACGAATATGAAAAAGGAAAAATAAGTCGATTTTTTTTCATTAAATGTATCTCATTTTATTGTTCTACTAATAATTAATTGTATATGTATATATATGACATATCTTATGTATATATGTTTCTATTTTATTTTTTCCTTTTTTTTAAATCCTAAAATGTATAGCTTTACAATAATATTTCAATGTAATAAATATATCAAATTTTTAAATTAGTTTTATTACCTGTTTTTCATTTGGTTTACCAACAAGTAGCTGGGACCGAATCCATACATTATTATTCAGGTAAGACAAAATTTCGGGACCCAATAAGCACGTTATTTTTGAACTACCTGCTACTTGGGACCCAATAAGCATATGCCCAGGACAATAAGTGGTAGATAAGGTTAGTTAAGTTAATTAAGGTAGTTTATATATATATATATATATATATATATTGTGAAGGTATGTTTCAGGGTGAAATCAAAATTTATTTTAGTTTAATTATTAATTTCGGAGAAATGTCAAAATTTGAAGGAAATGTCAAACTTATTTTTTATTAGTTTAGATTAAAACAAAACGTGTATTAGGTTCAGGATAGTTAAGAAGTGTAAGTTATAGTGATGAAGAAGTTGGGTTGCCAGGAGAGAGAAGATTGACAGTTAGTTTTGAAAAAAGTAAAAAAAAAGGATAATTTAAAAGAGAAATTAAGTTGAATAGAAAAAGTTTTGAAAGATATTATAAAAAAAGTGAGGCAGTTATAGAAGATTATCAAAGTAGATGAGCAGCAGCCAGTAGTAGTGTGGTGATTTTTGCAGACAGAGTTTTTGACGTTTGGAGAAGAGATTAAAAGTTGGACATTTTTGAGAAAAATTTGGAGATAGTGTATTAAATAGTCAGAGCGTTAAAAAGATCATTTAAATAAGTAATTCAAACCAGTATTAAAAATAAAAAGAATAAAAACAAGAAACAAGCTATAAACCAATAACTGAAGAATAGAATTTATAAGTAACTGTTTAGTGGTGAACAGAGAAACTAGTTAATATTGTATAGAAAGAAAACAACTGGAGGACAAGGAAGTTAAATTGATTGAAGTGAAGGAAGATCGTTAAAGAAGAAAAAATACAGTAAATGGACACTGCGGTAGTTAAGGTTAGTTAAGTAATTAGTTAAGAATAGATAAGGTAGATAGGTAGTAAATAGGAATTAGTTAGGCATCAGTTAACTTAGATAAAATTTCATTTGGTTAATTATTCAAAATTCAATTCAATAAAAAAAAATTTAAAATAAATTTTGTTTAAACCCTACCCTTATTAATTAAAGAAAATTTCTAAATTTAAACTTAAAATTAAAATTTGGTATTGAGTAAATTATCTCTCTCTCTCTCTCTCTCTATATATATATATATATATATAATATATATATATATATATATATATATATATTATAATATATATATATATATATACATATATATATTAAACCAGAATTTTTGGGGTAAACGGCAAAGTTTTTAAGAAAACTCTTTTACTTGTTTTCTTAAAAAACTTTGCCGTTTACCCCAAAAATTCTGGTTTAATACCTATTAGTCGGCAAATAACATACATTTAATTATATATAAATATATAAATATATATATATATATATATATATATATATATATAGATATATATATATATATATATACATATATATAATCAAACCAGAATTTTTGGGGTAAACGGCAATGTTTTTTAAGAAAACTCTTTTACTTGTTTTCCAAGCTTTCGAAATACATTTATTTCATTTTCATTATATATATATATATATGTAAAGATAAAATAACTCATTGGTTAATACTCTATTAGTTATCAACCGTATGATATGAAAAAACAAGAATGTATTAATGTATTGTGTCTCAATGATGAAACTGTTTTTAATTATTTATCTATAATTCTAACCCTGTAAGTTAAAACATCCTTGTAGTTCTTTTCATATTAATTGTTTGTTTTCAATAAATTTAAGGCACTCCTGATGAAGCCAATAGCCAGTTTGCGAAATGAGTTGACTAGGAAATAGTTTTGTTTTATTCATAATCGAAAAACCTGATATTTCATACATTCTTATATATACTGTCAGTTTCTGACAAACGAATCATGACCAACTTACAATAATTATTGGTAAACGTTAAAATATATACCAAATGAAAAAATAAAAATATCTAGAAAACTGATAACTTTAAGTATAGGAAGTACTTCATAAAATTTGAAGTATGATATTAGTACTTTTCAATAGTGATATAAAATACAGGGTGTTCTATTTAAAATTACCAAGAAAAAAATGTACTTGCATTTTGACTTACCCTGTATTTGATTTAACAAATATTATGAAAACGAATGTTTTATAATTTTTAACAACTATTAAAAAAACTATGGTTGCAATAGATCAATGCTCCTATACTCCTTTTTGATTATGCAGGGAGTTAAACTTGATATGATTTTCAGGTAAAATTGGTTATAACTTTTTAAATACCCGGTATAACATAATAAAACTTTACATTGTTGTGATGTGGAAGTGATGCAGATTTCGAATTTAAAATAAAATACAGGGTGTTCCATTAAAAAAAAAACAGTTTGGTGTACCACCATCTTACGGAACAACCTGTAAGATTGTAACTAATTTTAAAATGTGGAGTTTAAAGTTGCCTACAATTTTCGTCAATAACTTTTTTTTGTATTTTTTACTATAACAGATCTACTGAGCTTCCTCACACTAATCAATCACCCTATAGAAATGTATGTTCTTTAATGTATGTATTTTTATATTTATTAAAAGGAAAAGAAAATTCATTTTGTATTATAAACCATGTTACTTATTTAACAAGTTTGAAACCGATCCTATTGAATTTGTAATAGAGTAATTTATTCCCTATCTGGCTTGCTGCCAATTTTTGTGCAACGTGTATATGCCTTAAGGATGGGTGTACAAAATGTTTATTTAAAAAAAAACATTAAACTATAAAAAACCTAACAAATATTCGTATAAAAAAGCGTTATTTAATAAATAACACATAATGATTGCTTACATCTAACCTCGCTCTCTAGACTCAAAGTATTAAGTAAAAATGCAAAGATACAAAATAATTTTTTAGGTAAGAAATATATGCGGAAATTACAAGCGAGTACGCAGCTTTTTCTGTAGAGGGGGCAGTTTCCATTGGGGGAGTTGAGGTAAAACGAAAAAAGTGTTATAAAAACACATTATAAAGTAAGTATTAATATTATTATCACAAGACTTATGCATTTATCCAGCATCTGCTGGTAATATTTACCTATACCTGGCGTAAACGCTAATGGAACTCAGCTCAATAATTACATGCTTAAAAACAGTGGCATGCATTACAAATTGTTGATTTTTACAAATAAATAAAAGTGTTTTTATGAAGACTGAGTTTTTTAAGACTGTCTTCAAGCCTTCTGCGGATGAGTCCAGTATCTAATAACATGAACGGTACTTCTTCCTTTTACCGCATGCCACATCTATCCTACTTCTATATCAAGATCGGTGTACTTTGCTTTGTTTTCATTATATTTATCGAACATATTGTTATTGTTTGGATTTGAAACATCGGCTACCAGCACCGATTAGCTTTTTTATCCACCACTACTGTCGGGTCGATTATTTGTCACCTGTCTATCGGTGATAATGGACCTATCGTAGATGTCTAAAATGTACATTCTCGAGCACTGACTGTGGGTTGTACTTATAATATGGTATAAAATTATTCAGCAGTCCAAATTTGTTTGCCAGTTTCGGGTGGATAATAAGGACATAAAGCAGTTCTAAAAATCACTACTTATCCGTATCCGTATCGTAATGCGCATGTGCAGAAGCAAGACGTGGGTTTCGTTACGTTACGTGAAATGTATCAATCCGTCACACGTACCGAACGTATCGTATTGCATTACTGTGTTCGTGATCGCTCCTATAACAAATTTGTTAAGTCTGGTAATTTCTGTATCTGCTTGTTGTGTAGATTTATTATTTCACATAGAGCTTTTCCTCCCTACTTACTTTCTCGGAAGTGTTATTTTAAGCACCGACGATATTGGATGGTTATATCTGTGGTTGGTCACTATAGTCCTTATCTTACTTACCTCACTGGAAAACCTTTGGGCATATCCAGAAGATGTTACATTTGTTGCTGATTTGAAGCTAAAGTTTTGATGTTATCCATATAAAGGAGATGCAAAACGGAGTAGTTGGCATTTCTGTTTACTTTAAGATAAACTATTATAATAATAATTATTTTTATTATTATACTTAGCCATATGGCTCACACTCCCTCTAAAGGAGGACTATTATTTGTCTCAGATATCTTGGGTCTCGAACGGATAAATCTTTGATAGGATGTTGTTAATTTTATTATTAGTCTGTGTGTAGCCTGCTTCGCTTGTATCCCCTGCGTCTCAACGTGCGCAAAGTTAGCTGTCGTAAGTCGTAACTGACTTGTGAAGCAATACGTATACGAAAACCAACGCCATCGGCTTTAAAAATTTGTAGAAGGTTCTACAGGTTGGTTAAACATACACAGGTAGTTTTTTATTTAGTTCTTCAAAAAAAAAAACAATTTTTAGCAAAAAAAATAACGACAAATCACAGAAGTCTCTGTAATGCGATTAGCCGTTTTTTTTTGGAACTTGAGGTTTTATTATAATTTTGATCCTTTCAATACGTTTTATCTACTGTACGTTTGATTTTCCGGGGGGATTTTAATTATATACAATTAGTACATAATAATAAAGTATTTATTTTTGAACAAATGTAACCATGCATTAAATATTTATAGTTGTAGAAATTGCATTGGTTTTTTGTTTGTTTTATTAACACAATTGCACAACCTTTCGAAACGGTATGTTAATCAATATTTCTCAAAACAAATCTGTTTATATTCAATGTAACCAGAAAAAAAAACTATAAATAAAACCTAAATATTTTACCAAAGGTAAATATTAAATAAAGACAACAGTCATGAAAATACTAACAAAATTCATGCCGCTGGGCTTTAAATAGTTTTCCAAATTCACTTATGATTTTATAGAATTTTTTATAAAAAATGTTATTTATAATATTATAGTCCCAACAAAAGCTCTAGACAAAAAAACAGTCAAAATAATTATTCCCCCAACACCAACTACTAATCACTGCAGTTTTTTTGTGTAATCCTATTTCGCTACGTTTTTAGTTTTCGAAGCGAATCTATAATAAAGTTTTCCCATAATTACACTTACACCCCAAATGCACCCCAAGTGCAAAGTGGTCTAATTGCTTATACGGCCGAACCATGGTCGAAGAGCTAGTAATACACGATGCATGTTTGATGCACCTTAAAAATCTGTGTAAAAAATAGTATCTACTAGATAGATGAGCAGGTAAGCAAGTGTTGGATGCACCATGTACTGAAATTGAAAATTAAGATCACACAAAATATAAATATTAATAAGGCAGACACATTTGATGGGGTTAACATTAATAAAAAATAAAGTGTTTAATTCACTCTGAGATTACAGTGTGTTAATTACATATAATAAAAACTAATTACAAAAAGGCAGTGACAACACCGATTAGAAATATTTGTGAAGATTGTTCAGTAATTTCAGGTTTGTTCCAACAGACTTGAAAACCGTACATTGTATCGTCCAGTACATACGAAGAGAGAAAAAAGCGTTCCAACTGACTTGTGACGGTACAATAAGCGGTACACAATTCTGTTCCAGCAGAAAAAATCGAGAACCAGTTCATGTACAATAATTTTAGTACAGAGATTAGGACATGAATTGTATACTAACAGGCGCTTTAGTACCCAAGTATTTCTATTGCATTTTATGTATCTTCAACTAATCGGTAAATGAAACATTGTATTGGACTAATTAGCTGTGTGAATTTTTTGAATATACAGGGTGTTTCAAAAAAAGGTAACACCGTCTCTAGGATAGGGGTTACTTAAAAAGCAAAATCTATGCTACTCAGCCAACATCCTTAGAAGATTTGCGACAAAGAATTGTGAATGAGTGCGAGTGCCATCAAATTACTCCTCAAATATTGCAAAATGTCCGGCAACGTTTTCAGCAAAATCTTTATTATTGCATGGAAAGTACTGGTGATCATTTTCAACATTTACTCGGCTGACACGTCAGTTCATTTTTTAACAACTTTGCTGCTATGTATTGTTCTCCTCTTACGATGATGTATTTAAACTTTAAATCAATATCTCCAAAACTACTGAATTGAAGTACATGAATTTTACATCATTGTAAAGGGAGTTGAAAGACCTTTTAAATGATGGATCATTCGACCCTCCTTTCCATTTAAGATTTTATGGTGCCACCCCTGCTTAGGGGGCTGCAAATGTTAATGTGATTTTACGCCAATTTTGTGTCCCCCTCGATAACAAAATCGACGGGTCCCAACGTTTTTTTTTTTAAAGGAATCATCTGCCAGTAAATGCATCGGTTTCGTTTTCGGTGCGCCACCCATACCAAAACAAACAATTCTAGTAACAAAATTCTATAATTGTTTAAGATATAATAATTCTTTTATTTCGTGATAATAATACATGATATTATATTTTGACAACAATAATAGTACTTATCACAAAAAAGGACTGAAAACAACTTTAATTTACAATGTAAATCAGCTGATCTAAGTTTTAGCCTTAGAAAAAGCAGTATCTGTTATTCAAAATTAACAAGGTAAAAAAAAACAATAAAAAAAATTGATACATTATATAGGTACATTCAACTGAAAGAGAAATGCAATTAACTTTATGTTAATTTGAGGCTTGGCGATTCATGAGATAATTTTAAGTATTATTTTAAAATTTAAATTTGACACAAGTTTAAAAGAGGAAGGTATACTATTATATGTATTATAAATATTAAAACTGAAAGATCGGCTATATAAGGCAGTACTGTGAGGTGGCGGTGATATTAGCCCTTTATATCGTAAATTCAAATTATGCACATCTGTTTTAAATTTAATTTTATTAGGTATACAGATATGGAGAGGTTTTAGTACTAATTATTTTGTGAAATTGTGAATTGAAGTACATGAATTTTACATCATTGTAAAGGGAGTTGAAAGACCTTTTAAATGATGGATCATTCGACCCCCCTTCCCATTTAAGATTTTAGGGATGGTGCCACCCCCGCTTAGGGGGCTGCAAATGTTAATGTGATTTTATTCCAATTTTGTGTCCCCCTCGATAAAAAATCGACGGGTCCAACCCTTTTTGTTTTAAAGGAATCATCTGCCAGTAAATGCATCTGTTTCGTTTTCGGTGCGCCACCCTGTATATGTATTTTTATATTTTGCACTTATAAAAATCTTCATTATAAAACGCATTTGCGTATCGTAATGTAACTTTTACGCACGCAAATTTTTGTTTTAAATGGTTGGCGACATAAGTGAAGTATCTAATGACAAGACTATTGACAATAACATTTGGGGCTAATAGCAATTTATTAATTTTATATTGTTCTTTAAAAAATTAAATGTGAATATGAATATAATATTTTACTTATTATAATATATTATTATTGGTGTATAATTCATTTTAAAATATTTTAAAACATTAACATTTGATAATTTAAATGTCAAAACTGTCAAATGTTATAAATTACACAGTGCTACCGACATACTTTTTAAAATCAAAATTTTCGTAATTAACATACAAATAATAAATTAATTTAAAAAATGATAAAATATAAAAAATATTATAAACAACTTATTTCATATGGCTGTTGTGATAACAGAAAGCCATATGAAATATTTAATATACTATTAAATTGTTTTAATAACATACGTAGCAGAAAAATTGTAAAAACTGTGGTTTATTTTGTATTCTAAATTTGCATGAAAGATTTCCGCAAAGAAATGGACTGGTGAGAAGTTAGCGCCAATTTCCAGCTGCCGTTTTCAGTCTAGCCGCAAAATGACCATTGGCGTCGTATGTATATATTTAGTATATAGTAATAAAGGAAACCTGATTAAATGAAATCTTAAAATTTTGTGTTAAAAGTTTTAATAAAGAAAGGTTTCTGAACTAAAAATTTACATAAAGCCATCTGTGAGACGAAGTGAGAAAAGCGGAGAAAAGTTAATGACGAAAGTACTAAAATGTATATTAGAGTCCTTAGAAATAATTTAGCCAACTTAATATTTTCACCATAACTTCATCTTGTTCTTAAAAACCTCCTCCATGAATTTTATGGAATCGCAAGCCGTCTAAGGGGTAGAATGGGGTCAATAAAATGGAGAAATTTTGAAAAACATAGATGAGTCCCTAGAAAATATTTAGCAAACTTAATATTTTCACCATAACTTCATCTTATTCTTAAAAACCTCCTCCATGAATTTTATGGAATCGCAAGTTGAAAAAAATACCATAAATGGGAAAAAGAAATTGTTCACGTCCTTCAAAAATATGCCTATAATTGTGGAGTATTTATTTTATATTTTTTCTCACAGTTAAAAAATGACAAAAACTTACAACAACAAATTGATATTGATGCATACAGAGAAATGTTGTTACTGAAAACCAGCATACAATTAAATTCAATTTGTTTCTATTGTGGGCAGAGTAGTAAGGATGATGATTTCATTTGCAAGTTGTGTCTCAGGTCAACACATACAAAATGCTTACTTACGGTTTCTAAAATAAATTGTAATATTAGCAGTAGAAATTAAATAAAAAATGGCATTTGTGAGCTTTGTAGATTGTATTGATTTAAAACCAATCATGTTTATATTTGCAACAAACAATGCTAATTTACAAGCAATGTTAATTATTTCTATATAGTATTTATATTATTGCTATATTGTGATATTTTATTACACATATTATATTAAAAAGGTTTCCTTTATATATGTTTTGTAAATATTTATTTTATATATATTATTTAATATAATAAATTGTTAGATTTTAAATTTCTATAGATTAAAAGGCTGTGTTTTATTTAATTTTTTTTTATTTTACAAAATATACTTTTTTTATAACATTTTGTATTTTATGTATTTTTAAAAAATAATTTTCGTTTATTTATAAAAATTATTTGTGACAGTTCCAAAATTTGCCACCCACTCTACCACTTAGAGGGCTTGCGATTCCATAAAATTCAAACAGGAGATTCTTAAGAATAAGATAAAGTTATGGTGAAAATATTAAGTTGGCTAAATATTTTCTAGAGACTCTTTCAAAATTTCTCCAATTTATTGAATCCTCTACCCCTTAGACGGCTTGCGATTCCATAAAATTCATGAAAATTCTTCAGAATAAGATGAAATTATGGTAAAAATATTAATTTGGCTAAATATTTCGTAGGGACTCTACTCTGTTTTTCGAAATTTCTCCAGTTTAATTACCCCACTCTACCCCTCAGATTGCTTGCGATTTCATAATATTCATGGAGGAGGTTTTTAAGAATAAGATGAAGGTATTTTAAATGGCTAAATATTTCCTAGGGACTCCTATCTATGTTTTTCAAAATTTCCCCTTTTTATTGACCCCACTCTACCCGTTAGACGGCTTGCGATTCCATAAAATTCATGGAGGATATTCTTAAGAATAAGATGAAGTTATGGTAAAAATATAAGTTGGCTAAATATTTCCTAGGGACTCTAATCTATGTTTTCCAAAATTTCTCTAGTATAATTACCCCACTCTACCCCTAAGACGGGTTGCGATTCCATAATATTCATGGAGGAGGTTTTTAAGAATAAGATGAAGTTATGGTGAAAATATTAAGTTTGCTAAATATTTTCTAGGGACTCATGTATGTTTTTCAAAATTTCTCCATTTTATTGACCCCACTCTACCCCTTAGACGGCTTGCGATTCCATAAAATTCATGGAGGAGGTTTTTAAGAACAAGATGAAGTTATGGTGAAAATATTAAGTTGGCTAAATTATTCCTAAGGACTCTAATATACATTTGAGTACTTTCGTCATTTACCTTTTCTCCGCTTTTCTCACTTCGTCTCACAGATGGCTTTTTGTAAATTTTTAGTTCAGAAACCTTTCTTTATTAAAACTTTTAACACAAAATTATAGGAATATTTCATTTAATCAATTTTTCTTTATTTTTATATATTAAATATATACATTCGACGCCACTGGTCATTTGGCGGCCAGACTGAAAACGGCTGCTAGAAATTGGCCGCTAACTTCGCACTAGTAAGAAAGGTAGTAAAAGAAATGGCAAAAAATCTACCTGTTTACAAATAATGATATAGTCCGAATAATACCTGTGAGTATTTTTTTTATTTAATTAGTCTATCTACAGTAAAGAATCTGTTTATTTGCTTATTTTTCTCATCTTATGATGTATAAATTTTAAATATGCGTTTCTTTAGAATATGTTATATATATATGTCGGCGTCAAACACTGAAATCCGTCATTCCCTGAAATGCCTAGGCAATACATGAATTGCCGGCAAACAGTGTAATGGCCCTATCATTACACTGTTTGCCTAAGTAATTTAGTCATTCCCTGTAATGACTAGGTAAACGCCGTAATTTATTTATAAACGTGCTTTACGTCTTTTGCCTACTTTAGTCAAACATTGTATCGGCACTATTGTTTTTATTGCATGTTATTGTCTATTATCAAGGCTTAAAAGTGATGGCATCGCTTTTGAACGCTTTTATCAAGCACTGGACGATTACTATAGTGATGATAAGAAAAAAAACCTTGGAATACAGAGGAATTGAAGGCGGTAAGTTAATTTTAAAATCATTTTTAAACCCTAACCTCTAAATTGCATGATGCATCAGCCGCTAACTATTTACATTGTTGTCATGTTTAGTACATTTTAGCTAATTCTTTGATACTTATTATGTACTCAATAATAAAATGAATTAATATAAAAATTTTTAACTTAAAAAATATAGTAAAATTAGGTATATTATTGCACAAAAATATAAAGTAGATATTTTTTTATAAAAAAGTAATAGTAATAGGTACAAAATTTTGAAATGTTGTAATTTTTGTCTTTTGCTAATTTCATGTCAAATTCAAATTTTTCCTATTTAGCTTAAAATAAAGCTGTTACAATATAAAATTTGAACTTATATAAGGATAAAGATTTTTAAACTTTAGTTAGTAATATAGAATAACGTGTGTCCCACAAATAAGGATAAAAATACTTTTTTTGAATGGGTTTCATTTAGCTTGCGCGTAAAAGTTAAGATAGAAATGTGAGTTAGGTATTTTATCCTATGACAACTATTTACCGCTCTATAGCTTCTTAAAGTCGAAAAAAATTTTTTTTCAACTGTCTCTAATTCAAAAACTACTTGATTAAAGTATAACATTTGATACTAAGCTCCAAAATGCGCAACTTTGCTGAATTTAAACTACTCATCTATGTCTAACCGTTTGCGAAATCCCCATGCTGCTGGCCCTCGAAAACGGGACACCCTGTATACCTATACCCCACTATATGGCTATTTTTTAAAATATTGCCTTTATTATTATTTAAAAGTGCACTTAATTATTCTCCGTTCGAAATTTGATTAAACTCCAAAAGATGGTTTAAAAATTTTGTTTGATAAAAAATTTGGCAACTATGTACTTATTTCAGTGATTGCCTATAATCGACAAACGCTGAAAATGGTTATTACGACGTTTTCCTAAATGATTTCAGGTATTTCAGGGAATGACTAAATTACTTGGGCAAACAGCGTAATTATAGGGCCATTACACTGTTTGCCGGCAATTCATGAATTGCCTAGGTATTTCAGGGAATGACGGATTTCAGTGTTTGACGCCGACATATATATATATGTTATAAATGGCGAAAAATAACACTAAAAACCATCATACCACTCTAGAATAACAATTATAATAGACCAATAAAGGTATGGAGGTATATGTCAGTAAATCAAAAAAACTGCTTGTTGGAACAATCCTGAATCAGGCGAAAATTAGAAATGAATTTTAATTTTAACACCGATTACCGGCGTCTACGCTCTGAGCTCTCATTGGCTGTTGGTCATGTGCTCTTGTACATCCATACTGACAAAGCATTTTCAAATTCCATTTTGGAGTAAATTTATTTTGATAAAAAATTTATTTTTAATCACTTAAGATAGTAAACTAGTACAATAATAATATTAACGAAAGAAATTGAATGTTTATTTAATAAATACTTAAAAATAATGGCTGCTTGGCTTGGCATTAAAAATCCTAAGATTAGTGTAAGAGAAGTTTTAGTAATTTATTATGGTTATAAAAATATAGGTAATACGAGTAGAATTAATTAAGAATTAAACTTAATTTTTAATTTTCGCCCCATTTTTCACTGAATTATCACAAACATTTCTGGATCATCATAAATCCGGTAATGGGTGTTCTCTCTCACGTCAACGACTACGCGCAGTCTATCTCTGTTAAAATAATTATTTATTTTCATGTTTTAGATAATTAAACCCCAAAAAAAGTCTGTCTTTTTGTTATGATTTTTTATTATATGTAATTATTAAGACACTGTTAAAATGTCAGAATGAATCAAACACTTCATTTTGTAGTAAAAAAATTAAATGTTAACCCCCTAAAAATTTTTGTGTTTTATATGATTTTAAATAATTTTTTGCTCGTTGGCATCTGAAACAAGAAACATGTGTTACTAGCTTTTTGTAAATTTTTAACACAGAATAAGTGATATCTATAATTTGTTTAAATACCTAGATACCAAATAGTAAAAAACGAAATAACCTTTATTTCTTTATTATTTTTAAGATTTAAAAGTATTTTATTTACATAATTATAAATTTTTATACTGAAAATATATTTTAAATAATTAAAAATACGGCACCTTTTGTACTTTTTTATTGGGAATTTTGTGTAATTCTGATTATAGTTATATAATTTTTAAGATCTTACGTCCTTAACAAGGTAAGTAAGCAAAGAAAAGTAACAAATGATTAAGTAATAAATGTGTTCATTTGTAGACAATAATCAAAACCACTACCTACGTAAGAAGTCTAAATATTAGTCACGTTGCATGTATAAAATGGGGTGTACATGCATTTGCATTATAATCAAGATAGGTATATTATAAAAGAATTGGAACCATAACAGCGGGAAACAGAAGTTGGGGTAAACTATAGTCAATCTCTCTGACCCCAATATCTATAAACGAAACAACACATCTGTCTAGTCTGTAGATACAAATAAATGAAAGATATGAAACAGTAAATTAGAATAATTTAAATTAAAATATGAGGCATGTAGGTTTTTGGTAATAGTCGGAGAATTAGTGTGAAGTCTAAAAATTAATATATTGATTACGATCAAAAAACATTATCAACAATGTTGACAATTACCAATCAAAAATGAAATGAATCCTACGTTAAAGAAACATATGATAGATACGACATAAGCATTATTGTCTGGAACAGTACTTAAAGCGTAAATAGCGTGGGCATATCAAATTACTAAGTATGTAAATAAAAGCAGTTGCAAATGGTCTAGTTTTTAACATGATAGAATGAAGTAACTTCCTACTATATGCTCACATGAATATAAATTTGGGTTATTTATAGATGCCGCAGCTATTTTCGTAAAAGGCATAACAAATCGTGTATATTTAGGGGAATTTTGAAAATACACATTTACCTCAGCCAACAAAACTATTATAAGTAACTAAAATTTCATTTTTTGAAACCAATATATTATTAATGTCTTCTTACTTTAAATTTTGTATATTAAAAGTCATCTTTTAACAGTAGGTATTTTGTATTGTAATCAATAATTTAATAAAAAATTAAACTCACCAAAATCTGACAAATTAAACATGTGGGTAGTCACAACCGTTTCAAAATAACCTAACAAATTAAACTGAAATACTACGATAAAGACAAAATAAAAACAAACGAAAAGAAAAAAAGAAAAAAAAAACCAAAACTACTACAACTTCCACCGAGTTCGATTTCGTACTACTGACGACTCGGAATATCAGACTTGGAACAGCTCTGCTCTGTCCGGAACTGTCTGTCGATTGTGAGGGAATATACACAGCACATGCGTCAGCTAGACAACAGAGGATTGTTAGTTTTTATTAGTTTAATTACATACGTATTTAATAGTGAACGATTATTATATAAATAACATGTATAATCTTCCGTTTTGTAAAAATTTAAAAAAATATACTCTGCACAAAATTAAGAATATCTGCATGTGCTTGGTGAAGTTAGTTTATAGGTATATTTGACAATGTTATTTTATTCTAATGTTATAGGGTGTCCCAATTTAAATTTCAATCAATATTTACTTTTTATTCTTCATTATTATTACTTTTTGGGTATATCGGTTATATTTATATTTAATTTACTCGTATCTAAAATATTTTTTGTGCAATGTACCTGTTAATAGTGTTATTGATTTGATATTTTCTGTAGATAGCAAAATCGTGATGCTATTTTAAGGTCGTGCGGAATCGAAGTAATCTTTAGACCAGCCACCACGCCTACCACAGCAGTGATACCAATAAAGAGGGGAATATATCAAGTACATTCGCATAGCCCATTATGGTTCTGCTTGGCCTTAAACCTCCTCTCAAAACGATTGAACAGAACTGGAATATGATACAGCCTAAAACAAGACCAACCAAATTATGTAATATCACACCAGCCTTATATGTATGATCTTAAACGTTATGCTCGCTCCTATGAAAACCTTATGAACCTTTATCAGCATAAAGTTTGGTTTGAACAAATCTAGAGTTAACCTGAATAAGGAAAAATTTTATGTCAGAGGAGTTGCACTGGAATCATGAAAGCTAATGGAAGCCATGCAAGAAAATGAAGTTTACAAATACTTGGGCTAGGAGCAAGCAAACAACTTAAACCATTTAGACATTAAAGGGGCTTTAAAAAATAATATGAATAGAGTAAGAAATGCATGTCTTACTGAGCTTATTAGTAAAAACCTATTCAAAATTATCAACTATTAAGACTTTTTCTTTTGGTATAATACCATGGACAGTATCAGACTTTTTGAGAAAAAACAGAGTAGAAATAACACAATTTATATAAAAAATAATTTGCAGCACAAACATATAAACTTACTGAGAAAATATGTCCATGAAAAGAAACAAACGACAGAACTATACCACTCAATATGCTTGCCGGATCTTAACTACACTTCAATTAACTTGACAGATCAAATATAGAAGTATAGCGAAGTAAGCCAGCCAACGGGAGACATCCTCTGGATATCAACCAAATATGTCGATAAGAAAGTGTCACACACCTGACTGTGGAATGGGGAGTTTTTACTGTACATCCACTACCACAAAAGTCGGAAATCCTAGGAAGCTTATGAAGTGAACAATTGAGATCAATTAATTCATTATAAGCTCCTATTTTAAAATCACATAAATTGCGGCAGATTTAACAACTTAAAGATTCACCCTTGATCGAGCATTTTTTCAATAATATCTTGAATATTTCACAACGTATTTCTGACCAGCACCGAAAAATTTTTAAAAACGATTTTCTACCTGGGCAGATAGTTGAACAAATACGAATTGAAGTACTTATTGAGCTCCATGCAAGAGAAAATATAATATAATCTATCATACAAATGATATTCTAGATTATATACGACTTAATGATCACACTAGCGATAAAAACGAAAACCTAAATAGTGACAATAACACACAAGATGACGTATACGAAAATACTGTTACCGAAATCTCTAAAGCAATAATAGACTTTGATGGCACCCAACCAACAATATGCAGTTTTTAATTCACTTTTAAAGGTTCATACTATGGACTGCCAATCACTAAAAGATATTATTGCCCTTTTATACGGTGGTTAGGTAGCAGTGGTCTGAAGTCAAAACCAACAAGTTCGGTTTCCAAACAGAAAATTGTATCGAAAAGCAGAAGCAAGATAAACCAAGTTGGCAATAGCGGCTTGAAAAGTTAATTAAAGACATTAGGAAGGAATGGGGCAAAGTAGCAAAATAATTTATAAAACAAGAATGAAAAGCTGTTTTATAGACAACTTAGTAACGCAGGCACAAACTACTGCAGTTATTCCTAATAACCTTATTCAAAGTCTGCAAGATCTACCGTTCCAGCTGTCATCCTCAATACAACACGACGCATGATAAGACATTTTTTTTCATTAATGGGATTTCTTTGACTCAGCCTAGAACCCATTTAATAAAATAAGAATAATACATTAAAATAATAAATAATAATACCAAGTTAGGAGACTTCTTTATAAACAAATCACTGAAGCATAATGTTTGACAGCAGTAAACTAGAAGTTGAAGCATAGTCAGTTGAATTAACTGAAACTAAAGAAGTCCTGTTTAATTTATTTAGAGATGAGCTTGGATCCATCGCTACAGAAGAATGTGCATTTAGAGTTGGAAATTGCTTTATTTGAAAAGTTTGCGGATATGTGACCAGATTGTTTACAAGCGAAACATTTTGTTCTGTCTGTGGATAACAATATTCTATGTTCATTATTACCAAATTGTACAACTATGGCATCTGTGGGAGGAATAATACAGATTTGTCTACGGAATAATAGAATGTGGTTAAATGCATCTATTGGAGTATAGATGGGCAAATATTTGAAAAAATTTTACGTTTTGCTGGTGTAACTAATCTTCTTATGGTTGGTTATTGATCTACCACTTTGATTAAGGGGTTATTATGAATAAGCTGGTCTAGTTGGTTGGCATTGTTTCTAAACATAAATTCTGTTATTGAAAATCCTTGAAACAAAACTAATATTTGTAGGACCTATGATATTAACATAATCAAATAAGAATAATAAAAAATTTTCGTTTGAACTTAACTTCCAAGTTTATTTGAAAAAATTATGTTTTAAATTACAATGATGGCCGTTTCGCTGATTAGCGTCGTCAGATTGACATTTAAGTTAAATTTTGTTTGTTTGTAGCTAGGTACCTGTTGTTGTTCAGGTAGTATTAAGGCTAGACCAAGTATGGAAGTAATAACAATATTAAAGCCTAGATGTTAATAGCCCTAAGGGATTATCCTGGATGTACTTCCCTCTAAGATCAGTATAACTGTGTAATGATATAGAAACACCAGGAAAAAACTATATCATGCTGATCTTTACAATAAAATGTAAACTCAATCAAAGTAAACAGTTTAATAGTGTAGAACTTCCAAGATTTATTTGTTCATTAACAACTTTAAATTGTGGATCTGCTAGATGTCTTTGTATTTCAAGTTCTTCAAGGAAATCTAAATTTTGTTTTTTATCACAAGTGTGTAGTATTAATATCATTTAAAACACAAAATAATGTTGGTACAACATTAAATGTAAAAACAAAATTACTCAAATTAAAAAAATCTGGTGTTTACAAAATTTATTGTCCAAATTGTAATGCTGTAAATAAAGGTCAAGTACAAAGAAATTTTGAAGTAAGATTCAATGAACACTTAAGAGCATATAGATTAAAACAACCAGATAAGTCAAATTATGCAAAACACCTACTTGAACATCCAACCTCACTCTTATACACCAATGACATCCAAATACTACATACTTGTGATAAAAAACAAAATTTAGATTTCCTTGAAGAACTTGAAATAAAAAGACTTCTAGCATATCCACAATTTAAAGTTGTGAATGAATAAATAAATCTTGGAAGTTCTCCACTATTAAACTGTTTACTTTGATTAAGTTTACATTTTATACATAGATAAGACGTAATTGTAAAACACAAATATATTAAGCTATTGTAAAAATCAGCAGTTTTGTCGTAGTTTTTCTATATCATTGCACAGTTATACTGATCTTATATATGTATTTATACTGACGATGCTAATCAGCGAAACGGCCGTCATTGTAATTTAAAACATAATTTTTTTCAAATAAACTTGGAAGTTAGGTTCAAACGAAAAGTTTTTTATTATTATTAATAAGATGGACTTCCAAAAAGTAAGGGTTAGTACAATAAATTTAATAATCAAATAAGTTCAAGTTATCTGTGGAGTGACATAGAATAGACTACTTTTTCTTCGAAAATATAGCTTTGGGAGTTATTTTGCAGCTGTGATACCCCTTAAACCCTTCGTTTCCTGACGAATAGTTGTGGGCCAACACGAGGCTTGTGGATAAAACTGGGACAATGGAAGAATGGGATAATGTGAATGTAAGTAGATCCGTAGTCTTTAAACTAGAACTGCTAAGTCTCATATTAAAATCTTAAAGTTAACAAAGTCATATATTTGTTATTGGACATATTTATACATAAGTAGAATTATATCAGATTGTTTTATTTCTTTGAACTTGGTTTGTATTTTGTATTACTTTATATAACCACAGACATTTTAGTAAAATTGTTTATTAGAAATATCGAAACAACTTTATAAGTGAAAATAAATCCGATTAATTGTTTAAAGATCTAACAGATATCCATTAAGTTGAGATAGCTAACAAAACCCATAAAAACTAAAGTGCCTAGTTTGTAGCTATAATTGCGATTTGTTGTTAAAGTAATAACACAAACATTGGTTTAGCTATCTTTGACTTATTATGTTGGTAACTACTTATTCAAGATAAATTACCTCATAAATTTGTTCCTGGTCACTGAGTCCCAAACTATAGCATAAAGTAGTATAATAGGTCTTGTGAAGTATCAAACTAATAGTATTATTGCTAAGTGGTCTTAATATTTCGTGTGTATTAATTTTTAAACATTTTACTTAGGAGCAATAAATTGAAAACTATTAATATGTTTACTGAAATACAGTTTAGTTTAGATAGCGACAATGAAATATTAATTGTCTATATCAAGTGAAATATTTAAAGGTATGCTACTTCTTCTAAGTATTTCCTCCATTGATTTCAAATATTATTTTTATTGTATTTTTATGTACCAACATTTTAAAAAAATATATAACCGTTTATAGTCTGAAACCGGTAATTTTTTTCTGAAATCGCTTGGATTTGGCTATGTTCTCGGATCAATTTTTTGTTGGCTATCAACTTTGCGAGAAAATATTCCCGGTCTAGGCCTAGAAAATCTGTCTCCCTTTTACAAAAAATAGGTTCAAATAACAAACTTTTGAAACTTATTTATAGAAAATATATCTTCTTATTAACAGTTATATTAAATTTGTAAGTTATGTAAAATACTCACAATACCCCAATTCTGTTATGCCATTAGCTAAATTATCGCTATCGTAGATAACTCGGAAAAGTATGATATGCCATTCTCAGATCGCGAAGTGCTCTTATTTTCTTGGCAATAATCCATAAAACGTAAGTAAGCATATTTATATTTTACCTTAGATTTATTTTGCTTAATACGGCATTTGTAGCAACATTTATTAACTCTGGTGGCATCACATACCTCTTAAAATCATCATCACTGTCCATTTTAAGTAATTTTTGTCAGCATGATAAACAAACTATTGTTTGTCAAGGAAACGATTTTAAATGTAATAAGATGGAAATAAAAAATTACAATTACAAAACCTCGGCTGTCGCCTAGACCAGGGGTCATCAATTAATTTCGCTCGAGGTCCGTTTTAAGAAATTAAACAACCCTCGCGGTCCGTACATTGAAAAATTCTTTTCACTAACTTATTGCTAATAACAAAGCTGGTATTTTGGTACGTGTTAATGTGAAAAATGACATTTTTTGTTGCGAATTATTTGTCTGAAGTTTGGAGTAAATTGGTGTAAGCTATTGACATTGAATCCTAGAGATGTTCATTTGTAAGTTCATCTTTGAAAATGCCGCTTCACTAGTATATGTTGATCCAAACAAAGTAACAAGTTTCAAAGCTAACTTTTTTAGTTCCGGATATTTATTAGAACACACAAATTTGATCCAGAACTCTTCACTGGAAACTTCCAATATTATTATGACTGCTGATTATGTTAATGCCGTGGATGATACAATTTTATTAAATCATGAATATATACACAGCTCGGGTCAATCGTTTGGCCACGAAACGGATCACGAATCGTGTGCAGAATTTAAACTCAAAATTACATAGACTAGTAAGATCGACGCAAGCCTATATTAGTGCAAGTTACTGTGTTCTAGCGGTCCGCTCAAAATGGGTCCCCGAAAATATATCGCTTTTACTCCTAGATAGACAATGTACTATTCTTATATTCTATCGCCTTTATTAACAATGCATTTTCAAATTTCAATCAACTAGTACTTTTTATGTTCCTTTAATTGTGTTGGTATACTAACATGACATATATGTCAGATATATCAAGTTTGAAATTTAAATTTGATTTGAATGTTAAATTGGGTGATACATAATTTAAGAAAATATAATATAAGATATAAACATAACCAATTTAAAAAAAATGGAAGAATTCTAGTTATTTTCAAAATTGTCTAATAAAAGTGTGGAAAGAGATTTCATTTCCACACTCCGTTAAGTGTTACAATGAAGTCTATTGTAAACGCCAATTATAAAAAAAATGTTTTTCTTCAAGCGGTCAATAAACGCATCTTTATGTGCATGTATATAGGTAGTAAAAGTACGTCTTTATTGATTACTGGGAGATAAAGTAAATTATGGGCGGAGCCTATGACGTCATAAAGTAAGGTTCATTTAAAATTTTTTAAATAATAATACCGATTTATTGATCAATATTTATACAAAATATTTAATTAATATTTGTCAATTATCCAAATTAAAAAATATATATATTAAAAGACAATTACGTTATTGTTATTGAATATTATTTTCCAATACGCGATTACCAACTGTTTTGACAACTGTCAAAAAAAAGTAAGATGGCGACAACTATTTCAGTGAGAACTAAAGTTTGTTGTTTAAGGTAGGTAAATATATTTGTTCAATTTTTATTTATTTTACACGCTTGAAGAAACAATAGTACATATTACACGGAGTAGAACGTTCTTTTTGTGTTTCGTCCTGATTGCAGCCTCAGCAACACAAAAAGAGTCACTTCTACTCCTAGTGATATAATCTACTATTATTGCTTCTTGCTACATTACACTTAATTCTCACTTTTGCAATCGAATTATAATAATTATAAATATTTACTCTTAGAAACAGCTGAAACACCTACGAAAAACATTTACCTAATTCAATACACCTGCTAACAAACCAAAAAAACTGTAATTAAATGTACACTAATATCAATGAATATTTTTGGTTGGCTATGATAATATGTGTCAACCATAAATATATTTAATTATTCATCCCCTAATAATTACCATTGGATTAGTTTAGATTGTCTTAGGTTGTATAAGCCAGTTAGACTTCTCTGACCTTGATCTACGAAGATCTTTTCTGTATTGATAATCTTATTCTCTAATGCCAATACTTCTAACGAAGTTGAGTAGTTTTCTATAAATCATTCTTAATTTGAAAGGAAGTCAGAATTACGACTTATTAAATTATTATTAAACTTAAAAAAATCTGCTGGATCTGCCGAATATCATTTAAGTGAACAGCAAATTACATTATGTTTTTAAATGCTTAAAGATATACACTAACAGTATCTATTCATAATAAAATGAATTTAGATTATGGTTACTCAAGATGCTCTCTAGTAGAGCAATAAGTATAAATGTAGAAGACATTACTGTGAGAGGACTGGTCATGAGGGGATGTCCACAGGGAGGGGTCTTATCACCCCTTCTTTGGAACATAGTCCTGGATACCCTGATTAATCACCTCAACAATAATGGTTTCTACACAATTGCATATGCAGATGACATAGTTATCTTGCAGACCGGCAAATTTGTGAACACACTGTGCGATAGAGCGCAGGATGGCCTCAAAATAGAAACATGGTGTAAGGAACACTCACTGTCGATCAATCCCAAGAAGACAGAGATGGTCCTTTTCACTAGGAAAAGAAGCTTATCGGGTTTGAAACCCCCCGAAATCTTCAAAAGCAAACTAAACTTCGCTGAAGAGGTGAAATACCTCGGTATTACCCTCGACAGGAAGTTAACATGGAACTCGCACATTCAGAACAGAGCAAAAAGAGCATATGTGGCCTTTGAGCAGTGTCGGAGGACAGTGAGACGCACATGGGGTCTCTTGCCCCGTGTAGTCACCTGGATCTACACAGCAATAATAAGACCTATGCTAACGTACGGAGCTATTGCATGGGGACCTAAAACTCTACAAGCAACGGCCATCCAAAAACTGTATCAAATACAAAGAATGGCTTGTCTGAACATCTAACCTAACCTAACCTAACCTAACCTAACCTAAAACTCTACAAGCAACGGCCATCCAAAAACTGTATCAAATACTAAGAATGGCTTGTCTGAACATCACAGGAGCCATGAGAACAACACCAACCGCGGCAATGGAATTGGTTACTGGTTTGACACCTCTCGACCTGCACGTCAAGGAGGTTGCGCTAATGGCCATGCTACGATTGCGCACGGCTGGTGTAAACCCCGAGGTAGGAATGGGTCAACTGAGGCTGGGCCTGTGGAGGGAGGCACTCACTGCGGTGCCTCTGCTACAGGCGGCCGGTGATGCAATTGAACCCAGGTTTGTGTTTAATAAACCCTACAAAATACAAATAAAACAGGACACTAAGGCGGATGTTGCAAATGCAATACGCATATACACAGACGGCTCAAAAACCAAGGAAGGATCAGGATGTGGAGTCTACTCCAGATCACTTAGCCTAAGGATTAAATGAGGAATGGGAAAAAATACCAGCGTGGTTCAAACAGAACTGGCTGGTATCTCAATCGCCGCAAAAGAGCTAACCAGAAAAGAAATTTCTGGCAAAAACATAATAATCTGCACTGATAGTAGACAAGCCCTACTAACCTCATCATAGCCATCATAGTTTTTATTATCTAATGGGTGTTTTGATAAACAAAGGTTTGGAGAAATCAATTGGATCTGTAAATATCTATGTACTAAAACTATTTCAAAATAACTTTCATTGTACGTCATTAATAACTTTCATATTTTTCAAATATTTAAATGTTATCACGGGCACTATATTTAAAAAAAATATTCCTACAAAGACATTGAAGCTGAAATAAACTTTAGTTTCAGATTTCGTTTGTCGTTCAAAGTTTAGTACAAATGAACACACGATCATTTTATTCAGAAAAGAAGGAATTTAAGAGTGGCGTTTTGCAAATATATGGTTTTTGCCGAGTGTTACAATTGATTTTTAAATAATGCTTCTACAATCGACTCTATTCATCGCGATGTTCTTTCATCAACTGAGAACCAAACGATTTCGCCTGTTATTGGTACTTTACGTCATACCGGTGACGTAGGACCTAGCAATTAGTTAACCAAAGTTCCTACCAACCAAAGCGGGACAAAATCTCCTTATGTCATCAGGATTTAACGTGTCTGTCAAAATCAGAAAAAAAGTTTGAAGCAATTACGGAAGAAGTCAGCAAAACAAAAAGAATTGGAAGAGGTATTTCCTGCATCACAATTTGGAAGTTATTACCAGCAAACCACGACAGAAATTGAATTTCTTTTATGTATTTCATAATTTTAATTCTTGAATTTTTATTATGTTTTCATAATTTTAATTCATGAATTTCTATCATGTATTTTATAATTTTATTTCTTGAATTTTCATTATGAAAAACATAATAGAAATAGCCGATTTAAAATTATGAAATACATAATAGAAATTCGAATTTCTATTATGTATTTCATAATTTTAAATCGGGAATTTCTATTATGTTTTTTATAATGGAAATACGTGTATTAAAATTATGAAATACATAATTTTAATTCTGTAAAAAAATAATTACGATATTAAAATTTTAAAACTAAAGATTATTTTTTATTCTTGCTTTTTAAATACCAAAACGGCACGCCATATAATGCCTAACTGGAATTCCCCACAAAGGTTAAATTAGGTTAGGTAAGTTCGTTGATGAACGAATAATAATTTAAATTAAGATAGCTGCTTTAGTATTTTTTTAAAAACTCCTTTTTCTGTTATTGATTATTTTTAGGAATTTAGTACTGTCATGGTAGCTAGTTATTAGTAAACTAACTAGTTTGATTAAAAAATAGTTTTTTTAATAAATTATGGTTCTGTTTGTTTTATCTAAACGCAATATTATATTTTTTGGTTTCTAAAAATATAATTTTAGCAAAATTTTTGGCGCCCGTAGTAACTATTTCGGATTATGGAGCCTCTACTGAGGCAAGATTTAAAAAGATCATTTAATTTGCTAAAAAAGTTCCAATTCCCTGATCTCTATCTCGAATATTTATAATTTTTACAGGGCCCAGAAAATGGTGCTAAAAACCGGTAGTCTGATTTTTAGGCGCGCTGGGTCACTCTAAAGCAGTAACTGAAAAAATTATTAAAACATTTTAAACATGAATCCAAAGGAATGATAAATTCCATGTAATATATTCGGATATGAATGAACAATAATCGGTGGTTAAAAATGTTTATCCAATTTTTTTCATTAACAACTTTTTCTGCAGTAAGTATTAACAGAAAAACCGTTATATTTATTGAACTAAAGCCTTGGGATTTTTTTACTTCGTCGAGTTATTCTAAATAGGTTAACAAATAGATCCCTGTTGGAAAAATTCACAAATATGAATTTTCCAATTTTTTATTACCATTCGAAAATACTCCAAAATTTAAAATTAACAAATAATTATCAATAATTTTTTTATTTCTTAACACCATTGTTTTAAAAATTGGCTAAAAAATGCATGGTTTATGAGCTTATTTCTTTTTGTAATATATTGGGTAGTACAATTTATGATTTTTGGTGAGAAACCGGTTTATTAAAAAAAAATTTTCTGTTTATGTTGTTTTTTTATTATAAAATTACCAAGAAATTAATGAACTAGCATTTTGACTTACCCTGTATTTGATTTAACGAATATTATTAAAACGAATATGTTTTATAATTTTTAACAATTATTAAAAAACTATGGTTGCAATAGATTAATGTTCCTATTCTCCTTTTTAATTATACCGGGGGTTAAACTTAATACGATTTTCAGGTAATATTGGTTATAACTTTTTAAATACCCGGTATAACATAATAAAACTTTACATTGTTGTGATGTGGAAGTTAAGCAGATTTCAAATTTAAAATAAAATACAGGGCATTCCATTTAAAAAACATAAGTTTGGTGTGCCACCATCTTATGGAACACCCTGTAAGATTTTAACTAATTTTAAAATGTGGAGTTTAAAGCTGTCTACAATTTTTGTGAATAACTTTTTTTTGTAAATTTTATTATAACAGATCTACTGAGCTTTCTCACAATAATCAATCACCCTGTATAGATATACAAAATAATAGATAGGATAGAATAAAGTTTTTGAATACCTAGAAACTTTAGTAAGGTATATTAAATATATATTAAATATAAATAATATAAATATAAATAATATAAGTAATAAATATATATTAAATAATCCAAAATGAATGTACGATCAGTGTCACTATGTCACGAATTTTGGAAAAAAAGGAAAGTTTAATTAAAAAGTGTACACCTCTACTTTATAAACAATAAGATGCCTTAATTTTGTCTAGTTACCAAGGCAACTAAAAAAAATTTCCGGACAATAATTACTACAAAAATAATTGGCTAGTACCTAGATAAGTAATATTTATTTGTATTTTACAAGCTATGAATACATGAACCAAGTTTCCATTTATGAAAAGTCAACATCGTAAAAGGGTCTTCCAAAAATGTCATTAACTGTAGGACATTGCATTAAAAAAATTAACCACTTCATTACATTAGTGTAGTTTTTTGTAAATTTTTATATTTTACAAAATAATGGATTTACACTTTACTTTAAATACTATTATATTAATTCTACATATTAATACTTACTTTTACTCCACAACGTACAATAGATCAACAAATTTAAGTCCTAAAACTAAATATACAACTTTTATTACCACCATTGAACTAAAACATAACAGACAACTAAAATTGGCTGAAATAAATTTAAAGGGTTCGGGGGTGAATGCACTCTGAACCTGACTGAACCCCAATCTAGTATCGTGGCTACAGTAGGGGTTGTCGTTGTCGATATTACGTTCCCATATAACATCCCCTTCCTATTCTAATATCAGCTGTTCTCTTAGCTTGTTTTTTCTCTCATTCAATTCAACCACTGTTTACTTCTTTCTCTTTCTGCTTCCAGTTCTTACTTTAAACAGTATATGACTAGCCCTTTACAGCAATGGTCAAATGGATCTATAAGGTGTTAAATTCACAAGATGGTGAGATTAAATATAAAATTTTAATTTTTACATTAAACATGCGATTGTAAACATTTTTAACAAAATACAAAAAGTAAATAAAAAAAGGGGTGGACAATTATTGTTATTATGTATTATTTTTTCAGATACAATTAAACACCAGTTCCCGTTCTACCGGACATTGAATTACATTTCAATAGAACACGTGATAGCAATAGAACTTACGACCATCTCCATCGGTTTAGACATGTACCTAGGTTACAACCCTAGAAAAATACATAATACAAAAATATAATGATGAATAAAACAATTATTGTTAATTGGCGACAACAGAACAAATTTATGTCCCAGGATACAAGCACGAACGACGAACCGCAAAAAAGTTGAAGAAAAATTGGATTTTGTTGAAGGGCATGACGGTAAAAGAAAATTCGGACGGAATTTTCAACGGTGAATATAAATGGTATTATATACTTATACTTGAATCGCTGAAAGATTACCTGTGCGTCACGATTCAACGATCATATCACCGACACCTTTTCTATGTGCTGTCCTTTTCTACAAATATCAAACGATAATATTAAATTATAAACTGTTGTCTTCTCTATCCTATTCGTACGCTTATATACAATGACGCACGGGTAATCTTTCAGCGTTTCAAGTGTATGTATATTTAACTTTGAACGGCGAACACAATAGATAAATGTTATCGTAAAAGAACGAATCGTCTGCCAATCAGATAATTTTTCGCAACAAGAGAGATGGGTGGATATATGTCCATCGTCGTATGTCAACTTCATTAGCGCAGCGTCAATTATTTTAGCAGGGTTTTTAAATTTGTGTAATATTTTCTTTAATTTACGATCATAGGTCAAATATTGATTTTCATTAATTTTATAAACATTAAAAGAAATATACAATTAAAAATATTATAATGTATAAAAATTATACTATAATTATAAACTTTTTCACCATATCAAATATCACATATCACCATATCTTTGGCAACCAAGCGTAATAACGGTGATGGCTTGGCTCAAAGGACTTGTCAAAATCACATTTGACTAATCAACTATGATTAAGTAGAAAATTATAGTAGTATATACTATTATTCTTATAAAATGAATAACCAACACGGTGGAGGGTATTGTTCATATAGAGATTGTCCAAATAAATTTAATTCAGGCATAAAAATAAAGTTCTTTTTTTATTTTATTTTTATTGAAATTGTTATGTTTAAAAAATTAAAATTTAAAATGGAAATTATAATTGTCACCAGAACAATTTTGTAAGAAATCTGATAATATTTCAAATTGAAAACATCGCGGCCATAGACGGGATTTAAAATCCTGTGATGTTTTGCCGACATTCCTAACTGTTCTAATTATTAATGTATTGTTATGGTTTACTTTAAGTAGCTTTAGTTTTAAATTGATTTTAATTATTTTCAAGATATTTAGGGTTCCAAATTCAAAATTTACTTTGATTTTATATTGAATTTAAAAAAAATAACAATCTGCGCCTATCTACTTCCTATCTAAGTTATTATTAATTTAAATGAAGAAAAAAAGTAAAAATACATTTTGGTATATATACCAATAAAAAAAAACTCAAACTTATTATAGGTATGTGGTGAATTGACTATAAAGGGAGTTAAATTAATATAGTAAGTTTTGTTTTAAATTATTATTTTTCTTAAAAAAATAATTGTTAAACACATTTTAGAGGATTTTGATATCATTTAAATTGTATATAAAAATTTTGATGTTATAATTTTAAAATTTTTAATTTTATTTTGTTAAAAAAAAACTGTGTCGAAATTTATTTTTAGAAAACAGTTTATGTCAAGGGTTATATTAAAAAAATGCAAAGTTCAGAATGTTGTAAAATATGGTGTAGGATAGAATAAGAGAGACAATTTTTAACTGTTCGAGGTTGTATGAGATGGTGTCCGAAGAGACAAGTAATTTTGAATGAAAGTAAAATGTCAAAACAGAAATTCTAAAAGTATAAGGTTTACTTGAAGAATAATTGATATTTATATAAATTAAAACTAAAATCAATTCGATAAAATTGTGATAATTAAATAAATAAAAAGGAAAATAATCAACATTTTTGTAAGCAGCTGTATCAGTTCAGCAGATAAGTAATTTTTTAAGTACCACATAGCCGTAGCTTTAATAGGACAACACCTGAAGGACAAGAAAAGGGACAAATATTTAATAGAAGCCAAGGAAAACAAGAGTGGATAACAATAAATGGTAGATATGGTTAGTTAAAGTAGTTAAGGTAATTAAGTTAGGTAAGTAGTTAGATGGGTAGTTAAGGTAAATTGGTTAGATTGGAAGAAGATAGGTGTCAGGTTAGATAGAAGTTTAGAGATTATTTTTGTTTTAATATAAAATTAAAATAAATTTTGATTTTAGGAGCCTAAATATCCTGACAAATTATTCAAATCAATTTAAAATTGAAAACTAAAGCTTACTATAGCAAACCATAACAGAATTGTCTAATACGTCTCTGTGTTCGTTTTTCCTCCTGCATCCGGATTAGCGTATGTTCTATGCGTGACGTGATGGCTTGGGGTGACAACAAATGCACGTGACCAATGCTTTATAATCTAAACTACAGACAATATATTTTGTAAGAATATAGTGTATAACACAAGTACTGATAAAACGCATGGAACGTACTTTTTATAGTACAGTAGGTATGCATGTTTTACAATTTAGAAATGGAGAAAATTAACCAAAAAAATATGGCCCTTTAAAAAATTGATCTAAAGGTGATTAACAATACTTTGAAAGCATAAATCAGTGATTTTTAAGTAATACTAAAATTATTTAGAAGTGTAGGTATATTAACGTTACATTTGTTCAAGTTTTATATAACTGCAAGCGTCTATTATTGAAAAAGATAGAGAGTTGATGCACATTTAGCATTAAATTAAATAAATGCTCTATTTCAACTATGTCGATTTTATTACATGCATTGTTTCCAAACTACAAACTGACGGAGTAAGTTTTGTGGGGTGAGGTATAAAAACAAGAATATTTGAATATAATAGCCCTGTTCAAATCTCAGACTAAGAACAAAAGATAGGCACACCTTGCATTTATACAACCGTCTTTGTTTACAATCATACTTGCCTTGGTGTGTAATAAGTGAGAAAAAGATTGACGATTGACGACGCTGTTACATCGAACCCCTAGATAAATTGATGCACCTTAACCATGGCCGTGGGTTACTTTATAGTAAAAGTAAAAGTATTTTTATTAAAAATAAATAGGTATTATATGCAAATTTACAATAAAGTATTGCTATTTTTGAATCATTGAATACTGTTGGAGATTCAAAAATAAATATTTTATATTTCATTTTATGGAATGTTCTTTATTATTTCTAGTTCTACCTTAAAAAATAAAGATGTTTTGAAAAGGGATTTTAATCCCAAACAAACATTTATTATCGAGGGTTCCAAACTAAGTTTATTATTTTAGGTTTGTTCCAACACGCAAAATAACCGTTCCTAGAACGGTGACGCGCGTGTGCAATAGCAAAAATGCGTTCCAAGCACGAGAGAAGAGAGAACCGTTTAGCGAACGATAATTATTTTGTTCCAACCCGATTTGGTATCGTTATGGAACCGGTTCAAGAACGATGAATTCGATACTCGACTAAAAGCAAGTATCAAGGTAACTGACTTGCGCAGTACATATATCCATCTATCAACTTGGCTGGGCTTGATTTGTTGTTTCTGTATTTGTTGAATTTTGTGGGAGCGTACTTATTTAAAACTAAATATTAGTAATAAAAATATTTCAGTTTATACATCAACCGTTTTAGTTATTATATAATTTACCAAAATATCTACACTTTCTGTAAAATGTAAAAATAAAAGTATGTTCTGTTTGATACGTTCCAGTGATTTGAGACAGTAACCAAACCGTTCCAACCATACTTTATTTTGGAACCGTTATTAGAACGGTAAACATTTGGCGCCTGCGTAACAAATCCTCTAGAACGATTCAGGAACGATTACAATTTGCCTGTTGGAACAAACCTTTTATAACACTCTTGGAATTAAGGATTATATCATCTGTTCTACAGATGACCAACCACCAAATATTCTTTGTTTAATACCAAACAAAAGGTTGAAATGTAACACAAGAATATTTTTCAAAACATGGATAACCTTAATAGAGTAAAGATCTTTCGTCTAATAAAGTAAAATAAAATATATACAAAAAGACATTTTTATTTAAACGAGTTATTCCCATTTCCCAACAAATACAGTAATAACATCTTAATAGAAATATTACCTTAACTAAAGTAAAATAATAGTTGGTATACGTAAAATCAAATATTTTCTGGTAGGTATTAACTGTACCATTTTATGTCAGTGTTTTGGGTTCAATGGTAGAAATCACAGACGCACAATATAATAATTCAATACATATAAAATGGAAAAGGTTTACTCAAAAAAAAAAAAATTAATTAAATATATTTACTTTTACTTTACATTAATTAATACAATGTATTATTAGCAAAATGTCACTTTATAGTATATTATTCAATGAGCGTATAATGATGGCTATTATTCACGAGATGAAGTTTACAGGCCTAAATCAGCGAGCGAATAATTGCCATTATACGCGAGTAAAATACTATACTTTATCCACGACTACATAATATTTTTGTTGAAGTTTTATTTTAAAAATTTTGGTTTCATTACATACATATTTTTAAAAACCACTTTGACTTTATTGTAACAAATATGTGATACAAATATAATTTATACAAAAATATATTTATTTAGACTTAAAAATATCACAAGATGATACTATTTCATTTCAACCATTTTTTAACTATTTTTAGCTATCATAATTTTAGAATTATTTCAATAAAATAAAATATGTGAATTATTCTTTATTCCTATTATTATTAAATTACAAAAAATAAAATCCGCTATACATTTGTTTTTAAATAGTAGGACAACCCAATGCTTTATTTGCTTTTATACAAATTGGGATCTCCACCAGATGTCGGTAAAGACGTTTCCCCAATTTTAAAAAGAATGTTTATTTGTACTGCTACCTGGTAGATGGCAGTGCGTCAAAAACTGTATTCGCTCTGTTTTTTATAGGGGTAATACCAATTGTTATACTCTTGTTACAAAGTTTATCATTGACAATTTTCATTTCATCTTGATTCGTAGTTGAAGTAGAGTACCGATTATCGAACCCAATCGGGCCTACAATGTCGGAAAAGCGAAAGATCTTATAACACGGAAATTAATAAAAACTGCGAAATAACGTAAAACATGTATTTGCGCACTGAAAACATTTCGGATATTGAAAAATATACAAATAAACACATACATAAAATTGAAGAAAGACCTTTTAACTCACTTGCAATTTAATAATTGTCTTTTGTTTACCGACGTTTTGTCGTTTTCGGTGTTCGATCCTTCAGGAAAGGTCAGATAACCGAAGGTGGGAAACAATAGAAAATTGTGTGCTTATTTTTATTTATTGTTCTAAAAAGGTTGTCAATTTTGATTGATAAATTTTAAGTTGGATAGATTTCGTTCTATACCTAAATAGTGCCACTTTATAAAGTATTCTTACTACCTACATTTTTGAGTTTATTTAGAAAATTTGGCAATTTAGTTTTATGATTTAGGAAGTACCTATTGTTTGAAGTCTACAGTTGCTCCTTTTAAATAAAAATACAAATATTGTTACTAGTACACGTGTTAAAAAGATCATAAAAGGGATTATAAGGTTTTACAATTTTATAACAGATAAATAATTCCTAACTATTAAAATCTTGAACAAAACAATTAAAGAAACTTTTATAAAAAGGTTTTTTAAAACATTTTAGTCTGTTTACAATATTTATATTGAAATCTCTTTTAATACTTGCGAATAGGTTACATTTGAATCAAACTTTAAAAATTATACAGTTTTAACTAGCAGAGAAAAACGAATGGGATCTTTAAATATCATTATAACTATAGATCAGTAAAATTAGGATTAGATTAGATTAAAACAGGATAGACGGTATTTTCTGTGAGGGTTAGGTGGTCAATGGTGTTCTACATTAGATAATTAACTGAGGAGGAAGGGGATGAAAATCCTGAATTTTGGAATTACTCCCTTTTCCTCCCTGTGTTGCAGAATTACTCATTCAACAAAACAATATAAAAAAAAGGAAAATCTCCCAAGAAGTAAAAAAAAACTTCAAAGTTTTAAATATTACAAAACAAATAATGGTATTGTAATGATAATAAATTGTTTAAATTAATTGTAAGAAATATTTCTAGTAGCATTATTTTCATCAAGTATGGATTAGTTTTTAATTACCGAAACTAATTTATAAAACCATTTTGTTTACATTCCAATTCCACCCTATTTTCAAACCAAATAATTTAAGGAAAAATACGAAATAGTTTATGAATACTAACATTTAATTTACTACGCAAAAAAGAGTTAATAAGTAACAAAAATTGTATTTATTAATTCATATTAATTCAATTAAATACCATATATAGCAAAAGATATTTAAAAGGTTTTTTACAGTTTTTTAGACATGAAGTGTGCAATAAATGTTTAAGAGCGTTCTATAGGCTTTCATTTACTAGGTTCCTGCAAAATTTTTTATTCATTAACTAAAATTTGGTTTTCACCAAAAAAATCTAGTATTGTGGATGCTAAAAATATATATTTTTTATTCAATTTACATATTTTTTCTTTGATATTTAAGTGCAAGTTTTTAAAAATTTTAAGTTTCCACATTTCTATATAACTTTTTAAAACTTTTGATGAAAAAAAAAAATTAATTTGTTGTAACTAACATTTAAAAGGGATTTAAGAATCTAATGAAGAAAATCACACTGCATAAACGTTTTTCCCTGTTACAAAACATAAAACAATCATTATTCAATATTTTCACCGCCCATTTGTACACATTTCGAATCTACAATGCATTTAAAATTCTGAAATTGTTAAATTTTTTTTTTGTATTAGCTAAATGTATATAAAATATGTAAAACTTTTATAAAGAGTGACTTTTTTTAATAAAATGTAAAATAATTATTTTTTTCCTCTTGTCGAACCGCGAATTTTTTAAATTAAAATTGTGTACCTTCCGGGTGACGATGATTTTATTTGGTTTTATGAAAACCAAAGGCAAAATAAACTCTGGTTTCTTAGGAAAAAGTAATCCGTAATCCCTTGACGTACTTATTTTTAATTACTTTATTCCGAGAAATATTTGTTTAGGTATATTATAGATTATACATTAGTTTAAAACTTAAACTATTTATTCTCTAATAACAATTACATGGAAATATATTATTTTTAACATTGCAGTTGTAAACAAACAAGAAAAGTTTGTGAAGGCGAAAATTCTATTCCCGAAACTGACGATTTGCGAAGGGAATCGCAATTAATATAAAAATTTCTCATAAAATTAAGAATCAAGATAATTCTTTTATATAATTTAATTTTTTAAATAAAAAAATTATAAAATCTGAAGCGAATTGTATAAATTTTAACATTTGTATATAAGGCTCCAAGGTCGTCGTTTAGTCGACATTGGTTATTTATTTTAACAAATAGCTGAAATTTTGGATCATTCACCCTTCGACTGCAAATTTGGAGATATGTATCCAATAAATGAACAGAGAATAGGACTCAATTCTTAAATCATTTTTATATACCGAATATGCAATATGGATAAAAGCCTATCTCTAATTGAAGACGACAGTTCGCTTTCAGAATTTAACAAAAGTTTGGCATTAGCCATAGTGTCGATCGGGACTGGCTTTTCCACTGTAGAAGAAATATTTTCAGTTTTAAATGTACCGATGGAGTCTTCTTCATTATATCAACGTTGCCACGAAAAAGTTTTTGAAAGTGTCAAATCCATTTCATGGGAACTTTTGTGTGAAGCTGGAAAGGAAGAAGCTCGATTAGCTAAGGAAGTAAATGAGGTGGATGAAAATGGTATTCCTCTCATTTCGATAATAGCTGATGGAGCTTAAAAGGTCATATTATATAAACTACGGTGCTTTATCTGGAGTGGTAAGTTATGGAAATTGTAGCTCTATAGTTTTAAGTACCAACATCTTTTTAGGCTTGTATAATTGGAGCAAGAACGAAAAAAAAATTATTTCTGGGGATTAGGAATAAATATTGTAGTTTTTTTAGTTGTTTGTAAATAAATTCTATATATGCAAAAAATACCTATTACTTTTATTTAGGTTTGCATTTTGGGCTAAAAATTATTTTAATATTATCATGTAATTTAAAAACGATCCTAATCCATACAAAAATTCTTAAACACCTTTTATAAATAGTCCTACCAGAAAACTCCCTGTATATTATTAATTAAAAATTAAAATCTTTTTCAATAAAATATTTTATTCTGGCGTCAAGTTAAATTTGTATACAAATCCTTACATGCTACCAAAATAAATATAAAATATTAAAACCATTCTACGCTCATGAATTTTTATGTAGGGTACCATAGAGATAAGCAAAATATTTGCGAAAGACAAACGTTTCAATGGGAAGCCGTCTAGCGTGTATATTAGACAAATATAATTATGTCCTATGTCGTAGTGAATCAGTAATACTTTTGAGGTCCAGCCCACCGCTTGGCTACAACACCGATCCTTTTTGCAGCGAAAGAACGCTCTTAACTGCTAAAATGGAAACGAATAACTTGCTTAACCCTGTTTAATGTACATGCAATGTTTTTTTTATTTATATTTACCGCATCAACCACCAAGGGATATTAGCCGGAGTTTTTATGTAACAGTTATTAAATTTAATTAATACATACCTAAAACATTACATGTGTTTTTAAATTTTTGATTCTTGATTTTGTATCGGTAGTCCAAAAGATTCTTAGTTGATGGAATTGTGGGCGGTCTTTTAGCTATGATTTACTAATAGTTCAATGTTTCAGTTACATCTTGGTGGATCTTCTTAGTTATAATATGTAGATGTGCTGGTGAAGTATTGCCTATACGTAGACCATTTATTACAACCTGGTTTTTTCTGCTTTATGATAGTGGTAACTTAGATCTTACTTTTTTAACTTTGAGTTATTAGAATTCTATATTTTTTGCCAGGTATCATCATCATTTTAATGTCGTTAAAAGCGGAAGTTGAATTTATTGCCATTTCGTCTACTCTTTCATGGCCTTTGATTTCTGTATGAAATGGAACCCAGAGAAAATATCGTATCTATATTTCTCTTTAATTTACTGTAGAGGTAAGAACATTAAAAATAACTTTTTAAACAAAACTTTCACCATTTATTTAAAAAAATGCTTTTTTAAACTCAATGACAGCTGTTTCGGTAAAAACAGTTTTATTTGTTTATGATTTGTCCCATGTAAAACTGCAAAGCCCACCATTTTTATGATGTTTTGCTATAGTTTCCAAATATTTTAGTTGGATGATTCATGAGGAATAAGAATGCTTTGAATATTGTTGCATTGAAAAATTGGTTTCTGAAATGGAAATTTGCCATGATGAAATGTCGGTTATGTGCAGAGAGCTAGACTCTAAAATTTTGACGTGTGATTTTTTCATGATAAGGAAGTTTGTGGTAAGAAATATTCGTATAGAGGTAATTTGGTGTACTGGGTGTGTCGATAATAGTTTATTGTTAATAGATGATATATTAATAGTAATTTAGGGAAAGTATTTTTCTACGAAGTTTAGGTGGTGGTTCGGCTGCCATTGTTTGGAGACCGAAAAGTTCCGAGTGCAATACGAAGCGCATTATTTTGAATAATATCTAATTTGTGAAGTGTTGCACTGGCAGAGTTATAACATATTGATCCGTTATCCAATTTATTGCTTCTAATTAGCGAATTATACACGTTAAATAAAATATTTGTATCTGCTCCCCAAGAATGGTGTGGTGTTAATAAGTTTAATAGCGATTTGCTAAATTAAATTATAAATTCCATCCAAGTTTTGTATCGAAAGTTAGTCCTAAGAATGTTATGTGGTTTTTTAATTTTAGCTAGGATTGATTTAGTTGAAGTTGAATATTTGGTGTAGTGTTATGTTTATTAAAGACTACTATTTTGATTTGATCATTTGATAGTATAAATTCTGTTGTTTGTCCAATTTTCGAATTTATATAAAAATTGTTAAATAATTCAGTTGCCAATAGCGGACCTTTACTCCTCATATATCTGCTTTTAATAGAAGAAGTAAATCTTGTGTTATGATATTGATTGTTATGACAAAGAGTAAATTCAGAATAAATTTTATATAATAATAATAAATAATATGATTATCAGTAGAAAAATAATATACAACGTATCTGTTACTTTTTTTGCAAGGCGAGCAAGACTAAAATCTGGGTAAAGAACTGTCCCTTAAAGGTGCTACGCGGAATTTTGCACACAGTAAATTGCTGAGCATATTACCTTTTTTATTAAGAAATAAAATTGTAACTAAAATTTAGAATTTAGAATTATATACGTACAAAATACAATTTTCATTTAATTTCTTATTAGTCACGTCTTTATGTTCTAACAACTATTATTACAATAAATTGGGATAATTAAAAGAGCAATTACCAATGAGCTGACACACGATTACATGTATATGGAATAAATGAAGGATACCTATAAGATTTATAATTTAGGAAATACTTTTATGTAAAAATGCGGACTATACTTTTATAAAAAAATATATATATATTTAGGTTTTTTACCGACTAATAAGTATTATACCAGAATTATTGGGGTAAATGACAATGTTTTAAAGAAAACTCTTTTACTTGTTTTCCAAGCTTTCGAAATACGTTTATTTCATTTTCAAGAAAAAGTATGAGTATAAAATTAAATTGGTAAATATAACATGAAAAAAACTATTTTAACTTTAATTTTGAATTAAAAAAAAGTCAAATTATGTATATTACAACATACTGTCGAAAAATTAATAAATACATTAATTGCTTATGATAAAATGTAATAGTAAAAAAGTAAAATATTATTGGTTATGGATTTATTTCCTATTAAAAAATGTAAAAATACTAAATATACCTTATTCTAAAAATCAACCTAGTTAATTGCAGTAAGTATATTTATCAAACTTACCTGAAATTCAAAAACGTGTCAACTTTATTTACTAAATATTGTTGCAAACCGTTTTACTGCTACTAGTTTTTTGCGAGCAGTTTAAGCAAATATCCAACAAAAGGACAGGGTCGCATTCAGAGATGATTAAGTATTTCAAATTCAGGCAAAATGGATAATCCTTTAGAAAAACCTATGATGTTTTACTCTACCGCATTAACTCAACAAAACTATCCATCGCGAAATCAAGCAGTTGTTCTAAATACTATTCCAAACACTAAATTACAAGATTATTTGATTGCAATTGGTCCATTAGTTCAACCAAAAAATATAACACATATATCTAGAATTTCTAATAACAGATTATGCATATATTTAACCAGTAAAGAAATTGTTGACAACTTTATTAATACTTTATTAATACTTCAAGTAAGAAGACATATCTCACCTTCCGAAAGACTTGTTTTATCCAACGTTAGTCCGGTTATCCCAATTGCCCTGCTCACACACAAGCTGGAAACAATTGGGCTAAAACTGCTGTCATCAATAACTAGTTTAAGAATTAGTTCAGATAACCCCGAATATGGCCATATATTAAGTTTTAGAAGACAAGTTTATATCGCACCACCAGAAAACCAAGTCATTCCTGAATTCATTGATTTAGAATAAGAAAATCTTAATTTCCGCATTTTTTTATCAAAAGATAATAATAATTGTTTTAAATGCAAAAATCCAGGTCACGTATCCTCACAATGTCCAAATATTGTACCAAATGCATTCCCTTCTCAAAATACCTCTACTGAATTAAACTCTATTTCTGAAACTAATGTCCAAATAAACACAGATTCTCAAACGTATACAGTCCAGCTTACACATCTACAATCGATATACCTTAATCAAATCAAACATGCAACTCATCATCGTCCATGGATACTAACACCATAAACACCACAGCAATAATAGTCACCCCCACTGCTTCTCCTATTTCAAACATATACCAAGATAGTGTTAGCAAAGTACCTAAAAATGCAACCGATGAGACCAGCGCGCTAGATCATACTTCAAACAACAAAAGAAGCCATTCAGACGCTATTATATCTACTTCCGAACAATCAAAACAGTCCACTCCAACAAAGCAGCATATTTTTACCCTCCCAAAGAATCCAAAAAAGAAAAATAAAAAAGGTAAAAATATTCAACAAAATAAACAAATAAATCAAGAAGAAACAGAACGAATTCGTGATTTTATTAATAACCACAACCCACCATTCATATTGAATACCGATCAATTTATCTCCTTGTTGCAAGACTCATTGGGAGCTCAAGATGTAGTTAACATAGCCAAAGATTATACAACAAATATAAATGACCTAGTCGAAATGTTGTTACAAGTTTACTCGCAAATCAAAGACAGAAGTTTGAAGACAAGATGTACAAAGTTGAGGAAAAAACTGGAAAGACAAACAGGCATTGATCCCAGCAGTGACACATCCGCTGATAGCTGTTTCTAATTTTTTTTACATTCAATCGTATTCTACAGTGGAATTTGAATGGGTATTATATCCATTCAAATATGTTACAACTTTTAATTGCAGAACACTCTCCCGAAGTTATATGTTTACAAGAAACACATTTTCATTTAACGAAAAGCAGCCAACCAACAGGTTATACTGGATATTTTAAAAATCGTAATACTTATACAGCTAATGGAGGTGTTGCCATCTACATCAAAATGCATATACCTACCACTCCAATTAACATTAATACTCATCTGGAAGCTGTTGCAATTTAATTATCAATTCCTAATAAAATAACTGATTGCAATATATATTTACCATCTAGCCAAGCCGTTAATCAACTAGAACTGGAACTACTAATAAATGAATTACCCAAGCCGTTTACTATCCTCGGCGATTTTAACGGCCACCATTTTGCTTGGGGTTCAGATAATATCGACACAAGAGTTAACAAGATAAAAGACTGGATAGATTTCATGAACATTTCAATTTTAAACGATGGAAGTAAAACTAGATTTAATGCAGCTACCAAAAAGTTTTCTGCTATAGATTTATCTTTGTGTAGTCCCAATATTATGACAAATTTAAGTTGGAAAGTAGTAGAAGACCTTTATAACAGTGATCACTTTCCAATAATAATAGAAAATTTGCAGCATAAGCTAACAAATGAACAACAAACTATCCCGCCAGAAAAATGGAAACTAAAGAAAGCAAATTGGAAAAACTTTTATGATTACGTAGATAGAAATATTGCAATTTTAAAAGTAACTGATGATATTAACGAAACCGTTAGCAGTTTTAATTCTGCAATATTATCTGCTGCATTAAAGGAAATTGGTAAAACCAGCACTATTAAAAAACACAACCCTGTGCCTTGGTGGAATGACACATGTGATGTCGCAATAAAAGCTAGTAAACATTCCTGGAATACTTAAAAAATAAAACAAATGAGAACTTACTAGAATAAAAAAAAACTCAGAGCTCATGCGAGGTATGTAACAAGGAAAAGTCGGAAGGAATCATGGCAAAACTATATTCAAAGCATAAGTAGCTCTACACCGCTATCGTCAGTGTGGAACAAAATTAAAAAAAATATCAGGGAAAAAAGTACTTCAAATATATGCATTAAAAGTGAATGACAACACAATAATAGAAGACTCAATTCAAATAGCTGAAACTCTAGAAGAACAATATAGACAGTTCTCTAGTAATGAAAACTATGATGCAGACTTCTTAGCTATTAATTAGAATAATTTCCTGTAAATATTGAAGGCAAATCAGTGTTACACAACAGTGGAGCAAGAAATTCATGTAAAGACCTTAGTCTGGCTGAGGGGTAAGGACAAGTGTTATTGGATAACAGTAGTGAATGCACTGGGTTTTGAGGGTTGGCAGATACTCTAGAAGCATATATGTTAACAGGAGTTGTTGCCGTCTAAACCTGAGGGGAAGTTCGTTGGCTTTACAACATAAGCTCTCAGCTGGGCTGGAACTAAAGGCACCTAGGGAGATTCGAAGACTGGTATTCTAGATGGAGTTTAAAGATTTTAAATATGATTGACAGGCGGACATATAGATAAAGCTGCAGTAGTCTAACCTGGATCTGATGAGAGAGCGATACATTTGAAGTAAGATTTCTTCTTCAGCACCCCAGTCATGGTTAGCGAGGCATTTTAGCAAATTAATTCTACTTAAACAATTTTCTTTGATGTCTTGGATGTGCTGTTTCCAGTTAAGCCTGCTGTCAAACGTAAGTCCGAGTATTTTGTGTTGGTCCACCACAGAAATGACATCTCCATTTAGAGTTATTCCAGGGTTCTGTGTGATAGTTGATCTTCTACTAAATTTAATTACTTTAGACTTCGCCGCAGAGAATAGGAGGCCTGTTTTAGCCGACCACGCTTGTAGCTGATTTACTTCTTTTTGGAGTAGTCTGGAGGTGGTTTTTGAGTTTTTGCCGTGACAAAATAGGATCAGATATTGTTCCGTTGGCTCGAACTTTAAACGTTCGATTTTCTAGAAAGTTTTCAATAAATGCATATATGTTTCCTGATAAGTGACATACACTGATTTTATTGAGAATTACAGGTCGTAGAATGGTTTCGAAGGCACTTTGAATGTCAAAGACAGCGGCTAAAACTTCTTGGCGCTTGTTAAGTGCATTGGCCACATGTATCTGCAGTTGTGCTAAATTATCGCTAGTGCTGCGATGGGGTCTGAATCCTGACTGAGCTGAAGACAGAATGCTATGTTTTTCAAGATACTACCGTAATCTCTTATTTATCATTTTCTCTAGTAGCTTACACATTGTACATGTTAACGAAATAGGACGATAAGAATTTGGATCTGTCGGAGGTTTGTTTGGCTTTAAATTCGGTAAAATAATTGATTCTCGCCATTGTTTAGGGAATTCTCTGTTAGTCCAGATTTTGTTGTAAAGGTGCAGGAGTTTTGCAAGTGCGTTAGAGGATAGTTTTTTTAGGAAAAGAAACGGGATATTGTCTGGACCAGCAGCAGAAAGGGCATACAGTAGTTCATGAAAGGTAAATGGAAGATTCAAGGTAGTTATGTCTTGTATAACGTGGTTAGGAGTTTGAACAATATGGTTTAGGACGTAAGGATTAGCATTTTTACTTTTTTCGCCAATAGTTTCGCCAATTGCTTTCACTATTTTTTGATGGTCAGTAGTTAAATCTCCTTGCTGTCGAATAAGGAGTCTAATGTATTCCACATAAGGGTGGTGGTTGTTCTAGGGTTACTAATACTGAGGTCAATTGACGAAAAAAACCCTGAAGATATGTTGAAATGAGTGCTACTTCCTGTATTTAGCAGACATGCACTGGTGTTAGATAAGACATTTTTAACAGTCTTACCTCTTCCAAAAGTTTTTTCAGAACCCCACATGGAATTATGGGCGTTAAAATCATCCACAACAACATAAGGAGCAGGTAATTGCTGTATTAAGTTTTTTAGCTCAGCTTCAGGTAGGTCATAGTTCGGGGGTATATAAACGCTACAGATAGTAATTTTTTTAGGACACTATATTGTTGATGCAACTGCTTTCAAGGCTGTATTTAGTGTGACACTGACTGAGAAAAAATCGTTTGAAACAAATATAGATGCCTCACCACTAGCTCTGTGACATGCAGTTCTTATATGATGATACCCTTCAAAATCCTTCAGGTAGCACTTGTGGTCTACTTTAAGATTAGTCTCTTGGGAGACACAGAATATCGGCTTTAGTAGTGGAAACCAACTGTTGAATCCATTCTAGCCGAGGATAGAATCTATCGCAGTTCCACTGAATAAGCTTGAATGTTTATACCTAAAACGATGATTTTTGTGAGGTACGGGAACTGTTACTGTGTCTCCTGTATCTAGGGACGTTTGAGAGGCTATACTTTCCTTCTCTATACCATCCAAATTCATTTGCTTTTGTATTTTCTTTCTAATCCTGGTAAATCTATTTTTAATAGCCCGTTCCGTTAAGGACGAATATATTATATACAAATCTTTTAAGAGAAATTTTACATCATTCGTGTACTGTTGCGCTTCGCTTAATGGATCGGTGCTACCCATAGAGTTTTCTAAAAAAGTTATCAATTGGCATGGAGAAAGGTTCCGTTGCGTTTTTATATGCTTCTATAATGTTTTTCTTAGAATCTTCTGTTATAGTTTGTGCATTATCTATGTTTCCTTTCTTTTGCTTTTTTTTAGGAGGCTTATGGGGAACTTCTGGAGCCGTGAAAACCAAATGCTTGTTTACTATGTTGGGAGGTGGTGTTTCTTCAGTTGGAGTGGGTAGGTCATTAGAGTCAGCTGAACTATCTAGTTGTCTTTTTCCCCCCAGTTGTTGGCAGGAACGGTTGTACCAGAGTAGAGGGTAGATCTATTGGAGTTGGTTCGGCATGAATTTGATTACTATTTGGTGACTGTGGGGTTGGGGAAATCTACGAATAAAGAATAGAAAGGAAGGAACGTTGTTATATTTTAATCTAGCAAATAATCACGACGGAAGTCGGCCATATTGAAGAACCAAATATGACTCATTCGAATCGTGACATTTGACATGTATAGTTTTTTCATGCTGTTTTATATATTATTTTCTGATTTAAGTAGTTAACCCAACTCTTGAATGGGAATTACTTTTCATCTGTAGGGTTCTATTTATCTGAATTATTAAAAATTAACAAAATATTTTAATGACAACCACATTGTTATCATAGACGTTCCTTTATTTTTTATATAGACCAACTAAGTCAACTATTTATAATTACCTGCTTAGAAGTTTTTAATCTAAATTTATATTCCTACAACTTTATGACAATGTATATTACTGTACAGATAATTACAAGCGGAAACAGTTATTTTTTTTAATAATTAATACGAGACATAAGTTTATAATACCCCGTGTGTGACACCACTGGTAACCGGAAACTTCAAGTCAGCCATATGCAAGAACCATTGCGGACATCGTCAAATCGTATTATACTCCTTCCTTTTTATTATTTATTCGTAGGGGGGAATAGAATTCTGAGTGGGAGTGACTGAGTGTGATGCTGGGCATTTACCGACAATATGGCCGACAATATGGCTAACAGATACGAAATCCATGATATGATAATTTTCAAATACATGTTTGGCCAATTCACACCTTTCAGGGTGTAATCTGCAATCACTTTTATGTAAAGATAATCGACTTTTTAATTTTTAACTTGTATGGCCAATATACTTTTTTTTCGCAATTTTTACATGGAACACAATATACTAAATTTGATAATTCAAGAATTGGAGTTTTATCTTTTACTTTTGTGAATACTGATTTTATTGTAAAACACGTCTTATTTGCAATTTTAATATTCGTTAATGGTTTAAAAATTCTTTTTAATTTTGGTGTTAGTTCTTTTATATATGGTAAAGATACATAATAATTTATAATTTCAGTTGTATTATTTATATAATTATTTACATTAGGATTTATTCTATCGATTACTGAAGAACTATTGAATAATATATTTTTAATTAATTTATTGGGATAACCATTATTTAAAAATAATTGATGGAGTATTTTAAAAGTATCTTCATAAAATATTGGATCTGAAACCTTGGTTATACGATTTTTCATTTGTTTAATTAAATTAATTTTCATAGAATATTTATGATAAGACCAATAGTTCATTATTTTTCCTGAACTAATTGGTTTTTGATACCAATTAATAGAAATAGTATAATAATAATAGAAATATTACGTATAAATTGAATGTCTAAAAATGCTATACTTTGTTCTTTATCTTCTTTTTCGATAGTAAATTGTATGTGTGGATCGTAACTATTAAATATGAAAAGAATTTCCTCCAATGGGCTCTGCTATTTCTCCAATTATAGCATGTTATGTTATGGACAAGTTATTAGATACAGTGATACCAGTTATACCATTTAATTTAATATTTATAAAAAAGTATGTAGATGACATTGTCTTGGCGTTACCAAAAAATGGATTGGAGGAAATTCTTTTCATATTTAATAGTTACGATCCACACATACAATTTACTATCGAAAAAGAAGATAAAGAACAAAGTATAGCATTTTTAGATACTAAATTTATACGTAATATTGATAATACTATTTCTATTAATTGGTATCAAAAACCAATTAGTTCAGGAAGAATAATGAACTATTGGTCTTATCATAAATATTCTATGAAAATTAATTTAATTAAACAAATGAAAAATCGTATAACCAAGATTTCAGATCCAATATTTTATGAAGATAATTTTAAAATACTCCATCAATTATTTTTAAATAATGGTTATCCCAATAAATTAATAAAAAATATATTATTCAATAGTTCTTCAGTAATCGATAGAATAAATCCTAATGTAAATAATTATATAAATAATACAACTGAAATTATAAATTATTATGTATCTTTACCATATATAAAAGAACTAACACCAAAATTAAAAAGAATTTTTAAACCATTAACGAATATTAAAATTGCAAATAAGACGTGTTTTACAATAAAATCAGTATTCACAAAAGTAAAAGATAAAACTCCAATTCTTGAATTATCAAATTTAGTATATTGTGTTCCATGTAAAAATTGTGAAAAAAAGTATATTGGCCATACAAGTCAAAAATTAAAAAGTCGATTATCTTTACATAAAAGTGATTGCAGATTACACCCTGAAAGGTGTGAATTGGCCAAACATGTATTTGAAAATGATCATATCATGGATTTCGTATCTGTTAGTATTTTAGATATACAACCTGTTTTAAAAAAGAGACTCTTCTTAGAAATGTCTTTTATTTCTCAAAAAGAAAATATTTTCAACAAAAAAAGTGACCATAAAAATCTTAGTGACATTTATTATTATTTATTATCCAAAGATAAACATAAAAACAAAAAGAAAATTTAAATAATCAAATATCTTAAAAATTACTGTTAACCAAAATAATTTTTTTGAGATTTTATTTTGATTACTTTCTGACTTTGACAATTACATTGACATATTATTTTAACATTGTAAAAAGTGACACTATGAAATTCAAAATTAACCTAAAAATATCTTCTTTTATTTTAATTTGATAGAAATAAGTAACTAGCTAGGACTTAATTAAAAAATAACGAATGCCTAAACAATTTCATAAGTGTCATTCTGACAATTTTTGTTGTAAAAAAAAATTTCTTTATAAATAATAGTTTCAAGTTTTTACATATTTACCATTATAAAATCAAAATTTAATATTCTCACATACATACCTGGATAATGAAAATAAATTTTCCGAAAGCTCGGTAAAAAGTATAAAGAGTTTACTTTTTCTAATTGCTGTACACCCCAATATTTCTGGTTTAATATATATATATATTAAACCAGAATTTTTTGGGGTATACGGCAACGTGTTTTAAGAAAACTCTTTTACTTGTTTTCCAAACTTTCGAAATATATTTATTTCATTATCAAGGAATAAGCACGAGTATAAACAAAATTGGTGTTAAAAAAATGGTAAATATAACATAAAAAAACTATTTTAACTTTAATTTGGAGTTTAAAAAAAATTTTATATATATATATATATATCGTGGGTATACTGCGAAAAGTGAACATGTCACATTTTTTTAAATTCGGCTTATTGTGTGTAAAAGCCAAATGGAATAAATTCATTATTTCGGATGACGATGACGATGACGATGCTAGTGATAGCGAAACAGCTGTAATTGATTTTAAAGCGAATTTTTCAAATAAATAGTGGAAGTTTAGTTTAACTGTGCAGTTATTAATTGTTCTTATCAACGTTTTTGTCAAGGAACCAATTAAAATCTGTTCAATTGAAAATTAAGCGTTTAAGAAAGTCGAGTTCATTCTCTTCGCTTGATGTTATCCTGCCACCATTTTTAGAGATCTAACAGAATCTCTGGAATCATATATTTTTTGGAGCAAAGAAAAAATATTGATAAAAATGATTAATTTTCGGTAAAAATACAAAGAAAATTAAGTTGAATTGAGTTGAACTTTGACCTTGAATAACTGAAAGTAAGTGAATTTATCTAAAAAAGTTATTAAAAAACTTTTATTGGAGCGTTCAATTTACTACAAAAATAATAAATTGCTACAGCTTCAGATGAAATGATTAAATATTGAATATTGTGTCACCGTTTAATATTGATATTTAGGGTTTACATGGGCCTAATATTTTTTATAGGTAACGAACTAAAAATTTCAGGGACTCTGCAAAGTCTAATACCAAATTGGTAAATAAAGGACACCCTACTACATAGTCCAATCAATGAAAGGTTTCATTTAAGGATCTTATCTGTTAAAAACTACTTATTCCGATTAATATCTATTATGGGTTATGATTAGTGCTCGAAATTTCTCAAATTTTTGTATTTCATTAGTCATTCTTGGAATTATTCGACTATTCGAATTATTTGAGTGTTTTCGACTAATCGAGCAACAAATAATTAGTTAGTTTGGTGGCAAAATATTTGAATAGTCATTTATTTAAATACCGAAAAAGTTGTTTCAACTATTATATTTATTATCTAACGTACTAGGTAGGGATATTCAACTTATTCGGGAATTTAGAATTTCAGAACATTTAGATTACCAATAGTTATTTACCTACTTGATCCAGATAATAGTACTCCATACACCGTATATCTAAAGATAGACAGCCCAAGAGGTTAAATGCATTCAAGTTTAATAATTAAATTAAAAATACGTAAAGGGGTTTCGAAAATCTTGGAAAACATGACTTTGGTCATGATTGCAAATGAGCATGAGGGTTAAATTTAAATCCATAAGCAAAAAAATTGTACAAAAAGCACGAATATTGAATAGTCAATTGGTTGGATAAATTCGACTAGTCTAGAATATTTGAATAGTCGAATTATTCTAATAGTCAAATTACTCGTACTTGAATTTTTTAATTCGAATTTAGAATAATTGAATATTCCATTTATTCTAATAAAACTCCGAGCCCTAGTTATAATAGTTTATATCATTACGAATAGGAGTGACCCCTTAGTTTGCAACCGAGGTGAAACCAATGCTGCAATAAGAACAAAAACACACAAAGAGCGTTCTACCACGTGTAATATACTAAGTACTAAGTGCGTGAAATGAAATTTAAAAGTATACAGTCGTGGCCGCGTCCGCCAAAAAATAAAAAGTCTGACTGCAGAGAATACAGAAAACAGATTTTGAATTTTCCAGATTTTTCAATTGAAATTATTTTATAATTGAATTGTTTATTTGTAAATTCTGTGTCATCCAGTAAAACTTACTTATAGTCAGAAAACGAGAAAAATAACTATGTCATTGGTTATGTCATTTTCTTGTCGGACTGACTGTGTAACTCAATACATTTGTCGCACAAATCGATATCTGTAATTAGAATACTATTATCTATCATTGTTATTTTTGTCCGACATGTATGTACGGGGAGATGTAATGACGTCATATCGACATTTTCGGAGCGGTGGACACTCTATACGCTGCATGAATTTTGTCGGACAAGTTGACCACAATTTTTAACGTAATTTCATGAAACAATTTAAAAAAAAATCAAACTTATATGTACGGGAGTCATAGTGGCGTCACATCGACATTTTGAGGGTGGTGGACACCCCATACGCAGCATCATTTTTGTCGGACAAGTTGACCACAATTTTTAATATAATTTTAATTAACAATTTAAAAAAAATCAAATATGTATGTACTAAAAATTTTGAGAAATTATACGGTCAATTAAATGAACCCAGAAATGAATCTAGAAACCAATTAAATAAAAATAATAATTTTAAATTTCAAAATTATCAAACACGAAATGATTTTATTAATAGAAAAAAAAATCAATATTATAATAATAACAATTGTAATAATTATCAAAAACCAACATTTCCAAGACAACCTATCAATATACAACCACAACCTCAGAAACCTCGAATTTATTCAACTAATACTCAAGTATTTGGACCCCTGCGTAATGTATTTAAACATAATCAAATACCAGCAAATAGACTAACTAGACCAGAGCCTATGTCGACAACTTCTAAAAATTTTACAGAAAGAAAAAATCGTAATAATCATTTTGTTCCTACAAATAATTATAATAGACCACCCCGTTATAATTATAATTTACAAAGCAACAATCAAAAACCAAATTTTGTAGCTGAAGAAATATATGCTATGGAAATGAATCAGATGAAAACAAAGAAATTAATGATGCTAATGAATGTAAATAATAACGTAGGATATGTTCAAAATTTTCGCAAGGTCCCCGTGAAAAACAAAAAGAAATAGTAGAAATTAATATTGCCGCAATTAATCCATTACCGTATATTCAAATAAAAAATCCAAATTTAAAACTTCTAATTGATACAGGGAGTACAAAATCTTTAATAAAACCATCAATTGCAGAAAAATATTATTCTAATGTATTTATCATTCCAACGTAGATATTAAAACATCTTTAGTTAGCAAACGAATTTAATTTCAAACTGAGGTACCAGCTTTTAAAGAGTTCAAGTACGATGGTAGTATATATAAACTTTATTTTATATGATTTTCTCGATTTTTTCGATGAAATCATAGGCGTAGAAGAAAAATTATTAAAATCGCTTCCTGTAAGTGTAGCTAAAGAAGAAATATTAATTAAAGAAACTTATTTAAACAAACTTCAAATACCTGAAACATTAACTAAAGCTAAAAATGGATATAAAATATGTGAAATGATTAATACAACTAAAGAAACAATTTCAGTAATTTTAATAATTGTTGCACAAACAAATTTTTATCGTCGAATTTTGAAATACATAACTTTAATTACATTAGTGAAATACAAAAGACCCAATCAACTTTAAAAAAAAACTAATCTAAATTACTTAATACGCACAGAACATATGAATTCGGAAGAAAAAGCTAGTATAATTAAATTATGTCGAAAATCTTTTGATTTATTTTTTAAACCAGGTGATGCTTTAACATTCACTTCTAAAATAAAACATTCTATAAAAACAACCGATGAAAATCCGGTACATGTAAAATCATAGATATTCCATATCCATAAGGAAGAAGTTCAGAGGCAAATTAGTGAAATGCTCGATAATGGTATTATAAGACCATCATTTTCGCCTTGGAGGTGAGCTATATGGATAGTAAGAAAAAAATCAGATAAATCTGGAACGTCAAAAATGGCGTTTGGTAATTGATTGTCGTAGACTTAATGAAAAAACAATTTCTGATATCCGGTCCCGAATATTACAGATATTTTAGATAAATTAGGTAGAGCTCAATATTTTAGTACTTTTGATTTAGCTAACGGATTTCATCAAAATTGAAATGTCTCAAGATTCAATTGAAAAAACCGCTTTTACTGTCCATAATGGTCAAAAGTTAAGTAGAGAGCGAGTTGATGTTAGTCAAAATAGACAGTTTAAAAAACAAACTATCTAAATAAAAGTAAAAAAAAAAGTAAAAGGCCGTAGTTCGACTTTTCATTTTTTGGCGGTCGCGGCCACTACTGTATGCTAAACGTAAACTTATTTATATAATTCTGGAATATTTGTCGGTTCTTCTTCTGTTTTTGACATTTGTAACAATCGAGGTGTAGATGTATGTAGAATATAGTACGTTACCATAAAATAGGCCATCCTCAGAGCTAAAAGTCAAGGTAAATATTTCCCAATGTGTTTTTTGATGATCTCGTAGCTAATAGATTTATTGTAAATACAAGTTTTCTCTTTCTCTCTATTGTATCCAAAGTGTGTACTAAGTACTACAGAACCTTACTTTATATGCATTACCCCTTGATTATGTATAATATTTAGGAATACATTTATAATTATAGTACCTACTTATTATTTAAATTATAGATTAGTATTAAGTTATTAAGACGCCTTTCCAGCTTCTCGTTCTTAACTATTTTACCAATAACTCTTTGGAAACATACCGAACATAACTCTTGTAAATTGAAATAACTGGCCATTAGCGTCAAAGGCAGTATATTGTCTTTTATCCATTTTGAAAGTTACCTGGTGATACGTAAGGTCAATCGTACTATATATTCGGAATTTGGAGACTGTGACTACTACTTCAATATTTGGTAAAGGGTATGCATCTAGATAAGTAAATCTGTTTATTATTTATGAATAATCTATTACAATTCTCTTTTTATTATTTTCAACTTTAGTAACGAGAGAACTTGTGTCCTCCATGGTGAACAGATTTTTTTAATAATTTATCTTTGTAGAAGTTTTGTCACTTCGGTAGAGTCTTCTGTTTTCTTTTTTTTAGTTTTTACAGGTCTGCAATCTAGTGACAAGTTGTGAAAAGGAGATACTGGTTCTATTTTCGGTACTTACTGCCAAAGGTGTTCTAGAGTCACCAAAGTCGAGTTCAATCTTGTAATATTATTTAAAGTTAAAGTTATTTAAAGTTAAAGTAAGTCTCTGCGGTGAAATATAAAATATATTGTATTTACATAAGTTTAGGGTAAAATAAGTCTATAGATATATTAAGAAAAGTTTATTAAAATAAAAACAAATTCCGAGAACTAAAAAAAATGCAATTTAAATTAAAACCACTAAAAAATTACAAAAACCATGTAAACTTCAGAATGCTTTGGGGTCCACTCCCCCGTGTTACAATACCCCGCCGAGACGATCCTTCGGACTAATAAATTTATATGTGAAAAAAAAGCAAACAATATATTAAAAAAAATACAGTTACATTATAAGGATAACCATTAATATTATACTGAGTATTATGTACAATATGTGTTGTTCATTAAATATAAGATAATATTTATAAGATAAACATCATGTGAAAATTAATACTTACCTAAAGCATTTTCCTTATTACTTTTACACACTTGCTCTGACTAATTGGCTTAGTTCCAGTGCCATAAAACATAACACACACACACACACACACACACACACACACACACACACACACACACACACACACACACACACACACACACACACACACACACACACACACACACACACACACACACACACACACACACACACACACACACACACACACACACACACACACACACACACACACACACACACACACACACACATCATTATCACATCATCATCATCATCACACATCACATCATCACATCATCATTAACACATCATCATCATCATCATCATCATCATCATCATCATTAACACACACACACACACACATTATCATTAACACACACACATCATCATCATCATTATCACATTAACACACACACACACACACACACACACACACATCATCATCATCATCATCATCATTATCATCACACACACACACACACACACACACACACACACACACACACACACACACACACACACACACACACACACACACACACACACACACACACACACACACACACACACACACACACACACACACACACACACACACACACACACACACACACACACACACACACACACACACACACACACACACACACACACACACACACACACACACACACACACACACACACACACACACACACACACACACACACACACACACACACACACACACACACACACACACACACACACACACACACACACACACACACACACACACACACACACACACACACACACACACACACACACACACACACACACACACACACACACACACACACACACACACACACACACACACACACACACACACACACACACACACACACACACACACACACACACACACACGCACACACACCCACACACTCACCCACACACACTCTCTCACACACACACACACACACACACACTCACACACACACACACACACACACACACACACACACACACACACACACACACACACACACACACACACACACACACACACACACACACACACACACACACACACACACACACACACACACACACACACACACACACACACTCCAATGCTCAGCAGACTCTGGCATACTGGTGACGTAGCCTGTGACCGCCATATTGCCAGCAAAGTGAGGCAACGGTATCTACTATATTCAACAGACCGCAATGTAGATGTACGTTATAGAAAATTCCATAACAAACAATTGCTTATTATATATATTTTTTTTTAATTTGGATAATTAATCGATATTAATTGATAACTTTCTACAAATATTGATAAATAAGTCTTTATTATCCTTTATGAAATGTTCATTAAACCTAATCTTATGACGTTAGAGGCTCCGCCCATTACTTGCTTTGATTCCTAGGCCTAAAAATACTTTGTCTCCCACTAATGAATAAATACGTACTTCTACTACGTTTACACATCTACATAAAGATGTATTGTTCTGCCGCTTGAAAAAATGATATTATTCTGTGTGTTACTTTTACATGGTGATTAACTTATTTGACAAATATCAATGAAAAATGTAACAAGTTCAACGCCTTATATCACTGAAAAGGAGTTCAAAAGCAACTACATATAATAAGTTACGATAAATACACACTTTTTACGGTCAAAGTGTACGTTTCCGAAAAAGTCAGGTATATGTGAACTGAATATAATGTACATAATGTACATTTTCCAGCTAATGTATACTCTTGCCTTAAAAACTTTGCAGTTAAAACATATATATATATATATATATATATATATATATATATAATCAATAACCTTTCTACCGTTAAGGTGTAAGGTGATAAAATTTATAATATAGATTGTAAACAAACTTTGTCCATTCTTTTTTATTTTTTGCCTTCTTTTGTGCTGCTGTCCATGTCAGTCCTCTGTTATGAAGTACCTGTCCCACTTGGTCATTCCAAGTCTTCCTTGGTCTTCCTCTGTTTTTGTTGTCCTTGCTTGCCATACCTGTTTTACTTGTCTTGCATTGTTCATTCTGTGTAGGTGGCCGAACCATTTTAGTTGTTGTTCTATCACTGGTTCCACCTTCAGCTCGTCTCTTACAACTTCATTTCGTATCTTATCTCTTCTGGTGATCCCTTTGACTTTCCTTAAATATTTCATATCGATTGCCTGCAATTTGCTTTTATATTGGTTAGTTAATATCCAGCTTTCACTACCATATGTCAAAATTGGTCTAAAAATTGTTCTATGTATTGTCATTTTTGTTTTCCTGCTTATTTGTTTATTTTCTAGAAACGGTTTGTTTAAGCTATGATACGTTTTTGTTGCGTTCTTTATTCGCTCCTCCATTTCTTGGTGCATATTTCCTTGTCTGTCAATTATCGCTCCTAAATATTTGTAGCTGTCTACTTGTTTAAAAACTTATTGTTTATTACTATATTAATTTTACTGTTCTCCTTGCCTAGTACCATTACTTTTGTTTTATCTGTATTAATTTTCAAGTTCCTTTTCTTTAGCTCATCATTTAAATTATTTTGCAGTTTTTCAGTAGTTGAGGCACAAATCACCAAGTCATCCGCAAAAACGCATTCCCGGACACCAACAGGACGCAAATTGTAATAACCAACATGTACAGACTGCTGGTTAGTTTTTGTTATTTTTAGTACATCATCGATTGTTAGTATAAAGAGTGTTGGGCTCAACACTCCACCTTGTCTAAAACCCTCATTTATCACAAACTTTTCAGATTCCATGTTGTCTTTTCTGACGTAACTTTCGTTGTTTTGGTGCAAGCTTTTGATTCTTTTTATAAGTTTATCATCAACATTTCTTCTCTTAAGGCTATCCCAGACATAGTATCAAAGGCTTTCTCTAGGTCCAGAAAAGCTAGGTACACTTCTGTGTCTGCAATTCTTGATTTTTCTATTATCTGCTTTATTGTAAAAATATGGTCCTGTGTACTCCGCCCTTTCCTGAATCCGCTTTGGGATTCTTCTAGTGAGTTCTCTATTATGCTTCTTAAGCGTCTTTCTAATATCGTTTAATAGGTTTTCGACACTATACTCAGCAATGTTATACCTCTATAGTTCTCACAGATTTTTGTGTCTCCTTTCTTGAATATTGAAAGAATTATTCCTACTTTCCAATCGCTCGGCAATTCTCCTGTGTTCCAGGTGTTGTTAAATATTTTATTTAACATTTCCTTTCCTCTAGGTCCCAGATATTTCAACATTTCAGCTGTAATCTGGTCGTGTCCCGCTGCCTTGCCTTTTTTAAGATTTCTAATTGTTTCTTCTATTTCGTCCATACTTATGTTGGGTATTGCTTTATTTTAGAGTGATCAGTTTTTTCTTCTTGGTGTGAAGCTGCGTCATTGTTTGATGTTAGCAGTTCGCTGAAATGTTCTTTCCATCTCTCCATGATTTTATGCCCTCTGATATCAGCGTTCTTTCTTTGTTTTTTATTTGCTTCGTGCTTTGGTCCTTATTTGTCCTAATATTCTTCAATACCTCATAGAACAACTTTTGGTTAGCCTTGCTAACAGATTCCATTTTTGTTCCAAATTCCTCCCATGCCGTCTTTTTAGCACTCTGTACCATTGATTTTTCTTTCCAGTAGTTGTTTTTCCGTGTGCCATTTTTGTTCCTTATGTACTAGTTCTTCTTTAATTTTCTGTAGTTCTTGATTAGTTTTCTCTAGCTCTATTTTTAGCATCTCACTATTTTTGTTAGTGTTCTCGAAGCCATCTTTCATTTCTTTACTTAATTGTTGGATAGCTTTTAATACTTCCTCCATGTTATCTATATCTTTTTTAAGATCTGGCGATTAATTTGCTCTTTTGTACTATGAAAGAGTTTCCTTCTTCTTCTAACTGTTCGTCTAACTGTTTCACTAAAAACTAGCATCGTCAGATTGACATATTGAAGTTACATTTTGTTTGTTTGTAGCTAGGTACCTGCATTTTTAGAGGAACATGTTCCTTTACAGATGCATCTTTTAAAACCTTGTCCACCACTATAGTGTATATATATATATATATATATATATATATATATATATATATATATATATATATATATATATATATATATATAATTAAATTTCTGTTATTTGCCGACTAATAGATAGAGTGATACAAGGTTACATCCTGAAAGATGTGAATTGGCTAAACATTCCATAAATAATGACCATCTTATTGATTATGCTTCTGTTAATATTTTAGATATACAATTTAACATTAAAAAAAGACTTTTTTTGGAAATGGCATCTATATCACAAGACAATGATATTATGAATAAAAAAAGTGACCATAAAAACTTGAGTGACATTTATTATTATCTGCTATCTTTGGATAAACATACAAATAAAGATCTAAATAATACCTAAAATTCATGACATCTATTTGACATTTTTATTTTTTTGATTTTTAAATGACATTTTAGAAGCTTAATTCAAAATTATAAAAAAGAATAAGATATCGTTATTTTTTATCATAGAACAATTAAATATTTAGTAAATTTTAATCAAAATTCACATTTTTTATAAAAGAAGAAATCAAATTATAACCTATTATTTTCTACTCTTTTATTATTAAATTTTATCGTAAGCAATTAAGTTGTTTACTAATTTTATGACGTTATTTTGTTTTATAAATAATTTGACTTAAAAATTTTTTTAAATTCCAAATTAAAGTTAAAATAGTTTTTTTATGTTATATTTACCAAGTTGTTAACACCAATTTTGTTTTAACTCGCACTTATTCCTTGAAAATGAAATAAATGTATTTCGAAAGCTTGGAAAACAAGTAAAAGAGTTTTCTTAAAAAACATTGCCGTTTACCCCAAAAATTCTGGTTTAATACCTATTAGTCGGCAAATAACAGAAATTTAATTAAATTACTGATCATGGGGTTTTATCAAGACATTGAAGAACGTTATGGTAAATATACTGTTCAATATTTTAAAGATTGGTCCAAGGCTAAGAATAAACTTGCAAAAGAACTCAATCGAAGATGTTTTTATTGAGATGTAGAAGAGAAGGTGTTATTCCAAAACATGTTGACAATTCTATAGTACCTATAATAGATCTTTTACATCGTCAAAATATTTCCATGAAGAAAAACACAAGTTTTTTCCTAAGGTTAGGATCTAAGATTATTAATATTGAAATATCTTGTAATCAAAAAACTATTTTATCGTTAGAAAAGAATTTAGAAAATTTAAAAAACAACATTATTCAATCAACGTCAAATTTTTGTATTTAAAAACTATGAATTCTTTCAGAAAAAAACATTTAATAAAATTTTTTATTTAACCAAAAGAAATAATATTAAAAAATTTAATAAATTAATAGATGATGAATTTAAATTAAAACTTAGTACAAATCCCAAATGGATTAAAAATTTAACAAACATTGAAATTCCACATGACATTTTGTGTTTTTTATCTTTAGGGCATAAATTTAGTATTGAACCTATTATTGGAAAAGATCTTAAATTTAAACATATTTTAGCAGATATTGAATATATTACATCTCAAACTTCAGACGATAATTTAAGGAAAACATTAATAGCAAAATCAACTAATATTATCACAAATCATATTAACCAATATTCTAATAGTAAGTTTTTTCGTAATTTATATCATAAAACTAAAAAATTTTTAAAGAATCACTCAAATATTATCGTTACTAACAGTGATAAAGGAAATTGTACTGTAGTTATGTTTAAAGACAATTATATTGAATTATCACTGGACATTCTTGATAACAGTTCATCTTATGTAAAATTAAAAAAGATCCAACAATTACAATTCAAAATAAATGTAATTCTATTATAAAAAAACTTTACAATAAAAAACAAATTGATAAAACTACGAAACAAAAATTGATTTGCTATAATGGAATTCCAGCAAAGTTTTATGGTCTTCCTAAAATTCATAAACCAGTATTATCAATTAGACCTATTGTAGCTTCATTAAACACTCCTACTAATTTACTTGGTTCATATATTACTGAAATATTAACAAAAGCATATGATTATAATACAGAATACTACATTAAAGATTCTTATGATGTTTTTAAAAAATTTAATAAATTTCAGTTACCGAAAAATTATATTATTTGTAGTTTGGATGTCGTTTCTTTGTTTAGTAATGTTTATTTAGAATTTGCTTTAAGAGCAATAGATAAAAAATGGAGTGATATTAGCCAGCATTGTTCAATATCCAAAAAATACTTTGAAGAAATTTTAATTTTTTTATTTGAAAATACATATTTTTCATTTAACAATCAATTATATAAACAAACATTCGGTACTCCAATGGGAGCTTCCATCTCTCCAATTATTTCTTGTTATGTAATGGATAATTTACTAGATACTGTTATTCCCGTATTACCTTTTAATTTAATTTTTGTTAAAAAATATGTGGATGACATTATTTTGGCATTACCTAAAGATGGTTTAAATGAACTTCTTTTCATATTTAATTCTTATGATCCTCACATTCAGTTTACATTAGAAAAAGAGGACGAAGAACATAGTGTACCATTTTTAGACACAAAATTTATTAGAAAAGATAACACTATAACTATAGATTGGTACAGAAAACCAATAAATTCTGGTAGAATAATGAATTTTTGGTCATATCATAAATTTTTGACTAAAATTAATTTAATAATGCAAATGAAAAAAAGAATAACATTGATTTCGGATCCTATTTTTCACAATAAAAATTTTAAAATTTTACATGAAATGTTTTTAGAAAATGGTTATCCTAATAAATTAATTAAAAATGTATTAAATAAATATTCTAACAATTTAAATACATATGATCGTAATAATAATAAAGATTCAGAAATCCAAACTAATAATACAAAATTATATATATCTTTACCATATATTAGAGAAATTTCATCCAAATTAAGTAGAGTTTTTAAACCATTAAATAATATCAAAATTACCAGTAGAACATGTCTTACCATAAAATACATTTTCAGTAAAGTAAAAGATACAACTCCAATTTTAGACTTATCTAATGTAGTATATTGTATTCCTTGTTCTGTTTGCGACCAAAAATATATAGGTCAAACTGGCCAAAGATTAAAACAACGTTTATCATTACATAAGAGTGATACAAGGTTACATCCTGAAAGATGTGAATTGGCTAAACATTCCATAAATAATGACCATCTTATTGATTATGCTTCTGTTAATATTTTAGATATACAATTTAACATTAAAAAAAGACTTTTTTTGGAAATGGCATCTATATCACAAGACAATGATATTATGAATAAAAAAAGTGACCATAAAAACTTGAGTGACATTTATTATTATCTGCTATCTTTGGATAAACATACAAATAAAGATCTAAATAATACCTAAAATTCATGACATCTATTTGACATTTTTATTTTTTGATTTTTAAATGACATTTTAGAAGCTTAATTCAAAATTATAAAAAAGAATAAGATATCGTTATTTTTTATCATAGAACAATTAAATATTTAGTAAATTTTAATCAAAATTCACATTTTTTATAAAAGAAGAAATCAAATTATAACCTATTATTTTCTACTCTTTTATTATTAAATTTTATCGTAAGCAATTAAGTTGTTTACTAATTTTATGACGTTATTTTGTTTTATAAATAATTTGACTTAAAAATTTTTTTAAATTCCAAATTAAAGTTAAAATAGTTTTTTTATGTTATATTTACCAAGTTGTTAACACCAATTTTGTTTTAACTCGCACTTATTCCTTGAAAATGAAATAAATGTATTTCGAAAGCTTGGAAAACAAGTAAAAGAGTTTTCTTAAAAAACATTGCCGTTTACCCCAAAAATTCTGGTTTAATATATATATATATATATATATATATATATATATATATATATATATATATAGTGTATTTGAAAATCAAGAGAGAGTAAATTCTAAGAAATGTTTTGCAGTTATCAGTGTTAAAGGCAGTAAACAATTATCCCTTTCTAATCTGGTTTCGCCTATGACGCACGTTAATCCTCTTAGGCCTACTGTAGTAACAATGAAAGATCATAAAATAATGTGATAGTCCAAGAAATTTAATAAATTTTGTATTGAAATAAACAAAAACAATTTAGAATGCATTACAAATATTGAAGTTTACCGCACGTACTGTACTATAGTTTTGCATACCGAATTAGTTTTTATTCTGGGAAATTACTCTCTCTTGATTTTCAAATACAGTATAGGACATTCCTATAATTTATCTTACCGATTTCTAAACATCTTGAGGAACATCTTCGTATGACATAAACTTTTATTCGCAGATGGCGAATTCATGCCTAGAATAAAATTGTTTTAAAAGAAACTCTAACATTGTCACCAATCACAGCAGCAGGGAATTTTTCTTTCGAAAGATTACACATTCTTTCGAGCATTATCAATTAAAATTTCGATCTTTTCTTCAATTTGATTGCATATAATAATTAACCATCATCCAAAATGATGTCTAACGTTTCAATGCAAAATTCAGCGTTTTTTGCGACTTTGCTATGTGGTGAAGTGGCTGTGTGTACTTCTTCTAGTAATTGCTCTTCTTCTGTTTGCAGCTGTTCAACACATGCCATAGGTAAATTTGATGTTTTCAAATCCAATTTCATTCTTGTTTCGAATAAAGCTTCAGAGGGAGCTTACTTTATACCCGCATGAGAAGCTCTATTTTTCATCAGTTAAACATACTTTAAACCTTTTGATCATTTGTTGGTTTTTAAATTTTTCTTTTTGTTACATTATTTTAAATAAATTCTAACTAAAAGAATGTTTTTTTTTTTAATTTTAAATCTATAATTATAATAATTTTAACTTCCCGGAATTTCATTTCTCCATTTAACCTAATTAAATTATATCCAGAAATATTCAGCACTTGTACTAAATGTGTAACGTGAAATAGCAGCGCCTACTGAACTAGCTGAAAGGGTAGTTCGCGTACCACTTCAAGGGCATATGCGCACCACATTACTAGCACTTGCGATTTCGTATTTTGTATACTCACATTTACCAAAACGACGTGGTTATTGTGAATTCAATATACATTTCTCTTATTTGAAATTGTTAGTTGAATGCACATTACCCAACCGAGGACGCGAATGTGCACATTTACCAGAAAATATGTATATTTGCCGTAATATCTACTTTAACAACATATAAATTGTATCGGGTTGATATATAGGATAGAGAAACCTTAAAAGGAGAAGAAGAAACCGCATAGTTACATAAAATTTGTAATTTAGCTAGTGAAGATAATTATCCTAGAATGTTCTTTAAGTCCGATTAGTTGATCTCGACATATCGAGTTTGTTCTATTGGCTAATCTAGAGATTTCTAATTTCTAAAATAAATAATAGTTTTCATTAAAAGCTAGCACCCCCCCATTGACTAAATTAAAAAAAAAGTAGCCCATAATTATGAGCTAATTTGTACCACAAAAATTAAAATTTGTACCACCGCGATAATCGAGAAAAATTGCCTTAAAAATGGGGGTGCTAGGTTGAGGTCAAGGCAGCACCCCCACTTTGATCGAATTCCAATTTAATTATATCAAAATAAAGGGCATATTGAAGGCTAATTTGTACCACAAAAAGTTAATCCATATTATTATTTATAATGTCAAAAAATAAAATCGAATGCTGTAAATATCACTGCTCTATAATTTTAGCACCCCCACTTTCGTCTATTCAAAAAATGAACACACAATATTATGAAACTTATTAAAGGCAAATTTGTACCACACAAGAAATTTTTATGTTTTTCGATATAAAGCCGCCAATTGAATTTAACTCTTTGCGGTCGTATTAAATCGAGTATTAAATGGTGGCGAATGCGCTGAAATCTTTTATTGTTGTCATAATTCTAAAACATGTGGTACTTTGATTTGTTAGCAGCTTCCAATCGTTTATCGCCTTTTAAATACCTTTTGCCGCATATTTCACTCGATGTTTCATTATTGCCAATTTTGTATGATATAGAACATGACACTTTGATTACTTCTCCTTTCATAGACAAAATTTCCCCTCTCAAAGCATTACCACATTTACATTTTCCTTGAAATGTAGCAGTATCTGCTGTAGGATATATTTTGTGTTTTAAACTGAAACCCACATTTCATAACCTTCTCGTCTAATTTTTCTGTTATTAGGGTTTGCCGTTTGTTATCTTCGAATTTGTAATACTTTCTATTCGTTAGGTGTTTTCTGAATGCCTCTGATCTAAATATTTCAACGCCGCTTAAAGGAATATACATAAACAAAAGAAAGGAGGTCAAAACAAAGCAAAAGTTCAAATGACTTTTTTCGCAAGAGTAAACGGATCTGTGTCTTAAAAACTTTAAAAATATAAGGTGGGTACGTAGGTGCATCATTCAACAGAATTTTATGATAATTAATAAGCAAGTCGATAAGTTAAAGAATATAAATAAGTTAAGTTTTTTAAAGATTGGCCTTTTTTATAAAAATAAAAAATTCCCTTCATTTATTATTTAATAAACACGTGGCAACAATACAAAAGAGAGCGCATCTTTCTTGCATCTATAAACAATCAAACAATGCATAGTTGCCAAATTGCCAAATTTAATTTTAAATACACATTTTTCGAAAACCATTTATGTTATATGAATATTCTTGTTTGATTTAATCTCCCTAATATTTATCTAAATAATGACTATTATTAAGAATGTTGTCGAGGAAAAATCAATTATATTCATTATCGCTCACCGACTTAAACAGCACAGCTGCTCCAGCGAGCTTTTTTATTTTTATTTTTTTTTTTCGGGTGCAATACAATTTTTAGCTCAAATTAGTTCTCATAAACAAATAGTTATTTAATTTCACAAAATCTAATAAATGAAAAATTATCTTACATTTATGTGTGTGTATTTTTAATAAACTATCAAATTCCTTTTTACTTAAATAAATCTTCGATAATTGATTCATAAGCGGTGTTTACCTCGGTGTTTACACTTGAATCTAAATCATTGTTTATTATCTCGTCGTCATCTTCAAATTTGCATACAGAGCAGTGTTTTTCATGTCCAAAATTTTTCCTAATTCCACACTTTATTTGTTCGCGTTATTAATTTACCATTACTGATTAGTAATCCTTTATTTTTTAAGACGACTGCAGCAATAATTTCATAATTTAAAAACGGTTTCCTTCCAACCGAACTCATTTTATTACCCACTATTCTCTAAGATCCCGGTCATAAAACACCGAATCAGTACTTTTTCCAAATTGGCCTAGTGTTTATTTTTTATTGAGAATTTCTATCGATTCAGCGATTGTAAATCATTACAGTATACAGGGATGGCCTGTAGAAATATATATATATATATATATTTATATAGAAATATATATATATATATAGAAATATATATAATAGAAACCATAGATGTACGCACTGCCATTCCAACTTCTCCGATATTATAAACACTCGATATTTATAACAACGAAAAAATACAGACGTAGGGATTTTTAAAAAGGGACCGTGACGGGAAATACTATTTTTAACTGGTTTTATAATATTGACAAATATAAAAGGATTCAGCGCATCCGCCACCATTTAATACGATCGTAGAGTTAAATTCAATTGGCGGCTTTATAGCCACTATAAAAGTATAAAAATTTCTTGTGTGGTACAAATTTGCCTTTAATTAGTTTTATAATATTGTGTGTTCACTTTTTGAATAGACGAAAGTGGGGGTGCTAAAATTATAGAGCAGCGATATTTACAGCATTCGATTTTATTTTTTGACATTATAAATAATAATATGGATTAACTTTTTGTGGTACAAATTAGCCTTTAATATGCCCTTTATTTTAATGTAATTAAATTGAAATTCGATCAAAGTGGGGGTGCTGTCTTGACCTCAACCTAGCACCCCCCATTTTCAAGGCGATTTTTCTCGATTATCGCGGTGGTACAAATTTTAATTTTTGTGGTACAAATTAGCCTTTAATTAGATCTTAATATTTAGTCAATGTTGGGGTGCTAGTTTGATTGACATGAATATAAGATATATAGAAAGTAATTTATTACTATTACAAAAATGTGCTCGGCAACTAAGGCCACTCGCACCGGTACAGTTATATTACAAAACTAAAACATTTACATTTTATTATACAACAATATGTCCTTCAGAAATTTCAGAACTTGAATCACTTGGCTAGGGTTGTTAAGAAGATCTCGCAACTGTGGAATAGGTAGAAGTTGAAGTCGCTTGGCACTATAAAGGGAACACACCATGAAGACATGCTTGACCGTAACTTGGCTGTTACAAGTGGAGCAAAGGGGCCGACTGTCAGAGGTCATGAGGTAGCTATGTGTGAGCTTGGTGTGCCCTATACGAATCCTACGTACAACTGACAGTTCTTGCCTGGAAAGGTCAGTAAGGTCACTAATTTTAGAATTGGTGACACATGGCTGAATGCTTCTCAACTGAGAGCATGATTTGTTCCATTGAGATTGCCACAGAGAGAGACAGATCTTTCGAGCTTCCGCTGTTAATATACACTGATGTAGTGGTTTCCTTGGAAGATGCTTTAGCCTGTTGATCCGTAAATTCATTGCCAGGAATACCGATGTGTGAAGGAATCCATATGATAGTAATATTGCTGTTTACTGTAGACAGGTGATGGCAAGAGTGATGAATATTTTGGACAAGGGTGTGATCGGAAAATAATTCTTGTATAGAGGAAATGGAAGCAAGTCTGTACATATAGCAATTTTTGTGTTGGGCTGGTTGATTGTTTTAACGGCCTGTAGGATACTAAAAAGTTCACCAGTATGAACACTACAAAATTGAGGTATTTTGTCGGTGTAAACAGGGGTGTTTTTTTGAGTGACAGCGCAGCCGACACTTATTTCACCTTTGGATGCAAGCACCAAGTCAAAGACATTTGATTTAATTATTTCTAAAAATGCTTTGATAATAAGTTCCTTAGGGGTTTCATATTTATTAAATTTGGGGAGGGTGCATAATCCAAGAAGGAGTTAAGGGAAGGGGAATGGAATTGGTAAGTGAGAAATTAATTATGTGTCAATGACGACAGAATGGTCAGAAGCTACGGGTTTTATTACTTCCAGAGGAGTCATGAAAGGGTTGTGATGAGTTGGTGAAAATAAGGGGTAAACGGGGTGATTTGGGTTAGATGAAACTGAGGCTGCAAAAGAGAGGAGTAAGTATTGCATATAGGCAACGCAGCCATAATCAATTTTGGAGCTTATAAGGGCTCTGTATACTTTAAGTAAGGATTGTTCATTTGCGCCCCAATGGTAATGTGATAATTTTATTAATATGTTTAATCGTTTTTGGCACACATTTTTTATTTCTATTATATGTTGCTTCCACGAAAGACGAGAATCGAAAATGATGCCTAATATTTTGCATTGGTTGACTACTGGAAGGGCACTAAACACGATTGTCTTGGATTTTTTAAGGAACAGGATAGTCCCAGTATTCAAGCACGGGAAAGAATAAGATTAACAGCTCCTTGCAAGACTTCAGAGCTAGTGAATGTGGAGCGACCATGAAAATATAGTATTAAGTCATCAGCGTATGCAATATATTTAATTGAAGAGGGCAGTTTGTAGCACAAGTCACTTATAGCGAGGTTAAAAAGAGTTGGTCTTTTTTTTAGCAGGTTTGGTGGGAACGGGGAATGAAAGGGAGGAAGGAGGAAGAGAATAACCATGCTGAGTGGAAGGAGAGAGGATTGGGGGAATATCGAGAGGGCTATCAGTAGAATGTCCTCTTTTTTGACTAGTAGTAGTCGTAGGAATTATACAGGGAGGACAGAGAAGCACTGAGTCGGAGGGCGAGGGAAGGGGGGTGCTAATTGCAATAGAATTATCAAGGGAATGGTCATTTAAGGAAGTTATTTCTTTGTTAGTAGCCGGGGAAGGAGAAGAGATCTTATCAGAGAAGATGTTATTATCGGGGCCACTAGGTATTTTGGTGCAAGAATCTGCGGTATGCTCAGTAAGCTTACAATTTAGCATTCGAGTCTAGCTGTAGAAAGGAATATTCTAAAGGAGGTATCATCATGATTAATTAGTAGGGAAGTTTGGATTTCAAAATCGTCTCTGTCCGGAATTACATTCGTTACTCTTCGGAAACTCATTATGTGAGCATGTTGGTCTTCAGTTGTACCGAATTTTATGAAAGTGACAGGCGATGCTAATTGTAAACCAAAATCTTTGAGTGTCTGTTCGATAAGTAAGTGGGGGATAGAGAGGCAAACATTTGAGATAAGAGTTCTTTTAGCCGGGGAGATGAGTTTCCGAATAGGGACGATGGTGGAGTTAATGGTAATATGAGGTGTTGTTTTGAGAAGCTTGTCAACGATTTGCGTAGAAGAAAGGAATATGCAAATTCGGTTATTGCATATAGGTGACACAAAAGTGATATTTTTAAGAGATACAATTTCACCGATGGACTTAATATATTCAAATAGTACAGTGTTAGGAATGGAGTGCATAACAATGGCTTGATCTCTTTTTGGAAAAGAAGGAGGAGGTGGCTTGGTTAGTACAGCAGTAACATAAGATTTAGGCTTAGCATTAATATTGGAGCTAGAGTTTGCTTTGGGATCCATTATTGGATGAGTGCGTGGTTCTGGTTACCAAGACCACCACACAAAATAACTAAAAGCGATGGAGTGTACAGACTCTTCCGAGGAAGAGTGATAAGCAAGTTAACAAGAAAAGGGATCTCCTGAATCCAGCAGAATTTTAGATCAATGTTTGAATTCAAGTTAATTTGCAAATGCAAAAAGCATTTTGCAGTGTTCAATCTTTCTCATCTCCAGTAATAATTTATCAGTCATATGTCTTTATAATAGTGTTTTAACTTCTAAACTCATTAGAGGTCAATTTTCGTTAACTTGATTCTGTTTAGCGTAAAATATTTTTATGATACTTTTGTTTCTATACTTATAACTAAATACTTAGGTGATTAGTTTTTAAAAAGATTCTTTGTATATATTAATTGTTACAATTGTATATAGGGTGTTCCATTAATAATTGGAAATATGTTAACTGTACAGTTCAAAATATTAAGATCTATCTAAATCTTTTAGATTAAATTTATTCCCTCACTATATTTTAGGGGTCTTTATCGGTTTTTTATTTAAAAATTTAAAAACTATTTGTACCTAGAATGTGTATCGTGTAACGCGTCGCTGGTTTGTATTATATGTATAAGTAAGCTGATGGGTCACATAAATAAGCACAAATGTGTATTCTAATGTATAATGTCATCTTGAATTTTTTGAGTTTTTTACTTTATTATATTGTTGTTATGTACCTGGATTTCGGGTTAAACAGTGGCTAATTTCCTTCTTTTCATTGTTTAGCCCACAAAAATTTACAATTTTATAGTATATTTTTAAGTATGTCGTATAAGAGGCAAAAAAAATATTTACAACATTCTATGTATATTTAAAAGCAGCCAACTACAATTATTTTGTGAAATTGTGTGTATTTATTTGTAATAAAAATAAAAAAAATAGTCTAGGGATCCCGAACCACATCTCGGAAGAGATGATTAAGGAGGACCTAAAACATCTACAGTTCCAACCAATCAAGACTACAAGGATGTACAAAAGAATCATGACTCAAACAACTGACCCTAAAACTAAAAAGACGACAACTGTTATTGACAAAATATACATGCCTCTAGTTCTTGTTGAGCTTCTACGTAGTGAGTGCAGCAAGAACATTTATAACTTAAATAACATGTTCTTTATAAAAATCAAACTGGAAACTCAGCGGTCCAGCACTCAGTCCGCGCAATGTCACAGATGTCAGGGATTTGAAGAAGAAGCTTTCATCTGGAGATCCGTAGCGTGAAATGTGGGGTGGATCATCTGACTTCCGAATGTCAAAAAACACCTGAAAGAGGCTCTATCTGAAATTCGCTCAATACTATCTGCTGAAAAAGCAGATGGTATCAGAATTAAAGAAAACCCTCTTAATACATAATAAATAAACGGCAACCGGACTCGCTAAAAATAACGGCTTGGAATGCTTCTGGTATTTCAAGCATAAAAGACGAACTGACTGAATTTTTAGACACTCATTCCATCGACGCAGTTCTCATCTCTGAATGGTAGCTCAAACCGGCAATCGCTTTTTCAATCCCAAATTATTTTTGTTATCGTAAATATAGACTGACAGGTAGGAACAGCTGAACCGCGATTTTAATCCAAAAAGATATTTATTATCACCCATTCATAAACCGATATTACACCGAAAATATTGAAAATACAGTAATTAAAATAATGATGGTTTCGGGAATCACATACACATTAGTTTCGGTTTATCTATCACCTTCTAAGGATCTTCTACAAGAAGACAGACAAAATTTTACCCCGTGGCCAAAGCACTATTATCGGAGGAGACTTAAACTCCAAACACCGGAATTGGAATTCAAGACCTACAAATGTAAAAGGAAGAACTTTAGATGCACATTCGACTGGACATGATTATTTAGTTGCTGGTGCTGACGAACCGACTCATTTTAGTACAGGGATCTCTGGCGTTCTCGATATTTTTATATTAAAAAACATCAGAAGAAAACTTCCAAATTGAGAGGACTCAGCTCGGACCACAATCCGATTCTTTTAGAATTGGAGAACTTGCAACCGAATATGATGCAAGCCACACAATCACGAGTAAATTGGATCAAAAACACCGAAATATTATCAAACATCAACTGACCACTCCCTTTGCTTCATAACATGAACGATGTAGACAAAGAAATTATCCAAATCACCAATGAAATGAAAACAACGTTATTTTGGAGTACTTCATCCAAATTATCTCCAGTATCAAATCCTATTTCCATCCCTTCTGGGATAAAACATCTAGACTTAAAAACAGAGCCAGGAAAACGGCGCAATTAAAATTGAACAGATTAACGCTCTTTTTCTACACATAGGAAAAGCCTTTGACAAAGTTTGAATTAAATTCAGTACATTTTCACTCGGGTTTGCTAAGACTAATAAAATATTTCCTTAAATGCCGAACCTTTTAAGAAAAAGTAAGATCTTCGATTTCACCAATAAGGAGAATCGAAATTTCTCAAGGTTCTCTCCGATTCTATACAATTTGTACACGGCAGAACTTCCCGAATGTATGGGACTTACCAAAGACTTTATATTTGGGGATGATACCGCGATTTTATCTGGCTCTTGTAAATTTCCCAAGAGCGTAGAATATCTTCAAAAAACGACCCATGCCTATATAAAATGGGCGGAAAAATGGAACATTAAAATTAATGCGGAAAAATCGCAATTATTGAGTTTTAGTAAGAAATGCAATCGACCAAATGTCGACTTTATGTTGAAAGATTTGATTATAGAATGGAAAAATTAATATGCAAGCAATAATTTGTGGTGGAATGAAGAGATAAAAAGATTAGTAAAACAAAAGAAGGACCTATATTTAAGATGGTTAAATACAAAAAATCCATGACTTTGAACAATACAAAAAATTAGACGTGATACGCGAAAACTTATTCAGAAAGAAAAAAATGAACTGTGGGATAGAAAATGTCACGAGATTAATACTTATATTGGCGGAAGGAGAAACAGAAAAGCTTGGAAATTCATAAACTCAGTTCGAACAACACATAAAGAGCAAACGCACCTACATATAATAAAACCTGAAGCATGGATAAACCACTACAAATAATTACTGACGGAAGACAGACAAGAATGTCTAAATGACTCGATTACTGAAGAAGTACATATACAAGGTGAAAACATTGAAATCACAGAAGAAATGGTAAAAAAAATCCATAAAAACCTAAAAAACGGAAGGGCTTGTGGTCCTGAGGGTATATATACTGAACTCTTGAAGAATGGAACTGGAACACTATTCAGTAGGATAACATATATATTTAATTTGTGTATTAATGGACATACGGTACCAGAGGAATGGAAAAAGGCATATATAACCTCAATCTCTAAAAAAGGGGACAGAAGACAATGCCAAAATTATAGAGGAAAGTCCTAAGAGATACAAATATAAATCACATTCTTATTACAGCCCTACAAAATCTATACGATGGAACAAAATCAAGAATAAAAGTAGGAAAATATCTATCCGACGAATTCTTAGTAAATAAAGGTTTGAGACAGGGATGTTGCATATCATCGACCTTGTTCAAAATATATGTAGCAGCAGATTTTAAACAATGGAAGCAGAAAATTCAAGGAATGGGGATAAAACTAGAGCACACAACCCTCTACACACTACAGTTTGCCGATGACCAAATAGTTATATCTAGTGACAAGGAGGATATGGAGTATATGATTCGCAAGTTGATGGAGGAATATGAAAGCTGGGGTAAACATCCAAAAAACCAAATATCTCTGTATTGGTGAAGTACCTAGTGATCTAACATTGAACAATGCCAGAACCATAACATACTGTCAGGAATACAACTACCTGGGTGTAAATTTTGATATAACCGGAACGGACAACAAAGAAATAGAGAGTAGAATAACAACAGCAAAAAAATCAATACCTTGTCTTAATAATCCTATGGAACAAAAATATTACAAATGAGAGGAAAATTAATATATACAATTCTTTAATAAAAAGTAGTTTATTATACGGATCAGAGAATTGGAGATTAACTGAAAAATATAAGAAAAGAATGGAAGCGGTGGAAATGGATACAATGCGAAGATCACTCGGCGTTTCAAGAAGTGATAAAATTCGGAATTATACCATCAAAGAAATGAGGGCATGGAAGGAATTACTTCTGACGACATTGAAACAAAACAAATAACATAGTATGGACATATTATAGGATGTCAGAAACGAGGCTCCCTAAACAAGTAATGAACTGGCAACCGACAGAACGTCGGAAAAGGGAAAGACCAAAGACCAGTTGGAAACAAAGAGTGACCAAAGCCATGAGTGCCCGGAACTTACAGGAGTTAGATAGGGAAGACAAGAAGAAGTGGAGGCAAGGCGTCGGACAACGACGGAAGACGTTCTAAATCGGCACATATATATATAATGAAGTTAAATATTTGGGTGTTGTGTGTGACAAAAAGTTTGCATTTGACCCTTAATCTCAAAAACAGCAAACTAAATCTACGACACAAACTGACCCTATATAAGACATGCATACTACCACAAATTACGTACGCATCGACAGTTTGGGACCAGACAGCTAACATTTACTTTTACAGACTAGAGACTATACAAAACAAGACCTTAGTTTCTACGCAATGCTAATATCCGACGAGACTTCATCGTGAACTCAATAATCCACCAAATCCGACTAAGAAACCAAGAGAAAATTACTGAATTTACTACTCATACTAACGCACTAATAGGAAGGGCACTTAATTATGACCAAGACTAACATTTGAGGGCTAGGAGGCTCAAATTGGTTCTTCGGAACCCACCAGTAGTTTAGCTAGATTACAAATCCTGCATTCAAAAATTCAATGTAGCTATCTCGCAAAAATTTTCAAATAAAAGGTACCTAAGAGTTTTTTAAAAACTAGCCTAACACAATTCGCTGCTGTTTGACTGCTGCTTTGTAATAATTTAGATAGCTGGAAATAAACAGCAAGTACTAAATGACATTAATATAATAAAATGGCCAAGACTATAAAAAAATAACTGGTCATACAACAGCATAAAGTATTTTAAAAATTTAGTAAAATTAAGTAAATATACCTATCTAACCGTTATTATGTGTTACGAAAACTTTTGACAGGAGAATTCTTAGAATTTCTAAATTTTACTAGTATTTTGTTACAGGATAAAGAAGCTCTTAAACGATCAATATAGCTTTAAATACGTATTGGTCAATAATATCGACCTGCATAACTAAGATTAAATTTACCGTATAATATTTAATTTACTTTAATTACAAAATCTATTTCAATAGTGATATAAGAGGTTAAGAGTAAACATTTTACTTTCTAAAATTATCTTCACATTACATCTATATTACAAATAACGTAAAGAGTAATTACTAGCAAAACGTGGTTATACACAAACGTTTCTGGGGTTACTCGGATCGATTCCATATAACAGATTTACTTAAATTTGATACATTTTTCGAATAATTTTTTTATAGGTATACTGAAAACGGTTTAATTTAAAAGTTAAACATTAATTCACAAATATTTAAGGATTTAAAATTTAAAAGAATTACCGTAATGGTTGTCGAAAAAAAGGAAACATAATCTCAAAACAAATTTAAGTATAAATATTTTTTATTTATTTTCTTCATAACCAGATAAAATTATTATTTAAAAATGTAGCATAAATTACAGTTGTTTACTAAATAACAAACCATTTTATTTTCAACGATAGTCTTAGGGAAACCTTTATGTTATTTTCCACGTTTTGGTTAACATTGTTAACATTTCCGTTAACAGCGATGAACCACACTTAAACTATCTAAATGTTAATAATATATATATATATATATATATATATATGAAACCAGTAATATTGGGGTATGCAGCAATTAATAAAAGTAAACTCTTTATACTTTTTTCCAAGCTTTCGGAAAATTTATTTCCATTTTCAAGGAATGTATACGAGGATTATAAAATTTGTTCTTTACAATGGTAAATATAAATATAATTAAAAGTATTATTTTGAAAAAAAATTTTTTTAGAAAAAGGTGTCAGAATAACAGTAGTAAAATTGTTTGTAAAACAATAGCTATTTATTTTTGAAAATGCCAAAGGGTGCTTAATTTTTTAATTAATTTAAATTGAAAGAAGAAAAATAAATTAAAAGAAGAATTTCTTAGGTTGAATTTGAAGTTTACAATATTACTCATACATCCTTTTCATAAACACTGTCAAAATAAATGTCAATGTCAGAAAATAATCAAAATAAATTTTCAAAAAAATATTATTATTAAACAGTAATTTAGTAAGATGATTTATTATGTAAGTTGTTCTTTTATGTTTTTATCCTTAGATAAAATCTCAGTGATGTTTATTTTTATTTACTATCTAAGGATAAAAACATAAAAGAACAACTTACATAATAAATCATCTTACTAAATTACTGTTTAATAATAATATTTTTTTGAAAATTTATTTTGATTATTTTCTGACATTGACATTTATTTTGACAGTGTTTATGAAAAGGATGTATGAGTAATATTGTAAACTTCAAATTCAACCTAAGAAATTCTTCTTTTAATTTATTTTTCTTCTTTCAATTTAAATTAATTAAAAAATTAAGCACCCTTTGGCATTTTCAAAAATAAATAGCTATTGTTTTACAAACAATTTTACTAATGTTATTCTGACACCTTTTTCTAAAAAAATTTTTTTTCAAAATAATACTTTTAATTATATTTATATTTACCATTGTAAAGAACAAATTTTATAATCCTCGTATACATTCCTTGAAAATGGAAATAAATTTTCCGAAAGCTTGGAAAAAAGTATAAAGAGTTTACTTTTATTAATTGCTGCATACCCCAATATTACTGGTTTTAGTCAGCAAATAAACTACCTTTATATATATATATATATATGTATATATATATAAATATATATATATATAATTAAATTTATGTTATTTGACGACTAATAGGTATTAAACTAGAAATTTTGGGGTAAACTGCAATGTTTTTTAAGAAAACTCTATTTACTTTTTTTCCAAGCTTTCGAAATGTGTTTATTTCATTTTCAAGGAATAAGTTCGAGTTAAAACAAAATTGGTGTTAACATCTTGGTAAATATAACATAAAAACTATTTTAACTTTAATTTGAAATTAAAAAAATTTTTTTATTAAGTCAAATTGTTTATAAAACAAAATAACGTCATAATTAATAAACAACTAAATTGCTTATAATAACATTTAATAATAAAAGAGTAGAAAATAATAGGTTATAATTTTAGGTCTTATTTAATGAAAAAAGTGAATTTTGATTAAAATTTACTAAATTTAATTGTTTTATGATAAAAAATGTCTTATTCTTTTTTATAATTTTTAATCAAGCTTTGAAAATGTCATTTAAAAATCAAAATAAAAATGTCAAATAGATGTCATGAATTTTTAGTATTATTTAGATCTTTATTTTTATCTTTAGATAGCAAATAATAATAAATGTCACTCAGATTTTTATGGTCACTTTTTTTATTAATAATATTATTGTCTTGTGATATAGATGCCATTTCCAAAAAAAGTCTTTTTTTACTGTTAATTTGTACATCCAAAATACTAACAGAAGCATAATCGATAAGATGGTCATTAATTATTGAATGTTTAGCCAATTCACATCTATCAGGATATAACCTGGTATCACTCTTATGCAAGTATAAACGTTGTTTTAACCTTTGGCCAGTTTGACCTATGTATTTTTTGTCGCAAGCAGAACAAGGAATACAAAATACTACATTAGTTAAATCCAAAATTGGAGTTGTATCTTTTACTTTACTAAAAATTTTGTTTAAGGTAAAACATGTTCTACTCGTAATTTTAATATTATTTAATGGTTTAAAAATTCTACTTAATTTAGATGTAATTTCTCTAATGTATGGTAATGATATATATAATTTTGTATTATTGGTTTGAATGTCTAATTCTTTATTATTTTGATCATATGTATTTATATTGTAAGAATTATTACTTAATACATTTTTTATTAATTTATTCGGATAACCATTTTCTAAAAACATTTCATGTAAAATTTTAAAATTTTTATTATGAAAATTAGGATCCGAAATCAATGTAATTCTTTTTTTCATTTGCATTGTTAAATTAATTTTAGTCGAAAATTTATGATATGATCAAAAATTCATAATTCTACCAGAATTTATTGGTTTTCTGTACCAATCTATAGTAAAAGTGTTATCTTTTCTAATAAATTTTGTGTCTAAAAATAAAAAAAAAATGGAATGATATTAGGCAGTATTGTTCAACTTCCAAAACATACTTTGAAGAAATTTAAATTTTTTTATTTGAAAATACTTATTTTTCATTTAACAATCAATTATACAAACAAACATTCGGTACTCCAATGGGAGCTTCCATCTCTCCAATTATTTCTTGTTATGTAATGGATAATGTATTAGACACTGTTATTCCCGTATTACCTTTTAATTTAATTTTTGTTAAAAAATATGTGGATGACATTATTTTGGCATTACCTAAAGATGGTTTAAATGAACTTCTTTTCATATTTAATTCTTATGATCCTCATATTCAATTTACATTAGAAAAAGAGGACGAAGAACATAGTGTACCATTTTTAGACACAAAATTTATTAGAAAAGATAACACTATTACTATAGATTGGTACAGAAAACCAATAAATTCTGGTAGAATAATGAATTTTTGATCATATCATAAATTGATTGTACTAACCCTTACTTTTTGGAAGTCCATCTTATTAAGGATAATAAAAAACTCTTCGTTTTAACAAAACTTCCAATATTTATTTAAAAACTGCTTTTTTAAAAGACTCAATGACAGCCGTTTCGCTAGACGATGCTAGTTGTTTTGTTAAAACGAAGAGTTTTTTATTATCCTTAATAAGATCATATCATAAATTTTCGACTAAAATTAATTTAATAATGCAAATGAAAAAAGAATTATATTTATTTCGGATCCTATTTTTCATAATAAAAATTTTAAAATTTTAAATAAAATGTTTTTAGAAAATGGTTATCCGAATAAATTAAAAAAAAATGTATTAATTAATAATTCTTACAATATAAATACACAAATCATTACCATACATTAGAAAAATTTCATCTAAATTAAGTAGAATTTTTTAACCATTAAATAATATTAAAATAACGAGTATAACATGCCTTACCTTAAACAATATTTTAAAGATACAATTCCAATTTTGGATTTATCTAATGTATTATATAGTACCGTAAAATGGGTAAATATGGAATAATAGGGGTTATATGGAATTTTGGTGCAACTTTTAAATTAAGCGCCATATCGTGCGACAGCATTGAAATAAATTCAAACGACCGATGCCAGTTAGTATGTTAACAATAAGAGGCTCATAAGAACGTATTTTAGGGTCGACTGTGTTAACAAGTAATTCATGATAAAACTGTTATTTTATGTCAAGTTTATAAACTTTTACCAACCCGTAATTGTCTCAGTCATAGCTCAGAAACTAGAAAAGATTTTATATTGCTGTAATGAACGGAATAATATCTCATAACTTCAAAAACATTTAAACTATGTTCAATTAGTCAGAAATATTTACAGGTTTTTAAATTCAACGATTTAAGTAAAAAAATGTATTTTTCAAGGTTATATGGAACATGCCTAGAAAGCATAAACAGGTGCCAGGTAGATACAGTTTACAGGCGAAATTACGCACTGGCGAAAATAAAATTATTATTGGTGAAAATCTGGGAAGTAATTTGTCATTTAAAGTTTTACATCTTTGCAAAATTAATAATATTCATTTAGTGTTTTTGCCCCTTCAGTACACATCTTCTTCAACCCCTTGACGTTGCCGTATTTCGATCAACATTGCAACATGGAGAAAAAATTTAAATTAATTGAGACTGCAAAATCTGGTTGTCCACCAAAAAGTTAATTTCCCAGAGTATTTTCTTATATTTCTGTAATAAAACGTTAATATGGAACAATTTTTTATTTACTAGTTAAGAGACAAAAAGAATATATATGGAATCCGCGTTTTTTTATACTTTTTAACCATTCCATATAACTCTTCGGTGTGGTATATATAGACCAAAAATTAGTACAAATAAAGTAACTACAGGTAAAATTATTATCGTTATATATATCCCGTATCGATGGGTTATATGGAACGGTAAAAAAGTATAAAAAAAATATATGAAGAAATTTTTTTTTCAACATTTTATATAGATATAGTCACGGCCTTTGTAAACCCCTCCTACCTAGAATACGTGCGCAAATAGTATACACTACACATAGTAAAATACAAAGCAAAAACCGAAAATAACGTTCCATATATACCCATTTTACGGTATTCCTTGTTCTGCTTGCGAAAAAAAATACATAGGTCAAACTGGTCAAAGATTAAAACAACGTTTATCCTTGCATAAGAGTGATACCAGGTTATATCCTGAAAGATGTGAATTGGCTAAACATTAAATAAATAATGACCATTTGATTTTTAAATGACATTTTCAAAGCTTAATTCAAAATTATAAAAAAAATAAGAATTTTTTATCATAAAACTATTTATTTTATATTAATTTATTTATAATTAAATATTTAGTAAATTTTAATCAAAAATGACAATTTTCATAAAAGAAGAACTAAAAGTATAACCTATTATTTTCTACTCTTTTATGATTAAATTTTATCATTAGCAATTTAGTTGTTTATTAATTTTGACGTAATTTTGTTTTATAAATAATACGACTTAAAAAAATTGTTTTAAATTCCAAATTAAAGTTAAAATAGTTTTTTATGTTATATTTACCAAGTTGTTAACAAGTTGTTTAACTCGAACTTATTCCTTGAAAATGAAATAAACATATTTCGAAAGCTTGAAAAACAAATAAAAGAGTTTTCTTAAAAAACATTGCCGTTTACCCCAAATTCTGGTTTAATACCTATTAGTCGGCAAATAACATAAATTTAATTATATATATATTTATACATTTATATATATATACACATATATATATATATATATATATATATATATATATATATATATTATGTATATATATATAGCAGTAGTTCAGTTCGGCTTGCGGCTTGGACCAGGCGACCTGTAGTATTGATCTCTAAGCAGCTCCCACCCTCATTTTCCCTTATACCGCGCGAAGCCCAGCTACTATTGCTGGCTGATAGACAATATAAGCTTCCCTGCATAAGATTATTTTAACCATCACAATACCTAGGTATATTAAATCTTAAAAATAAAATTGCTAAAAATCTTTAACAAAAGAGGTTAAAAACTTACCGTTTTCTTGTTTGATATTATGAAAAAATCGGACAATTTGAATTAGGTATCCACTAAATTGATTTATGGTATGATGATGAGTATTATACAGTGCGATGAGTATTTATAAACAAATATTAAAGATTGCACTAATTTTTAAGACGATTCAATAGAATAAATAGTAACAATGGAATCTTATTTAAGCCAACCTAGTGTACCACAGGAACAGAACTTGAATATAAACTTTAAAAAATCCGTATATTATTACTATCGGTTTAATATAGACAATAGTAGTGGGAATTATTATTAATAATTATAAATATGCAAGGAATTATATTATTACATAACGTACACTACCAAACGTAACACAAGTGTTATTCAGAGAGTGCAATAACTAAATGGTGTTGCATGGCATTTGCCGAAAGGGTGTCGGCCAGGGGTTGTTAAAATCGGTCGATATTGTGCGCGCGTATCATACACTCCGGAGACACCGACGGCGGTGCTGACGCTCCATCCACACTATACGCTTTATAACATACCATATGTTATACAGACTTTCCCCATTAATGCTAATATTATACCAATCCTTAATATTATTGCAATGTCGATTTAACACAAAGCTACTAAAAACTTCTCAAATTTTTAGTAAACAAATCTTGAAGAAAAGACCTCATAGACAACGGTGACAACGGTCGATGCTAGTTTTTAGCGAAACAACTGTAATTGAATTTCAAACGTATTTTTAGAAAAGATAATGAAAGTTTCTTTCAACCGTTTGATTATTTACTAAGATGGACTTTCAAACAGTAAGGGTTATTAAAATAAATTTCATCAGACCTATGGCAAGTAAGGGGGGGCACAATAGATCTTAAACGTCACAGTGTACTTATCACCCCTAACTTCATACATACATACATACATTCTACCTGCAAAAAAGGAAACGTATAAATTCAAAACATTCAAACTACCTAGTAAACTGCCGTTTATTTCAAAATCTATGCATTGGTTGAAACCCATTTTCGAAATGGAACTCTAGTTTGGGGTGTAGCTTTTAAAATACGTATTTATGCTTTAGAAATTATGCAAAAAAATTGTTCATCAGGGTCATAATAAATTTAATCAACTTTGAAACCATCGTTACAATACGGGCCAGATTTTATTACCCACTGTTGTATGAAAGCATCACACGGAAATCGTATAACTTACATGGCTCCAAAGTTATTCAATACCCTTCCAGATAATATTAAATCTATTGGTAGTCTTCATGTTTTCAAAATAGAGTTAAAGAATTTTGTTTTCCATACTGACAGAACACTTAATAATAATTTTTAAACTATGTTTGAATAATTTTTGTGTATTGACACAGATTTTTGTGTATTCAAAATATTTGTTTATCATATTTTTTATAATATTTTTTTAGTACATTTTTTAATAAATAAATGTATTTAACTCCAACCCCCTTTGAGTGACAGTTACCCCAATTTTTTAAATGGGTAGTACATGGGCTTGTGACATATCGTTTGAAAGGTCTCTTCATTCTTCATCCAGAAATGTTATCGTTTTTAAATTTATAGCAAAAATTAACATAAAAAAATAAAATAATCTTATTACCGAAATTCACCAGAGTACCTACAATACTAATTTATCTCCCGATTCAGTCTTTATAATAAGAGAGTACCTATGAAAAAACCATATCCTTTTTGAATATCCATTCAAAACAATCCTTTAAAAACTATCATAGGAAATAGCAAATTATTTAAATTGATTGTACTAACCCTTACTTTTTGGAAGTCCATCTTATTAAGGATAATAAAAAACTCTTCGTTTTAACAAAACTTCCAATATTTATTTAAAAACTGCTTTTTTAAAAGACTCAATGACAGCCGTTTCGCTAGACAACTAGCATCGTCAGATTGACATATTGAAGTTACTATTTATTTTTGTAGCTAGGTACCTGATGTTTATTAGGTAGTTATAAGGCTAGAAATACATCCAGGATAATCCCTTAGGGCTAATAACATCTAGGCTTTAATATTGTTATGTCTTATTACTTCCATACTTGGTCTAGCCTTATAACTACCTAATAAACATCAGGTACCTAGCTACAAAAATAAATAGTAACTTCAATATGTCAATCTGACGATGCTAGTTGTCTAGCGAAACGGCTGTCATTGAGTCTTTTAAAAAAGCAGTTTTTAAATAAATATTGGAAGTTTTGTTAAAACGAAGAGTTTTTTATTATCCTTAGCAAATTATTTTGTAATAATGTCTGTAGGATATTGTCAATATTATATGTGTTTGAAATTCGTTGACTGCAATTCATAAAAAGGATTAGAATAATAGAAATACATAAAATAACAGTTATACAGATGATTGGTTACGGAGATAACAGAAATGGAAGATGCTTGCCTATTTCATGAAAAATTTCCGAATACGTCGTGTATATACCAAGGTAAAAGTAAAATAGAGAAGCAATTTTGCGAATTTGTATGGCGTGCCGTTTTGGTATTTAATAAGCAAGAATAAAAAATAATCTTTAGTTTAAAAATTTTAATTTCGTAATAATTTTTTTACAGAATTAAAATTATGTATTTCATAATTTTAATACACGTATTTTCATTATGAAAAACATAATAGAAATTGCGAATTCGTGCTTAACGTTCATGCTAGTCGCCAACAGAAAATCCTCACTGGATGAGAGAGGGATTATTGAAAACCATATTATTGGTGCCTTTTTCGTTGAGGGTAATTTGAATGGCGGTAATTATTTAGCATTACTACAAAATTATGTGGGGCCAAGTTTGGCAAATATCTTTCCTGATCCAGGAAACCCTCAAGGTCCAGCAAATACCATATGGTTCCAGCAAGATGGGATACATCCACATTTCCAACTCAAGTGGGGGTTGTAACTGTTACTCAAAGGTCCACACTGTATGTTTCAACCGAAACAAGTATTTTGCACTTATCGGTGTACAAACTTTAAATGTCAAAATGTTATTTTATTTAAATTATTTATTAAATCTATTATTAAAAACAAACAAAAGTCAAGTAAATATACACATACCCATTCCATTATCTTCAACCAATGCATGGAAATGAGTTTTAAAAAAATAATAACCGCCGAAAATCATGATTTTATTAAATAAAATAGTACATCTAAAAAATAGATATGCTATTATTTCTAATTTTTTATTGAGTATTGTTGGAATGCTGATGATCGGTTTTCAATAAGACAAATTTCCCATCTGTTGTAGCATAATATCACTAGATGGCTTATAAGGCGAAACTTAGTTAAAGCTATTTAAATAAATTTGATGACTATTATTATGTTTTACAGATTTTGTGCTACAATATGATTAAGCACCCCATACCATCAACCCCCGCGTAAGCTGAATGCTGTTCTACAGCATATTCTAATTTTTTGCCTTCCCTGTGTGACCGATGCGCCATCGTGGGTCCAAAGGCAGAATCGGAAGTCGGCAGAAAACAACATGATTCCATTTACCATCCTAATTCGATTTAGTGATACACCCTGCAGGTAACATGTTAGTTAACACAACATAGGTAAAAACTTTTCTCGCTTGGAGGCTACAGCCAAGCATTACATAAAACCCTGAAAGTAGCCTCTGATGGAAAAGGTAAAGAAAAAAGGTAGGATTTAAAGGTTTGAAAATTATAGTTATGTGTAAGAAGATTTTTAAATGTTTTGTTGTATCTAATTTTTAAAATTTTATATGATTTCATTCTACTTGAGGATGATTTGGTTTTCATTTATGGTGTTACATTAAAGGTTTTTATAAATTTGATATTTTATCTAGTGTTAGAATCAAAAAGAAGAACCTAAATCGTAGGTATGAAACATCGCATGAGTTGGCAATAAGGAATTTTATCAGCCGCAGGCGGTCGGTAATTAGCAGTGGATTAGTCTACATTATCGCTCGTGAGAGACAGTGCTGCTGAAAATTATTAAAATAGTACACTTGATTTAGTAGGTTTTGTGTAATATCTGTATTCTTTTATTGTTTTGGAAAAAATGTAGAATCCGGTGAACTCTCCGATTTTCATAAAAATTTTATGAGGGGTCTAGGACACCATAATAATTACGAAAATGAATTTTTTTTTCCGCGGAAACAACTAGAAATAGTAAAAATTGCTAAAAATTTCAACCCAAAATAAACATAACCTAACGCTTACCTGTTGTAAATACGAGAATTAATTCATATTCAGCAGCATCAAATGGTTTCCAAATACATTATTTTTTATAATTACATAATTTTTAAATTCAATAACATTTCCACAACTTTAATATTCATATAGTTTTAAATAAATAAATTCCATAATTATTAACTTCATTTCGGACATATGTCAAAATAGTAAGAATATCACCAACTGATGTTGCCATGTTGCCAGACTAAAAAAATATATAGCTATTCTTGTGTATTATAAACAAATGTGTAAAATGTACCTTATTATATAGGAAATATACAATATATGTTTGAAATGTTTAGGAATTATTCACCTATCGTACAATACCAAATCTAATGCATTTATGAATAATAAAAAATATTTTTTAAAAGTAAAATGAATAAAAGCAACAATTCTTAAACAAACTTCTAAACTAGACATAAAATATAAAGAAAACAAAAACATTTAAATCCTCTTCCCGACCAACTGACACAGATCAAAGTGTATTATAAATTACTATCGCTCACCTTAATATCTGAAATAAAAATACTGAAAACCCCAAATGAAAAACTCTAAATATTTAGTTTTATCCCAACAGCAACAATAGATAAAATAAACCTAAACAAAAAATAAGTCGGAAAATAAATAAAAAATAAACCTTCATATTTACAACATATTTGAAAAAAATCAAAAATTTCAAAATAAACCTTCATCATCAGAAGGACAAATTTCTGGAGATTGAATTTTTGTTTGGATCGTACAGTTTACCTGCTAATTTTAAAAAGGCTTCTGTACGATTCAAAGAAAATTTTTGGCAATGTTTATAGAACATATACCTAGCTAAATTACCCGGTATATGTGCTTTTTTCGGCCATTGGATGTTATTATGGCTTTTGCATGCCTCCATGAACTTTCAATACTATTGGTATTGCAGCCAGTTTCAGGATCTTTAAAAGTTATTGAATGATTAACAGTCAAATGTTTATAGCCATTTTCCGTTAAACAATCATATGCCTTCCAGCAATCCGAGTAGATAGTGGTACTCTTTTCTATCCATTGCTCTATAATGGGTAAAAGAGTATCACTATTACGATGTTCAACGGCGACCATAAATATTTTACCCGTTCCTCTTTCAAAACCTCCAAAGACCCACTGACCTTCTACCGGATGACCCCGATGATATTTTCTCTTTCCAAATTTACTTTAATCGATTTCGACAATTTTACCAGGGCCACCAATTTTCACCGGATTATCCATAAAGGCATACAAAAGTACCTCTCTACAAAAACTTGCCCAATCGACGGCAGTTTTATTTGAAATTTCCATTTCCTGACAAATAAATTGTAATGAACAATCAGATACCCATAAATGCACGAAACCCAATATTGTATATAGAGTTAAATTACTTCTCGCAAAAAATGTTCCAGTCCTAAATTCGACGACGTCTCTACAAAGTTTGGCCTTTTGCTTCCTTACAGAGACTTTATTATGGCAAAGCCATCGCCAACCATCAGGTCTAAAAATTAATCATCATTTTTTGTTGAAATTAAATAATAAATAAATACCTACCTAGAACAATCTTTTGTTAGAGTATAATTCCCTCCACATTTCTTACATTTTATAATTATCCCTATGCGGAATTAAGTTCCACTCAATTAATTTTTCGATTAATTTATCGTCATCTTTAACCAATTCATAAATTTTAATTAAATTCATTTTAAAGTACAAAGTTGAATAAAATCAAATAAACGTTAGGTATATATCAATCAACGGTAAAACCAAACTAACATGAAAACGACTGAAATTCGACAGTAAAACAATACGAAAAACTAGCTATTCAAAACTACAAAAACCAAAACTTAAATTTTGAAAAAATTAAAATCGACCAAAAAGTATAATCTGTTTTCTTTATCAAATACTCGATATATGTATAGTAAATCTTGGCAACATTGTCAAATCATTTGAAGTTTTAACCAAATTGGCCAATAAGAGGTTTTGACAAAATTGACAGTTTGTTAAAATAAACAATAAAGTAGAAGGTTCTGAGCAACAAAATTAATAAGAAAATAAGTTTCCCAATACTAATTTGATGTTTTTTGTGTTTTAAATTATCTTGAGAATGTTTATTTAATACTAAAATGGTCTCAAGCTTAATATAATTGCCACATTTACAACTGGTAAGTGATAGGTTATGTTTACTTTAAACCTACATTTTTAACAAATTTTACTATTTCTCAGTGTTTCCGCGGAAAAAAAAATTTATTTTCGTATTCATTACAATGTCCTAGACCCCTCATAAAATTTTTATGAAAATCGGAGAGTTCACCGAATTCTACATATTTACCATTGTTTTTCCTTACATCAGAAGCGGGACTGACACCCACACTGTAAGTACATTGATGAAATATATTGTTATTGTTAAATTTTATAAAAAGTCGTCAAAGATGAGTTTTAATGACTTGTTTTAAACTTGTATATCGGTTTATTTTATTGTCAATGTATTGGGTAAAATAAGATGCTTTTTGTTTGCATTCTTTTTAATAAAATAAGTATTTTTGCGTGAGGTAAATCAGAAGAAAAAAAATGAAATTATTAATGAGTTACAATCCAAGAAGAATACAATATACTTTTGAGTTAAAGCGCAATAACTTTTTGCTTGTTTTGTTCATTTAAGAACGCTTATGTTATTTTGTTTTATCAAAGACCTAATGTAAATTTAATTAGTTTGTTTACAATATTTTTCATTATTTTTCGTTGTTTTAATAATTTATTTAGTTGTAAACAAGATTGGAGGTTTATATGGGTAGTAAAATTTTGCGTTGTAAATTTTTGCTGATTTTGTTTCATTAATTCTTTGCTAAAATTGTTGAAGATTTTGTATTTTTTTAAAAAACGACTGATAAAGTTGATTTTCAGAAACTAAATCTCCAATTCATTCATTTTCTTTCATTTTCGGTTATAAGCGGGATTTTTATAACATATCCACACTTATATTTTGTACAGGGGCGGTCCTAGGGCGGTGCGAGCAGTGCGAACACACCGGGCGCCGTCGTAGCGGGGGCGCCGAAAAGGCTTGAACGCAACGAACCACCGGGCGGGCGGCGCGGCTGCGGCGGCAACATCGCCTCTTCACGGACGAATGTATTTGGTACCTAACCTGTTTACTTGGGTATCGTGACGTTGTTGTATGACTTTTTGCGAAAACTTTATAATGGTCCTGCTACACACAACGTTTTGCCTGAGAGCATACCTGCAGAGACTTGTTTGTGCAAGTAAGAGCGTGCGTATAGACGGCAAGACGGTATCACGCGTCATATAAACATCGCGCGTCTTGCCGTCTATACGCACGCTCTTACCTGCGCAAACAAGTATCTGCAGGCATGCTCTCAGGCAAAACGTTGTGTATAGCCGGACCATTAGATTATTGTTTTTCTGTTGATTAGTTTTAGAAAAACGTTCCATTTGTTGCGGACACAGTTCAAGTATTGGCTTACTTGGAGGTGAAGTTAGAAATATAATTTTGACTATGCTAAAGTCATCTAAATACTTTTCCGTCATACTTTTCTCGGTCGTTGCGTACTCCGTACTGCGCAACAGGCTGTCTTTTTCTTTGTGCGAGCAAGGTAACCAACCACATGTGTTTTCGAATAGTTATGATCGTATGATGTTCGAACTGATGCGCAGTACAAAGTACGCAACGACCGTGGACTAGACTCCGCCCAGATAGGAGCCGTAAATTCTGCCACGGGCGCTTATAGCTCGACATAGGAGTTTCACATCCTTGTTATATGTATTCGTAGCGAGAGTGTTTCTTAGCTTACAAACCGGTGAGTGATTCCTCAGGAGAAAGCATTACTGGCCTTTTCCTTGATAATATTGTACACGAATTTAATTTAGACATGAACGACTGTCGAGGTCAATGATACATGGTCTTTTTTGTATGACATCAAAATTATTTGCGATAAATCTTTACTGAAAAAAGCGTGTGCAGACTTACAAATTATGTTAACTGATGGGAAAAAACGTGATGTCACTAGTTGCGAACTGATTGAGGAACGTTTGAGCCTGAACTCATTATTAAGTAATTTTGAAATAGAAGGGCCACCATAAAGAAAAATGATTGACAGGATATGTTTCCTAATGTGTGGACAGCCCTTCAGATTTTGAGGACTGTAGCAAAAGGCGAACGAAGTTTTTGTAAACTGAAACTCATTAAAACGTACTTGCGCCCGATTATGTCTCAAGAAAGGTTATCAGATCTCGCCATTTTATCTATTGAAAACGATATTGCCCAAGGCTTAGATTACTCAGACTTGGTGAAAAAGTTTGCTAGCTTTTAACCCTTTTTTTCAAATAAATGACTAAACATAATATATTTTCAAATCCAAAAAATATACTGACACGAAAAATTATTTGGTGTATCGTTACGTTGCAGCGATCTTTTCTAGGTGAGGCGCCCCTTACCTATTAAGTACCCTATCTACCTAAGAAAGAGCTTTATTTTTTGTTAGAAGGGGAAAGGCGCCGCTATGAAATCTCGCACCACCTAAAAAATAAGCTAGGACCGCCTCTGATTTTGTAGTACTGTTATAATTATGGCGGAGGGACCCAGTATTGGTACTTCTAGCAATGAGTTGCTCGCGGAACTAGTTAAGGCGCTTAGATCTTCTCGTACAGCGCCTGAACAAGTTGACTTGCCGATATTCCGGCCAAATTTAACCGATGCCAAAAAATGGTTATCAGAAGTGGAAAATATTAAAAACGAATTTGAATGGTCAGACCAACAGGTCATTGTACGAATAGGTCGATTTCTAACGGGTATTTCCAAAATATGGTTTGACCATTGGTCACCAGACACCAAAAGTTGGGAAGTGTTTGCCAGGGATTTCATGGAGGCTTTTCCTCCTAAAAAAATTTTAAGGTAGCGGAGTTTAATAGTAACCGGTGCAATACTTATGAGGCATACGTATTCGAAAAAGTCACTCTTCTTCGAAATTTACGCGCGCAATGGGAAGAAACAGATCTTGTGGAGATTATCGTGCATGGAATTATGGAACGTGATGTACGTATATCTGCCAGCAATCAAAATCATAAAAAGGTTTCTGAACTGATTTCGTACTTAGGATCAGTACCTAAACGTCGTTCTGAAGAGTTAAAAACTGAAAATAAAATTTCCGAAGTCACAGAACCTCCACGTAAGCGTTTCCGAGAAAGTCAAGAAGACGATCGAAAACGAAAAAGACCGTTAATATGTTATAATTGCGGCAAAGGTGGTCATATGCAGAAATACTGTACTGAAAACAAGAAAAATGAGGAAACCAAAAACTCGTTTTCTGCTAGTTCTTCCAAGTCAGGTATCACGGTTTCGAATTTTACTTGTTCGTTTTGCGCCAAAAACGGACACAGCGCCGACAATTGTTTTTTAAAAAGAAACATTGACAAACGCCGAAATGTAAATCTTTGCAGCAGTGGTAAACAGGGTACTCACTGTGAGTTAATGGTTGATGGATTTAAAATGAATGGAATTGTAGACACTGGCGCTGACATTTCCCTTATGGCTCAGAGGCATGTCAACCAATTTCGAAATAAAATAGAGCCATGCCGCATTACCATCAGTGGATTGTTGCCTGGATCCTATACTTCGGAGCAATCTCTAGTTTCTGAGTTGGAGATGTCGGGTGTAAAAACACAGCTTACGTTTATTTTTGTACCAGATAGTTTCCTAGAACATGATGTGTTGGTGGGGCGCAATCTATATGACAACTCTGATATAGTAACGATAACAGATCATAATGGTACAAAGTTGTTTAAAAACAAAGTTGTAAACGTTTTGAGTATTCAGTCAATGTTTGTAGACACTGAAATAGATGTGCCGACTAAACATAAGCCTAAGTTATTACAAGTGCTTTCTCGATACACCAATATTATTGCCGTTAGTGGCAATGCAGTTTCCTGTGTAAACAATACTACATTGCACATCAGACTCCGAGACGAATATATTGTCAATAGAAGTCCTTACCGCTTATCTTTAAATGAAAGGCAAGTTGTTCGAGATATTATAAAGGACCTGTTAACCAATAATATTATACAGGAAAGTGAGTCTCCGTTTGCGAGCCCCATTACCCTTGTAAAAAAGAAAGATGGGTCGTATAGGATGTGTGTGGACTATCGTGAGCTTAACCAGCATACTATTAAGGATCGTTACCCATTACCTTTGATAGATGACCAATTAGACCGCCTTGGAAAGGGTAAAGTGTTCACTTCTTTAGATATGTCTTCTGGCTTTCATCAAATTCCCATTGATGTTGAGTCTATTCACAAAACTGCTTTTGTTACACCTGACGGACATTTTGAGTACCTCAGGATGCCTTTTGGACTGGCCAATGCTCCAGCGGTGTTCCAACGAGCGATAAACAAGGCGTTGGGACAACTTAGAAATACGGTAGCTCTAGTTTACTTAGATGATATTCTAATTCCATCGGAAAGTATCGAGGAAAATTTGACTTCTTTAGAATCAGTGTTAAAAGCGCTTGAAGATGCAGGGTTCAGCTTAAATTTAAAGAAATGTAATTTCTTCCAAGACAAATTAGAATACTTAGGCAGAGAAATATCTGGCGAAGGTATTCGTCCAGGAATGCAAAAAGTTGAAGCTTTGGTACGATCCCCAGTACCAACCACCGTAAAACAGGTACGCCAGTTGATGGGTTTGGCGGGATACTTCCGTAAATTTATCCCGGAATTTGCCACTCGTACAGCATGCATTACCAGATTGACAAAGGCTAACGAACCATTCTCTTGGAGCGAAGAGCAAGAAACTGCCCGGAACTACATAATAAAACACTTGACTACAAGACCACTTCTTAGTATATTTGATCCAGAGCTACCCACTGAGCTGCATACGGATGCCAGCAGTGTTGGTTATGGGGGTGTATTAATCCAAAAGGTGGAGTCTAATTTGCGAGTAATTGGTTATTTTAGTAAAAAGACGAACAAATACGAGGAAAAATATCACTCATATGAGTTGGAGACCCTCGCCGTTGTAAATTCAATGAAACATTTTCGTGTTTATCTTCTGGGTATCCATTTTACTTTGGTTACTGATTGTAATGCTATTAAATCAACGGCCGCAAAGAAGGATATACTGCCAAGAATAGCTCGTTGGTGGATATACATGCAGGACTTTAATTTTGACATTGTTTACAAAAAGGGATCTTCCTTGCCACATGTTGATTTTTTAAGTCGAAATCCTACAGTAGTTCGTCGAGTCACCGCATATGATAGTTGGTTGTATATTGAACAACGTGGTAATAATGAAATTAAAAAGCTCCTGAACGATTGGAAAGAGGGACACTTAGATAAAACTCGATATGTTGTTAAAAATGATATTTTACATTACATAATACCTAATTCGAATGGATCCGCTTCTAAACCTTTTGTCCCTCGTCAAAGCAGGCTAGGGCTATTGAGAATATTCCATGACGAACAATGTCATGTGGGTATTGATAAGACATTAGATTCCATTCAAAAGCACTTTTGGTTTCCGCGTATGCGACAGTTTGTTACAAAATATATTAAGCACTGTCTTATCTGTGCTGTAAAGAAAACGCGTTCGGGTCCTCTACAAGGTTTTATTACAAATGTTACCAAACCATCCGAGCCAATGAATACAATCCATGCTGATTGTTTGGGACCGTTGGAGACCACGAGTGAAGGATTTAAACATGTTTTAGTATTGGTCGATGCGTACTAGTTCCTTTAAAATCTGTCAAAGCGGATGAAACGAGGCAGGCTTTTCAATTGTTCATCTCGCTATTTGGCACGCCAAAACAAATCACTATGGATGCGGGAAAAAACTTCAAAAACTTAAGTCTTCCACAATACTTGGACTCCTTGGGTATTAGTTATCACTATACAACCCCTGATGTCCACAGGTCAAATGGTCAAGTTGAAAGGTACATGCGAACCATCATGAATCTTCTTAGAATTGAAACAAAAATTCGGTCAGAATGGTCGAGTGTTCTGTGGAAAATTCAGCTCGTCTTGAACACGACTCTTCAAAAAACAACCGGGACAACACCACTAAGAGCCTTAATTGGCATCGAAAACTCAACTCCACTCATTCAAAGCTTACTTGCCAATATTAGTTCTGATCCACAGCCATTGAGGAACTTACAACTGGATCGCACTAGAATTAAAGAGCGTTTGGATAAATTATCACAAGCTAAAATTAAGGAAAATGAAAAACGACGTAATACTAAAAATTTTAATGTAGGAGATTTCGTACTTATGCACCGTGATGATCGGATGCACCAAGGCAAACTTAAATACGAGTTTCAAGGACCTTTTGAAATTGTGGGTATTACATCAGAAGGTCGGTACGAAATAAAGAGAGTCGGCAAGTCTCTTGTTACCAAGGCTGCTAAGGAGCAATTGAGAAGCTGGCCTAGCGACTGGACAATGATGATGGATATGGAGGAACTACTTGATAATTTAGATAATGAGTAAGTAATTAAATTTTAGGCCAGTGTTAGAATGAGTTATAATTAGCAATTTTGGTGGCATATTGTGTACGTTTCAGTAAAGCTTTGAAGGTCGGTTAGTTATGTTTAAAGCTTGGTACGCTTTGCATGTATTTTAGTTATGTTTAAAGCTTGGTATGCTTTGCATGTATTTTAGTTATGTTTAAAGCTTGGTACGCTTTGCATGGACTTTAGTTATGTTTAAAGCTTGGTACGCTTTGCATGTATTTTAGTTATGTTTAAAGCTTGGTACGCTTTGCATGGACTTTAGTTATGTTTAAAGCTTGGTACGCTTTGCATGTATTTTAGTTATGTTTAAAGCTTGGTACGCTTTGCATGTATTTTAGTTATGTTTAAAGCTTGGTACGCTTTGCATGTATTTCAGTTATGTTTAAAGCTTGGTACGCTTTGCATGTATTTTAGTTATGTTCAAAGCTTGGTACGCTTTGCATGTATTTCAGTTATGTTTAAAGCTTGATACGCTTTGCATGTATTTCAGTTATGTTTAAAGCTTGTTACGCTTTGTATGTTTTCCAGTTAGGTTTAAGACTTTTTTTTTGCTTAAAGTTTGGCATGTTTTATAATGCATACCACGTTTATGTATTGACCCTTTGTGAAAAGTAGTATGTTAAAAATGATGAAAATCTTATTACAGTTATATGATGTCATGTGATGAGATTGGTGTTTTATTTTCAGTGAAGAAGACCTTGATGTGGAAGGCTCATCCGACGGTGAATAAAAGACAAATTGGGAAAAGACACCTCACTTTGAAATTCTAAGACTTAATAGAATATTTTGTAATATGTGTTAATTTTTTTTTGTTGTTTTTGTTTGTTAGTTAACCTTTCTTTGATGTTTATCGTCTCTATTGCAATATAAAATTATAATTTTTAAAAAATGTTCCTTTTTCTTTGTTTTTTTTTTGTTATTTAACAAAGCGAGTTACAGTTAACGTCGAGAACGACTTTTACGCAGGCTGGCCGTGTTAGAATCAAAAAGAAGAACCTAAATCGTAGGTATGAAACATCGCATGAGTTGGCAATAAGGAATTTTATCAGCCGCAGGCGGTCGGTAATTAGCATTGGATTAGTCTACATTATCGCTCGTGAGAGACAGTGCTGCTGAAAATTATTAAAATAGTACACTTGATTTAGTAGGTTTTGTGTAATATCTGTATTCTTTTATTGTTTTTCCTTACACTAGGTATTTATTCATGTTAAAAGTAAGTTCTTCATGCCTTCCATAATTTTTTCTATACAGGATGTTAAGGCCATAGGTTTTAGTTTTCTCTGTTGTTAGAATCTTTTCCTTTTTTGAGAAAATGTAGTATTATTGTGTGTGACCATTCGTGTGGTATTTTAGTCGTTTCTAGTGTATTTTGTTCATCACCTAATTAAGCAGACACCATATAGAATGCATTACACAGCTTTTCGATTTGTCCGAGTAATTGTGACAGAATCTACTTGGATAATTTGAAAAGCTGACCTTTCATTTTTATAGAATTTTAGAGGTACTGCAGGTTGTGGTTACTTCACAGAGGGTTGTAGCAATTGACAGTCAGAGGGTTAACCTAGGACCACCCTGGGTGAAGTTACTCACACACTGTATGTTGTGATTAACACCATTTCTCATATAACTGTGGGAAGCATAATTTTCCTCTTGCCCTGTGAAATGGTGACAGAATTTCATAGGTTTGGAGGGAAGTTTGGAGTTTAGGGTTCCGTATCAATGAGTTACAGCAACTCATTAACCTAGTGCATCTTCGTTGAGACCTTAATCATGTAGTACAGTTGCTTTTTTATATTTATAATTTTCTTTTAATTCCATCGTGTCTCTTTTAGATTTCGGAAAGTTTGGTTGCATACTTTCAGGTAATTAATATTGTTGAAGGTCATTATACAGTAGCTAAATATTTCTCAAATAAAAGACCAACTCTTTACGAGGAGGGGAACTGGATTTTTTCAAAAAAACTAGTTTTGATTTTAACGTTTCATTTACTTATAATGTTTTAAATATATTTTAAAAATTTTAAATACCAACACGTTCTTTTTTTATTAGTAAAATATTGTTTTTTCTCATGCAATGGTTTCTTTTGTGAATTTTATTAAGGATTAACGTCATTTATTATGTAAGTTAATATAATTTTATAAATTGTTAGCCATAATTTTCAAAAATATGTTTTTTCATAGTTTGACTGAAGAAGAAATAAAAGCTCTTAACATTAAGTAACAAGACTTTTACTCTAATCCTAACACGGCGCATTCCTGATAACTGTTTAACATTTTGGTTTTCAACTAGTCAGCCGACTACCCTTCAATTGCTTTTATATATATATTTATATATATATATATATATATATATATATATATATATATATATATTGTAACGTAATCAAATGGCCTTATTAGAAAATTAAAATATTTAACAAGAAAATCTTAGTAATTAATTAGAGGAAAGTAGTTTATTCAAATTTAAACAGATAAAGGAAAGTAATAAAATTTAAATTATATTTACATAAATTAAAATTGTCAACAAATCACCTGATACATAATATAAGATTTAATAATATAAGATTTACCATACAGATGAGTAGGTTGATGGTTTCTATGTATTATCTAAATGTGTATTCATGGTGCCTATAAAAAATTATTCAAAATTAGTACTTATAGAATTTCACTGAAATTTTGCTCACATCTAATTATACAATCTGAAAAATAAAAAAGATAAACAAATAATGGGGTTATGAAATAAATGACAGTGACAACAATTGTCACCTGATATAGGGTAGCTTCCAAAGAGATGTTTTGATATGTCAACTATGACAGAAGAAAAATGTTAAAGTAATTTAGATAAATTAAATAATAACAGATAAAACACAAACAATTCAATTTAGAAACACAAGATGTAATGTTTCCTATTCTCAAAGCAAATCTTTATTAGATATTATTAAATTTATTTATAAACAACCATAAGGTTAATTTGATTGGACAAGGAATGATATAAAATTTAGAGATATAGAGGGCGAATTTTAATATAAAAAAGGAAAAAAGAGGAAAACCGGGGTTGTTATTGATTTTTGAAAAAGAGTTAGATAGTTTTTGGTTTTTTGGAGAATAAAAGGGTTTTTTTTGTTAAGAAAAGTTGCTAGTAACAGATTAATCAAAATCATATATAAAATTTGTTAAAAAAATTGTAATTAGATAGTAAAATAGTGATTTGTGACCAGTGAAAGTTACCTTTTACAAGTTCCTAAAGTAAAAGGTGAATCCTGAGTGATCTTCGTAACATCTTGAACCGGATTCCACGAGGGAGGAAGGCGTGAGATCCCCACGAGCAGTTTACCACAGTCTACAAAGCAATATAATAAAGGTATTCATATTGTTTTAAAACATTGAGACAGTATTAACCGCTACTAGGAGAAGTATTAAAAAGGTATTTAATGAATTCTTGTTAAATAAACTTACCAGTGCGTGAGAAACTAAATTTTCAATAACGTTGAGTAATCTATCGTCCATTTTGTGCAACTGTAATTAGAGAAAGGACTACCAACTGTACAACTTAAAAACTCACTCATAAGTGTTATGTGAGTTGCATACTTACCTGTAATAGAATTACTTTCATTAGTGTGAATGTATGATGAATGAAAGAACATTTAAACAATTTGAATTTGTGTTTGTATTTGTATAATGAAATGTGTTTTTTGAAAACATTTATGTAATAAAACACTACATTGAATTTGATTGGTCTGTTTTGCATATACTAGTAAATTTAATTAGAAATTTATGGTACTAACCCTTACTATTGTAGCAGTACCTGTTAACATTTTAAGCACCTGGTATCCTAAATATTAAATTCAATTAGTACCGCTAGCTCCATCTATCATAAAACATTTTTAATAATAAAATAATGAATACGGTCTCTATAATTATAATTGGAAGTTCAAAGTAGCTACGCTACGAGGTGTACTAATGAGTTGGCATTATCGAGTTCAAGAGGTTTTAATAATTATTCCCAGTCTCATTTCTTCTATTGATTTACTGTCATATACAGAAAGTTGGAATATAATACAGTAAACTAAAGGCAACTCTTTAATTGAAGATTCTGTAAACCAGAAGCATCTCTTGAATTTGGAGATTCCGTAAACTTGAACAGCTTGTAAACTTTAAGCTCTCGTATGTACATTCTTAACTGGATTATCTCTACAACTGGGGCAGATCATCCCTCCACTAGTGATCTTCCATAATCATTTGGAACCACCTAGACAGTGCCGTAGCGACCCCAAGGTGCGGCGAAGGATCGTCCACTATTGTAACAGATAAGTTTATTGTGATCTATCAAGTTTACTGTTCCCATATTTTTTCTCTTTTTTATTTCCGTGTATATCTATCTATATCGTCAACTGTATTAGAATAAGTATTTTTAAAGAACTGTTTGCGGATTATTTTGTTGTAACGTATTCTCTACCTCATTAATTTCAGCACCAAGGAAATCTTATTATCTTTTATATGTTTGTACATTTTCAAATCATTTTTTTATCTTCATAGACAGTTTTTTCTGACATCTTTCTGTCATCTTATGATACTTATTTAAATAACTCAGCTTAAAACAACTTTCTTCAGTAGTATCATAAAAAATAAAAAGATTTCAGTGGCGCCCTTATAATTTCTTAAAGAAACAAATATTGTACAATAGTCAGAGCTAATGAACTTACTCACCCCTAGCCGAGGTATTTAACTATAATAATTTTTGCTGTGATAAACATTTATAAATTTTGTTAATTATTGAAATATCTTTTATAATTAATTAAAGACGAAATTAAGATTAATGTTTGTTTTATTGTAAATTACATTTTTTCTTTTGGTATATTGTTATTTTTTCAAAAAAGTTAACTAAATATTTTTATAAATTCACTATCAACAGGTAAATCATATCACAAATTGACGCTAAACGTAATAATTTGGTTACAAATTGACGCCCAACGACCAACTAATATTACAAATTGGCGCCCAACGCACAAATATTACAAATTGGCGCCCAAACGCTGGTTTCATTTTTCTCTGACTGTACAATAATTTTTTTTCTTTGGGAAATAATTTTGTTATTCGGAAAAGTACTTGGTGAAAATATCTACAAATTATTTTTTCTTAAATCATTTTTTTAATATTCTCAATATTAATCTTTCGTAATTAATTTTTTTACTATCTTAAATATTTTTATAAACAGTTCAATTTCCTTTAATTTTTCCTTTTGTATTTTTAATACCTATATTATACCTCACGTACAACACTGATAGATATATTTATTTATTTATTTGCTTAACTATATTTTTAAAATATTTAATATTTTTAGAATTTTCTATTGATATATATTTATTTACAAATTTGTATAGTTAAATTGAAACGAACATTTTAATTTGTTTACGTCGTTACGTCTTGTCGTTTTTTGTTCTAATTGGTACCTGTATTTTTGTTGTTGTCTTATATTAATAGGATTTTGGTTAGCATTGTACTTTTTTAAAATAACTTGATTTTGGTGTACTTTATATCGAGTTGTTATAATTCTGATTTTTCAGGACTTGTTTTTTTCTCGAGACATTCGAAAAGTTTGGTATTTTTTAAATTTTTGAAATCTTTTGTTGACTTTGATAAAAATTTATCGGGAAATAATGATAATGACGACAATTTAGAAAACAAATCAGACAATAATGAAGACACAAACTCAACCGACACTGAGTAAACATATACTTAAACATAATTTTTTTTTTGGTTTTCGCATGTAGTGAATGTGTGGAAGGTTTGGAGATGATGAATGTTGTTCTTAGGATATGTCATAGCTACTGTGGATGCTAACGGCCCCTTTCCAAGTTCAAAGGTTCTCATTACCTAGACTTCCTCGTCATTTTATTATGTTTGAATTATCAAAAATTTATTCATTTATTGTGATGTCTTCGATGGTTGTTGTTAGTTCGCTGTGTTTGCCTAGTCATTATTTTCTTTATCTACTTTGTCAGTATATGATATACCTATTTACTTTAACAACAGTTAAGTTATTTTATCTTATTTGTCTAATTTTTCTTATTTTTATTATCTTATAATATCTTTTTCTATCTTACCATATTATCTTTCTTATCTTATTGGGCGTTTTATTTTTTTCTCTTATGAAATACAATTTGGACAAATTTATATTAACTCTGTCGCGCATATGTTTTAAAATTATCTTATCTTAGCTTATCTTATCTTATTTAGCTTGTTCTGGGAGCAAGTTATTGAACTGTTGGGTGGAATATATTGATTTTTTTTTCTTCCTTTAAAAGGTTCATATACCGTGTTTTATATCTTATACGCTAATGTGTATTAGATTTATCGTACCTAGAGTCATTTTTATCGTGCATACTGTATGTATTCTGTCGCGTACGGGTTTAAGTACCTTTGGCAGTATACAGTGTGAATGTCTACTGGGTTATCTTATCGTATCTGTATGTGTATATAGATTATCTTTAGCTAGGAAATGTTAAAACATAATGTGGGTTTTGTTTTTATGGTTCATGTATTTAATATGAGAAAGTACAATTTATATAGCTCTAAAGTATAATTTTTGGTAATTTTTTGTAATTTTTAAATGGGTATATCTTTCAGTGACTGTATTATAGACCATTTAATGGTGTAGGTTAGGTTAGGTTAACACGGTGGTTCGGGATGGAACCCACTTAGGCCAGAGGCCCGTTGTGATGCCGTATGGGGTGGTTGCCACCCCCACCACTATCGTGAGAACCAGTAGCTGCTGTCAATGAACAGCATGATGCTTTTGATACCAACCGACTGAAGATCGGATAAGTTGTCAAAATAGGGCTGTCCCAGAGCAGAAAATCTTTGCCTGGATAGGGCAGGGCAGTGACAGAGTAGGTGGACCATCGTCTCTTCCTCCTCTTCGTCTTGACAACTTCTGCAAAAGTCATTCCTTTGTGGAATTCCCATGCGTGCAGCATGGCATCCTCCAAGCCAGTGCCCAGTGATGGCCGCAATCGCGTTTCCGATGGATTTCCTGGAGAGAGATAGAATATCTTTTGTGCGTCGCAGGTTAAGCTCTGGCCATATCTGTCTTGACGAGTTGCAAGAAGTTTCTTCCCGCCACCTCAGGTTGGTTTGGCGGAATATTTCTTTCCGGAGGAGCAATCTTCGTTCAGCGATAGGTGCCCCTGGTCTTGTATTAGCGGATATAGTCGTGAGCGTCGTACCAGCTCTTGCTAACTCGTCCGCCTTACAGTTGCCTGCTATGTCCGTGTGGCCGGGTACCCAGACAACATTGACTCTTACTTTAGTCGCCAGCTCATCCAAGGCTTTACGGCATTGTATAGCCGCCTTGGAGGTCAGGTAGACTGAGTTTAGAGACTTAATGACAGCTTGGCTGTCACTTAGAATAGATATTTCATTGGACTCGAATCCGGTTTGAAGTACCCATTTTGCTGTTTCATTAATAGCTACCATTTCTGCCTGGAATACACTGCAGTAGTCCGGCAAACGGAATGATAGGTTGAGGGGTGGGGACTCTGAGAAGACTCCACTTCCTACTCTCCCCTCTAGTTTTGAGCCATCTGTATAGAAGAGCGTCCCATTTGGCTTAACTAGGTTCGCCGTCCACTTCTCTTTGGGCGGGATGTCCACCGAGAACTTGCGGTCGAACATCGGGGTGGGTTTCGTGTAGTCTGTGTTGTTTAAGATAAGACTGAATTCCTTCAGAATCTTGGAGTGGCCGTAGTTTACCTTAGGCCATGGTGAGACTGCATTGAGTCTGAGAGCGGCGTTGGCCGCGCATTCCTTCCCATATAGGTCTAGTGGAGTCAGATGTAGGATCATTTCCAGGGCTTTTGTCGGGGTTGTCCTAAGACACCCCGTCATGAGAACGGCAGCTAGTCGCTGTACCCTTCCCACCCTTTTCCGGTTGACCTCCTTACATAGGGCTGGCCACCATACCAATGATCCATACATGAGTGTTGGTCTTACGACCACCGTGTATAACCAATGGACAATACTGGGTCTCAACCCCCATTGTTTGCCAATGGTTCTTCTGCAGGTGTATAGCGCAACTGTCGCCTTTTTCACCCTTTCCTCTATATTTTCTCTCCATAACAGCTTTCGGTCAAGGATAAGTCCTAGATATCTAGCTCGTTCGGAGAGTTTTATTTCTTGGCCCCCTATATTGGGAAGGCGAAAGGAGGGTATTTTGTATCTCCTCGTGAAGAGAACTAGCTCCGTTTTGCCCGGGTTTATCCCTAGGCCGCATTTATTGCACCAGTGCACGAGTTCGTTTAGAGCCCCCTGTATGACATCCGACAAAGTCTCTGGAAATCTGCCTGAAACCATAATCGCAATATCATCAGCGTAGGCCACAATTTTGATTCCTAGCCTTTCCATTCTCTGGAGAAAGCCGTTGAGGGTAATAGTCCACAGTAGGGGTGAAAGCACCCCCCTTGCGGAGTCCCCCTATTGACCACTCTTCGTATCTGACAGCCAGAGATTTCTGCGTGAATCTCTCTGCTGCAGAGCATGTGGTTGACAAACTCGACGATTGGCTTGTCGATTTTCAGATTTTCCATTTCCCCTGTAACAGCACTGGGGATTATGTTGTTGAACGCCCCCTCAATGTCTGAAAAGGCTATCAGTGAGTATTCGTTGCAGTTTAAAGACTTTTCAACTTCTTGCACTAGCGTGTGGAGGGCTGTTTCTGCAGACCTCCCCTTGCAGTAGGCATGCTGGGATTGGGAAAGCTTTCCCTCCCCTAATAGTGTGTCTCTTATATACGAATCTACTAACCTTTCTAGCGTTTTTAGTAGAAATGATGATAAGCTTATAGGCCTATAATCTTTGGGGGTGCTGTGCGATTGTTTACCCCCTTTAGGGATAAAAACAACTCTCACCTCCTTCCACCTCTTAGGTACATAAATTAGGCTTAGGCAGGCCTTGTACATGACCTCTAACCATGGAGTCGCCAGGTTGGAGACTACCTGCAGTTCCGCTGGTATAATGTCATCCTTACCAGGCGATTTGTAAGGTTGAAACTGTGCGATAGCCCACTCAATCCTCCTCGAGGTTACAATTGATGGGTTAATGATTTGTTTGATATTAGGAGCTACTGGTTCGCATTGCTCGCCTAGTTGTTGGCCAGGAAAGTGTGTGTCCACCAGTAGCTCAACGGTCTCTACGTCCGTGGTGGTCCATGTGCCATCAGGTTTGCTGAGATAGCTTGGCGCCACCGGGTCGGATGCGATGATTTTTCGTAGCCTGTTGCCTTCTGCAACGCTGTCTATGCTAGAACAGAATTCAGACCATGATTTAAGTTTAGCGAGTCTAACACTCTTTTTGAAGCAGTTCAGACCGGCTTTATAAGCGCTCCATTCATTGGTCTTCTTAGCCTGGTTGAACAGCTTTCTGCATTGTTTCCTGAGGTCACTGATTTCAGAAGACCACCAGTTCGGTTTGGGTTTTCCCCTGACCGTTTTCATTGGGCATGCTACCTTCATCGCCTCGTTGAAAGTTTCTGTGAGGCTGTCTACCAGCTGATCCAGATCGGCCCTAGAATTGGGAATGTCTGGTGTCTCTGCCGGTAGGGCTTGAGTGAAGCGTTCTTTGTACACACGCCAGTCCGTGTTACGCTTATTACGGAATGGTTTGACTGTTGGCCCCTGCACGTCTATGTCAAATTCCAAGTATCGGTGATCTGACATAGAATGATCTCGGGATACTCTCCAGGACCGTATCAGGTTAGCGGCATGTTCGTTGGTCAATGTTATGTCCAGAACTTCCTGCCTTACAGCTGTAATAAAGGTGGGCTCACTGCCTCTGTTACATATTTGAAGGTTGTTACCTAGAATGAATTCTAAAAGCGACTCACCTCTTTCATTTGTGCCGGTGCTGCCCCCCATATGGTGTGGTGTGCATTCGCATCGGCTCCGATGATGACCGGTGTCCGCGTTCTCGCTGCCTCCAAGAGGGCTGCTTGTAGCGGTCTCGGCGGGAGAAGTTCTGCATCATGCGCCATGTATGACGATATGAACCACGTATTGACTGGACCTAGCTGGAACTGTAATGCACACGTTGTCCCTGTCACAAAAGTTTCGTAATATAAAAGGACTGTATTTCCTATTAACAAGAATACATGCTCTAGGCGGTTCCTTACCTTGTACATAAATGACATTATAGTCCTTCAATTGAAGTCCGCAAACCCGCTGTTTATGCACCCAGGGTTCTTGGACTAAAACGATCTCCTCGCCGGTTTTAGCTAAGCGGAGGAGAAGTGCAGCTGATGCTGCTTTGCTGTGGTGGAGATTAATCTGCAGTAGCTTCATCGGTGACAGCTGCAGCTTCTCCACTGGATGAGCCCAGCAGATCATCTTCCTCCATATAGTTGAGCCGGCCCAGCATTGTCGCCGCCTCTGAGACGCAGCTTTTGCCGCCGTCTGATGCACCATCGTCAGACGTCGTAGCCATCTTCTCCTCTTGGGGTGTGGTGGTTTTGGCGTCTGCGTTGTAGATGAGGAGTTTCACCGACCCGAGCCCATAGTGGACCACCCCCTTGTTTTCCAAGATGGGGGCCACCGACTCGTTGTTCAAGATGACAACAACCTCTCTTCTTCCTTTTTCTTCGTCTCCAACCTTTGCCACCCTCCAGTCGTGGGTTGGGAGGCTTGGGTTGCTGAGCTGCAGAAATTCAACAATTTCTGCAGGGTCTGAAGGCTCTGCCGGAAGCCAGGTCCTTGACCTTGGTCTGCGCGGGATATTCTCCTGCGTTACAGCCTCTAGTCTTGCACCTGGCCAGACTTCGCCAACTTTTGAGATCGCCTTCTCATATAGATCTGCTGATCTCTGATCAGCGCACGATACCAGCTTTATTCGGCCCTGAAACCAGCCTGCGTCCGTGCACTGAGGAGGTGCTCCCGGATTTTCTCTAAGGAGCTCCTTGAATTGTTTTAGAAGCGCCATTTCGACCATCATCCATTTTGACGGAGTGATGTTGCCGTCCTGGTGGCTTCTATCAACAACTGCCCTGACAAGGTGGTTTTTTAAGACCGCACTGTAAGGGCGTTTGGGCGAGGGTCCCATGTTGGGCTTCTTTGCGCTTTGATCGCTTTGCTCTCCCGATCGCTGTCGCTTAGCTGCTGGTTTAGCTGCAGTTTCAGCTACAGTTTCTCGGGGTCGCGCGGCGGCTTTCGCAACAACCTCTTGAGCCCAATCCCTCGAGGCCAGTTGCTTTTCTGACATCTCCTTTTCGGGTATGTCCTTTAGCTTCTCAAGCAGACGATAGGCCGCTCTCCGGTCCCTATACGCCTGCAAGGAAGGGCTTACCTGTTTGGGTTTACCGGTTCCACTCGACCCTGCGGTCGGGGTGGGCGGTTTCCTTAAACCGGTGGTTTGGGTGGCCAAAGCCGGACTGCGCCTCCCTTCGCGGGTGGGCGGTATGGTAGGAGCCGAAGCCCCGGATTGCCTCCCTTGACGGGTGGGCGGTTTGTTTTTTTTGATTTTTTTCGGATCCATAAGGTTCCCACGAGTAGCAAGGGAAGGGGTAGTCCGCTGCGACAGAGCCCCGCATGCCGCAGTAAGGGGTATCATACTATGGGGTGTCCCCTGGTGCCCCAAAGGAATCGTTTGTGACACACATGTTTTCCAACCCTGTGCCATTCAGCCCTCGGCACGATCTCTTCCACCTTGGCTTGGGTTGGGTGTTAGTTCATTTAGCGTTATCCAGGGTGCACCACGAGGAGGCGAACTAACTTTACATGGTGTAAAAACTATATAGAACTTTTCTTATCTATTGTAACTTTATCTAATACCGATTTTCTCCTTATCTAATACCGTTTGCGACTTTATTTAGATTTTGGAAACGAACGTAGCTAAACTGTGCCAACGTTGACTTTTAAACACACTTCATTATTGGTTATTAGTTGGCGCTACGTTTAAAACTTACTAATTATTTATTGCTAAATTTTACGAAATGAGAAAAATTACTTGCAAAATGAATACCAATATAAGTAAGTAGGTATCTTATCCTAAATATATATTGCTATCGTTTTGATTAATATGATCCTACTAAACTAGTCCATTTAATGGTAAACAAGCATAAATTTGATTAGACACTGTCGTCTCGAAAAAACTGATTTTCTTCTAGCCTATTGTCAGAGTTTATATCATCTGCGAAAAAAACATTATTTCTAAAATTTCCCCTTTTTCTACGATTTGAAATATTTCCACGTATTTTTGAATTTTGACTGGTTTTACGGAACTGTCTATTATTATTATATATATCGCGTTGATGAATTTTTACATTGAGCGTAGCTATATAGTATTGTTAAGATTAGGGCAATAATTATAACTAAGATTTCCAAAACATTCTTTAGAAAAGAAATTTCCACTGACTTAGCATTGTCTGTTTGACCACCACTATTTCCGGCTTGTGCAATCACGATTTATTTTTTTGATTGTTTTTGACCCATTTCCGAGCCCATTTCACTATTTAATACTTCACTAGTACTTTTAAACTAATACCTATAATTTACAACAGATCATGGCAGAATCGCCATGTAATAACTTAAAAGTTATTTTATATTTAATGAAACACTATTCTAATTTTATACCTTTATTGATTCATTGCTTAACTAATAATGATTACATATATTGATATCGTTTCCTAGTCGAATAGGTAAACTTGCAAGTCTGCACAATCCATCGAACATTGATCTATTATTTATTTCAAGTTTACCTGTTCATACATCACAAAGGTATCCAAAATGTGGAAGTCCAGGTGCATATAGGATCCAAATGGCATATATTTGGTTTTATCTTTATTTAGTGTTAACTTGTTATATTTAAACCAAAGTATTTAATTTTGAACGTCTTTTTCAACTGTTTGTTTTAGTGCTTTCCATGTTCTGTCAGTGAACCATATAACGCTGTCATCAGCAAAAGTTATAATTTTTTCTTTGGTGTTTAATTTACATAAGCTTATTAAGAATAACAAAAAACTTCGTTTGAACGTAACTTCCAAGTTTATTTGAAAAATTAGGTTTTAAATTACAATGACGGCCGTTTCGCTAATCAGCGAAAATGGTTATTTAAACAAGAATTCATTTTTTTACAATACTTCATAACCAAGGCAACCAAATAAAAGTTCTTACACACTTAAATTTCTCATTCATTACAGAACCATAAGCAATATTAAATTCCAGAAAAATATAGAAACATTACCTACACTAAAAAAACATATAAATTAAGTTAGTTATTAATTTTTTTTCTCAATCTGGTTTATTGATGTGTTATTTTTTGGAGTTCTAAATTTTGGCGACTATTCGGTCTTTTGGTCCTGGGTACAGAGGAGTATCTGGAGTAATACAAGAATTATCGTTTAATTTAGAAATTTTAGTGGTATCCTGTAATACTTCGTTTTCTGTAATCTGAGAGCTAGGTGTTGGCGGAGCACTATTTAATTTACTTCTAGCGTATTCACTATTATTCTCTTCTTTATATTGTGTTTGTTTCAGTTCTTTTGGTGAATACGGGTTTCCATTAACAAACACTTTATTTTTCTTAATGTAGCAACTGGACTGAATATTCTATTTAGCAAGAAGTAAATGCTTTCTAAATATTTTTGATTCCTCTCTTTGTTGAGGGGTTTGCTCGGAGACAAAACTAATACCTTTTCCTTTTAATTTCTTACAGTTTTGTAATATGTCTTGTTTATAGGACAATTTGAGGTTTTGCCTAATCTATAAAAATTGTTTATATCTATCTGTTTTGAGAATACGAATGTCAAGTAGAGTTTCTAGTTTCTGACGAATGTTTTAAATGTCAAACTGTTCATTAGTCATATTTCCAAAGATAATTAAGTTACTTTGTTTGTTTCCTTTTTTTAATTTTCAATTTCTTTAATGTAATATTTTCTTCTTCCAGTGTCTTCATTCTTTCATTGACAAAGTCAATATTTATTGAGAATCTAGTTCCAACAGCCTAGAATTTCTTTGAGAATTCAGTTCTGTTTAATTTGTTTTCATTTATTATATTTATTTATTATAAGCGTAATTTTGTTCTCTGCTTCTGACATCCTTTCTTTACGCCGTACTTTTATTTTAGCAACTTTAGGAATTTTCTATAATAAATAATCTATCAATGCTGTAAATCATTTCTTTATTTCCGTCGTCGTCGGCTAATATGACATATATTAGACGGACACATGAGTTTTGAATTAGTTAGAGACGTCTACATTCATTTTCTACCAAAGACAGTAGAGCACGAGCCCGTGAACCCCAGACCTTCGTTATTTTATAAAAGCTGAAAGTTTGTCAGCGCATGCTCCCAAAAGAGGTAAGAAATATGGACTATTATGAAGTTTGGGACACCGTGGCTTTGGCAGGTAAACGGTACTAAAGATAGACCTATCTTGTCATCTCAGTTGCACCCACCATACTGTCTCGCGCTCGCTCCTACAGCGACCCTAAGTATTATATATAAAAATCAGCTTTTATACTATAACATATTTTAATATTTCCCAAATTTTCGACTGTTTTAACATATCAAAGGCCTTCGTGAAATCTATAAATACTAATTGTAAGCTTTTATTCATTTCTTTAGTTTGTTCTATTATTATTCGTAGTGGCGATTTGGTCTATGCAAGATTTTCCCCTTCTAAATCCTGCTTGCTCATTTCTTATTTTTTCTTCTGCTTTTTCTTTTATTCTACTGTTTATTATATTAGTGACTATTTTTGTTATGCTATTTAGTAAAGTTATCCCTCTCCAATTATTGCAGTCTGTGATGTCTCCTTTCTTAGGGATTTTTGTTATTATTCCATTTGTCCATTCTGTTGGTATTCGTTCTTGCTCCCAAAATTCATGAATTAAGGGGATAATTAATTTCACTGAGCTATCTATATCTAATTTCCAAAATTCTCCTGGTATATTGTCGCTACCGGCACTTTTTCCGTTTCTTAATCGTTTTATGCTTTCTCTAATTTCTGTTTCTGTTGGTTCAGTTTCATCAATTTTTAATTCATTATTCGTTGTCTCGTTGTCATTATTTATTTGTACAGGTTGTTAGTCTTGTAACTCTTGTAGCAGTTGTTGGTAGTGTTCCTCCCATCTATTTACTTGTTTGTCTATTGAGGTAAGCATGATTCCTTCTGCATCTTTAATTGGTTTGTCGTTCCTGAAATTTTTGTTGGCTAGCCTCTTTGTGCTTTTGTGTAGCATCATCCTCATATTGTTCGTTTCTGCTGCCTCTTCTACTTGCTTCGCTATATCTTCAGCCCATCGTCTTTTGTCATTCCTTGCTCCTTTTTGAGCTTCTTTGTTTAATTTGTTGTACTGTTTTAGTAGTTCATTTTTCCTTGTTATGTCAATCGTCCTATTTAGTTGCTCTTTTATTTGTTTTCTACTCTTTATTAGGTTCCACGTTCGATCAGTCAACCAAATTTTCCTTTCCTTTTCTTTGTAGCCAATTAGCTCTTCTGCGATTTTATGAATTGTTTTCTTAGTATTTTCCCATTTTTATTTATATCGTTCTCGCTGTTTGGTAGGGTCTTTATCCGTGCTTCCATGCATTTTTTCCATTTTTCTTTAATACCTTGGTCGTTTAACTTTTGGATATTGTAGTTCTTCTTCTCCTTAATCTCCGCTTTCACTTTTTGCGCACTTATTTTCAGCTTAATCTCTCCTATTAGAAGATGGTGATCGCTTCCTATGTCTGCTGATCTTTTATATCTCACATCGAGAAGACATGCTCGCCATTTTCTGTTGATAGTTATATGGTCTATTTGATTATTGGTCTTTTGGTAAGGTGAAATCCATGTTGCTTTATGTACATCTTTATGTTTGAATAAAGTGCTTCCCACTATAAGATTGTTTTCTAAACAACAAAAATATAAAAACATATTTCCATTTTCATTTATGGTTCCTATTCCTTCTTTCCCCATGATTTCTTTATAGTTAGAGTTATCTGATCCGACCTTCGCATTCATATCACCCTGTACTATTATTATGTCTCCTTTTTTTTTATATTTTCTAAGGTATCTAATAATTGTTGGTAGAATTCTTCTTTATCCTCATTATCTGCTACGTTTGTTGGCGCATAGCATAGTATTATACTAAGTGCTCTTGTTGCAGTTTTTAACCTTACCGTTAAAATTCTGTCCGATATGGGTTTCCATTCTAATAGACTGCCATTAGTATCTCTGTCTAATATTATCCCTACACCTCTTTCCCGTTCTTCTTCTACTTTTCTACCAGAAAACAATATTAGACTTCCGTCTTCATTTATTCTTTCTCCATATTCTGGCCATCTTGTTTCACATAATCCTAAAATTTTTATTCTTAGAGAGTCCATTTCCTTCAATATTTGACTTAGTTTCGATGTTTCTAGCATTGTGTGTACGTTCCAAGTACCTATTCTAATGCGTTGTTTCATTTTGAGTTTAGTTTCTCGTTTGTTTTGCTTTGTGTCGGTTTCATTGATGTGTTTATTTAAGATGAGTGGTACATCACTCCTCTGCATCCGAGAGTCCCCCTGCTTTATAGTTGTAGTGACTTCTTTGGTGTGTGTTGTAGTATTGGTTAGGTCCTTAATCTCGTTTGTCCTTATTCTTTGCCTGGTCATTGTCCGTTGATGCTTGTCTTTGTGTTTTATTAGTTTTTTGAAGCTTGATCGTCCGTTATGTTGGTTAGTTTTTGTTGTTTGCAATCCCATATTCTTGTCTTACCATTTATTTCTATTTTTTGATATTTAACCTTGACTAGTGCTCCTGTCTTCCTCTCATCTCTTGCTATGTCCCTTAATTTCTTTTGAATTTCTCGCTCTTGTTTGGTGAGTTCTGCTTCAATGTAAATCTCTTTTCCTTTCAGCTTTCCTTTCTCTTTCAGAATTTCAATTTTATGTGACCAGTCATCTAGCTCCATTAAGTATCTTTTTTGTCCCATTTTCCGTGCTTTTTTGATTTTTGTTTTTAATCCAAGTTCCTTGTCCAGCATTGTTTCGAGGTCTTGTTTTAATGCGTCTCCATTATTGTTTTCCATTTCCACCCCTGATATTACCAAGTTGTTGCGTATTTTGTCTTTTTCCAGCTTATCGATTCTTTCTTCCATCTTTTCTATTTTATGTATTAGCTCTGTTTTCTCTATCTTATTTTCTTGCTCCATATTACTAATTTTTTCCTTAATCGTTTTCATTTGCTCTCTATTTTTCGTTATTTCTTCTTTCATACCTTTGATATTCTCTTTAATTTCTTTAATATCGTCTTTGATCTCATTTTTCATCTCTAACATATCTTTTTTAAAATCTCTTTGCATTTCCAATAGCATTTTTTTAATATCTTCCATATCTGAAAATTCTTTATTTTGTGTTTTTCCAGGTATTCTATTTACGACTTTGCTTCTTTGGTAAGCTTCTCTTTCTTCCTCTAGAGATGAGTCGTGTTCTGGTTTCTCTCGTTTACAGCCTTTATTTTCAGCCCTTTCGTTTTTATACATCTGCTTAGGGTACTGACTTTGGTTTACACTGATTAGCAGATCTCGCGTCTCGCATGCAGTTTAGCTACCGAGATTCTACTTAGTTCAAACCCTGGCCTGTATACGAGCTGGCTCAATCTGCTATGTGTTAATTAAAAACAAAAATTAGTCGAAAACTTTGTACCCGCCTATAATAATAATAACTTTTAACCTTAAATTTTTGCACTTTAATAACTAGCCACAGACACACGTGTTTGTTGCTGGTAAAATAATTCGGAATACCACAAAAATTAATAAAATTAATTAAATTAATTAAATTAACTTATACACATGCAACATGTCAAGTAATACATAAGGGCTATCTAAGCAATAGAATAAAAATTGAGAAAGGTGTTAAGCAAGGCTGCATATTATCCCCTCTAATTTTTAATATTTGCCTCGACCATGTACTTAAACAAAGCTTCCAAAGAAATAATGGATTAATATGGAACCATCTACAAAATAAAAGGCTGTCGGATTTAGAATATGCAGATGATATCTGCCTGCTATCAGAAAATATCAGCGACATGAAAACCATGATACAAAAACTCCAAGAAGAAACACAAAAAATCGGTCTGCATATAAATAAGGAGAAAACTAAAGAAATGAGAATAGGCAAAGTTTCAAATGAAAAAATATACATAGAACAAAACGAAATTCATGGAGTAGAGGAATTCGGCTACCTAGGAAGCATCGTTACTGTAAAAGGAGGGACGGAGAAAGACATCAAAAACAGACTTGTAAAAGTAAGGCAAGCTTACGGGATGCTAACAAATATATGGAGATCTACACAACTTGGCACAAAAACAAAGATCAAGATATTCAACAGCAACATAAAATCCGTTCTGTTATATGGGTGTGAAACGTTGACATTGACCAAACACCATGGAAAAGAGATACAAACATTTATAAATAGATGCCTCAGGAAAATTCTTAAAATATACTGGCCAAAAAGAGTAACAAATGAAGAACTATGGAATCCAACAGGACAGAAACCAATTGTAAACGTCATAAAAGAAAGGAAGTGGAAATGGGTCGGTCACACCTTAAGAAAAGCCACAGGAGACATCACCAGAGACGCACTTTTTAAATGGACATTAACAGGACACATAAGTAGAGGAAGACCCACATACACATGGAGAAGAGTATGTCAACAAGAGCTAGAAGAGCAAGGAAAGACATGGAGAGAAGTTTCTAAACTAGCACAAAATAAAATATTATACAACTGCTTTGTGAAGGCCCTATGCTCCACTAGGGAGTAAGGAAATTATATATATATATATATATATATATATTATCGGAATGTTTTTGGGGATGTGGCAATAAAACCAAAGTGTACTCTTTTTAGAATTTATTAACCGAGCTTTCGAACCTCTATGGGTTCATTTTCAAGGTCTAAAAATGTTTTAATTGTAAAGAAATTATATAGCAAGTAATAAAATAAATAATACTTACATATCTAGGTGAGATTATTGGTAAAATTTTGTAAAAAACTGTAATAAATGTGACATGTTATTATAAAAAACTCAAAAAACAATATGATTTAAAAATTTTGATTGATTTATTTAATATATAAATTCAATTGTTTTAAATTCTACATACTAATTCGTTTTTTTTAATTTTTTAAATTTTGTTTCTCCAAATCCAAAAGATATGCATATATTACACTTAAATTATTTAAATCAGTTTTTTATTAATACATCGATCCTCTTGTGCTATGTAAGCTGTTTCTAAAAATATCCGCTTTTTATAATTGATTTCTGTGGTTAAAATTTTGGCATGTTCATAATTCATTAAATGGCCTTCAGAGAATACGTGTTCAGCAAGTGCACATTTCTCTGGATGAAGTTTACTGTCACTTTTATGGGATGTTATTCTATTAGCAAAGAGACCTTTTTGACTGACCAATGTATTTCTTATCACAATTTTTACAAGGAATTTCATAAACTATGTTAGGTAATTTATTCTTTGGTGTTTTATCTTTTGATTTTACTAAAAAGCGAATGGATTGTAAGATGTTGTTTATTTGCAATTTTTATATTATGTTGTTTTAAAATTCCGGAAAGTTTAGGTGTGACTGTTTTTGATATAGGGTAGAGATACATAAATTGGAATGGTATTATTTCTAGAACTGATGTCATGATATTCTGTGTTCCTTGTCATGTTATGAATAATGGCATTTGTATTGTCAGAAGTATTATATAAAATTTGTTTTAAAAGATATGGTGGATAACAGTTCTCAAGAAATAGTTTATTAAGAATTTTTAAATTTTTTTGGTGAAAAATTGGATCTGAAATATTTAAAACTCGATTTTTCATTTGTTTGATCAAATTTAATTTAGTATTACGTGGATGATATGAATGATAGTTAATATATCTCCCAGAGCTTATCGGTTTTCTATACCAGTCGATTGAGATGTTATTGTTATCGTTTCTTATAAATTTAGTATCAAGAAAAAGGTAAGGATTGTTCTGTATCTTCTTTTTCTATAGTAAATTGTATATTTGGATCAAAGCTGTTGAAGTAAAAAAGTATATTATTTATTTCATCATATGGAAGAGATAAAATTATATCATCTACATATTTTTTAATGAAGAATAATTTAAAAGGTAAAACAGATATAACTAAGTCCAAGATGTAATCCATTACATAGTCTGCTAAAATAGGAGATATTGAAGATCCCATTGGTGTTCCAAAAGTTTGTTGATATAGTTTATTATTATAGGAAAAATATGTACTATTGAAAATAAATGTTATTAATTCTAAAAAATGTCTCTTTATTTAGTCTGCAATTTTTATTTATGTCATTCCATTTCTTATTAATTGCTGTTAAACATAAATTTAGATGAACATTACTAAAAAGTGACACTACATCCAAACTTAAAGAACATAATTTGGTGGTAATACAATATTATTAAATTTTTTATTTATTTCAAAAGAATCTCTAATGTAATACTCATTGCCATAGTCATATGATTTTGTGAGTATTTCAGTTAACCAAAGTGTAAGGGTTCAATAGGTGTTCCAATTGATGCTACTATTGGCCTAGCTGATAATGTTGGTTTATGAATTTTTGGTAAACAGTAAAATTTTGCAGGAATGCCATTATAGGTTGTTAGTTTATTTTTTAATTTCTTTGTCAATTTGTTTTTTATTAAATAATTTTTTTATTAATGCATTACACTCATTAGTTATTTTCAAAGTAGGATCTTTATTAAGTTCTTTATATGATTTATTATCATCCATAAGTTGTTTAGAGAGATCTAAATATTGTTGTTTTTCTATTATAACGGTTACATTACCTTTATCTGATTTTGTTACTATTAAATTTGGATTTTCATGTAAAAATTTTTTATGTTTTATGTAGTAGTTCTCTAAATATTGAAGATTGTTTAGGTTCATGTATATGATTAGTTAAAACATTAGTTGATTTTGCTATAATAATATTTCTTTCTTTTTCATTATTCACAAAAGATGAGATGTAATCAATGTTTGCTAACATGGTTTTAATTGAAATATCTTTAGTTATTATAGGTTCTATACTAAATTTTGGTCCTAGAGACAAAAATTGTAAAATATCTTTTGGTATTTCTGTTTGAGATAAGTTTTTTATCCAATTTTCTTGAGTTTGGAGAACCAAACTATTTTTTTTGTTTAAAAGATTTTTAAGTTTGTTTTTTTGTTTATTTTTAATTTTGAAAAATAATTTGTTATAATGAACGAGTTGTCTACTTGAATAATTATCAAAAACGAATTCATTTGTAGTATTGATTATTTGATTTTTGAAATTTTCTAGATCATTTTCTAATTTAAGTATTGTTTTTTGATTACAAATTATTTCATTATTAAGTAGCTTATTAACTAACCTATTATAAATGGAATAACTGTTGTTCCTTTCTTGTTCTTGACGTATCAGAATTTTTTCTATATGTTTTATATGATGTTGTAAAAAAGATGGAATAATGTTCTGTTTTCTACATTGTAAAAGAAAGCATCTTCTGTTATATTCCTTTGCAATTTTGAGTTTCGTTTTTGACCATGCCTTTAAATTTATTACTGCTATATAACCATACGTTCTTGAAATGGTTTGGTAATACCCCATACCAGTATGTAATTTAAATAGAAATATTTGCCAACTATTTGTATTATCGGAATGTTTTTGGGGATGTGGCAATAAAACCAAAGTGTACTCTTTTTAGAATTTATTAACCGAGCTTTCGAACCTCTATGGGTTCATTTTCAAGGTCTAAAAAATGTTTTAATTGTAAAGAAATTATATAGCAAGTAATAAAATAAATAATACTTACATATCTAGGTGAGATTATTGGTAAAATTTTGTAAAAAACTGTAATAAATGTGACATGTTATTATAAAAAACTCAAAAACAATATGATTTAAAAATTTTGATTGATTTATTTAATATATAAATTCAATTGTTTTAAATTCTACATACTAATTCGTTTTTTTTAATTTTTTAAATTTTGTTTCTCCAAATCCAAAAGATATGCATATATTACACTTAAATTATTTAAATCAGTTTTTTATTAATACATCGATCCTCTTGTGCTATGTAAGCTGTTTCTAAAAATATCCGCTTTTTATAATTGATTTCTGTGGTTAAAATTTTGGCATGTTCATAATTCATTAAATGGCCTTCAGAGAATACGTGTTCAGCAAGTGCACATTTCTCTGGATGAAGTTTACTGTCACTTTTATGGGATGTTATTCTATTAGCAAGAGACCTTTTTGACTGACCAATGTATTTCTTATCACAATTTTTACAAGGAATTTCATAAACTATGTTAGGTAATTTATTCTTTGGTGTTTTATCTTTGATTTTACTAAAAAGCGAATGGATTGTAAGATGTTGTTTATTTGCAATTTTTATATTATGTTGTTTTAAAATTCCGGAAAGTTTAGGTGTGAAGATTCCATTGGTGTTCCAAAAGTTTGTTGATATAGTTTATTATTATAGGAAAAATATGTACTATTGAAAATAAATGTTATTAATTCTAAAAATGTCTCTTTATTTAGTCTGCAATTTTTATTTATGTCATTCCATTTCTTATTAATTGCTGTTAAACATAAATTTAGATGAACATTACTAAAAAGTGACACTACATCCAAACTTAAAAGAACATAATTTGGTGGTAATACAATATTATTAAATTTTTTATTTATTTCAAAAGAATCTCTAATGTAATACTCATTGCCATAGTCATATGATTTTGTGAGTATTTCAGTTAACCAAAGTGTAAGGGGTTCAATAGGTGTTCCAATTGATGCTACTATTGGCCTAGCTGATAATGTTGGTTTATGAATTTTTGGTAAACAGTAAAATTTTGCAGGAATGCCATTATAGGTTGTTAGTTTATTTTTAATTTCTTTGTCAATTTGTTTTTTATTAAATAATTTTTTAATTAATGCATTACACTCATTAGTTATTTTCAAAGTAGGATCTTTATTAAGTTCTTTATATGATTTATTATCATCCATAAGTTGTTTAGAGATCTAAATATTGTTGTTTTTCTATTATAACGGTTACATTACCTTTATCTGATTTTGTTACTATTAAATTTGGATTTTCATGTAAAAATTTTTTTGTTTTTATGTAGTAGTTCTCTAAATATTGAAGATTGTTTAGGTTCATGTATATGATTAGTTAAAACATTAGTTGATTTTGCTATAATAATATTTCTTTCTTTTTCATTATTCACAAAAGATGAGATGTAATCAATGTTTGCTAACATGGTTTTAATTGAAATATCTTTAGTTATTATAGGTTCTATACTAAATTTTGGTCCTAGAGACAAAAATTGTAAAATATCTTTTGGTATTTCTGTTTGAGATAAGTTTTTTATCCAATTTTCTTGAGTTTGGAGAACCAAACTATTTTTTTGTTTAAAAGATTTTTAAGTTTGTTTTTTTTGTTTATTTTTAATTTTGAAAAATAATTTGTTATAATGAACGAGTTGTCTACTTGAATAATTATCAAAAACGAATTCATTTGTAGTATTGATTATTTGATTTTTGAAATTTTCTAGATCATTTTCTAATTTAAGTATTGTTTTTTGATTACAAATTATTTCATTATTAAGTAGCTTATTAACTAACCTATTATAAATGGAATAACTGTTGTTCCTTTCTTGTTCTTGACGTATCAGAATTTTTTCTATATGTTTTATATGATGTTGTAAAAAAGATGGAATAATGTTCTGTTTTCTACATTGTAAAAGAAAGCATCTTCTGTTATATTCCTTTGCAATTTTGAGTTTCGTTTTTTGACCATGCCTTTAAATTTATTACTGCTATATAACCATACGTTCTTGAAATGGTTTGGTAATACCCCATACCAGTATGTAATTTAAATAGAAATATTTGCCAACTATTTGTATTATCGGAATGTTTTTGGGGATGTGGCAATAAAACCAAAGTGTACTCTTTTTAGAATTTATTAACCGAGCTTTCGAACCTCTATGGGTTCATTTTTAAGGTCTAAAAATGTTTTAATTGTAAAGAAATTATATAGCAAGTAATAAAATAAATAATACTTACATATCTAGGTGAGATTATTGGTAAAATTTTGTAAAAAACTGTAATAAATGTGACATGTTATTATAAAAAACTCAAAAAACAATATGATTTAAAAATTTTGATTGATTTATTTAATATATAAATTCAATTGTTTTAAATTCTACATACTAATTCGTTTTTTTAATTTTTTAAATTTTGTTTCTCCAAATCCAAAAGATATGCATATATTACACTTAAATTATTTAAATCAGTTTTTTATTAATACATCGATCCTCTTGTGCTATGTAAGCTGTTTCTAAAAAATATCCGCTTTTTATAATTGATTTCTGTGGTTAAAATTTTGGCATGTTCATAATTCATTAAATGGCCTTCAGAGAATACGTGTTCAGCAAGTGCACATTTCTCTGGATGAAGTTTACTGTCACTTTTATGGGATGTTATTCTATTAGCAAGAGACCTTTTTGACTGACCAATGTATTTCTTATCACAATTTTTACAAGGAATTTCATAAACTATGTTAGGTAATTTATTCTTTGGTGTTTTATCTTTGATTTTACTAAAAAGCGAATGGATTGTAAGATGTTGTTTATTTGCAATTTTTATATTATGTTGTTTTAAAATTCCGGAAAGTTTAGGTGTGACTGTTTTGATATAGGGTAGAGATACATAAATTGGAATGGTATTATTTCTAGAACTGATGTCATGATATTCTGTGTTCCTTGTCATGTTATGAATAATGGCATTTGTATTGTCAGAAGTATTATATAAAATTTGTTTTAAAAGATATGGTGGATAACAGTTCTCAAGAAATAGTTTATAAAGAATTTTTAAATTTTTTTGGTGAAAAAATTGGATCTGAAATATTTAAAAACTCGATTTTTCATTTGTTTGATCAAATTTAATTTAGTATTACGTGGATGATATGAATGATAGTTAATATATCTCCCAGAGCTTATCGGTTTTCTATACCAGTCGATTGAGATGTTATTGTTATCGTTTCTTATAAATTTAGTATCAAGAAAAGGTAAGGATTGTTCTGTATCTTCTTTTTCTATAGTAAATTGTATATTTGGATCAAAGCTGTTGAAGTAAAAAGTATATTATTTATTTCATCATATGGAAGAGATAAAATTATATCATCTACATATTTTTTAATGAAGAATAATTTAAAAGGTAAAACAGATATAACTAAGTCCAAGATGTAATCCATTACATAGTCTGCTAAAATAGTAGATATTGAAGATCCCATTGGTGTTCCAAAAGTTTGTTGATATAGTTTATTATTATAGGAAAAATATGTACTATTGAAAATAAATGTTATTAATTCTAAAAATGTCTCTTTATTTAGTCTGCAATTTTTATTTATGTCATTCCATTTCTTATTAATTGCTGTTAAACATAAATTTAGATGAACATTACTAAAAAGTGACACTACATCCAAACTTAAAAAGAACATAATTTGGTGGTAATACAATATTATTAAATTTTTATTTATTTCAAAAGAATCTCTAATGTAATACTCATTGCCATAGTCATATGATTTTGTGAGTATTTCAGTTAACCAAAGTGTAAGGGGTTCAATAGGTGTTCCAATTGATGCTACTATTGGCCTAGCTGATAATGTTGGTTTATGAATTTTTGGTAAACAGTAAAATTTTGCAGGAATGCCATTATAGGTTGTTAGTTTATTTTTAATTTCTTTGTCAATTTGTTTTTTATTAAATAATTTTTTAATTAATGCATTACACTCATTAGTTATTTTCAAAGTAGGATCTTTATTAAGTTCTTTATATGATTTATTATCATCCATAAGTTGTTTAGAGAGATCTAAATATTGTTGTTTTTCTATTATAACGGTTACATTACCTTTATCTGATTTTGTTACTATTAAATTTGGATTTTCATGTAAAAATTTTTTTGTTTTATGTAGTAGTTCTCTAAATATTGAAGATTGTTTAGGTTCATGTATATGATTAGTTAAAACATTAGTTGATTTTTGCTATAATAATATTTCTTTCTTTTTCATTATTCACAAAAGATGAGATGTAATCAATGTTTGCTAACATGGTTTTAATTGAAATATCTTTAGTTATTATAGGTTCTATACTAAATTTTGGTCCTAGAGACAAAAATTGTAAAATATCTTTTGGTATTTCTGTTTGAGATAAGTTTTTTATCCAATTTTCTTGAGTTTGGAGAACCAAACTATTTTTTTTGTTTAAAAGATTTTTAAGTTTGTTTTTTTGTTTATTTTTAATTTTGAAAAATAATTTGTTATAATGAACGAGTTGTCTACTTGAATAATTATCAAAAAACGAATTCATTTGTAGTATTGATTATTTGATTTTTGAAATTTTCTAGATCATTTTCTAATTTAAGTATTGTTTTTTGATTACAAATTATTTCATTATTAAGTAGCTTATTAACTAACCTATTATAAATGGAATAACTGTTGTTCCTTTCTTGTTCTTGACGTATCAGAATTTTTTCTATATGTTTTATATGATGTTGTAAAAAAAGATGGAATAATGTTCTGTTTTCTACATTGTAAAAGAAAGCATCTTCTGTTATATTCCTTTGCAATTTTGAGTTTCGTTTTTGACCATGCCTTTAAATTTATTACTGCTATATAACCATACGTTCTTGAAATGGTTTGGTAATACCCCATACCAGTATGTAATTTAAATAGAAATATTTGCCAACTATTTGTATTATCGGAATGTTTTTGGGGATGTGGCAATAAAACCAAAGTGTATTTTTTTTTTAGAATTTATCAACCGAGCTTTCGAACCTCTATGGGTTCATTTTCAAGGTCTAAAAATGTTTTAATTGTAAAGAAATTACACAGCAAGTAATAAAATAAATAATACTTACATATCTAGGTGAGATTATTGGTAAAATTTTGTAAAAAACTGTAATAAATGTGACATGTTATTATAAAAAACTCAAAAAACAATATGATTTAAAAATTTTGATTGATTTATTTAATATATAAATTCAATTGTTTTAAATTCTACATACTAATTCGTTTTTTAATTTTTTAAATTTTTGTTTCTCCAAATCCAAAAGATATGCATATATTACACTTAAATTATTTAAATCAGTTTTTTATTAATACATCGATCCTCTTGTGCTATGTAAGCTGTTTCTAAAAATATCCGCTTTTTATAATTGATTTCTGTGGTTAAAATTTTGGCATGTTCATAATTCATTAAATGGCCTTCAGAGAATACGTGTTCAGCAAGTGCACATTTCTCTGGATGAAGTTTACTGTCACTTTTTATGGGATGTTATTCTATTAGCAAGAGACCTTTTTGACTGACCAATGTATTTCTTATCACAATTTTTACAAGGAATTTCATAAACTATGTTAGGTAATTTATTCTTTGGTGTTTTATCTTTGATTTTACTAAAAAGCGAATGGATTGTAAGATGTTGTTTATTTGCAATTTTTATATTATGTTGTTTTAAAATTCCGGAAAGTTTAGGTGTGACTGTTTTGATATAGGGTAGAGATACATAAATTGGAATGGTATTATTTCTAGAACTGATGTCATGATATTCTGTGTTCCCTTGTCATGTTATGAATAATGGCATTTGTATTGTCAGAAGTATTATATAAAATTTGTTTTAAAAAGATATGGTGGATAACAGTTCTCAAGAAATAGTTTATAAAGAATTTTTAAATTTTTTTGGTGAAAAATTGGATCTGAAATATTTAAAACTCGATTTTTCATTTGTTTGATCAAATTTAATTTAGTATTACGTGGATGATATGAATGATAGTTAATATATCTCCCAGAGCTTATCGGTTTTCTATACCAGTCGATTGAGATGTTATTGTTATCGTTTCTTATAAATTTAGTATCAAGAAAAGGTAAGGATTGTTCTGTATCTTCTTTTTCTATAGTAAATTGTATATTTGGATCAAAGCTGTTGAAGTAAAAAAGTATATTATTTATTTCATCATATGGAAGAGATAAAATTATATCATCTACATATTTTTTAATGAAGAATAATTTAAAAGGTAAAACAGATATAACTAAGTCCAAGATGTAATCCATTACATAGTCTGCTAAAATAGGAGATATTGAAGATCCCATTGGTGTTCCAAAAGTTTGTTGATATAGTTTATTATTATAGGAAAAAATATGTACTATTGAAAATAAATGTTATTAATTCTAAAAATGTCTCTTTATTTAGTCTGCAATTTTTATTTATGTCATTCCATTTCTTATTAATTGCTGTTAAACATAAATTTAGATGAACATTACTAAAAAGTGACACTACATCCAAACTTAAAAGAACATAATTTGGTGGTAATACAATATTATTAAATTTTTTATTTATTTCAAAAGAATCTCTAATGTAATACTCATTGCCATAGTCATATGATTTTGTGAGTATTTCAGTTAACCAAAGTGTAAGGGGTTCAATAGGTGTTCCAATTGATGCTACTATTGGCCTAGCTGATAATGTTGGTTTATGAATTTTTGGTAAACAGTAAAATTTTGCAGGAATGCCATTATAGGTTGTTAGTTTATTTTTAATTTCTTTGTCAATTTGTTTTTTATTAAATAATTTTTTAATTAATGCATTACACTCATTAGTTATTTTCAAAGTAGGATCTTTATTAAGTTCTTTATATGATTTATTATCATCCATAAGTTGTTTAGAGAGATCTAAATATTGTTGTTTTTCTATTATAACGGTTACATTACCTTTATCTGATTTTGTTACTATTAAATTTGGATTTTCATGTAAAAATTTTTTTGTTTTATGTAGTAGTTCTCTAAATATTGAAGATTGTTTAGGTTCATGTATATGATTAGTTAAAACATTAGTTGATTTTGCTATAATAATATTTCTTTCTTTTTCATTATTCACAAAAGATGAGATGTAATCAATGTTTGCTAACATGGTTTTAATTGAAATATCTTTAGTTATTATAGGTTCTATACTAAATTTTGGTCCTAGAGACAAAAATTGTAAAATATCTTTTGGTATTTCTGTTTGAGATAAGTTTTTTATCCAATTTTCTTGAGTTTGGAGAACCAAACTATTTTTTTTGTTTAAAAGATTTTTAAGTTTGTTTTTTTGTTTATTTTTTAATTTTGAAAAATAATTTGTTATAATGAACGAGTTGTCTACTTGAATAATTATCAAAAACGAATTCATTTGTAGTATTGATTATTTGATTTTTGAAATTTTCTAGATCATTTTCTAATTTAAGTATTGTTTTTTGATTACAAATTATTTCATTATTAAGTAGCTTATTAACTAACCTATTATAAATGGAATAACTGTTGTTCCTTTCTTGTTCTTGACGTATCAGAATTTTTTTCTATATGTTTTATATGATGTTGTAAAAAAGATGGAATAATGTTCTGTTTTCTACATTGTAAAAGAAAGCATCTTCTGTTATATTCCTTTGCAATTTTGAGTTTCGTTTTTGACCATGCCTTTAAATTTATTACTGCTATATAACCATACGTTCTTGAAATGGTTTGGTAATACCCCATACCAGTATGTAATTTAAATAGAAATATTTGCCAACTATTTGTATTATCGGAATGTTTTTGGGGATGTGGCAATAAAACCAAAGTGTACTCTTTTTAGAATTTATTAACCGAGCTTTCGAACCTCTATGGGTTCATTTTCAAGGTCTAAAAATGTTTTAATTGTAAAGAAATTATATAGCAAGTAATAAAATAAATAATACTTACATATCTAGGTGAGATTATTGGTAAAATTTTGTAAAAAACTGTAATAAATGTGACATGTTATTATAAAAAACTCAAAAAACAATATGATTTAAAAATTTTGATTGATTTATTTAATATATAAATTCAATTGTTTTAAATTCTACATACTAATTCGTTTTTTTAATTTTTTAAATTTTGTTTCTCCAAATCCAAAAGATATGCATATATTACACTTAAATTATTTAAATCAGTTTTTATTAATACATCGATCCTCTTGTGCTATGTAAGCTGTTTCTAAAAATATCCGCTTTTTATAATTGATTTCTGTGGTTAAAATTTTGGCATGTTCATAATTCATTAAATGGCCTTCAGAGAATACGTGTTCAGCAAGTGCACATTTCTCTGGATGAAGTTACTGTCACTTTTATGGGATGTTATTCTATTAGCAAGAGACCTTTTTGACTGACCAATGTATTTCTTATCACAATTTTTACAAGGAATTTCATAAACTATGTTAGGTAATTTATTCTTTGGTGTTTTATCTTTGATTTTACTAAAAAGCGAATGGATTGTAAGATGTTGTTTATTTGCAATTTTTATATTATGTTGTTTTAAAATTCCGGAAAGTTTAGGTGTGACTGTTTTGATATAGGGTAGAGATACATAAATTGGAATGGTATTATTTCTAGAACTGATGTCATGATATTCTGTGTTCCTTGTCATGTTATGAATAATGGCATTTGTATTGTCAGAAGTATTATATAAAATTTGTTTTAAAAGATATGGTGGATAACAGTTCTCAAGAAATAGTTTATAAAGAATTTTTAAATTTTTTTGGTGAAAAATTGGATCTGAAATATTTAAAACTCGATTTTTCATTTGTTTGATCAAATTTAATTTAGTATTACGTGGATGATATGAATGATAGTTAATATATCTCCCAGAGCTTATCGGTTTTCTATACCAGTCGATTGAGATGTTATTGTTATCGTTTCTTATAAATTTAGTATCAAGAAAAGGTAAGGATTGTTCTGTATCTTCTTTTTCTATAGTAAATTGTATATTTGGATCAAAGCTGTTGAAGTAAAAAAGTATATTATTTATTTCATCATATGGAAGAGATAAAATTATATCATCTACATATTTTTTAATGAAGAATAATTTAAAAGGTAAAACAGATATAACTAAGTCCAAGATGTAATCCATTACATAGTCTGCTAAAATAGGAGATATTGAAGATCCCATTGGTGTTCCAAAAAGTTTGTTGATATAGTTTATTATTATAGGAAAAATATGTACTATTGAAAATAAATGTTATTAATTCTAAAAATGTCTCTTTATTTAGTCTGCAATTTTTATTTATGTCATTCCATTTCTTATTAATTGCTGTTAAACATAAATTTAGATGAACATTACTAAAAAGTGACACTACATCCAAACTTAAAGAACATAATTTGGTGGTAATACAATATTATTAAATTTTTATTTATTTCAAAAGAATCTCTAATGTAATACTCATTGCCATAGTCATATGATTTTGTGAGTATTTCAGTTAACCAAAGTGTAAGGGGTTCAATAGGTGTTCCAATTGATGCTACTATTGGCCTAGCTGATAATGTTGGTTTATGAATTTTTGGTAAACAGTAAAATTTTGCAGGAATGCCATTATAGGTTGTTAGTTTATTTTTAATTTCTTTGTCAATTTGTTTTTTATTAAATAATTTTTTAATTAATGCATTACACTCATTAGTTATTTTCAAAGTAGGATCTTTATTAAGTTCTTTATATGATTTATTATCATCCATAAGTTGTTTAGAGAGATCTAAATATTGTTGTTTTTCTATTATAACGGTTACATTACCTTTATCTGATTTTGTTACTATTAAATTTGGATTTTCATGTAAAAATTTTTTGTTTTATGTAGTAGTTCTCTAAATATTGAAGATTGTTTAGGTTCATGTATATGATTAGTTAAAACATTAGTTGATTTTGCTATAATAATATTTCTTTCTTTTTCATTATTCACAAAAGATGAGATGTAATCAATGTTTGCTAACATGGTTTTAATTGAAATATCTTTAGTTATTATAGGTTCTATACTAAATTTTGGTCCTAGAGACAAAATTTGTAAAATATCTTTTGGTATTTCTGTTTGAGATAAGTTTTTATCCAATTTTCTTGAGTTTGGAGAACCAAACTATTTTTTTTGTTTAAAAGATTTTTAAGTTTGTTTTTTTGTTTATTTTTAATTTTGAAAAAATAATTTGTTATAATGAACGAGTTGTCTACTTGAATAATTATCAAAAACGAATTCATTTGTAGTATTGATTATTTGATTTTTTGAAATTTTCTATATCATTTTCTAATTTAAGTATTGTTTTTTGATTACAAATTATTTCATTATTAAGTAGCTTATTAACTAACCTATTATAAATGGAATAACTGTTGTTCCTTTCTTGTTCTTGACGTATCAGAATTTTTTCTATATGTTTTATATGATGTTGTAAAAAAGATGGAATAATGTTCTGTTTTCTACATTGTAAAAGAAAGCATCTTCTGTTATATTCCTTTGCAATTTTGAGTTTCGTTTTTGACCATGCCTTTAAATTTATTACTGCTATATAACCATACGTTCTTGAAATGGTTTGGTAATACCCCATACCAGTATGTAATTTAAATAGAAATATTTGCCAACTATTTGTATTATCGGAATGTTTTTGGGGATGTGGCAATAAAACCAAAGTGTACTCTTTTTAAAATTTATTAACCGAGCTTTCGAACCTCTATGGGTTCATTTTCAAGGTCTAAAAATGTTTTAATTGTAAAGAAATTATATAGCAAGTAATAAAATAAATAATACTTACATATCTAGGTGAGATTATTGGTAAAATTTTGTAAAAAACTGTAATAAATGTGACATGTTATTATAAAAAACTCAAAAAACAATATGATTTAAAAATTTTGATTGATTTATTTAATATATAAATTCAATTGTTTTAAATTCTACATACTAATTCGTTTTTTTTAATTTTTTAAATTTTGTTTCTCCAAATCCAAAAGATATGCATATATTACACTTAAATTATTTAAATCAGTTTTTATTAATACATCGATCCTCTTGTGCTATGTAAGCTGTTTCTAAAAATATCCGCTTTTTATAATTGATTTCTGTGGTTAAAATTTTTGGCATGTTCATAATTCATTAAATGGCCTTCAGAGAATACGTGTTCAGCAAGTGCACATTTCTCTGGATGAAGTTTACTGTCACTTTTTATGGGATGTTATTCTATTAGCAAGAGACCTTTTTGACTGACCAATGTATTTCTTATCACAATTTTTACAAGGAATTTCATAAACTATGTTAGGTAATTTATTCTTTGGTGTTTTATCTTTGATTTTACTAAAAAGCGAATGGATTGTAAGATGTTGTTTATTTGCAATTTTTATATTATGTTGTTTTAAAATTCCGGAAAGTTTAGGTGTGACTGTTTTGATATAGGGTAGAGATACATAAATTGGAATGGTATTATTTCTAGAACTGATGTCATGATATTCTGTGTTCCTTGTCATGTTATGAATAATGGCATTTGTATTGTCAGAAGTATTATATAAAATTTGTTTTAAAAGATATGGTGGATAACAGTTCTCAAGAAATAGTTTATAAAGAATTTTTAAATTTTTTTGGTGAAAAATTGGATCTGAAATATTTAAAACTCGATTTTTCATTTGTTTGATCAAATTTAATTTAGTATTACGTGGATGATATGAATGATAGTTAATATATCTCCCAGAGCTTATCGGTTTTCTATACCAGTCGATTGAGATGTTATTGTTATCGTTTCTTATAAATTTAGTATCAAGAAAAGGTAAGGATTGTTCTGTATCTTCTTTTTCTATAGTAAATTGTATATTTGGATCAAAGCTGTTGAAGTAAAAAAGTATATTATTTATTTCATCATATGGAAGAGATAAAATTATATCATCTACATATTTTTTAATGAAGAATAATTTAAAAGGTAAAACAGATATAACTAAGTCCAAGATGTAATCCATTACATAGTCTGCTAAAATAGGAGATATTGAAGAAATACCAAAAGATATTTTACAATTTTTGTCTCTAGGACCAAAATTTAGTATAGAACCTATAATAACTAAAGATATTTCAATTAAAACCATGTTAGCAAACATTGATTACATCTCATCTTTTGTGAATAATGAAAAAGAAAGAAATATTATTATAGCAAAATCAACTAATGTTTTAACTAATCATATACATGAACCTAAACAATCTTCAATATTTAGAGAACTACTACATAAAACAAAAAAATTTTTACATGAAAATCCAAATTTAATAGTAACAAAATCAGATAAAGGTAATGTAACCGTTATAATAGAAAAACAACAATATTTAGATCTCTCTAAACAACTTATGGATGATAATAAATCATATAAAGAACTTAATAAAGATCCTACTTTGAAAATAACTAATGAGTGTAATGCATTAATTAAAAAATTATTTAATAAAAAACAAATTGACAAAGAAATTAAAAATAAACTAACAACCTATAATGGCATTCCTGCAAAATTTTACTGTTTACCAAAAATTCATAAACCAACATTATCAGCTAGGCCAATAGTAGCATCAATTGGAACACCTATTGAACCCCTTACACTTTGGTTAACTGAAATACTCACAAAATCATATGACTATGGCAATGAGTATTACATTAGAGATTCTTTTTGAAATAAATAAAAAATTTAATAATATTGTATTACCACCAAATTATGTTCTTTTAAGTTTGGATGTAGTGTCACTTTTTAGTAATGTTCATCTAAATTTATGTTTAACAGCAATTAATAAGAAATGGAATGACATAAATAAAAATTGCAGACTAAATAAAGAGACATTTTTAGAATTAATAACATTTATTTTCAATAGTACATATTTTTCCTATAATAATAAACTATATCAACAAACTTTTGGAACACCAATGGGATCTTCAATATCTCCTATTTTAGCAGACTATGTAATGGATTACATCTTGGACTTAGTTATATCTGTTTTACCTTTTAAATTATTCTTCATTAAAAAATATGTAGATGATATAATTTTATCTCTTCCATATGATGAAATAAATAATATACTTTTTTACTTCAACAGCTTTGATCCAAATATACAATTTACTATAGAAAAGAAGATACAGAACAATCCTTACCTTTTCTTGATACTAAATTTATAAGAAACGATAACAATAACATCTCAATCGACTGGTATAGAAAACCGATAAGCTCTGGGAGATATATTAACTATCATTCATATCATCCACGTAATACTAAATTAAATTTGATCAAACAAATGAAAAATCGAGTTTTAAATATTTCAGATCCAATTTTTCACCAAAAAAATTTAAAAATTCTTTATAAACTATTTCTTGAGAACTGTTATCCACCATATCTTTTAAAACAAATTTTATATAATACTTCTGACAATACAAATGCCATTATTCATAACATGACAAGGAACACAGAATATCATGACATCAGTTCTAGAAATAATACCATTCCAATTTATGTATCTCTACCCTATATCAAAACAGTCACACCTAAACTTTCCGGAATTTTAAAACAACATAATATAAAAATTGCAAATAAACAACATCTTACAATCCATTCGCTTTTTAGTAAAATCAAAGATAAAACACCAAAGAATAAATTACCTAACATAGTTTATGAAATTCCTTGTAAAAATTGTGATAAGAAATACATTGGTCAGTCAAAAAGGTCTCTTGCTAATAGAATAACATCCCATAAAAGTGACAGTAAACTTCATCCAGAGAAATGTGCACTTGCTGAACACGTATTCTCTGAAGGCCATTTAATGAATTATGAACATGCCAAAATTTTAACCACAGAAATCAATTATAAAAAGCGGATATTTTTAGAAACAGCTTACATAGCACAAGAGGATCGATGTATTAATAAAAAAACTGATTTAAATAATTTAAGTGTAATATATGCATATCTTTTGGATTTGGAGAAACAAAATTTAAAAAATTAAAAAAAACGAATTAGTATGTAGAATTTAAAACAATTGAATTTATATATTAAATAAATCAATCAAAATTTTTTAAATCATATTGTTTTTTGAGTTTTTTATAATAACATGTCACATTTATTACAGTTTTTTACAAAATTTTACCAATAATCTCACCTAGATATGTAAGTATTATTTATTTTATTACTTGCTATATAATTTCTTTACAATTAAAACATTTTTAGACCTTGAAAATGAACCCATAGAGGTTCGAAAGCTCGGTTAATAAATTCTAAAAAGAGTACACTTTGGTTTTATTGCCACATCCCCAAAAACATTCCGATAATACAAATAGTTGGCAAATATTTCTATTTAAATTACATACTGGTATGGGGTATTACCAAACCATTTCAAGAACGTATGGTTATATAGCAGTAATAAATTTAAAGGCATGGTCAAAAACGAAACTCAAAATTGCAAAGGAATATAACAGAAGATGCTTTCTTTTACAATGTAGAAAACAGAACATTATTCCATCTTTTTTACAACATCATATAAAACATATAGAAAAAATTCTGATACGTCAAGAACAAAGAAAGGAACAACAGTTATTCCATTTATAATAGGTTAGTTAATAAGCTACTTAATAATGAAATAATTTGTAATCAAAAAACAATACTTAAATTAGAAAATGATCTAGAAAATTTCAAAAATCAAATAATCAATACTACAAATGAATTCGTTTTTGATAATTATTCAAGTAGACAACTCGTTCATTATAACAAATTATTTTTCAAAATTAAAAATAAACAAAAAAACAAACTTAAAAATCTTTTAAACAAAAAAATAGTTTGGTTCTCCAAACTCAAGAAAATTGGATAAAAAACTTATCTCAAACAGAAATACCAAAAGATATTTTACAATTTTTGTCTCTAGGACCAAAATTTAGTATAGAACCTATAATAACTAAAGATATTTCAATTAAAACCATGTTAGCAAACATTGATTACATCTCATCTTTTGTGAATAATGAAAAAGAAAGAAATATTATTATAGCAAAATCAACTAATGTTTTAACTAATCATATACATGAACCTAAACAATCTTCAATATTTAGAGAACTACTACATAAAACAAAAAAATTTTTACATGAAAATCCAAATTTAATAGTAACAAAATCAGATAAAGGTAATGTAACCGTTATAATAGAAAAACAACAATATTTAGATCTCTCTAAACAACTTATGGATGATAATAAATCATATAAAGAACTTAATAAAGATCCTACTTTGAAAATAACTAATGAGTGTAATGCATTAATTAAAAAATTATTTAATAAAAAACAAATTGACAAAGAAATTAAAAATAAACTAACAACCTATAATGGCATTCCTGCAAAATTTTACTGTTTACCAAAAATTCATAAACCAACATTATCAGCTAGGCCAATAGTAGCATCAATTGGAACACCTATTGAACCCCTTACACTTTGGTTAACTGAAATACTCACAAAATCATATGACTATGGCAATGAGTATTACATTAGAGATTCTTTTGAAATAAATAAAAAATTTAATAATATTGTATTACCACCAAATTATGTTCTTTTAAGTTTGGATGTAGTGTCACTTTTTAGTAATGTTCATCTAAATTTATGTTTAACAGCAATTAATAAGAAATGGAATGACATAAATAAAAATTGCAGACTAAATAAAGAGACATTTTTAGAATTAATAACATTTATTTTCAATAGTACATATTTTTCCTATAATAATAAACTATATCAACAAACTTTTGGAACACCAATGGGATCTTCAATATCTCCTATTTTAGCAGACTATGTAATGGATTACATCTTGGACTTAGTTATATCTGTTTTACCTTTTAAATTATTCTTCATTAAAAAATATGTAGATGATATAATTTTATCTCTTCCATATGATGAAATAAATAATATACTTTATTACTTCAACAGCTTTGATCCAAATATACAATTTACTATAGAAAAAGAAGATACAGAACAATCCTTACCTTTTCTTGATACTAAATTTATAAGAAACGATAACAATAACATCTCAATCGACTGGTATAGAAAACCGATAAGCTCTGGGAGATATATTAACTATCATTCATATCATCCACGTAATACTAAATTAAATTTGATCAAACAAATGAAAAATCGAGTTTTAAATATTTCAGATCCAATTTTTCACCAAAAAAATTTAAAAATTCTTTATAAACTATTTCTTGAGAACTGTTATCCACCATATCTTTTAAAACAAATTTTATATAATACTTCTGACAATACAAATGCCATTATTCATAACATGACAAGGAACACAGAATATCATGACATCAGTTCTAGAAATAATACCATTCCAATTTATGTATCTCTACCCTATATCAAAACAGTCACACCTAAACTTTCCGGAATTTTAAAACAACATAATATAAAAATTGCAAATAAACAACATCTTACAATCCATTCGCTTTTTAGTAAAATCAAAGATAAAACACCAAAGAATAAATTACCTAACATAGTTTATGAAATTCCTTGTAAAAATTGTGATAAGAAATACATTGGTCAGTCAAAAAGGTCTCTTGCTAATAGAATAACATCCCATAAAAGTGACAGTAAACTTCATCCAGAGAAATGTGCACTTGCTGAACACGTATTCTCTGAAGGCCATTTAATGAATTATGAACATGCCAAAATTTTAACCACAGAAATCAATTATAAAAAGCGGATATTTTTAGAAACAGCTTACATAGCACAAGAGGATCGATGTATTAATAAAAAAACTGATTTAAATAATTTAAGTGTAATATATGCATATCTTTTGGATTTGGAGAAACAAAATTTAAAAAATTAAAAAAACGAATTAGTATGTAGAATTTAAAACAATTGAATTTATATATTAAATAAATCAATCAAAATTTTTAAATCATATTGTTTTTGAGTTTTTTATAATAACATGTCACATTTATTACAGTTTTTTACAAAATTTTACCAATAATCTCACCTAGATATGTAAGTATTATTTATTTTATTACTTGCTATATAATTTCTTTACAATTAAAACATTTTTAGACCTTGAAAATGAACCCATAGAGGTTCGAAAGCTCGGTTAATAAATTCTAAAAAGAGTACACTTTGGTTTTATTGCCACATCCCCAAAAACATTCCGATAATACAAATAGTTGGCAAATATTTCTATTTAAATTATATATATATATATATATATAAACTTCAAAATTTGGTTGGGAATGCAGCAGAAAGGACGCTTTATTTGCATCATCAGGGTTCTACAAATGTGAATTAGTATGAAATTACAAATCTGTAAAAACTGATTTACAATAAGTAACTTACACTAATTGAGGTTTAAGTCTAGATGTTAGTTGGAGAAAGTGAAGAACCATTTGATTACATCCAGAAAAGCAAAAAGCCAATCAAGCCAGTATAAAATATCACAGAAAAATTGAATCAAAATTGTTTACATTTTTAAAAACTTCTTTATTAAGTTAACATATTAAAATTTGGGAAAGGTTAGTACTACCTTTGCCACGTGTCACAAAAATGTGTAACTGAATTTGGTTAGGTTAAAATTCTTCTTCTTTTAATAATTTTAAAAGAGAAGCAATAGTAAAACCTAAACAACCACAGCCAAACATGGTAAATTTTACCAAGTGAGACACTATGAATAAACTGAAATGAAAAAGAATGACAAAATGAATTGTGAAACAATCAAAGCTAATAAAACCCATTAATCGTTAGAAAATGGAACGAAATCTTAGAACGATGAGTTCGGATTGAAATTAAGGAAATTGTTATATTATTTACTAGATTTGAAGAATCAAGGAATTAAATAATAAAACAGAATTATTCAACATTGATCATAGTGAATGTGAAAGGATATTTTTAAAGATTTAAAATTGTAATGGGGTAAATGAGAAAAAGAAGATAAGATTAATCCTCTGAAATGGAAGAATTTTCACTACTGGGAATGAGATGATTACTGTCTAGCGTAAGTAGTAATGAATATAAACCACTCAAATTATTGATATCGGTTTTTTTTATTCATAGAATTCTTCTCTTGGAAGATGAACGCCATTTCAAGAAACATCTATCAGGATGTAACCTTATGTCACTTTTGTGGAGAGTCAAACGACTAGATAATTTTTGAGATGTATGACCAATATATGATTGTGTACAACCCATACAACTGAGTCTATAAATAACATTATTTTTATCTAATAAAGGAATTTTATCTTTAACTGTAGTATATAATGATTTCAGTATTAAGGAACTCCTAAATGCAATCCTAATATTTGGCAATTGTTGTGTGAAAAGTCTAGACAGTCTAGGCGCAACGCCCTTAATGTAAGGAAGAGATACATATGAGAATTCACAAGGTGGCGAACCTTGGTTGGATCCAATTGAGTTCCGTTCCCTAGCACCTGAATTGTTAGACATGGAGTTTGAAGCATTTAACATAACAGAGGATGTGCCATACATAACTTTCCTAAGTAATGATTTAGGATAGGAATTGTTTAAAAAAGGTTAAAGAGGATATTTAGGTTCTTTTGACGGAAAGAAGGGTCAGAGAGTTGATTTACTCTTGTTGTCATTTGTTTGACTAAGTTAAATTTCATATTGAATTTATGGTAAGAAAGGTAGTTGAGATATCTCCCAGAGCTACATGATTTTCTGTACCAATCTATCAATATTATATTCTCATCATTTCTGATAAACAACATATCAAGAAAAGGAACAGCTTTGTTGGAGTTTTCTCTATACTAAAACATAAGTAGAATTATAATTTCATGAACATTAGGGGTGTCTGGCAAGGGGTTGCCACGATTTTAAGTGTCTGGCAATCAATAACGTGATTTTTAATAATATTTTGAAGGTAATTCCAAAAAATCACACTTTATTATTTGATGAATTTAGATCGGTATTTTACACACCTTTAATACCGTTTACCTGCCAAAGCCACGGTGACCCAAACATCGTTCTTACCTCTTTTGGGAGCATGCGCTGACAAACTTTCAGCTTTTATAAAATAACGAAGGTCTGGGGTTTACGGGCTCTTAGACTTAGAACGATATTCGCGAGCTGATATTGCGACTGAGAAGTTTACAGTAAGGGTATATGAGTTTAACAAAGAAAAATGACTTTTTGATGAATGTAGACATGTGATCTTTATACACCTGAGCTTAGTGTCAATAAATAGCCACAAATTTTTTTCGCAGATGGACAAGTTTATCAGAATGTTATTAATACGTAAGCAAAATTTTGGAGAGTACCTTACACATGCATGTTTGTAACCAGACATTAAAGTAGATGTACTATGAGAGCATGATACAAATATAGAAGGTATGATTCCTAGCGGTTCAAAACTCGTCCGATCTGCGCATGTGACGTCATTGGTGGTACTCTATAGCGCGTTTCAATGTTAATATATAGGAATTTGATATTTATTTAGTCAATTTATTGTTTAAAACTTTTATTTGTTGGTTATTCAACATTATTTATCAAAACAAAATTCAAATCATACATGTACGGCTTAAAATTGAGAATAAATAAATTGAGAATTGTTAAATTATATTTTTATTCGAGATTTAATTAAAGAGAACGATGGTAGACGTAGACTATAATAATTAAGTAATTAGGCAAGGTATATTTACATATTTATATATAAAAATGTAGGTCTATTGTTTTAAGATTGATAGTTAATTCCAAATACATTATAGGACAACGTAATTAACACCATCAGAAACATCCACTCTACAAAAACAAAATACATATTTTATTTATCCATAATACAATCAACCTATCATATAACTTAAAATATGATTTAATAATATTATGATACTGTGTTAACTTACTCTTTAAAAACAATTTCTATTAACTTTTTTCCCTATTATTAATGTGTTCTTCCCTACGAGATGCACTTTTTTCTTCATTAAGATTTTAAGGTTTGCTTGGTAAAGGTAAGTTTTTTGACGGAATAGCTCCCTTTTTTAGGGGTCGGTAGTTTTTTGGGGTGTATTCAAGCAACTCAAGTTTAAAGTGTCGCTCGTAATCTTTAGAAGTGAAATGCTTTGAGCAAATACGGGCATTTTTAACGTTGAAATTGTTAACCCCCTTACATAAATATTTCCATTTTGCCTGGTTTAAAAACAGTTGGCCGCGGGTGGGATTCGAACCTACGGACCGACGCGCGACGCGACGAATGAAATTTACAATTTAAGAGCGTTCTTTAGGCTTTCATTTACTAGGTTTCCGCTAACTTTGTTATTAATTAACTAATTAAAATTTGGTTATCACCAAAATATAGAGAAAAAAATCTAGTATTGTGGATGCTAAAAATATATATTTTTTATTCGATTTACATATTTTTTCTTTGATATTTAAGTGCAAGTTTTTAAAAATTTTAAGTTTCCACATTTCTATATAACATTTTAAAATTTTTAATGAAAATTTTTTTTTAATCTGCAGTAACTAACATTTAAAAGGGATTGAAGAAAAATGCATTAAGTGCTTCATTATGTGCTGCCGCCAGTAGTAATGCGTTCGAACTATTATAGCGTTTTCCATTCGTCGCACTGGGGCAGAACTCGCGCCAGTTTTGTGTTCCATTCGTTGAACTCTTTTCATTTTTTTGTGTTCCATTCCTGTGTCACTTAAACTCCGAGCGAGCTAAGGGCGAACCGAGGGCAATAATTTGGCGCTACCTATTTGATCAAGGGTTACGGTAGTTATTATTATTATTATTGTTATCAAACGTCAATAAAAACAGTCTCCGGGTCAAATCAATTTTCGTGTTCCATTGGTTTTGCCCTAGAGCATGCATCTGACAGCACTGGCCTTGAATTCTCTAAAAACCCAGTGCTGCCCGAGTGCGATGAATGGAAAACGCTATTAGAGTTGCATCTAAAGGGTTCAGAGGCGTCGGGCTCACCAGTATAAATTCGCAATATATTTTATACCTGTTATCAGTTTTGGTTAGCAACCCTATCGAAAACAATTGTACCTATTGTAATTTACTTTCGGTGTGTGGATCATTTAAGTTATTTATTTAAATAATTTTAAAGAATTATGATAATAATTGTTAATTTAAAAAAATCAATCGCGGGAAAAAGTGGAAAACGGTTAAAGTTAAGTGCAAAACGGAAAGTTAGAAAAGGAAATTGGGCAAAGAAACGGTAGTATCTTTTTACAAAATCATATTTATTTTAACCTATCTAGGGTACCAATATTGCAAATATAGGCACATAATAATTTAATGAACTAAAAATAAAAATTCAGCGCACTGGAATAACATTTGTATAATATATGCAGCACTAAGTACGGGTTGGAACACGAGCCGATTGCAATTTCCGAATTTGAAAGAGAGTTTGATGTTAAGGTGAGTTAAAGTATATTTTTATTTTAAGTATTTAAATAAACAACAAGTTAATATTTAAAAATATAGGGAATATATTTAATGTTTTTATATTTTCAGGTGCAGCCATGTGGACTTTTTGTTGATGAAAATCTGCCATTTTTAGGTGCTAGTCCAGATGGGCTTCTAGGAGATAATGAAATCATCGAGATAAAATGCCCAGAATCTTCTAGCAAGCACCACCCAGCAGGTGGCATTAAAAACAAAATTATTAAATTTTGCACCATCGATGAAAATAATAAAATTAATTTAAAGACAACCCATAACAACTATTATTATCAAGTCCAGGGACTTTTAAGTATAACAAAAAGAAAATTTTGTTATTTTATTATATGGACTCCACTAGGAATGGTTGTCAAAAAGGTATGTATTTTGCTTTTATACGTTGATCAATATTTCTAATGCATACTTTTATTGCAGATTTTTAACTAAATAAAGTGACAATGCAAATACCTTGCTCAAATACCATGATTCAACATGTTTGGTCTAATGGTTCTAAACTATATTTATCACGCATAACCTAATTAAGAATTTTAGCAAAACTTGAAGCAAGGTATTTGTTTTGTCACTCTCTTAAGTAAAAAATTTTTGTCCTCCAAAACACTTGAAAATATGGAAAAAAGGGTTTTCAAAGACGCTGAATCGATTGATTCAGTTCGTTTGAAAATATGAAGTGTATATCATAGATAAATCTGGTTGGCAAACTATTGATGTTGAAGTAGTACAGCAAAACTCAGAGGTCAATTTTGTTGGGAATTACAGAGAGATGGCATTATAACGCTATTTTCCTATTCATGTTTGGCCTAATTGTTCTATACTATATTTATCACGCATAACCTAATTTAGAATTTTAGCAAAATTTGAAGCAAGGTATTTGCTTTGTCATTTTCTTAAATAAAAATTTTTTTCGTATAAATCACTTAAAAATATGGAAAAATGGATTTTTTAAGACGCTGAATCATTAATAGGGAGTGTAAATCTAAAGTTGAAGTAGTACAACAAAACTCAAAAGAAGTCAATTTTAATGGGAATTATAGAGAGATATGGCATTATAACGTTATTTTTGTATTAAAGCTGTTTGATCTAATGGTCCTACACTATATTTATCACGCATAACCTAATTAAGAATTTCAGCGAAATTTGAAGCAAGGTATTTGCTTTGTTACTGTATTAAGCAAAAAATTTTTGTAGTCCAAAACACTTGAAAATATGAAAAAAAGAGTTTTTAAAAACGCTGAATTGATTGATGCAGTTCGTTTGAAAATAGGAAGTGTATATCATAGATAAATCTGGTTGGGAAACTATTGAAGTTAAAGTAGTACAGCGAAACTCAAAGAAAGTCAATTTTGTTGGGAATTATAAAGAGATTTGGCGTTATAACGTTATTTTCCTGTTCAACATCTTTGATCTAATGGTTCAAACTTTACTTATTACGCATAACCTAATTAAGAATTTTAGCAGAATTTGTCACTTTCTTAATTAAAATTTTTTGTCGTCCAAAACACTTGAAAATATGAAAAGAAGAGTTTTTATAAACGCTGAATCGATTGATTCAGTTCGTTCGAAAATAGGAAGAGTTTATCATAGATAAATCTGGTTGGGAAACTATTAAAGTTAAAGTAGTACAGCGAAACTCAAAAGAATTCAATTTTGTTGGGATCTATAGAGAGATTTGTCATTATAACGTTATTTTTCCATTCAACATGTTTGATCTAATGGTTCTAAACTAAATTTATTACGCATAACGTAATTAAGAATTTTTGTCGTCCAAAACACTTGAAAATATGGAGAAAAGAGTTTTTAAAGACTGAATCTATTGATGCCGTTTGTTCGTAAATAGGAAGTGTATATCATAGATAAATCTGGTTGGGCAACTATTGAAGTAGTAAAGCGAAACTCGAAGGAAGTCAATTTTGTTGGGAATTATAAAGAGATTTGGTATTATAACGCTATTTTCCTATTCAACATGTTTGGCCTAATGGTTCTAAACTATATTTATCACGCATAACCTAATTAAAATTAAGTAAAATTTGAAATAACGTATTTGCTTTGTCACTTTCTTAAATAAAAATTTTTGTCGTATGAAACAATTAAAAATTTGGAAAAAACGGTTTTTAAAACAGCTAAATCGATTGATTTCGAAAATAGGAAGTGTATATCATAGATAAATCTGATTGGGAAACTATTTAGTTGAAGTAGTACAGCGAAACTCAGGGGTCAATTTTGTTGGGAATTACAGAGAGATATGGCATTATAACGCTATTTTCCTATTCAACATGTTTGACCTAATGGTTCTATACTATATTTATCAAGCATAACCTAATTAGGAATTTTAGCAAAATTTGAAGCAAGGTATTTGTTTTGTCACTCTCTTAAGTAAAAAATGTTTGTCCTCCAAAACACTTAAAAATATGGAAAAAAGGGTTTTCAAAGACGTTGAATCGATTGATTCAGTTCGTTTGAAAATATGAAGTGTATATCATAGATAAATCTGGTTGGCAAACTATTGATGTTGAAGTAGTACAGCAAAACTCAGAGGTCAATTTTGTTGGGAATTACAGAGAGATATGGCATTATAACGTTATTTTCCTATTCAACATGTTTGACCTAATTGTTCTATACTATATTTATCACGCATAACCTAATTAAGAATTTCAGCAAAATTTGAAGCAAGATATTTGCATTGTCACTTTATTAAGTTAAAAATTTTTGTCGTCCAAAACACTTGAAAATATAGAAAAAATGGTTTTTAAGGACGCTGAATCGATTGATGTAATTTGTTCGTAAATAGGAAGTGTATGTCATAGATAAATCTGGTTGGGAAACTATTGAAGTTGAAGTAGTACAGCGAAAATCAAAAGAAGTCAATTTTTTTGGGAATTATAGAGTGATTAGGCATTATAACTTTATTTTCTTATTCAACATGTTTAATCTAATGGTTCTACACTATATATTTTTCACGCATAACCTAATTAAGTATTTTAGCAAAATTTAAAGCAAGGTATTTGCTCTGTTACTTTCTTAAGTAAAAAAATTTGGTCGTCCAAAACACTGGAAAATATGGAAAAAAGAAGTTTTAAAGACGCCGAATCGATTGATGCAGTTAGTTTGTAAAAGGAAGTGTATATCATAGATAAATCTGGTTGGAAATCTATTATAGTTAAAGTAATACTGCGAAACTCCAAGGAAGTTAATTTTGTTGGGAATTATAAAGAGATTTGGCGTTATAACGTTATTTTATTATTTAACATGTTTGATCTAATGGTTCAAACTATACTTATCACGCATAACCTAATTAAGAATTTTAGCAGAATTTGTCACTTTCTTAAGTAAAAAATTCTTGACGTCCGAAACACTTGAAAATATGGAAAAAAGAGTTTTTAAGGACGCTGAATCGATTGATGCAATTTGTTCGTAAATAGGAAGTGTATATCATAGATAAATTTGATTGGGAAACTATTGAAGTTGTAGTACAGCGAAACTCAAAAGAAGTCAATTTTGTTGTAAATTATAGAGAGATTTGTCATTATATCGTTATTATCCTATTCAACATGTTTGGTCTAATGGTTCTAAACTATATTTATCACGCATAACCTAATTAAGAATTTTAGCAAAACTTGAAACAAGGTATTTGCTTGGTCACTTTCTTAAGTAAAAAATGTTTGTCGTCCAAAACACTTGAAAATATGCAAAAAAGAGCTTTTAAAGACTGAATCTATTGATAAACTTTAGCAAAATTTGAAGCACTTTCTTAAAAAAAAATTTTTGTCGTATAAAACAATTAAAAATTTGGAATAAACGGTTTTTAAAAAAGCTAAATCGATTGATTCAGTTAGTTCGAAAATAAGAAGTGTATATCATAGATAAATCTGGTTGGAAATCTATTATAGTTAAAGTAATACCGCGAAACTCCAAGGAAGTTAATTTTGTTGGGAATTATAAAGAGATTTGGCGTTATAACGTTATTTTATTATTTAACATGTTTGATCTAATGGTTCAAACTATACTTATCACGCATAACCTAATTAAGAATTTTAGCAGAATTTGTCACTTTCTTAAGTAAAAAATTCTTGACGTCCGAAACACTTGAAAATATGGAAAAAAGAGTTTTTAAGGACGCTAAATCGATTGATGCAATTTGTTCGTAAATAGGAAGTGTATATCATAGATAAATTTGATTGGGAAACTAATGAAGTTGTAGTACAGCGAAACTCAAAAGAAGTCAATTTTGTTGTGAATTATAGAGAGATTTGTCATTATATCGTTATTATCCTATTCAACATGTTTGGTCTAATGGTTCTAAACTATATTTATCACGCATAACCTAATTAAGAATTTTAGCAAAACTTGAAACAAGGTATTTGCTTGGTCACTTCCTTAAGTAAAAAATGTTTGTCGTCCAAAACACTTGAAAATATGGAGAAAAGAGTTTTTAAAGACTAAATTTATTGATGCTGTTTGTTCGTAAATAGGAAGTGTATATCATAGATAAATCTGGTTGGGCAACTATTGAAGTTGAAGTAGTAAAGCGAAACTCGAAGGAAGTCAATTTTGTTGGGAATTATAAAGAGATTTGGTATTATAACGCTATTTTCCTATTCAACATGTTTGGTCTAATGGTTCTAAACTATATTTATCACGCATAACCTAATTAAGAACTTTGGCAAAATTTGAAGCACTTTCTTAAATAAAAATTTTTGTCGTATAAAACAATTAAAAATTTGAAAAAAACGGTTTTTACAAAAGCTAAATCGATTGATTCAGTTAGTTCGAAAATAGGAAGTGTATATCATAGATAAATCTGGTTGGGAAACTATTGAGTTGAAGTAGTACAGCGAAACTCAGAGGTCAATTTTGTTGGGAATTACAGAGAGATATGGCATTATAACGCTATTTTCCTATTCAACATGTTTGACCTAATGGTTCTATACGATATTTATCACGCATAACCTAATAAAGAATTTTAGCAAAATTTAAAGCAAGGTATTTGCTTTGTCATTGTCTTAAGTACAAAATCTTTGTAGTCCAAAACACTTGAAAATATTGAAAGAAAGGGTTTTAAAAGACGCTGAATCGATTGATTCAGTTTTTTCGAAAATAGGAAGTGTATTTCATGGATAAATCTGGTTGGCAAACTATTGATGTTGAAATAGTACAGCAAAACTACGACGTCAATTTTGTTGGGAATTACAGAGAGATATGGCATTATAACGCTATTTTTCTATTCAACATTTTTGACCTAATTGTTCTATACTATATTTATCACGCATAACCTAATTAAGAATTTCAGCAAAATTTGAAGCAAGGTATTTGCATTGTCACTTTATAAAGTTAAAAATTTTTGTCGTCCAAAGCACTTGAAAATATAGAAAAAAGGGTTTTTAAGGACGCTGAATCGATTGATGCAATTTGTTCGTAAATAGGAAGTGTATGACATAGTTAAATCTGGTTGGGAAACTATTAAAGTTAAAGTAGTACAGCAAAACTCAAAAGAATTCAATTTTGTTGGGAAAAAAATTTTTTACTTAAGAGAGTGACAAAACATATACCTTGCTTCAAATTTTGCTGAAATTCTTAATTACGTTATGCGTAATAAATATAGTTTAGAACCATTAGATCAAACATGTTGAATAGAAAAATAACGTTATAATGACAAATCTCTCTACAAAATTGAATTCTTTTGAGTTTCGCTGTAAAACTTTAACTTTAATAGTTTCCCAACCAGATTTATCTATGATAAACACTTTCTATTTTCGAACGAACTGAATCAATCGATTCAGCGTTTTTTTAAACTCTTTTTCCATATTTTCAAGTGTTTTGGACTACAAAAATTTTTTACTTAAGACAGTAACAAAGCAAATACCTTGCTTCAAATTTTGCTAATATTCTTAATTAGGTTATGCGTGATAAATATAGTGTAGGACCATTAGATCAAACAGCTTGAATACAAAAATAACGTTATAATGCCATATCTCTGTATAATTCCCATTAAAATTGACTTCTTTTGAGTTTTGCTGTACTACTTCAATTTGAGATTTACACTCCCTATTAATGATTTAGCGTCTTGAAAAATCCATTTTTCCATATTTTTAAGTGATTTATACGACAACAGTTTTTATTTAAGCAAGCGACAAAGCAAATACCTTACTTCAAATTTTGCTTAATTTCTTAATTAGGTTATGCGTGATAAATATAGTATAGAACAATTAGGTCAAACATGTTGAATGGGATAATATCGTTATAATGCCATATCTCTCTGTAATTCCCAACAAAATTGACCTCTGAGATTTGCTGTACTACTTCAACATCAATAGTTTGCCAACCAGATTTATCTATGATATACACTTCATATTTTCAGACGAACTGAATCAATCGATTCAGCGGCTTTAAAAATCCTTTTTTCCATATTTTCAAGTGTTTTGGAGGACAAAAATTTTATACTTAAGAGAGTGACAAAACATATACCTTGCTTCAAATTTTGCTGAAATTCTTAATTACGTTATGCGTAATAAGTAAAGTTTGAACCATTAGATCAAAGATGTTGAACAGGAAAATAACGTTATAACGCCAAATCTCTTTATAATTCCCAACAAAATTGACTTTCTTTGAGTTTCGCTGTACTACTTTAACTTCAATAGTTTCCCAACCAGATTTATCTATGATATACACTTCCTATTTTCAAACGAACTGCATCAATCAATTCAGCGTTTTTAAAAACTCTTTTTTTCATATTTTCAAGTGTTTTGGACTACAAAAATTTTTTACTTAAGACAGTAATAAAGCAAATACCTTGCTTCAAATTTCGCTAATATTCTTAATTAGGTTATGCGTGATAAATATAGTGTAGGACCATTAGATCAAACAGCTTGAATACAAAAATAATGTTATAATGCCATATCTCTCTATAATTCCCATTAAAATTAACTTCTTTTGAGTTTTGCTGTACTACTTCAATTTCAGATTTACACTCCCTATTAATGATTCAGCGTCTTGAAAAATACATTTTTCCATATTTTTAAGTGATTTATACGACAACAATTTTTATTTAAGCAAGTGACAAAGCAAATACCTTACTTCAAATTTTGCTAAATTTCTTAATTAGGTTATGCGTGATAAATATAGTATAGAACAATTAGGTCAAACATGTTGAATGGGATAATATCGTTATACTGCCATATCTCTCTGTAATTCCCAACAAAATTGACCTCTGAGATTTGCTGTACTACTTCAACATCAATAGTTTGCCAACCAGATTTATCTATGATATACACTTCATATTTTCAGACGAACTGAATCAATCGATTCAGCGGCTTTAAAAATCCTTTTTTCCATATTTTCAAGTGTTTTGAAGGACAAAAATTTTATACTTAAGAGAGTAACAAAACATATACCTTGCTTCAAATTTTGCTAAAATTCTTAATTACGTTATGCGTAATAAATATAGTTTAGAACCATTAGATCAAACATTTTGAATGGAAAAATAACGTTATAACTATAAATCTCTCTATAATTCCCATCAAAATTGAATTCTTTTGAATTTCGCTGTACTACTTTAACTATAATAGTTTCCCAACCAAATTTATCTATGATAAACACTTCCTATTTTCGAACGAACTGGATCAATCGATTCAGCGTTTTTAAAAACTCTTTTTTCCTTATTTTCAAGTGTTTTGGACGACAAAAAATTTTACTTAAGAAAGTGACAAATTCTGCTAAAATTCTTAATTAGGTTATGCGTAATAAGTAAAGTTTGAATCATTAGATCAAACATGTTGAATAGGAAAATAACGTTATAACGCCAAATCTCTTTATAATTCCCAACAAAATTGACTTCCTTGGAGTTTCGCTGTACTACTTTTACTTCAGCAGTTTCCCAACCATATTTATCTATAATATACACTTCCTATTAACGAACGAACTACATTTATCGATTCGGCTTTTTTAAAAACTCTTCTTCCATATTTTCAAGTGTTTTGGACGTCAAAAATGTTTTACTTAAGAATGTGACAAAGCAAATAACTTGCTTCAAGTTTTGCTAAAATTCTTAATTAGTTTATGCGTGATAAATATAGTTTAGAACCATTAGATCAAACATGTTGAATAGGAAAATAACGTTATAATGCTAAATCTTATAACTCCCAACAAATTTCACTTCTTTTGAGTTTTGCTGTACTACTTCAACTTCAATAGTCTCCCAACCAGATTTATCTATGATATACACTTCCTGTTTACTAACGAACTGCATTAATCGATTTGGCGTTTTTAAAAATTTTTTTTTCCATATTTTCAAGTGTTTTGGACGTCAAGAATTTTTTACTTAAGAAAGTGACAAATTCTGCTAACATTCTTAATTAGGTTATGCGTGATAAGTATAGTTTGCACCATTAGATCAAACATGTTGAATAGGAAAATAACGTTATAACGCCAAATCTCTTTATAATTCCCAACAAAATTAACTTCCTTGGAGTTTCGCGGTATTACTTTAACTTCAATAGTTTCCCAACCAGATTTATCTATGATATACAGTTCCTTTTACAAACTAACTGCATCAATCGATTTGGCGTCTTTAAAAATTCTTTTTTCCATATTTTCCAGTGTTTTGGACGACCAAATTTTTTTACTTAATAAAGTGACAGAGCAAATACCTTGCTTTAAATTTTGCTAAAATACTTAATTAGGTTATGCGTGATAAATATATAGTGTAGAACCATTAGATCAAACATGTTAAATAGGAATATAACGTTATAATGCCAAATCTCTCTATAATTCCCAACAAAATTGACTTCTTTTGAGTTTCGCTGTACTACTTCAACTTCAATAGTTTCCCAACCAGATTTATCTATGTCATACACTTTCTATTTACGACCAAATTGCATCAATCGATTCAGCGTCCTTAAAAACACCTTTTTCTAGGAATTGGCTTTGTCACTGTCTTTAGTAAAAAGTTTTTGTAGTCCAAAACACTTGAAAATATGAGAATAAAGGTTTGTAAAGGGGCTGAATCGAGTGATGCAGTCCGTTGGTAAATAAGAAGTGTATATTATATATATAAATTTTGTCAGGAAAGTACTGAGGTTGAAGTAGTATAGCGAAACACATAAGAAGTCAATTTTTTCGGGAATTATATGGAATTTTGGCATTATAACGTTATTTTCCTATTCAACAGGTAAAACATAATGGTTCTAAACTATTTTTATCAAGCATAACTGTATTAACAATTTTAGAAATATTTGAAGGAAAGTAATTTAAACGAATTAGCTTTGTCACATTCTTTATAAAAAGTTACTGTAGTCCAAAACACTTGAAAATATGGAAATAAAGATTTGTAAACTGGGCTTAATCGACTGATGCAGTCCGTTAAATAGGAAGTGCATATCATATAAATAAATTTTGTAAGAAAAGTAGTGAGGTTGAAGTAGTACAGCGAAACACAAAAGAAGTCAATTTTGTTGGGAATTATATAGAATTTTGGCATAATAACGTTATTTTCCTATTCGACAGGTTAAACATAATGGTTCTACACTATTTTTATCAAAGCATAACTATTAACAAATTTTAGCAATATTTAAAGGAGGGTAATTTAAAGGAATTGTCTTTGTCACTGTCTTTAGTAAAAAGTTTTTGTGTTCCAAAACACTTGAAAATATGGAGATAAAGATTTGTAAAGGGGCTGAATCAAGTAATGCATTCCGTTGGTAAATAGAAAGTTTATATCGTATATATAAATTTTGTCAGGAAAGTAGTGAGGTTGAAGTAGTACAGCGAATCACAAAAGAAGTCAATTTTGTTAAGAATTATATAGAATTTTGGCACTATAACGTTATTTTTCTATTCAACATGTTAAACATAATGGTTCTACACTATTTTTATCAAGCATAACTGTATTAACAATTTTAGCAATATTTGAAGGAGGGTAATTTAAAGGAATTGGCTTTGTCACTGTCTTTAGTAAAAAGTTTTTGTAGTCCAAAACACTTGAAAATATGGGAATAAAGGTTTGTAAAGGGGCTGAATCGAGTGATGCAGTCCGTTGGAAAATAGGAAGTGTATATTATATATATATAAATTTTGTCAGGAAAGTACCGAGGTTAAAGTAGTATAGCGAAACACAAAAGAAGTCAATTTTTTCGGGAATTATATGGAATTTTGGCATTATAACGTTATTTTCCCATTCAACATGTTAAACATGATGGTTCTACACTATTTTTATCAAGCATAACTGTATTAACAATATTAGCAATATTTGAAGGAAAGTAATTTAAACGAATTGGCTTTGTCACATTCTTTATAAAAAGTTACTGTAGTCCAAAACACTTAAAAATATGAAAATAAAGATTTGTAAACTGGGCTTAATCAACTGTAATTAAGAAATTTAGCAAAATTTAAAGCACTTTCTTAAATAAAAATTTTTGTCCTATAAAACAATTAAAAATTTGGAAAAAACGGTTTTTAAAAAAAATAAATCGATTGATTCAGTTAGTTCGAAAATAGGAAGTGTATATCATATATAAATCTGGTTGGGAAACTATTGAGTTGAAGTAGTACAGCGAAACTCAGAGGTCAATTTTGTTGGGAATTACAGAGAGATATGGCATTATAACGCTATTTTCCTATTCAACATGTTTGACCTAATGGTTCTATACTATATTTATCACGCATAACCTAATAAAGAATTTTAGCAAAATTTAAAGCAAGGTATTTGCTTTGTCATTGTCTTAAGTACAAAATCTTTGTAGTCCAAAACACTTGAAAATATTGAAAAAAAGGGTTTTAAAAGACGCTGAATCTTAATTAGGTTATGCGTGATAAATATAGTTTAGAACCATTAGACCAAACATGTTGAATAGGATAATAACGATATAATGACAAATCTCTCTATAATTCACAACAAAATTGACTTCTTTTAAGTTTCGCTGTACTACAACTTCAATAGTTTCCCAATCAAATTTATCTATGATATACACTTCCTATTTACGAACAAATTGCATCAATCGATTCAGCGTCCTTAAAAACTCTTTTTTCCATATTTTCAAGTGTTTCGGACGTCAAGAATTTTTTACTTAAGAAAGTGACAAATTCTGCTAAAATTCTTAATTAGGTTATGCGTGATAAGTATAATTTGAACCATTAGATCAAACATGTTGAATAATAAAATAACGTTATAATGCCAAATATCTTTATAATTCCCAACAAAATTAACTTCCTTGGAGTTTCGCGGTATTACTTTAACTTCAATAGATTCCCAACCAGATTTATCTATGATATACACTTTCTTTTACAAACTAGCTGCATCAATCGATTCGGCGTCTTTAATAATTCTTTTTTCCATATTTTTCAGTGTTTTGGACGACCAAATTTTTTTACTTAAGAAAGTGACAGAGCAAATACCTTGCTTTAAATTTTGCTAAAATTCTTAATTGGGTTATGCGTGATAAATATAGTATAGAACCATTAGATCAAACAGCTCAAATAGAAAAATAACGTTATAATGCCATATCTCTCTATAATTGCCATTAAAATTGACTTCTTTTGAGTTTTGCTGTACTACTTTAACTTCAGATTTACACTTTCTATTTACCAACGAACTGCATCTAATGATTCAGCCTCTTTGAAACCCCTTTTTTCCATATTTTCAAGTGTTTTGGACGACAAAGATTTTTTACTTAAGACAATGACAAAGCAAATACCTTGCTTTAAATTTTGCTAAAATTTCTAATTAGGTTATGCGTGATAAATATGGTATAGAACCATTAGGTCAAACATGTTAAATAGGAAAATAGCTTTAAAATGCCATATCTCTTTGTAATTCCCAACAAAATTGACTTCTGGGTTTCGCTGTACTAATTCAACTTTAACAGATTCCCAACAGATTTATCCATGATATACACTTCCTATTTTCGAAAAAACTATATCAATCGATTCAGCGTCTTTGAAAACCCTTTTTTTCAATATTTTCAAGTGTTTTGGACTACAAAGATTTTGTACTTAAGACAATGACAAAGCAAATACCTTGCTTTAAATTTTGCTTAAATTCTTTATTAGGTTATGCGTGATAAATATAGTATAGAACCATTCGGTCAAACATGTTCAATAGGAAAATAGCGTTATATTGCCATATCTCTCTGTAATTCCCAACAAAATTGACCTCTGAGTTTTGCTGTACTACTTCAACTCAATAGTTTCCCAACCAGATTTATCTATGATATACATTTCATATTTTCGAACTACCTGAATCAATCGATTTAGCTTTTTTAAAAACCGTTTTTTCCAAATTTTTAATTGTTTTATACGACAAAAATTTTTATTTAAGAAAGTGCTTCAAATTTTGCTAAAGTTCTTAATTAGGTTATGCGTGATAAATATTGTTTAGAACCATTAGATCAACCATGTTGAATAGGAAAATAGCGTTATAATACCAAATTTTTTTATAATTTCCAACGAAATTGACTTTCTTCAAGTTTCGCTTTACTACTTCAACTTCAATAGTTGCCCAACCAGATTTATCTATGATATACACTTCCTATTTACGAACAAACGGCATCAATAAATTCAGTCTTTAATAACTCTTTTCTTCATATTTTCAAGTGTTTTGGACGACAAAGATTTTTTACTTAAGACAATGACAAAGCAAATACCTTGCTTTAAATTTTGCTAATATTCCTAATTAGGTTATGCGTGATAAATATAGTATAGAACCATTAGGTCAAACATGTTAAATAGGAAAATAGCGTTATAATGCCATATCTCTTTGTAATTCCCAACAAAATTGACTTCTGGGTTTCGCTGTACTAATTCAACTTTAATAGTTTCCCAACCAGATTTATCCATGATATACACTTCCTCTTTTCGAAAAAACTGAATTAATCGATTAAGCGTCTTTAAAAACCCTTTCTTTATTTTAATATTTTTAAGTGTTTTGGACTACAAAGATTTTGTACTTAAGACAACGACAAAGCAAATACCTTGCATTAAATTTTGCTAAAATTCTTTATTAGGTTATGCGTGATAAATATATTATAGAACCATTAGGTCAAACATGTTGAATAGGAAAATAGCGTTATAATGCCATATCTCTCTGTAATTCCCAACAAAATTGACCTCTGAGTTTCGCTTTACTACTTCAACTTCAATAGTTGCCCAACCAGATTTATCTATGATATACACTTCCTATTTACGACCAAACGGCATCAATAAATTCAGTCTTTAAAAACCCTTTTCTCCATATTTTCAAGTGTTTTGGACGACAAACATTTTTTACTTAAGAAAGTGACCAAGCAAATACCTTGTTTCAAGATTTGCTAAAATTTTTAATTAGGTTATGCGTGATAAATATAGTTTAGAACCATTAGACCTAACAGCTCGAATAGAAAAATAACGTTATAATGCCATATTTTTCTATAATTGCCATTAAAATTGACTTCTTTTGAGTTTTGCTGTACTACTTCAACTTCAGATTTACACTTCCTATTTACCAACGAACTGCATCTAATGATTCAGCGTTTTGAAAAACCCATTTTTCCATATTTTTAAGTGTTTTATACGACAAAAATGTTTATTTAAGGAAGTGACAAAGCAAATTCCTTGCTTCAAAATTTTGCTTAAATTCTTAATTAGGTTATGCGTGATATATATAGTATAGAACAATTAGGTCAAACATGTTGAATAGGAAAATAGCGTTATAATGCCATATCTCTCTGTAATTCCCAACAAAATTGACCTCTGAGTTTTGCTGTACTACTTCAACTCAATAGTTTCCCAACCAGATTTATCTATGATATACACTTCCAATTTTCGAACTAACTGAATCAATCGATTTAGCTTTTTCAAAAACCGTTTTTTCCAAATTTTTAATTGTTTTATACGTCAAAAATTTTTATTTAAGAAAGTGCTCCAAATTTTGCTAAAGTTCTTAATTAGGTTATGCGTGATAAATATAGTTTAGAACCATTAGATCAAACATGTTAAATAGAAAAATAGCGTTATAATACCAAATCTCTTTATAATTCCCAACGAAATTGACTTCCTTCAAGTTTCGCTTTACTACTTCAACTTCAATAGTTGCCCAACCAGATTTATCTATGATATACACTTCCTATTTACGAACAAACGGCATCAATAAATTCAGTCTTTAAAAACTCTTTTCTCCATATTTTCAAGTGTTTTGGACGACAAAGATTCTTTACTTAAGACAATGACAAAGCAAATACCTTGCTTTAAATTTTGCTAAAATTTCTAATTAGGTTATGCGTGATAAATATAGTATAGAACCATTAGGTTAAACATGTTAAATAGGAAAATAGCGTTATAATGCCATATCTCTTTGTAATTCCCAACAAAATTGACCTCTGAGTTTCGCTTTACTACTTCAACTTCAATAGTTGCCCAACCAGATTTATCCATGATATACACTTCCTATTTTCGAAAAAACTGAATCAATCGATTTAGCGTCTTTAAAAACCCTTTCTTTATTTTAATATTTTCAAGTGTTTTGGACTACAAAGATTTTGTACTTAAGACAATGACAAAGCAAATACCTTGCATTAAATTTTGCTAAAATTCTTTATTAGGTTATGCGTGATAAATATATTATAGAAGCATTAGGTCAAACATGTGAAATAGGAAAATAGCGTTATAATGCCATATCTCTCTGTAATTTCCAACAAAATTGACCTCTGAGTTTCGCTTTACTACTTCAACTTCAATAGTTGCCCAACCAGATTTATCTATGATATACACTTCCTATTTTCGAACTAACTGAATCAATCGATTTAGCTTTTTTAAAAACCGTTTTTTCCAAATTTTTATCTGTTTAATACGACAAAAATTTTTATTTAAGAAAGTGCTTCAAATTTTGCTAAAGTTCTTAATTAGGTTATGCGTGATAAATATAGTTTAGAACCATTAGATCAAACATGTTGAATAGGAAAATAGCGTTATAATACCAAATCTCTTTATAATTCCCAACGAAATTGACTTCCTTCAAGTTTCGCTTTACTACTTCAACTTCAATAGTTGCCCAACCAGAATTATCTATGATATACACTTCCTATTTACGAACAAACGCCATCAAGAAATTCAGTCTTTAAAAACTCTTTTCTCCATATTTTCAAGTGTTTTGGACTACAAAGGTTTTGTACTTAAGACAATGACAAAGCAAATACCTTGTTTCAAGTTTTGCTAAAATTCTTAATTAGGTTATGCATGATAAATATAATGAAGAACCATTAGACCAAACAGCTTGAATAGAAAAATAACGTTAAAATGCCATATCTCTCTATAATTGCCATTCAAATTGACTTCTTTTGAGTTTTGCTGTACTACTTCAACTTTAGATTTACACTTTCTATTTACCAACGAACTGCATCTAATGATTCAGCGTCTTGAAAAACCCATTTTTCCATATTTTTAAGTGTTTTATACGACAAAAATTTTTATTTAAGAAAGTGACAAAGCAAATTCCTTGCTTCAAATTATGCTCAAATTCTTAATTAGGTTATGCGTGATAAATATAGTATGGAAAAATTAGGACAAAAACATGTTGAATAGGAAAATAGCGTTATAATGCCATATCTCTCTGTAATTCCCAACAAAATTGACTTCTGAGTTTTGCTGTACTACTTCAACTTAATAGTTTCCCAACCAGATTTATCTATGATATACACTTCCTATTTTCGAACTAACTGAATCAATCGATTTAGCTTTTTTAAAAACCGTTTTTTCCAAATTTTTAATTGTTTTATACGACAAAAATTTTTTATTTAAGAAAGTGCTTCAAATTTTGCTAAAGTTCTTAATTAGGTTATGCGTAATAAATATAGTTTAGAACCATTATATCAAACATGTTAAATAGGAAAATAGCGTTATAATGCCATATCACTTTGTAATTCCCAACAAAATGGACTTCTGGGTTTCGCTGTACTAATTCAACTTTAATAGTTTCCCAACCAGATTTATTCATGATATACACTTCCTATTTTCGAAAAAACTGAATCAATCGATTTAGCGTCTTTAAAAACCCTTTCTTTATTTAAATATTTTCAAGTGTTTTGGACTAGAAATATTTTGTACTTAAGACAATGACAAAGCAAATGCTTTGCTTTAAATTTTGCTAAAATTCTTTATTAGGTTATGCGTGATAAATATAGTATAGAACCATTAGGTCAAACATGTTGAATAAGAAAATAGCGTTATAATGCCATATCTCTCTGTAATTCCCAACAAAATTGACCTCTGAGTTTCGCTTTACTACTTCAACTTATATAGTTGCCAAACCAGATTTATTTATGATATACACTTCCTATTTACGACCAAACGGCATCAATAAATTCAGTCTTTAAAAACTCTTTTCTCCATATTTTCAAGTGTTTTGGACGACAAACATTTTTTACTTAAGAAAGTGACCAAGCAAATACCTTGTTTCAAGTTTTGCTAAAATTCTTAATTAGGTTATGCGTGATGAATTTAGTTTAGAACCATTAGACCAAACAGCTTGAATAGAAAAATAACGTTATAATGCCATATTTTTCTATAATTGCCATTAAAATTGACTTCTTTTGAGTTTTGCTGTACTACTTTAACTTTAATAGTTTCCCAACCAGATTTATCCATGATATACACTATACACTTCCTATTTTCGAAAAAACTAAATCAATCGATTTAGCGTCTTTAAAAACCCTTTCTTTATTTAAATATTATTAAGTGTTTTGGACTACAAAGATTTTGTACTTAAGACAATGACAAAGCAAATACTTTGTTTTAAATTTTGCTAAAATTCTTTATTAGGTTATGCGTGATAAATATAGTAAAGAACCATTAGGTCAAACATGTTGAATAGGAAAATAGCGTTATAATGCCATATCTCTCTGTAATTCCCAACAAAATTAACCTCTGAGTTTCGCTTTACTACTTCAACTTCAATAGTTGCCCAACCAGATTTATCTATGATATACACTTCCTATTTACGACCAAACGGCATCAATAAATTCAGTCTTTAAAAACTCTTTTCTTCATATTTTCAAGTGTTTTGGACGACAAACATTTTTTACTTAAGAATGTGACCAAGCAAATACCTTGTTTCAAGTTTTGCTAAAATTCTTAATTAGGTTATGCGTGATAAATATAGTTTAGAACGATTAGACCAAACAGCTTGAATAGAAAAATAACGTTATAATGCCATATTTTTCTATAATTGCCATTAAAATTGACTTATTTTGAGTTTTGCTGTACTACTTTAACTTCAGATTTACACTTCCTATTTACCAACGAACTGCATCTAATGATTTAGCGTCTTGAAAAACCCATTTTTCCATATTTTTAAGTGTTTCATACGACAAAAATTTTTATTTAAAAAAATGACAAAGCAAATTCCTTGCTTCAAATTTTGCTCAAATTCTTAAGTAGGTTATGCGTAATAAATATAGTATAGAACCATTAGATTAAACAGCTCAAATAGAAAAATAACGTTATAATGCCATATCTCTCTATAATTGCCATTCAAATTGACTTCTTTTGAGTTTTGCTGTACTACTTCAACTTCAGATTTACACTTTCTATTTACCAACGAACTGCATCTAATGATTCAGCGTCTTGAAAAACCCATTTTTTTATATTTTTAAGTGTTTTATATGACAAATATTTTTACTTAAGACAATGACAAAGCAAATACCTTGCTTTAAATTTTGCTAAAATTCCTAATTAGGTTATGCGTGATAAATGTAGTATAGAACCATTAGGCCAAACATGTTGAATAGGAAAATAGCGTCATAATGTCATATCTCTTTGTTATTCCCAACAAAATTGACTTCTGGATTTCGCTGTACTAATTCAACTCAATAGTTTCCCAACCAGATTTATCTATGATATACACTTCCTATTTTCGAACTAACTGAATCAATAGATTTAGCTTTTTTAAAAACCGTTTTTTCCAAATTTTTAATTGTTTTATACGAAAAAAATTTTTATTTAAGAAAGTGCTTCAAATTTTGCTAAAGTTCTTAATTAGGTTATGCGTGATAAATATAGTTTAGAACCATTAGATCAAACATGTTAAATAGGAAAATAGCGTTATAATGCCATATCACTTTGTAATTCCCAACAAAATTAACTTCTGGGTTTCGCTGTACTAATTCAACTTTAATAGTTTCCCAACCAGATTTATCCATGATATACACTTCCTATTTTCGAAAAAACCAAATCAATTGATTTAGCGTTTTTAAAAACCCTTTCTTTATTTAAATATTTTCAAGTGTTTTGGACTAGAAAGATTTTGTACTTAAGACAATGACAAAGCAAATACTTTGCTTTAAATTTTGCTAAAATTCTTTATTAGGTTATGCGTGATAAATATAGTATAGAATCATTAGGTCAAACATGTTGAATAAGAAAATAGCGTTATAATGCCATATCTCTCTGTAATTCCCAACAAAATTGACCTCTGAGTTTCGCTTTACTACTTCAACTTATATAGTTGCCAAACCAGATTTATCTATGATATACACTTCCTATTTACGACCAAACGGCATCAATAAATTCAGTCTTTAAAAACTCTTTTCTCCATATTTTCAAGTGTTTTGGACGACAAACATTTTTTACTTAAGAAAGTGACCAAGCAAATACCTTGTTTCAAGTTTTGCTAAAATTCTTAATTAGGTTATGCGTGATGAATTTAGTTTAGAACCATTAGACCAAACAGCTTGAATAGAAAAATAACGTTATAATACCATATTTTTCTATAATTGCTATTAAAATTGACTTCTTTTGAGTTTTGCTGTACTACTTTAACTTTAACAGTTTCCCAACCAGATTTATCCATGATATACACTATACACTTCCTATTTTCGAAAAAACTAAATCAATCGATTTAGCGTCTTTAAAAATTCTTTCTTTATTTAAATATTTTCAAGTGTTTTGGACTACAAAGATTTTGTACTTAAGACAATGACAAAGCAAATACTTTGCTTTAAATTTTGCTAAAATTCTTTATTAGGTTATGCGTGATAAATATAGTAAAGAACCATTAGGTCAAACATGTTGAATAGGAAAATAGCGTTATAATGCCATATCTCTCTGTAATTCCCAACAAAATTGACCTCTGAGTTTCGCTTTACTACTTCAACTTCAATAGTTGCCCAACCAGATTTATCTATGATATACACTTCCTATTTACGACCAAACGGCATCAATAAATTCAGTCTTTAAAAACTCTTTTCTCCATATTTTCAAGTGTTTTGGACGACAAACATTTTTTACTTAAGAATGTGACCAAGCAAATACCTTGTTTCAAGTTTTGCTAAAATTCTTAATTAGGTTATGCGTGATAAATATAGTTTAGAACCATTAGACCAAACAGCTTGAATAGAAAAATAACGTAATAATGCCATATTTTTCTATAATTGCCATTAAAATTGACTTATTTTGAGTTTTGCTGTACTACTTCAACTTCAGATTTACACTTCCTATTTACCAACGAACTGCATCTAATGATTCAGCGTCTTGAAAAACCCATTTTTCCATATTTTTAAGTGTTTTACACGACAAAAATTTTTATTTAAGAAAATGACAAAGCAAATTCCTTGCTTCCAATTTTGCTCAAATTCTTAAGTAGGTTATGCGTGATAAATATAGTATAGAACCATTAGATCAAACAGCTCAAATAGAAAAATAACGTTATAATGCCATATCTCTCTATAATTGCCATTCAAATTGACTTCTTTTGAGTTTTGCTGTACTACTTCAACTTCAGATTTACACTTTCTATTTACCAACGAACTGCATCTAATGATTCAGCGTCTTGAAAAACCCATTTTTCCATATTTTTAAGTGTTTTATATGACAAAAATTTTTACTTAAGACAATGAAAAAGCAAATACCTTGCTTTAAATTTTGCTAAAATTCCTAATTAGGTTATGCGTGATAAATGTAGTATAGAACCATTAGGCCAAACATGTTGAATAGGAAAATAGCGTCATAATGCCATATCTTCTTGTAATTCCCAACAAAATTGACTTCAACTCAATAATTTGCCAACCAGATTTATCTATGATATACACTTCCTATTTTCGAACTAACTAAATCAATAGATTTAGCTTTTTTAAAAACCTTTTTTTCCAAATTTTTAATTGTTTTATACGAAAAAAATTTTTATTTAAGAAAGTGCTTCAAATTTTGCTAAAGTTCTTAATTAGGTTATGCGTGATAAATATAGTTTAGAACCATTAGATCAAACATGTTAAATAGGAAAATAGCGTTATAATGCCATATCACTTTGTAATTCCCAACAAAATTGACTTCTGGGTTTCGCTGTACTAATTCAACTTTAATAGTTTCCCAACCAGATTTATCCATGATATACACTTCCTATTTTCGAAAAAACTAAATCAATCGATTTAGCGTCTTTAAAAATTCTTTCTTTATTTAAATATTTTCAAGTGTTTTGGACTACAAAGATTTTGTACTTAAGACAATTGCTTTAAATTTTGCTAAAATTCTTTATTAGGTTATGCGTGATAAATATAGTATAGAACCATTAGGTCAAACATGTTGAATAGGAAAATAGCGTTATAATGCCATATCTCTCTGTAATTCCCAACAAAATTGACCTCTGAGTTTCGCTTTACTACTTCAACTTCAATAGTTGCCCAACCAGATTTATCTATGATATACACTTCCTATTTACGACCAAACGGCATCAATAAATTCAGTCTTTAAAAACTCTTTTCTCCATATTTTCAAGTGTTTTGGACGACAAACATTTTTTACTTAAGAATGTGACCAAGCGAATACCTTGTTTCAAGTTTTGCTAAAATTCTTAATTAGGTTATGCGTGATAAATATAGTTTAGAACCATTAGACCAAACAGCTTGAATAGAAAAATAACGTTATAATGCCATATTTTTCTATAATTGCCATTAAAATTGACTTATTTTGAGTTTTGCTGTACTACTTCAACTTCAGATTTACACTTCCTATTTACCAACGAACTGCATCTAATGATTCAGCGTCTTGAATAACCCATTTTTCCATATTTTTAAGTGTTTTATACGACAAAAATTTTTATTTAAGAAAATGACAAAGCAAATTCCTTGCTTCAAATTTTGCTCAAATTCTTAAGTAGGTTATGCGTGATAAATATAGTATAGAACCATTAGGTCAAACATGTTGAATGAGAAAATAGCGTTATAATGCCATATCTCTTTGTAATTCCCAACAAAATTGACTTCTGGGTTTTGCTGTACTAATTCAACTTTAATAGTTTCCCAAACAGATTTATCCATGATATACACTTCCTATTTTCGAAAAAACTGAATCAATCGATTTAGCGTCTTTAAAAACCCTTTCTTTATTTTAATATTTTCAAGTGTTTTGGACTACAAAGATTTTGTACTTAAGACAATGACAAAGCAAATACTTTGCTTTAAATTTTGCTAAAATTCTTTATTAGGTTATGCGTGATAAATATAGTATAGAATCATTAGGTCAAACATGTTGAATAAGAAAATAGCGTTATAATGCCATATCTCTCTGTAATTCCCAACAAAATTGACCTCTGAGTTTCGCTTTACTACTTCAACTTATATAGTTGCCAAACCAGATTTATCTATGATATACACTTCCTATTTACGACCAAACGGCATCAATAAATTCAGTCTTTAAAAACTCTTTTCTCCATATTTTCAAGTGTTTTGGACGACAAACATTTTTTACTTAAGAAAGTGACCAAGCAAATACCTTGTTTCAAGTTTTGCTAAAATTCTTAATTAGGTTATGCGTGATGAATTTAGTTTAGAACCATTAGACCAAACAGCTTGAATAGAAAAATAACGTTAAAATGCCTTATTTTTCTATAATTGCCATTAAAATTGACTTCTTTTGAGTTTTGCTGTACTAATTCAACTTTAATAGTTTCCCAACCAGATTTATCCATGATATACACTTCCTATTTTCGAAAAAACTGAATCAATCGATTTAGCGTCTTTAAAAACCCTTTCTTTATTTTAATATTTTCAAGTGTTTTGGACTACAAAAATTTTGTACTTAAGACAATGACAAAGCAAATACCTTGCTTTAAATGTTGTTAAAATTCTTTATAAGGTTATGCGTGATAAATATAGTATAGAACCATTAGGTCAAACATGTTGAATAGGAAAATAGGGTTATAATGCCATATCTCTCTGTAATTCCCAACAAAATTGACCTCTGAGTTTCGCTTTACTACTTCAACTTCAATAGTTGCCCAAACAGATTTATCTATGATATACACTTCCTATTTACGAACAAACGGCATCAATAAATTCAGTCTTTAAAAACTCTTTTCTTCATATTTTCAAGTGTTTTGGACGACAAACATTTTTTACTTAAGAAAGTGACCAAGCAAATACCTTGTTTCAAGTTTTGCTAAAATTCTTAATTAGGTTATGCGTGATGAATATAGTTTAGAACCATTAGACCAAACAGCTCGAATAGAAAAATAACGTTATAAGGCCATATTTCTCTATAATTGCCATTAAAATTGACTTATTTTGAGTTTTGCTGTACTACTTCAACTTCAGATTTACACTTCCTATTTACCAACGAACTGCATCTAATGATTCAGCGTCTTGAAAAACCCATTTTTCCATATTTTTAAGTGTTTTATACGACAAAAATTTTTATTTGAGAAAGTGACAAAGCAAATTCCTTGCTTCAAATTTTGCTTAAATTCTTAATTAGGTTATGCGTGATAAATATAGTATAGAACCATTAGGTCAAACATGTTGAATAGGAAAATAGCGTTATAATGCCATATCTCTCTGTAATTCCCAACAAAATTGACCTCTGAGTTTCGCTTTACTACTTCAACTTCAATAGTTGCCCAAACAGATTTATCTATGATATACACTTCCTATTTACGAACAAACGGCATCAATAAATTCAGTCTTTAAAAACTCTTTTCTCCATATTTTCAAGTGTTTTGGACTACAAAGATTTTGTACTTAAGACAATGACAAAGCAAATACCTTCTTTTCAATTTTGCTAAAATTCTTTATTAGGTTATGCGTGATAAATATAGTATAGAACCATTAGGTCAAACATGTTGAATAGAAAAATAGCGTTATAATGCCATATCTCTTTGTAATTTCCAACAAAATTGACTTCTGGGTTTCGCTGTACTAATTCAACTTTAATAGTTTCCCAACCAGATTTATCCATGATATACACTTCCTATTTTCGAAAAAACTGAATCAATCGATTTAGCGTCTTTAAAAACCCTTTCTTTATTTTTATATTTTCAAGTGTTTTGGACTACAAAGATTTTGTACTTAAGACAATGACAAAGCAAATACCTTGCTTTAAATTTTGTTAAAATTCTTTATTAGGTTATGCGTGATAAATATAGTATAGAACCATTAGAACAAACATGTTGAATAGGAAAATAGCGTTATAATGCCATATCTCTCTGTAATTCCCAACAAAATTGACCTTTAAGTTTCGCTTTACTACTTCAACTTCAATAGTTGCCCAACCAGATTTATCTATGATATACACTTCCTATTTACGAATAAACGGCATCAATAAATTCAGTCTTTAAAAACTCTTTTCCCCATATTTTCAAGTGTTTTGGACGACAAACATTTTTTACTTAAGAAAGTGACCAAGCAAATACCTTGTTTTAAGTTTTGCTAAAATTCTTAATTAGGTTGTGCGTGATAAATATAGTTTAGAACCATTAGACCAAACAGCTCGAATAGAAAAATAACGTTATAAGGCCATATTTCTCTATAATTGCCATTAAAATTGACTTATTTTGAGTTTTGCTGTACTACTTCAACTTCAGATTTACACTTCCTATTTACCAACGAACTGCATCTAATAATTCAGCGTCTTGAAAAACCCATTTTTTCATATTTTTAAGTGTTTTATACGACAAAAATTTTTATTTGAGAAAGTGACAAAGCAAATTTCTTGATTTAAATTTTGCTCAAATTCTTAATTAGGTTATGCGTGATAAATATAGTATAGAACAATTAGGTCAAACATGTTGAATAGGAAAATAGCGTTATAATGCCATATCTCTCTGTAATTCCCAACAAAATTGACCTCTGAGTTTTGCTGTACTACTTCAACTCAATAGTTTCCCAACCAGATTTATCTATGATATACACTTCCTATTTTTGAACTAACTGAATCAATCGATTTAGCTTTTTTAAAAACCGTTTTTTCCAAATTTTTAATTGTTTTATACGACAAAAATTTTTATTTAAGAAAGTGCTTCAAATTTTGCTAAAGTTCTTAATTAGGTTATGCGTAATAAATATAGTTTAGAACCATTAGATCAAACATGTTAAATAGGAAAATAACGTTATAATACCAAATCTCTCTATAATTGCAATTAAAATTGACTTCTTTTGAGTTTTGCTGTACTACTTCAACTTCAGATTTACCATTCCTATTTACCAACGAACTGCATCTAATGATTCAGCGTCTTAAAAAACCCATATTTCCATATTGTTAAGTGTTTTATACGACAAAAATTTTTATTTACGAAAGTGACAAAGCAAATTCCTTGCTTCAAATTTTGCTCAAATTCTTAAGTAGGTTATGCGTGATAAATATAGTATAGAACCATTAGGTCAAACATGTTGAATAGGAAAATAGCGTTATAATGCCATATCTCTTTGTAATTCCCAACAAAATTGACTTCTGGGTTTCACTGTACTAATTCGACTTAAATAGTTTTCCAACCAGATTTATCCATGATATACACTTCCTATTTTCGAAAAAACTGAATCAATCGATTTAGCGTCTATAAAAACCCTTTCTTTATTTTAATATTTTCAAGTGTTTTGGACTACAAAGATTTTGTACTTAAGACAATGACAAAGCAAATACCTTGCTTTAAATTTTGTTAAAATTCTTTATTAGGTTATGCGTGATAAATATAGTATAGAACCATTAGGTCAAACATGTTGAATAGGAAAATAGCGTTATAATGCCATATCTCTCTGTAATTCCCAACAAAATTGACCTCTGAGTTTCGCTTTACTACTTCAACTTCAATAGTTGCCCAAACAGATTTATCTATGATATACACTTCCTATTTTCGACTAACTGAATCAATCGATTTAGCTTTTTTAAAAACCGTTTTTTCCAAATTTTTAATTGTTTTGTACGACAAAAATTTTTATTTAAGAAAGTGCTTCAAATTTTGCTAAAGATCTTAATTAGGTTATGCGTGATAAATATAGTTTAGAACCATTAGATCAAACATGTTGAATAGGAAAATAACGTTATAATACCAAATCTCTCTATAATTGCCATTAAAATTGACTTCTTTTGAGTTTTGCTGTACTACTTCAACTTCAGATTTACACTTCCTATTTACCAACAAACTGCATCTAATGATTTAGCGTCTTGAAACACCCATTTTTCCATATTTTTAAGTGTTTTATAGGACAAAAATTTTTATTTAAGAAAGTGACAAAGCAAATTCCTTGCTTCAAATTTTGCTAAAATTCTTAATTAGGTTATGCGTGATAAATATAGTATAGAACAATTAGGTCAAACATGTTGAATATGAAAATAGCGTTATAATGACATATCTCTCTGTAGTTCCCAACAAAATTGACCTCGAAGTTTTGCTGTACTACTTCAACATCAATAGTGTGCCAACCAGACTTATCTATGATATACACTTCCTATTTTAGAAAGATCTGAATCAATCGATTCAGCGTCTATAAAACTCCTTTTTTCCATATTTTTAAGTATTTTGCACGACAAAGATTTTTTACTTAACAAAGTGACAATGCAAATACCTTGCTTCAATTTTTGCTGAAATTCTTAATTAGGTTATGCGTGATAAATATAGTATAGAACCATTAGATCAAACAGCTCAAATAGAAAAATAACGTTATAATGCCATATCTCTCTATAATTGCCATTCAAATTGACTTCTTTTGAGTTTTGCTGTACTACTTCAACTTCAGATTAACACTTTCTATTTACCAACGAACTGCATCTAATGATTCAGCGTCTTGAAAAACCCATTTTTCCATATTTTTAAGTGTTTTATATGACAAAAATTTTTACTTTAGACAATGACAAAGCAAATACCTTGCTTTAAATTTTGCTAAAATTCCTAATTAGGTTATGCGTGATAAATGTAGTATAGAACCATTAGGCCAAACATGTTGAATAGGAAAATAGCGTCATAATGCCATATCTCTTTGTAATTCCCAACAAAATTGACTTCTGGGTTTCGCTGTACTAATTCAACTCAATAGTTTCCCAACCAGATTTATCTATGATATACACTTCCTATTTTCGAACTAACTGAATCAATAGATTTAGCTTTTTTAAAAACCGTTTTTTCCACATTTTTAATTGTTTTATACGAAAAAAATTTTTATTTGAGAAAGTGACAAAGCAAATTCCTTGCTTCAAATTTTGCTCAAATTCTTAATTAGGTTATGCGTGATAAATATAGTATAGAACCATTAGGTCAAACATGTTGAATAGGAAAATAGCGTTATAATGCCATATCTCTCTGTAATTCCCAACAAAATTGACCTCTGAGTTTCGCTTTACTACTTCAACTTCAATAGTTGCCCAAACAGATTTATTTATGATATACACTTCCTATTTACGAACGAACGGCATCAATAAATTCAGTCTTTAAAAACTCTTTTCTCCATATTTTCAAGTGTTTTGGACTACAAAGATTTTGTACTTAAGACAATGACAAAGCAAATACCTTCTTTTAAATTTTGCTAAAATTCTTTATTAGGTTATGCGTGATAAATATAGTATAGAACCATTAGGTCAAACATGTTGAATAGAAAAATAGCGTTATAATGCCATATCTCTTTGTAATTTCCAACAAAATTGACTTCTGGGTTTCGCTGTACTAATTCAACTTTAATAGTTTCCCAACCAGATTTATCCATGATATACACTTCCTATTTTCGAAAAAACTGAATCAATCGATTTAGCGTCTTTAAAAACCCTTTCTTTATTTTTATAATTTCAAGTGTTTTGGACTACAAAGATTTTGTACTTAAGACAATGACAAAGCAAATACCTTGCTTTAAATTTTGTTAAAATTCTTTATTAGGTTATGCGTGATAAATATAGTATAGAACCATTAGAACAAACATGTTGAATAGGAAAATAGCGTTATAATGCCATATCTCTCTGTAATTCCCAACAAAATTGAACTCTGAGTTTCGCTTTACTACTTCAACTTCAATAGTTGCCCAACCAGATTTATCTATGATATACACTTCCTATTTACGAATAAACGGCATCAATAAATTCAGTCTTTAAAAACTCTTTTCTCCATATTTTCAAGTGTTTTGGACGACAAACATTTTTTACTTAAGAAAGTGACCAAGCAAATACCTTGTTTCAAGTTTTGCTAAAATTCTTAATTAGGTTGTGCGTGATAAATATAGTTTAGAACCATTAGACCAAACAGCTCGAATAGAAAAATAACGTTATAAGGCCATATTTCTCTATAATTGCCATTAAAATTGACTTATTTTGAGTTTTGCTGTACTACTTCAACTTCAGATTTACACTTCCTATTTACCAACGAACTGCATCTAATAATTCAGCGTCTTGAAAAACCCATTTTTTTATATTTTTAAGTGTTTTATACGACAAAAATTTTTATTTGAGAAAGTGACAAAGCAAATTTCTTGATTTAAATTTTGCTCAAATTCTTAATTAGGTTATGCGTGATAAATATAGTATAGAACAATTAGGTCAAACATGTTGAATAGGAAAATAGCGTTATAATGCCATATCTCTCTGTAATTCCCAACAAAATTGACCTCTGAGTTTTGCTGTACTACTTCAACTCAATAGTTTCCCAACCAGATTTATCTATGATATACACTTCCTATTTTCGAACTAACTGAATCAATCGATTTAGCTTTTTTAAAAACCGTTTTTTCCAAATTTTTAATTGTTTTATACGACAAAAATTTTTATTTAAGAAAGTGCTTCAAATTTTGCTAAAGTTCTTAATTAGGTTATGCGTAATAAATATAGTTTAGAACCATTAGATCAAACATGTTAAATAGGAAAATAACGTTATAATACCAAATCTCTCTATAATTGCAATTAAAATTGACTTCTTTTGAGTTTTGCTGTACTACTTCAACTTCAGATTTACACTTCCTATTTACCAACGAACTGCATCTAATGATTCAGCGTCTTGAAAAACCCATATTTCCATATTGTTAAGTGTTTTATACGACAAAAATTTTTATTTACGAAAGTGACAAAGCAAATTCCTTGCTTCAAATTTTGCTCAAATTCTTAAGTAGGTTATGCGTGATAAATATAGTATAGAACCATTAGGTCAAACATGTTGAATAGGAAAATAGCGTTATAATGCCATATCTCTTTGTAATTCCCAACAAAATTGACTTCTGGGTTTCACTGTACTAATTCAACTTTAATAGTTTTCCAACCAGATTTATCCATGATATACACTTCCTATTTTCGAAAAAACTGAATCAATCGATTTAGCGTCTATAAAAACCCTTTCTTTATTTTAATATTTTCAAGTGTTTTGGACTACAAAGATTTTGTACTTAAGACAATGACAAAGCAAATACCTTGCTTTAAATTTTGTTAAAATTCTTTATTAGGTTATGCGTGATAAATATAGTATAGAACCATTCGGTCAAACATGTTGAATAGGAAAATAGCGTTATAATGCCATATCTCTCTGTAATTCCCAACAAAATTGACCTCTGAGTTTGGCTTTACTACTTCAACTTCAATAGTTGCCCAAACAGATTTATCTATGATATACACTTCCTATTTTCGAACTAACTGAATCAATCGATTTAGCTTTTTTAAAAACCGTTTTTTCCAAATTTTTAATTGTTTTATACGACAAAAATTTTTATTTAAGAAAGTGCTTCAAATTTTGCTAAAATTCTTAATTAGGTTATGCGTGATAAATATAGTATAGAACAATTAGGTCAAACATGTTGAATATGAAAATAGCGTTATAATGACATATCTCTCTGTAGTTCCCAACAAAATTGACCTCGAAGTTTTGCTGTACTACTTCAACATCAATAGTGTGCCAACCAGACTTATCTATGATATACACTTCCTATTTTAGAAAGATCTGAATCAATCGATTCAGCGTCTATGAAACTCCTTTTTTCCATATTTTTAAGTATTTTGCACGACAAAGATTTTTTACTTAATAAAGTGACAATGCAAATACCTTGCTTCAATTTTTGCTGAAATTCTTAATTAGGTTATGCGTGATAAATATAGTATAGAACCATTAGATCAAACAGCTCAAATAGAAAAATAACGTTATAATGCCATATCTCTCTATAATTGCCATTCAAATTGACTTCTTTTGAGTTTTGCTGTACTACTTCAACTTCAGATTTACACTTTCTATTTACCAACGAACTGCATCTAATGATTCAGCGTCTTGAAAAACCCATTTTTCCATATTTTTAAGTGTTTTATATGACAAAAATTTTTACTTAAGACAATGACAAAGCAAATACCTTGCTTTAAATTTTGCTAAAATTCCTAATTAGGTTATGCGTGATAAATGTAGTATAGAACCATTAGGCCAAACATGTTGAATTGGAAAATAGCGTCATAATGCCATATCTCTTTGTAATTCCCAACAAAATTGACTTCTGGGTTTCGCTGTACTAATTCAACTCAATAGTTTCCCAACCAGATTTATCTATGATATACACTTCCTATTTTCGAACTAACTGAATCAATAGATTTAGCTTTTTTAAAAACCGTTTTTTCCACATTTTTAATTGTTTTATACGAAAAAAATTTTTATTTAAGAAAGTGCTTCAAATTTTGCTAAAGTTCTTAATTAGGTTATGCGTGATAAATATAGTTTAGAACCATTAGATCAAACATGTTGAATATGAAAATAGCGTTATAATGACATATCTCTCTGTAGTTCCCAACAAAATTGACCTCTGAGTTTCGCTTTACTACTTCAACTTCAATAGTTGCCCAAACAGATTTATCTATGATATACACTTCCTATTTACGAACAAACGGCATCAATAAATTCAGTCTTTAAAAACTCTTTTCTCCATATTTTCAAGTGTTTTGGACGACAAAGATTTTTTACTTAATAAAGTGACAATGCAAATACCTTGCTTCAATTTTTGCTAAAATTCTTAATTAGGTTATGCGTGATAAATATAGTATAGAATCATTAGATCAAACAGCTCAAATAGAAAAATAACGTTATAATGCCATATCTCTCTATAATTACCATTCAAATTGACTTCTTTTGAGTTTTGCTGTACTACTTCAACTTCAGATTTACACTTTCTATTTACCAACGAACTGCATCTAATGATTCAGCGTCTTGAAAAACCCATTTTTCCATATTTTTAAGTGTTTTATATGACAAAAATTTTTACTTAAGACAATGACAAAGCAAATACCTTGCTTTAAAGTTTGCTAAAATTCCTAATTAGGTTATGCGTGATAAATGTAGTATAGAACCATTAGGCCAAACATGTTGAATAGGAAAATAGCGTCATAATGCCATATCTCTCTGTAATTCCCAACAAAATTGACCTCTGAGTTTTGCTGTACTACTTTAACTCAATAGTTTCCCAACCAGATTTATCTATGATATACACTTCCTATTTTCGAACTAACTGAATCAATAGATTTAGCTTTTTTAAAAACCGTTTTTTCCAAATTTTTAATTGTTTTATACGAAAAAAATTTTTATTTAAGAAAGTGCTTCAAATTTTGCTAAAGTTCTTAATTAGGTTATGCGTGATAAATATAGTTTAGAACCATTAGATCAAACATGTTGAATATGAAAATAGCGTTATAATGACATATCTCTCTGTAGTTCCCAACAAAATTGACCTCGAAGTTTTGCTGTACTACTTCATCATCAATAGTGTGCCAACCAGATTTATCTATGATATACACTTCCTATTTTAGAAAGATCTGAATCAATCGATTTAGCGTCTTTGAAACTCCTTTTTTTCCACATTTTTAAGTATTTTGCACGACAAAGATTTTTTACTTAATAAAGTGACAATGCAAATACCTTTCTTCAAATTTTGCTGAAATTTCTAATTAGGTTATCCGTGATAAATATAGTATAGAACCATTAGATCAAACAGCTCGAATAGAAAAATAACGTTATAAGGCCATATTTCTCTATAATTGCCATTAAAATTGACTTCTTTTGAGTTTTGCTGTACTACTTCAACTTCAGATTTACACTTTCTATTTACCAACGAACTGCATCTAATGATTCAGCGTCTTGAAAAACCCATTTTTCCATATTTTTAAGTGTTTTATATGACAAAAATTTTTACTTAAGACAATGACAAAGCAAATACCTTGCTTTAAAGTTTGCTAAAATTCCTAATTAGGTTATGCGTGATAAATGTAGTATAGAACCATTAGGCCAAACATGTTGAATAGGAAAATAGCGTCATAATGCCATATCTCTCTGTAATTCCCAACAAAATTGACCTCTGAGTTTTGCTGTACTACTTTAACTCAATAGTTTCCCAACCAGATTTATCTATGATATACACTTCCTATTTTCGAACTAACTGAATCAATAGATTTAGCTTTTTTAAAAACCGTTTTTTCCAAATTTTTAATTGTTTTATACGAAAAAAATTTTTATTTAAGAAAGTGCTTCAAATTTTGCTAAAGTTCTTAATTAGGTTATGCGTGATAAATATAGTTTAGAACCATTAGATCAAACATGTTGAATATGAAAATAGCGTTATAATGACATATCTCTCTGTAGTTCCCAACAAAATTGACCTCGAAGTTTTGCTGTACTACTTCATCATCAATAGTGTGCCAACCAGATTTATCTATGATATACACTTCCTATTTTAGAAAGATCTGAATCAATCGATTTAGCGTCTTTGAAACTCCTTTTTTTCCATATTTTTAAGTATTTTGCACGACAAAGATTTTTTACTTAATAAAGTGACAATGCAAATACCTTGCTTCAAATTTTGCTGAAATTTCTAATTAGGTTATCCGTGATAAATATAGTATAGAACCATTAGATCAAACAGCTCATATAGAAAAATAACGTTAAAATGCCATATCTCTCTATAATTGCCATTCAAATTGACTTCTGTTGAGTTTTGCTGTACTACTTCATTTTCAGATTTACACTTTCTATTTACCAACGAACTGCATCTAATGATTCAGCGTCTTGAAAAACCCATTTTTCCATATTTTTAAGTGTTTTATATGACAAAAATTTTTACTTAAGACAATGACAAAGCAAATACCTTGCTTTAAATTTTGCTAAAATTCCTAATTAGGTTATGCGTGATAAATGTAGTATAGAACCATTAGGCCAAACATGTTGAATAGGAAAATAGCGTCATAATGCCATATCTCTTTGTAATTCCCAACAAAATTGACTTCTGGGTTTCGCTGTACTAATTCAACTTCAATAGTTTCCCAACCAGATTTATCCATGATATACACTTCCGAATAAACTGAATCAAGCGATTTAGCGTCTTTAAAAACCTTTTTTTCCAATATTTTCAAGTGTTTTGGACTACAAAGAATTTGTACTTAAGACAATGACTAAGACAATGACAAAGCAAATACCTTGCTTTAAATTTTGTTAAAATTCTTTATTAGGTTATGCGTGATAAATATAGTATAAAACCATTAGGTCAAACATGTTAAATAGAAAAATCGCGTTATAATGCCATATCTCTCTGTAATTCCCAACAAAATTGACCTCTGAGTTTTGCTGTACTACTTCAACTCAATAGTTTTCCAACCAGATTTATCTATGATATACACTTTCTATTTTCGAACTAACTGAATCAATCGATTTAGCTTTTTTAAAAACCGTTTTTTCCAAATTTTTAATTGTTTTATACGACAAAAATTTTTATTTAATAAACTGCTTCAAATTTTGCTAAAGTTCTTAAATAGGTTATCCGTGATAAATATAGTTTAGAACCATTAGATCAAACATGTTGAATAGGAAAATAGCGTTATAATACCAAATCTCTTTATAATTCCCAACGAAATTGACTTCCTTCAAGTTTCGCTTTACTACGCTTTACTTTAAACTTCAATAGTTGCCCAACCAGATTTATCTATGATATACACTTCTTATTTACGACCAAACGGCATCAATAAATTCAGTCTTTAAAAACTCTTTTCTCTATATTTTCAAGTGTTTTGGACGACAAATATTTTTTACTTAAGAAAGTGACCAAGCAAATACCTTGCTTTAAATTTTGCTAAAATTCTTTATTAGGTTATGCGTGATAAATATAGTATAGAACCATTAGGTCAAACATGTTGAATAGGAAAATAGCGTTATAATGCTATATCTCTCTGTAATTCCCAACAAAATTGACCTCTGAATTTCGCTTTACTACTTCAACTTTAATAGTTGCCCAACCAGATTTATCTATGATATACACTTCCTATTTACGAACAAACGGCATCAATAAATTCAGTCTTTAAAAACTCTTTTCTCCATATTTTCAAGTGTTTTGGACTACAAAGATTTTGTACTTAGGACAATGACAAAGCAAATACCTTCTTTTAAAATTTGCTAAAATTCTTTATTAGGTTATGCGTGATAAATATAGTATAGAACCATTAGGTCAAACATGTTGAATAGGAAAATAGCGTAATAATGCCATATCTCTTTGTAATTCCCAACAAAATTGACTTCTGGGTTTCGCTGCACTAATTCAACTAAAATAGTTTCCCAACCAGATTTATCCATGATATACATTTCCTATTTTCGAAAAAACTGAATCAATCGATTTAGCGTCTTTAAAAACCCTTTCTTTATTTTAATATTTTCAAGTGTTTTGGACTACAAAGATTTTGTACTTAAGACAATGACAAAGCAAATACCTTGCTTTAAATTTTGTTAAAATTTTTTATTAGGTTATGCGTGATAAATATAGTATAGAACCATTAGGTCAAACATGTTGAATAGAAAAATAGCGTTATAATGCCATATCTCTCTGTAATTCCCAACTAAATTGACCTCTGAGCTTCGCTTTACTACTTCAACTTCAATAGTTGCCCAACCAGATTTATTCAAGATATACACTTCCTATTTACGAACAAACGGCATCAATAAATTCAGTCTTTAAAAACTCTTTTCTCCATATTTTCAAGTGTTTTGAACGACAAACATTTTTTACTTAAGAAAGTGACCAAGCAAATACCTTGTTTCAAGTTTTGCTAAAATTCTTAATTAGGTTATGCGTGATAAATATAGTTTAGAACCATTAGACCAAACAGCTCGAATAGAAAAATAACGTTATAAGGCCATATTTCTCTATAATTGCCATTAAAATTGACTTATTTTGAGTTTTGCTGTACTACTTCAACTTCAGATTTACACTTCCTATTTACCAACGAACTGCATCTAATGATTCAGCGTCTTGAAAAACCCATTTTTTCATATTTTTAAGTGTTTTATACGACAAAAATTTTTATTTGAGAAAGTGACAAAGCAAATTTCTTGATTTAAATTTTGCTCAAATTCTTAATTAGGTTATGCGTGATAAATATAGTATAGAACAATTAGGTCAAACATGTTGAATAGGAAAATAGCGTTATAATGACATATCTCTCTGTAGTTCCCAACAAAATTGACCTCGAAGATTTGCTGTACTACTTCAACATCAATAGTGTGCCAACCAGATTTATCTATGATATACACTTCCTATTTTAGAACGATCTGAATCAATCGATTTAGCGTCTTTGAAACTCCTTTTTTCCATATTTTTAAGTATTTTGCACGACAAAAATTTTTTACTTAATAAAGTGACAATGCAAATACCTTGCTTCAAATTTTGCTGAAATTCTTAATTAGGTTATGCGTGATAAATATAGTATAGAACCATTAGATCAAACAGCTCAAATAGAAAAATAACGTTATTTAGCTTTTTTAAAAACCGTTTTTTCCAAATTTTTAATTGTTTTATACGACAAAAATTTTTATTTAAGAAAGTGCTTTAAATTTTGCTAAAGTTCTTAATTAGGTTATGCGTGATAACTATAGTTTAGAACCATTAGATCAAACATGTTGAATAGGAATATAACGTTATAATACCAAATCTCTCTATAATTGCCATTAAAATTGACTTCTTTTAAGTTTTGCTCTACTACTTCAACTTCAAATTTACACTTTCTATTTACCAACGAACTGCATGTAATGATTCAGCGTCTTGAAAAACCCATTTTTCCATATTTTTAAGTGTTTTATACGACAAAAATTTTTATTTGAGAAAGTGACAAAGCAAATTCCTTGCTTCAAATTTTGCTCAAATTCTTAATTAGGTTATGCGTGATAAATATAGTATAGAACAATTAGGTCAAACATGTTGAATAGGAAAATAGCGTTATAATGCCATATTTCTCTGTAATTCCCAACAAAATTGACCTCTGAGTTTTGCTGTATTACTTCAACTCAATAGTTTCCCAACCAGATTTATCTATGATATACACTTCCTATTTTTGAACTAACTGAATCAATCGATTTAGCTTTTTTAAAAACCGTTTTTTCCAAATTTTTAATTGTTTTATACGACAAAAATTTTTATTTAAGAAAGTGCTTCAAATTTTGCTAAAGTTCTTAATTAGGTTATGCGTGATAAATAGAACCATGTGATAAATAGAAATAGAATAGAACCATTAGATCAAACAGCTCAAATAGAAAAATAACGTTATAATGCCATATATCTCTATAATTGCCATTAAAATTGACTTCTTTTGAGTTTTGCTGTACTACTTTAACTTCAGATTTACACTTCCTATTTACCAACGAACTGCATCTAATGATTCAGCGACTTGAAAAACCCATTTTTCCATATTTTTTAGTGTTTTATACGACAAAATTTTTTATTTAAGAAAGTGACAAAGCAAATTTCTTGCTTCAAATTTTGCTAAAATTCTTAATTAGGTTATGCGTGATAAATATATTATAGAACAATTAGGTCAAACATGTTGAATATGAAAATAGCGTTATAATGACATATCTCTCTGTATTTTCCAACAAAATTGACCCCGAAGTTTTGCTGTACTACTTCAACATCAATAGTGTGCCAACCAGATTTAACTATGATATACACTTCCTATTTTAGAACGATCTGAATCAGTCGATTCAGCGTCTTTAAAACTCCTTTTTTCCATATTTTCAAGTATTTTGCACGACAAAGATTTTTTACTTAATAAAGTGACAATGCAAATACCTTGCTTCAAATTTTGCTGAAATTCTTAATTAGGTTATGCGTGATAAATATAGTATAGAACCATTAGATCAAACAGCTCAAATAGAAAAATAACGTTATAATGCCATATCTCTCTATAATTGCCATTCAAATTGACTTCTTTTGAGTTTTATTGTACTACTTCAACTTCAGATTTACACTTTCTAATTACCAACGAACTGCATCTAATGATTCAGCGTCTTGAAAAACCCATTTTTCCATATTTTCAAGTGTTTTATACGACAAAAATTTTTACTTAAAACAATGACAAAGCAAATACCTTGCTTTAAATTTTGCTAAAATTCCTAATTAGGTTATGCGTGATAAATGTAGTATAGAACCATTAGGCCAAACATGTTGAATAGGAAAATAGCGTCATAATGCCATATCTCTTTGTAATTCCCAACAAAATTGACTTCTGGGTTTTGCTGTACTAATTCAACTTTAATAGTTTCTCAACCAGATTTATCCATGATATACACTTCCTATTTTCGAATAAACTGAATCAATCAATACAGCGTCTTTGAAATCCCTTTTTTCCAATATTTTCAAGTGTTTTGGACTACAAAGAATTGGTACTTAAGACAATGACAAAGCAAATACCTTGCTTTAAATTTTGCTAAAATTCTTTATTAGGTTATGCGTGATAAATATAGTATAGAACCATTAGGTCAAATATGTTAAATAGGAAAATAGCGTTATAATGCCATATCTCTCTGTAATTACCAACAAAATTGACCTCTGAGTTTTGCTGTACTACTTCAACTCAATAGTTTCCCAACCAGATTTATCTATGATATACACTTCCTATTTTCGAACTAACTGAATCAATTGATTTAGCTTTTTTAAAAACCGTTTTTTCAAATTTTTAATTGTTTTATACGACAAAAATTTTTATTTAAGAAAGTGACAAAGGAAATACGTTTCTTCAGATTTTGCTAAAGTTCTTAATTAGGTTATGCGTGATAAATATAGTTTGGAACCATTAGATCAAACATGTTGAATAGGAAAATAGCGTTATAATACCAAATCTCTTTTTATTTCCCAACCAAATTGACTTCCTTTTAGTTTCGCTGTACTACTTCAACTTTAATGGTTGCCCAACCAGATTTATCTATGATATACACTTTCTATTAACGAACGAACGGCATCAATAAATTCAGTCTTTAAAAACTCTTTTCTCCATATTTTCAAGTGTTTTGGACGACAAACATTTTTTACTTAAAAAGTGACAAAGCAAATACCTTGTTTCAAGTTTTGCTAAAATTCTTAATTAGGTTATGCGTGATAAATATAGTTTAGAACCATTAGACCAAACATGTTGAATAGGATAATAACGATATAATGACAAATCTCTCTATAATTCACAACAAATTTGGCTTCTTATAAGTTTCGCTGTACTACTTTAACTTTAATAGTTTCCCAACCAGATTTATCTATGATATACACTTCCTATTTTAGAACGATCTGAATCAATCGATTCAGCGTCTTTGAAACTCCTTTTTTCCATATTTTTAAGTGTTTTGGACTACAAACATTTTTTACTTAAGACAGTAACAAAGCAAATATTATGCTTCAAATTTCGCAAAAAATTCTTAATTAAGTTATGCGTGATAAATATAGTGTTGGACCATTAAATCAAACAGCTTTAATACAAAAATAACGTTATAATGCCATATCTCTCTATAATTCCCAACAAAATTGACTTCTTATGAGTTTTGCTGTACTACTTCAACTTCAGATTTACACTCAATATTAATGATTCAGCGTCTTGAAAAATCCATTTTTTCATATTTTTAAGTGTTTTATACGACAAAAATCTTTATTTAAGAAGGTGACAAAGCAAATACCTTGCTTCAAATTTTGCTAAAATACTTAATTAGGTTATGCTTGATAAATATCGTATATAACAATTGGGTCAAACATGTTGAATAGGAAAATAGCGTTATAATGCCATAACTCTCTGTAATTCCAAACAAAATTGACCTCTGAGTTTTGCTGTACTACTTTAACATCAATAGTTTGCCAACCAGATTTATCTATGATATACACTTCATATTTTCAAACAAACTAAATCAATCGATTCAGCGGCTTTGAAAACCCTTTTTTCCATATTTTCAAGTGTTTTGGAGGACAAAAATTTTTTACTTAAGAGAGTGACAAAACAAATACCTTGCTCCAAATTTTGCTAAAATTCATAATTACGTTATGCGTAATAAATATAGTTTAGAACCATTAGATCAAACATGTTGAATGGAAAAATAACGTTATAATGACAAATCTCTCTGTAATTCCCAACAAAATTGAATTCTTTTGAGTTTCGCTGTACTACTTTAACTTTAATAGTTTCCCAACCAGATTTATCTATGATAAACACTTCCTTTTTTCGAACGAACTGAATCATTCGATTCAGCGTTTTTAAAAACTCTTTGTTCCATATTTTCAAGTGTTTTGGACGACAAAAAATTTTACTTAAGAAAGTGACAAATTCTGCTAAAATTCTTAATTAGGTTATGCGTAATATGTATAGTTTGAACCATTAGATCAAACATGTTGAATAGGAAAATAACGTTTTTACGCCAAATCTCTTTATAATTCCCAACAAAATTGACTTTCTTTGAGTTTCGCTGTACTACTTTAACTTTAATAGTTTCCCAACCAGATTTATCTATGATAAACACTTCCTTTTTTCGAACGAACTGAATCATTCGATTCAGCGTTTTTAAAAACTCTTTTTTCATATTTTCAAGTGTTTTGGACGACAAAAATTTTTACTTAAGAAAGTGACAAATTCTGCTAAAATTCTTAATTAGGTTATGCGTAATATGTATAGTTTGAACCATTAGATCAAACATGTTGAATAGGAAAATAACGTTTTAACGCCAAATCTCTTTATAATTCCCAACAAAATTGACTTTCTTTGAGTTTCGCTGTACTACTTTAACTTTAATAGTTTCCCAACCAGATTTATCTATGATAAACACTTCCTTTTTTCGAACGAACTGAATCATTCGATTCAGCGTTTTTAAAAACTCTTTTTTCATATTTTCAAGTGTTTTGGACGACAAAAATTTTTACTTAAGAAAGTGACAAATTCTGCTAAAATTCTAAATGAGGTTATGCGTGATAAGTATAGTTTAAACCATAAGATCAAACATGTTGAATAGAAAAATAAAGTTATAACGCCAAATCTCTTTATGATTCCCAACTTCCTTGGAGTTTCGCGGTATTACTTTAACTTCAATAGTTTCCCAACCAGATTTATCTATGATATAAACTTCCTTTTACAAACTAACTGCATCAATCGATTCGGCGTCTTCAAAAATTTTTTTTTCCATATTTTCCTGTGTTTTGGACGACCAAATTTTTTTACTTAAGAAAGTGACAGAGCAAATACCTTGCATTTAATTTTGCTAAAATACTTAATTAGGTTATGCGCAATAAATATATAGTGTACAACCATTAGATCAAACATGTTAAATAGGAAAATAACGTTATAATGCCAAATCTCTCTATAATTCCCAACAAAATTGACTTCTTTTGATTTTCGCTGTACTAATTTAACTTCAATAGTTTCCCAACCAGATTTATCTATGACATACACTTTCTTTTTAAGAACGAACTGCATTAATCGATTTGGCGTCTTTAAAAACTATTTTTTCCATATTTTCAAGTATTTTGATCGACATTATTGTGTCTCATCAGTACGAGGTAAGTAGTTCTTCTCATCCCGCAAAGCAGGATGCAGAATGATTCTTTAAAGCCAATACATAAACCGTGAAACCACGATTTCATGATAAAGTCGCAAAAGCGCCATCCTACCGTTCATCTGCAAACCAACAGCTCCAAGGTAACTGCTAATCGAAAAATAAACAATACATGAAATAATTTCAATAAGGTGCAATCAATCATAAAACTGAAAAAACAGAAAATTGTTTCCACCTGCAACCAAGGTAAAGAAACTTAACAGTTTTTCTACCAAGCTTAACCGTTTTTCATGATTAAACAACTACTTCCTGGGCTATGTGCCGCAACGGACATTGAATTACATTCCAATAGAAAACGTGATGGCTACAGACTTCGTCGATACTTAAAACCATCCCTATCAATTTGCAAATCAACGAGAAGAACACTACTCGTAGAACCGTTTCGACATTATTGTGTCTTATCATTACGAGGTAAGTAGTTCTTCTCATCCCGCAGAGAAAGATGCAGAATTATTCATTTACGCCAATACATAAACCGTGAAACCACGATTTTATAATAAAATCGCAAAAGCGCCATCCTACCGTTCATCTGCAAACCAACAGATCAAATGTAACTGCTAATCGAAAAATAAACAATACATGAAATAATTTCAATAAGGTGCAATCAATCATAAAACTGAAAAAATAGAAAATTGTTTTCACCTGCACCAAGGGTAAAAAAAACTTAACTGTTTCTCTACCAAGCTTGACCATTTTCCATAAAAAAACAACTACTTACTGGGCTATATGCCCCACGGACATTGAATTACATTCCAACAGAAAACGTGATGGCTACCAACTTCGTCGATACTTAAAACCATTTCTATCAATTTGCAATTCAACGGGAAGAACACTACTCTTAGAACGGTTTCGACATTATTTTATCTTATCAGTACGAGGTAAGTAGTTCTTCTCATTCCGCAGAGCAGGATGCAGTATGATTCTTTAACGCCAATACATTAATTGTGAAACCACAAATCCATGATAAAATCACAAAAGCGCAATACTACCGTTCATTTGCAATCCAACAAATCAAAGGTAATTGCTAAACAAAAAATAAACAACACATGAAATAATTTCAATAGGGTGCAGTCAATCATAAAACTGAAAAAATGAAATTTGTTTTCACCTGCACCCAAGGTAAAGAAACTTAACAGTTTCTATACCAAGCTGTACCGTTTTCCATGTTAAAACAACTACTTCCTGGGCTATGTGCCCCATCGCACATTGAATTACATTCCAATAGAAAACGTGATGGCGACCGACTTCGTCGATACTTAAAACCATCTCTATCGATTTGCAAATCAACGTGAAGAACACTTTTCTTAGAACGGTTTCGACATTAATGCGTCTCTTCAGCACGAGTTAAGTAGTTCTTCTCATCCCGCAGAGCAGGATGCAGAATGATTCTTTTACGCCAATACATAAACCGTTAATCCACGAATTCATGATAAAGTCGCAAAAGCGCCATACTACAGTTCATCTGGAAACCAACAGATCAAAAGTAGCTGCTAATCGAAAAATAAACAATACATGAAATATTTTCAAAAAGGTGCAGTCAATCATAAAAATGAAAAAATAGAAAATTGTTTCAAGCTGCACCCAAGGTAAAGAAACTTAACAGTTTTTATACCAAGCTTGACCGTTTTTCATGAAAAAACAACTACTTCCTGGGCTGTATGCCCCAACGAACAATGAATTACATTCCAGTAGAAAAGGTGATGGCTACCTACTTCGTCGATACTTAAAACCATCTTAATCGATTTGCAAATCAACGGGAAGAACACTACTCTTAGAAGTTCTTCTCATCCCGCAGAGCAGGATGCAGAATGATTCTTTTACGCCAATACATAAACCGTTAATCCACGATTTCATGATAAAGTCGCAAAAGCGCCATCCTACCGTTCATCTGCAAACCAACAGATTAAAGGTAGCTGCTAATCGAAAAATAAACAATACATGAAATAATTTTAATAAGGTGCAATTAATCACAAAACTGAAAAAAAGAAATTTTTTTCCACCTGCACCTAAGGTAAAGAAAAACAGTTTCTGTACCAAGCTTGACCGTTTACCATGAAAAAACAACTACTTACTGGGCTACATGCCCCAACGGACATTGAATTACATTCCAATAAAAAACGTGATGGCTACAGACTTCGTCGATACTTAAAACCATCTCTATTGATTTGCAAATCAACAGAAAGAACACTACTCTTAGAACGGTTGCGACATTATTGTGTCTCATCAGTACGAGCTAAGTAGTTCTTCTTATTCCGCAGGGCAGGATGCAGAATGATTCTTTTACGCCAATACATAAACGGTTAATCCACGATTTCATGATAAAGTCGCAAAAGCGCCATCCTACCGTTCATCTGCAAACCAACAGATTAAAGGTAGCTGCTAATCGAAAAATAAACAATACATGAAATAATTTCAATAAGGTGCAATCAATCATAAAACTGAAAAAAAGGAATTTTTTCCAACTGCACCTAAGGTAAAGAAAAACAGTTTCTGTACCAAGCTTGACCGTTTACCATGAAAAAACAACTACTTACTGGGCTACATGCCCCAACGGACATTGAATTACATTCCAATAGAAAACGTGATGGCTACAGACTTCGTCGATACTTAAAACCATCTCTATTGATTTGCAAATCAACAGAAAGAACACTACTCTTAGAACGGTTGCGACATTATTGTGTCTCATCAGTACGAGCTAAGTAGTTCTTCTTATTCCGCAGGGCAGGATGCAGAATAAATCTTTTACGCCAATACATAAACCGTTAATCCACGATTTCATGATAAAGTCGCAAAAGCGCCTTCCTACCGTTCATCTGCTAACCAACAGATTAAAGGTAGCTGCTAATCGAAAAATAAACAATACATGAAATAATTTCAATAAGGTGCAATCAATCATAAAACTGAAAAAATAGAAAATTGTTTCCACCTGCAACCAAGGTAAAGAAACTTAACAGTTTTTCTACCAAGCTTGACCGTTTTTCATGATAAAAAAACTACTTCCTGGGCTATGTGCCGCAACGGACATTGAATTACATTCCAATAGAAAACGTGATGACTACAGACCTCGTCGATACTTAAAAAAATTTCTATCAATTTGCAAATCAACGGGAACAACACTACTCGTAGAACGATTTCGACATTACTGTGTCTCATCAGTACGAGGCAAGTAGTTCTTCTCATAAAGCAGAGAAAGTTGCAGAATTATTCTTTAACGCCAATACATTAACTGTGAAACCAAGAATCCATGATAAAGTCGCAAAAGCGCCATACTACCGTTCATCTGCAATCCAACAGATCAAAGGTAAGTGCTAAACAAAAAATAAACAACACATGAAATAATTTCAATAAGGTGCAGTCAATAATAAATCTGAAAAAATAGAAAATTGTTTTCACCTGCAACCAAGGTAAAGAAACTTTAACAGTTTCTATACCAAACTTGACCGTTTTCATGAAAAAACAACTACTTACTGGGCTACATGCCCCAACGGACATTGAATTACATTCCAATAGAAAACGTGATCGCTACCGACTTGGTCGATACTTAAAACCATCTTTATCGATTTGCAAATCAACGGGAAGAACACTACTCTTAGAAGTTCTTCTCATCCCGCAGAGCAGGATGCAGAATGATTCTTTTACGTCAATACATAAACCGTGAATTCACGATTACACGATAAAGTTGCAAAAGCGCGATCCTACCGTCCATCTGCAAACCAACAGATCGAAGGTAACTGCTAATCCAAAAATAAACAATACATTAAATAATTTCAATAAGGTGCAGTCAATAATAAACTGAAAAAATAGAAATTTGTTTCCACCTGCACCCAAGGTAAAGAAACTTAACAATTTATATACCAAGCTTGACCGTTTTTTATAACAAAACCGCTACTTCCTGGGCTATATGCCCCAACGGACATTGAATTATCAACGGAAAGAACACTTCTAGTAGAACGGTTTCGACATTATTGTGTGTCATCAGTACGAGGTAAGTATTTCATCTCATCCCGCAGAGCAGAATGCAGAATGATTCTTTTACGTCATTACATAAACCGTGAATCCACGATTACACGATAAAGTCGCAAAAGCGCTATCCTACCGTTCATCTGCAAAACAACAGATCAAAGGTAACTGCTAATCGAAATATAAACAATACATGAAATAATTTCAATAAGGTGCAGTCCATAATAAAACTGAAAAAATAGAAAATTGTCTCCACCTGCACCCAAGGTAAAGAAACTTAACAATTTCTATACCAAGCTTGACGTTTTCAATGAAAAAACAACTACTTCCTGGGCTGTATGCCCCAACGGACATTAAATTACATTCCAATAGAAAACGTGATGGCTACCGATTTCGTCGATACTTATAAACTATCTCTATCGATTTGCAAATCAACGGGAAGGACTCTACTTTTAGACCGGTTTCGACATTATTATGTCTCATCAGTACGAGGTAAGTAGTTCATCTATTCCCGCAGAGCAGGATGCAGAATGATTCTTTTACGTCAATACATAAACCGTGAATCCACGATTACACGATAAAGTCGCAAAAGCGCCATCCTACCGTTCATCTGCAATCTAACAGATCAAAAGGTAACTGATAATCGAAAGTAAACAATACATGAAATAATTTCAATAAGGTGCAGTCAATAAAAAAACTGACAAAATAGAAAATTGTTTCTACCTGCACCTAAGGTAAAGAAACTTAACAATTTCTATACCAATCTTAACGTTTTCCATGAAAAAACCACTACTTTATGGGCTATATGCCCCATCGGACATTGAATTACATTCCAATAGAATACGAGATGGCTACCGACTTCGTCGATACTTAAAACCATCTCTATCGATTTGCAAATCAACCGGAAGAACACTACTCGTAGACCGGTTTCGACATTATTGTGTCTCATTAGTACGAGGTAAGTAGTTCTTATCATTTCCCAGAGCAGGATGCAGAATAAATCTTTTACGCCAATACATAAACCGTTAATCCACGATTTCATGATAAAGTCGCAAAAGCGCCTTCCTACCGTTCATCTGCAAACCAACAGATTAAAGGTAACTGCTAATCGAAATATAAACAATACATGAAATAGTTTCAATAAGGTGCAGTCAATAATAAAACTGAAAAAATAGAAAATTGTTTCTACCTGCACCTAAGGTAAAGAAACTTAACAATTTCTATACCAAGCTTAACGTTTTTCATGAAAAAACCACTACTTCATGGGCTATATGCCCCAGCGCCATTGAATTACATTCCAATAGAATACGTGATGGCTACCGACTTCGTCGATACTTAAAACCATCTCTATCGATTTGCAAATTAACTGGAAGAACACTACTCGTAGACCGGTTTCGACATTATTGTGTCTCATCAGTACGAGGTAAGTAGTTCATCTATTCCCGCAGAGCAGGATGCAGAATGATTCTTTTACGTCAATACATAAACCGTGAATCCACGATTACACGATAAAGTCGCAAAAGCGCCATCCTACCGTTCATCTGCAAACCAACAGATCAAAGGTAACTGCTAATCGAAATATAAACAATACATGAAATAATTTCAATAAGGTGCAGTCAATAATAAAACTGAAAAAATAGAAAATTGTTTCTATCTGCACCCAAGGTAAAGAAACTTAACAATTTCTATACCAAGCTTGACGTTTTCCATGAAAAAACAACTACTTCCTGGGCTATTTGCCCCAACGGACCTTAAATTAGATTCCAATAGAAAACGTTGTGATATGATAATATCACCCTGTATAAATTGTTAATTTAAATTGTTAATGAGGTTACTCAGTTTTAGTTTATTATTTATATTATTTTTATTATACCTATTCAGCATAACTAAGCTAAGTGTATTTTGAGGGCATGTATCAATTATAATTTAGAAAACAATATAGAATAAATTCGTCCTTTAAGTAGAATGGTTGTTTTTATTCAAATCTACCAATTGTTCAAAAAATTAATATAAGAACATCACATGGCGACCCTGCCACTCAAGAACTAACTATTAAGTAAAATTTTAAGATGGTTTAGTACTCATATCAGTATCAAGAAGAACATAGATTATTTAAATACGAAATAAGGAAAGAAAACTATGGGAACTAATCAATCCAAAGAGGAAATCGTAATAGCACAGGCTGGAAACAGTGGTGGCGTTTCTGGAGCAGCTGGGAAAAACAGAGTCTCTACCTTTGAAGTGATTGGAGTTGCAGCATTTGTGTTGGTCGTAATTATTATTGCTGTTGTAATTTATAAGCGGTGCAAAAAGGCGTTGGAAAGAAAGATTAGAGAAGAAATAACCAATTCCCAACAACTTGTTTAACGGAAGAAACATTTAGTTTTAGGTATATTTTTTTTAGGTAAATTTATGTATGGTATTATTAAGAGTTGGACATTTTACACAAAGCTGATGGGTGACCTAATTATTATAGCATAAGTTACGAGATGATGAAATATATATGTCGCAGGCTTATTGTAAAATTAGTCTTATTATAACATGCCTAGGCTTTTTCAATACGACTAGGCGTATTGTAAAATGGCAGGAATAATCAAGAATCTCACAATTTGACTAATAATTTCAGGCGTATTATGATACTCCTTGTTAGGCTTATTGTGAAAATTAACCTGTGCGCGATTGTTTTTGAATCCGACTACACGAAATCCGTTGTATTATAATACGACTGACTATACATCAGGCGAATTGCAAAATAATAAGCCATATTATTCTGGGAATCATCTACCTAGGTGTTTTGTTTTGTGTAATACTTCCGTAAAGAAAATTATAAACATGAACATAACACATAACCTTAAATTATTAATTAATTTGAGAAGTTCAGATAGATAGGTACTTCTAAACAGGAAACATTATTTTAAACTAACTTTACGCCTTGTTATTACAGAAAAAAACAACCGGTTGCACTCCGGGAATGCCGGCAGAAGTAAAACTTAAATATTAACGTTGTGCATTTTTGAAATTTTGGAATGGTTAGGGAATAATTTTGCTGGAAATCAGCAATAAAAAATTAAGGCCTCTGGATATCGGCCAGAATATTGCTATTGAAGTTCCCAAAGTAGATAGAGGACCACTTGATCCCAAAAATATATTAGGAACTATAGTGAATACCGCCAACGGAGTTTATCAAATTGGTACCTCACATGGCTTGTTGAATCGATGGTTTTCCAGAGATGAAATTTCTCACTGCCAAACTAACGAAACAGTTAATATTCCGGAAGGAAAAACAATTTCGTTAAGAGAAGCTCTAAGATTATTTTCAAAATTCGAAGGACAGGGATTTAAAAAGTGTTCTTGCAAACCAAGCAAGGCACAGTGTCGCAACAATAAATGTTTATGTTTTAAAGCTCATATGAAATGTACTAGTAAATGCCATAAAAGCGGATCATGTTGTAATAAATAATCCAAAATTGTATTTATTTTTAAATAGTTTAAACTGCGTGAATGATTAAATACAATTCGCCTGACGTAGCGTCAGTCGAATAACAATACGACGAATTTCGTGTAGTCGGATTAAAAAACAATCGCATACAGGTTAATTTTCACAATAAGCCTAACGAGACGCAGGCGCATCATAATACGCCTGAAATTATTAGTCAAATTGTGAGATTCTTATTTATTCCTGTCATTTTACAATACGCCTAGTCGTATTGAAACAGCCTAGGCATGTTATAATAAGACTAATTTTACAATAAGCCTGCGACATATATATAAAAAAAAGTGTACTTCTTATGAAATGTATGTAAGTAATTTTTATTTACCATATTTTTGTGTACTTATTGAAAAGTAAATGTCAGACAAACCATTTAAAATGATTCATGAAGAACTTTCGGTACTTTTAAGAAATATTAAGAAAGACCCATTAGATAGGCGTGTTAACTTAGATAAACTAACAAATTATTAGATAGTGTAGATAGGATAGAAAGTAATTTTAATTTAATTAGAAGTAAATTTAATGAGGAAAATCATGATATAAAAATCAAAAATAAGGTAAAGGTTATTGTTGACGGAATAGTCATTTTAGTATATCAAATTAAGGAAATTTTAAACGATAGATTAGGGCAAAATCTAAGTAGTATCCCCAGAGTCTAACAAAACGAGAAAATGGGGGAAGCATTTGATTTAAAGACAGCATCTTCCTTGATTCCTTGCATGAATGACACCGAGTCATCCATAAAAACACTAATTGATGCAATCGAGTTATACGACAGTTTTTTGAACGAGGCCGGAAAACAGGCGTTAACTAAATATGTCTTAAAAGCTAGATTGTCTCACGGTGCAAAGCTTAGGTTAAATCAAACTTATGATTCTAATGAAGACCTTATTAAAGATATTAAAGATAAACTTATTACTAAAAAATCGGTAGCGGCACTTTCGGTAGAACTACATAATTTAAAACAAGGTAATAAACCAATTGACGTATTTGGAAAGAAAGTTGAAGACCTAATGGTAAAGTTATCAATATCGCAAGCGGAAGGTAATAACGTGGTAGAAAGGACTCTAACGGGCGTAAATGAGAAAATAGCTATTAACGTGTTTACTAATGGACTCAGAGACGAGCAAATTAAAACAATTATTAAAGCTAGAAATTATAATAGTTTGGCTAATGCAATAGTAGGAGCTAAGGATAAGGAAACTATAAGAACGGCTAGTTCCTCACAAGTTTTTCATATGAGGAGTAATTCGAATAACAGACGAGGAACTAACTTTTATGGCCGAGGCCGAAATTTTAACAATAACTTTCGGGGTCGGGGTAGAGGTAATCAGTTTAGAAATTTTAGTAATAGGGGTAGTTTCGAATCTAAAAATAATAATAGTTATAGAAATAATAATAATTTTAGTTCATATAATAATGGATATAATAATAATAATAATTTTAGTTCATATAATAATAGATATAATAATTATAATAGTAATAGAAGTAGAGGAAATAGAGGAGCACAAGGCGGTAGACAACATAATGCGTATTATATGGAAAATAATGTAACCGCAACAGCTAATCAATCACCCGATCGAGAAAATTTGCAGTTTTTTCGAGAACACTAAATTAGATTATTTATTTAACATGAATGGGTTAAATTATATTAAAGTAGGTTATAATAATAAAGAGTTAAAATTATTAATTGATACGGGCGCGTCATTAAGTGTAATTTTTAGTAGATGTTTAGATTATGAAACTAAAGTAAATAAAAATTAAAACAATTAGAATAAATGGTATTGCGGGATCAGCATATACTGCTGGAACTTGTAATATTAATCTTGACCTACCTAACGGATATAAGCTTTGTCATGAGTTTTCCGTATTACATGAATTCTCCAGTGACATTGACGGTGTAATTGGAAGAGATTTATTTATTAAATATAAAGCTAACATTAATTATGAACATTTTTTCTTGTCACTTTTTATAAAGAATGAAACAATTGAAATACCGTTGTATGCTGACTATGACGAGTATACTATAATTCCTGCTAGGTGCGAAATTATAAAATATTTTGATGTTAGTCATTCGGAAGAATATATCGCTTTTTCGGAAGAAATTTGTGAGGGAGTTATAACTGCCAGTGCAGTAGTAAAGCCAGTTAATAATAAAATTCCCATACGCATTTTAAATACGAATGATAGGGATATAAATCTGAAAAACTTTAAACCAAAAATAGAACTATTATTTCATCACAATGTACATTCCTTTAATAACGTTCCTATAACAGTAGAAAGAGTAGATAAGTTGTTAAATACAATTAATACTAAATCACTTAACAAAGAAGAGAAATTGTCAATAGACAAAATTTGTGCGAAATATGCAGATACATTTTATATCGAAAACGATCCCTTTACAGTGTCCAATATTTGTCAGCAAAAGATTCATCTAAAAACCGGTACCACCCCTTCATATGTAAAGCCCTATAGATTACCTTATTCGCAGAAAAACGAGATATATAATCAGTTGGATAAAATGTTAAAGCAAGGCATAATAGAACCAGCAACATCTGAGTGGTCTTCTCCCTTATTAATTGTAAAGAAAAAAGGAGGTAATCCGGAAAATCAATGGCGAGTTGTTATAGACTATAGGCAACTTAATAACAGAATCGAATGTGATAGATTTCCTTTGGCTAGTATAGATTATATTTTAAATTCCTTAGCGGGCGCTACCTATTTTTCACATTTAGATTTATATCAGGGATATTATCAAATTGAATTAGATCCACAATCTAGGCCATATACCGCATTTACAACTGATAGAGCGCAATATCAGATGACTAGGTTACCTATGGGACTAAAAATTTCTCCAAATGCTTTCTCTAGAGCTATGACACTAGCTATGTCGGGTTTAAACTACGAATCATGTTTCATTTATCTTGATGATCTAATTATATTTGGTAATAATCTAAAAGAACATAACGTAAATTTAACTAAAGTTTTAGAAAGGTTACGGAAGGTAAATTTAAAATTAAATCCCACTAAGTGCGAATTTTTGAAAAAGGAATTATTGTACTTGGGTCACAAAATATCCGAAAAGGGTGTTGCACCCGATCCCGAAAAAATAAATGTTATGACAAATTATCCGATACCTAAAAATTCAAATGAAGCAAAGCGATTTGTTGCATTTGCTAATTACTATAGGAAATTCATCAAACATTTTGCCCCTCTTAATAGGCTATCGAAAAAAGGAGTTGCCTTTGAATGGTCTAACGAATGTCAAAAATTAAAATTAGCTTTAGTAAGCCCCCCAATTTTAGAATTTCCTGATTTTTCGGAACAAAATAAATTTATACTACGTACAGATGCTTCAGGAATCGCACTTGGAGCTACACTATCAAACGGTAATGATAAACCAATAGCGTATGCTAGAAGAGTTTTAAATAAAGCGGAACGGAATTATGCTGTAATCGAAAAGGAATTACTAGCTATCGTGTGGGCCATATCCAAATTTAGGCCATACCTTTATAATAGAAAGTTTTCCATTTTGACCGACCATAGGCCTTTGATTTATCTATTTGGCATGACAAACCCTTCCAGTAGATTAACTAAGTTTAGGTTAAAAATAGAGGAGTACGATTTCGATGTTTTTTATGTGAAAGGTTCAGAAAACGTAACAGCGGATGCACTATCGCGTATAGAAATTAGTTCAGATGATTTAAAGAACATGTCGAAAGATAAAGATAACAATGTTTGTGCAATAACAAGAGCGCAGTTAGCTAAATCTGAGGTAAAAGTAAATACTTCTAATAATGCCGGGCCTGATCAACCTGACATAGTTGAATTACTGAAACGACCTTCTGATATAGTCGAATTGCAAATTATAGAAAATAAGAAATTTCAACAATTAGTTAAAAAATACCCTAAATATCATATAACAAGTAATATAATTTTTGATAATGAAAATACTATTTATATTAATCAAGATTCTCCATCAGCATTCGCATTCGGTGCTTTGCTGAGAGACTTGGTAAAAATGTGCACATTGAGTAAAATAAACGAGTTACTGATAATTAAAAATAAATTTAACTGGCCAGTTATAAGCAAATTATTAAGTAATATTAATCTATTTAAAGAAAAGGGTATTAAATTATGTATATTACAGGATAAACAACGTATTAATGACAAAGACTTGCAACAAATAATCTTAAATGACTTTCACATGTTACCAACATGTCATGCGGGTATAAACCGCATGTACAATAACATTAAAAAATATTATTTTTGGACAGGTTTAAAAAGAGACGTAGAAAAATTTGTAAATCGTTGTAGCGACTGTCAAAAGTGCAAGCATAACACACAATTGAAACAACCTTTAACTATAACAACGACAGCACATGCTGCATTTGAAACAATTTTTTTAGATCTTGTAGGCCGTTAGAATCAGATGACAATGACAATAAATACATACTGACGTTACAATGCGAACTAAGTAAATACGTAGAAGGTTACCCTATTGAAAATAAGGAAGCCAACACAGTAACTAAAGCGTTTGTAGAAAATTTTATTTTACGCTATGGAGTTCCTAAAACTATTGTAACAGACCAGGGTACTGAATTCATGGCAAACGTATTTAGCGAAACTTGTAAATTATTAAAAATTGAGCGGCTTAACTCTAGAGCTTATCACCATGAAACAATCGGAGCCTTAGAAAACATTCATAAACATCTAAATGCTTATCTTAGAATTCAAACCTCTAATTATAAAGAATATTGGAGTTCTTGGATACCCTTTTGGTGTTTCTCGTATAATACCTCTGTTCACTCCGCAACTGGGTATACTCCTTACGAGTTAGTTTTTGGGAAAACCTGTGTCTTACCTTCTAATTTAAAGGAAAAAATTGAACCTTTGTATAATTTTGAGGATTATCCGTTAGAACTAAAATATAGGTTACAAGTTGCATTAAACAATGCTAGAAATAATTTAGTGGCTTCAAAAAATAAGAGAAAAATTAAATATGACAAACAAGCGATAGAGACAAACTATAAAGTAGGGGATGAAGTTTTACTTCATGATGAGACCGCTTCTAAATTAAAACCAATTTATAAAGGTCCATATAAAATTTTAGAAAATGAGCCTGTAAATGTAGTAATTGACGTAGAAAATAAAAGACTAAAAGTACACAAAAATAGGGTAAAACCATTCCACCAGTAACGAAAAAAAAAAAAAAAATAATAATTATTAAATTTGTTTTTTTTTTCTGTTACGGGGGAGGTGTGATATGATAATATCACCCTGTATAAATTGTTAATTTAAATTGTTAATGAGGTTACTCAGTTTTAGTTTATTATTTATATTATTTTTATTATACCTATTCAGCATAACTAAGCTAAGTGTATTTTGAGGGCATGTATCAATTATAGTTTAGAAAACAATATAGAATAAATTCGTCCTTTAAGTAGAATGGTTGTTTTTATTCAAATCTACCAATTGTTCAAAAAATTAATATAAGAACATCACAACGTGATGGCGACCGACTTCGTCGATACTTAAAAACATCTCTAGTAGTAATTCATTAAAATCAAATATTTAATTGTTAATTTAATTTTGTCTGTGAAGTATAGGATACTTTTAACAATAATTTTAAAATTTGATAATAAACTATTTTAAAAAATTTCAGTTATTAACAAATCATTACTAAATTATAATTTTTAAAAAATCGTTTCGTTTACTCACTGCCGGATGTTACAGTGATTTTTAAAAATGTCACAATTTACACTAAATATTTTTAATTTCATTTTGATTATTTTTTAAATTTCACGGTGAGGTTTTAATAAAACTTTAGTCAGACTGGAAACTGATGATATACGATGTATATCTGAATAAAACAAACTTTTCCTTTTTTACCTTTAAGCTTATATAATGTAAATGTGTAGTGAGGAACTTATTTATTATTTGTTGTAACTAATTAAAAATTTGCAATAGAATGCCTATAAAACTATTGTTGGAAATTTATAACAATTAAACAAAACAAAAATAATGAATTTTAAAAATCAGTACAATTTATATTTTATTTTTGTCCGTACAAAATAAACGCCACCAGTAGGTAGAAGATCTTTCTGAATATTGTAAATAGTTATAATCTCAAACCGTACCGATGCCGATTACAATTTGCTGTTGTTTTCTTATCAACACAATGCCAAAAGTGGCTAGTTTTCGTTTCTCACGCTAGAGGCGCATCATTACGGCAACTAATTTTTACAAAAATAGTGGGGGATCATGAACATTTTAAAGTATAGGATCCGCGTATCTTGTTATACCCAATCATCGCCCACAGGAACACTATCCTACCAATTATCGGTTTCGGTTTTCCAATGTCGATTTGGTCTTAAAATATTTTCTCCCCGCTTTGATAATACTTTCAAATATAGTCTAACTGGACATTCATTATCGTCAGGATTTTGAACCAACCATTTCTTGCTAGAGCAGCTTTTTAATGCTCCCTGACAGGTTTTTGTAAAAACTGGGTTGTATTCAATACGACCAATTCGAGTACCATAGTTATTTTTCTCACAATTGAAAAAATCAAACAAAAAAACCGTTGCTTCACCACCTCTCCAAGCTAACTCAACTGCTACGATGTGGTACAATTTTCGTTAAAGTCCTACAGGAGTGGTTTCGTTCCACAAACTGATAATTTTATATAATTTGTCGTGGAAACATTTTCATTTCGAAGAATCAAACCGTTATTTTTTCCTAGTAGTATCATTAGCAACATTTTTAAACGGGTCTATTATAATACTGTAGTCATTATAGTAATTTTCTTGTAATATCTTCCTTGTTACATTCCATATAGTCTTTACTGAATATTCTTTAAATTCGGTACCGTCTTTTTTCTTCATATTTGCTGCCCAATCCTTTAATATTAAGGCTAGATAATAATAATGATGATGTCGCAATCGGAGCCTTGGAATACCTGGCGCTCTTACAGAGTAAATAGCCTTGCCGTATAATGCGGGGCTCTGTGCAGGTAGACCTATTTTTCCTCTGCTACTCGTGGGATTACGATGGATGAAAATTACAATTTAAATAAAACTTCAGACTCATCAGAATCAGGGACTGCGCCTAATAAGAATATAAGTCAGTCTCAACAAAGACGGACAAGGCAAACTAATGCACACTGAACTCAGGGTCACCATGCAGAGGTAACTCACAGTGGACCAGAGCTTCAAGATAACAACGAGGCAACGAGAAATGGAACAAACACTAGAATACCATGGTCTCTAGAAGAGTGCAGGAAATAATGTGGTGCTACTTATATTGCGAAATCAATAGTGTAGCCAACTACCAACAAGTATATAATTTATGGCGTGAGAGCAACCCGGAAACAAGACCAAATATTGGCGCAAAAAAATTATACAATCAAAGAAAGTCAATAGAGAGAGCAAACAAAATAACACCTTTAGAAATGGAAGATATTAGAAATAATATCAGAGCAGCACACCGAAGGAAAGAAGATGAACATAGAGAAGAACCAGAAGATGAAATGCCTGAGAACATTACTCAAGAGGGGTTAATACAAGGCTCAGAAGTTGTAACACCAAGAAACGAAGAAAGAGTGACAGAAGAAACAACTAGAGAGGTTAAAAGAGAGTTAGAAATAGCTTTATATGATATCGAACAGATTAAAGTAGAAGACAGTAAAAGAATACCGAAACCCAAAAACATTAGGCAGGCAGAAAGCTATCGAAAGAAAATAGATGACATCCTAGAAGAGATATTAAAGGAGAAAGATTTGTCACTGTTAACAGAAGTAAAGAGAAACAATGTAAACAAAAATAAGTACAAGGTAACCAAACTTCTTTCACGGTATAAAATTAGCACAGACGAAGAACTGAACACTGTAATGGAGGAGATCAAACAAAAGATAACAGCAAAAGCTCAGAGAATAAGACGGTACACGCAAAGATCAATACAATATTTTCAAAATAAGATTTTCAAAGAAAATCAAAAACAGTTCTTTAGAAGCATTCAAGGGGAAAACATAGAAATCACACAAATGCCGAACGCAGAACACTTAGAAAACTATTGGAGACAATTGTACGAGAATAAGGTCATGCACAATGAAAATGGCGATTTGGTTTGAGCTAATCAACAATACTGAGAGCCAGCACAAATGGAGAGAAATAACTGAAAAAGAAATCCGGAAAACTATACTAAAACAGCACAATTGGAAGAGTCCAGGTATATGTTAGATCAGGTTTCTAATTTTTACATCAAGAAATTGCCCTCGATACACAAACACATAGCGAGAGCTTACAACGAAATTATAAACGAAATTATAAAGAAAAATGCCTATTCCCCAGATTGGTTGACCTCCGGAACTACTTTCCTCATACCACAGAATACTCATACGGAGGAACCCTCGAATTACCGTCCAATTACATGTTTAACGATGTATAAACTGTTAACTGCGGTAGTAGTACAAAGAATTGATGATCATCTGACCACTAACAAAATAATACCATCGGAAGAAAAGGGATGCCGTAAAGCAACTATGGGATGCAAACACCAACTATTGCTGTCGAAAGCAATTATGGAGGACTGTAGGAAGAGACATACCAATTTAAGCTTAGCGTGGATCGATTATCGCAAAGCCTATGATAGTGTGCCCCACAGTTGGATTATTCAGATGCTTAAGAACATAAATATCGATAATAAAATTGTCCGCTTTATAGAGAGCTCCATGGCTAAATGGCAAACCACGATCATCCTGAAGAACAAGGATAAAACTATCAAAACCAACCCAATTAAGATAAACAGGGGAATATTCCAAGGAGATGTTTTATCACCACTTCTGTTTTGCAGTCTGGTACCACTATCAAAATTACTAAACGATCTAGAGGTAGGTTATAAAATACAAAACCATCACGTTAACCACTCGTTATTTATGGATGACCTGAAATTAATTTCAAAAAGTGAGGTAGACATGAAAAACCAGATAAAGACAGTAAAAACATTTAGTGACGACATCAAGATGAATTTAGGATTAGACAAATGTGCAGTAGCTCATTTTAAGAAAGGAAGGTTAAAAGAAGGAATTAACATGATCTTAGGGAGGAATGAGGAAATAGAGCACTTACACCACAACAACGTTGTGGATAAGTATAATGAAAAGATGGCAAAGTACACCGATCTTGCCATAGAAGTGGGACAGATGTGGCATGCAGAAAAAGTGGAGGTGGTACCGATCATCGTATCATCAACTGGACTCATTCCCAAAAGTCTTGAAGACAGTCTTAAAAAACTCGATCTTCATAAAAACAAACAAATTGACTTGCAAAAAGCGGCAATTTTAAACACATGTCATACTGTTAGAAAATTTTAAAATATGTAAATTTTGAGCCTAATCCCATTTGCGTTTACAATCGGGATAGGTAAATATTACCAGCAATAGCTGAGTAAGTGCATAAGTGGGGCTTACCCACTCGAAAGCGTTTATATCTCAACCTTCGAGCAGAAAAACAGCACAGCTCCTGGAATTGAGTAGAAGTAACCTACGCATTCTTACTGGACTGTTGACTGGACACTGTCGTCTGAGAAACCACCTGAGGAAGCTTAGTCTGAGCAATACGTCGGACTGTCGCTACTGCAGTGTGGCAGACGAATCGGCAGAGCACATTCTTTGCTATTGCCCCGCGTTAGAAATGATCAGGCTCCGCTCGTTTGGCCTCATACGGCTAGAGCCTACCGACTTTAGACAAGTCTCGCCAAAATCGATCTTGGACTTTGTTAAGAAGTGCAGACTGGATGGCGAATTGTGACCCTTAGGGGTGAGCCACAATAGGCCCTAGTTTGGCCGCAGTGGAGGGGTGGGAAACGCCCCGCTCACATTGAACCTAACCTAACCTAACCTAAGTGCATAAGTGTTTTGATAATAATAATAATAATAATAATAATAATAATAATAATAATAATAATAATAATAATAATAATAATAATAATAATAATAATAATAATAATAATAATAATAATAATAATAATAATAATAATAATAATAATAATAATAATAATAATAATAATAATAATAATAATAATAATAATAATAATAATAATAATAATAATAATAATAATAATAATAATAATAATAATAAGCTGGATAATATAAGACTTGATGACCACACTAGCGAGGACACACCAAACATGAATCAAAACGAAAACATAGATAATGACACACAAAGAGACAAACACGAAAATGCTGTTGCCGAACTCTCTAAAGCAATAGCAGAATTTGATGGTACCAACCCAATTCAGCGACCAATATTGCCCAAACTGAGATCAAATAAGAACACTAATAGGATTCTTGCACTTTTTAATCTACTTTTAATTGATCGTGCTAAGGACTGCCAAACACTGGAAGAAATCCACACCCTTATCTACTGTGGTGCAGTTGCAGTGCTACGAAGTCACAACCAACAAATCCGGTTTCCGAACAAAAGGTCTACCGAAAAGCAGAAGCCATTTAAACCTTGGTGACAACAGCGACTTGAGAAGTCCATTAATGACATAAGGAAGGAATTGGGACAACTCACAAAATTTAACAACACCAAACCGTCCAGACGCCTAATTAATAGGGTCAAGAAAATTTTAAAGAAATTTAAAACAAACACAGGTCATCCACGGTATAAGGAACATTTATGCTCATATATGGACCTTCTTAGGCAGAAGCTAAAGGCAAAATCCAAAAGATTATCTCGTTACGTCAAATGTACTAAAAAGAAACAGCAAAACCACTTATTTAACACCAATGGAAAGCTGTTCTACAGACAACTTATTAGCGCCGGAACAAACAACTACCACAATCTTCCAAGTAAGGATGAACTTACTGACTATTGGTCTTCAATATGGTCCAATCCTCAAAAACACAACGAGGGTGCAGCATGGATAGAATCCGAGACAGACAAATCAAACATTGCTTCTATGGTGTTTGATAACATAACAACAGCTGAAGTAAACCAAGTCGTAGGAGAAACTAATAGTTGGAAAGCTCCAGGAATCGATAATATCCAAAATTTCTGGTACAAAAAATTTGACAGCTTACACGAGGTAATGGCATCAAAATTTACACACATTCTTCAACATCCAGAAGAAATCCCAGCCTTTCTCATTCATGGTTTAACCCATATGCTTCCCAAAACAGCTAACACACAGGATCCTTCGCAGTATAGACCAATCACATGCCTTCCAACGCTTTATAAGATATTAACATCTTGCATTACTAACCGAATTTACAGGCATGTTGACCAAAATAACATATTGGCAGAGGAGCAAAAGGGATGTAAACGTGGTCACCAGGGACGCAAAGAACAACTTGTAATTGACTCTGTGATCCTAAGGCAAGCGCAAAAGCAATGTCGCAACATCTCGACTGCTTTTGTAGACTACCGTAAGGCATTTGACAGCGTACCTCATTCCTGGCTTATACGTATTTTAAACATCTACAAAATACATCCTACCATCGTTACTTTTCTTGAAGCATCTATAAAACAATGGAGAACAAACCTTCAGTTAAATATAAATGGTCAGCATTTTAAAACCGATGAAATTGCTATTCGCAGAGGAATATTCCAAGGTGACTCACTTAGTCCACTGTGGTTCTGTTTGGCAATGAATCCACTTTCTCACTTGCTTAATGACACAAAATATGGCTTCAATCTTAAGACTAATAGAAACACCAACTACACCGTTTCCCATCTCCTTTATATGGATGACATCAAAATTTTTGCTTCCAATCAACAACAAATTCAACATCTTCTGGATATAACTGAAAGGTTCTCCAGTGATATACACATGGAATTTGGTTTAGATAAGTGCCGTACTTTAAACATCGAAAAGGGAAAAATTGTCAATGGAGATGTGGCGCTACCTAATGGAGATATAATCGCTGCCATGCAGAATGGGGAAACCTATAAATACTTGGGATTTCAACAAGCCAGATTGTTAGACCAAAAACAGTCCAAGGCTAAAATCAGGGATGAGTTTTCACAAATGGTAAGTTCCCTACTAAAATCTGAGTTGAACGCAGGAAATCTAAACCGAGCCATTAATACATATGCCGTTCCTGTGTTGACCTATTCTTTCGGTATTTTACAATGGACAAAAACCGAATTGGAAGATATTCAGAGAACAACCCGAACTATGATGACAAAGTACAGATGTCACCATCCAACATCGTCAGTGCTTAGAACAACACTACCGAGAAAGGAGGGAGGAAGAGCTTTATGCGATATAGTAAATCTACATAACAAACAGATAAATAGATTACGAGACTTCTTTATTACAAAATTACTGTCATCTAATTTACATAAGTCTGTCATAGGAGCAGATAAGAAATACTCGCCTCTAAATTTAGCAGACCCTCATATGGACTTGGAAATAACAACAGATGCTGAAAAACAAGTAAAATGGGCCCAAAAAGCTCTACATGGTCGACATCATCACGACCTAAACCAACCACACATTGATAAAATTGCATCAAATAGGTGGCTTGCTGACGGTACCCTGTTCCCAGAGACTGAAGGATTTATGATGGCCATTCAAGATCAAGTAATTAATACGAACAACTACAAAAAATTTGTTATCAGGGACCCAACTATTACATCGGATAAGTGTAGACGGTGCCAACAAACGTCGGAAACCATACAACACATCACTTCAGGATGTTCAACCATAGCCAACACGGATTATTTACGCAGGCACAACCAGCTGTGTAATATTATCCACCAGAAACTGGCTAACAAATATGGACTGCTAAATACCTATACACCCTATTACAAATACAATCCACAGGCAGTGCTCGAGAATGCAGATTTTAGACTCTACTACGATAGGTCCATTATCACTGATAGACAGGTGACAAATAATCGACCCGACATTGTAGTAGTGGATAAGAAAGCTAAAACGGTGCTGTTAGTCGATGTTGCAGTTCCAAACAATAACAACGTTTTGGATAAGTATAATGAAAAGATGGCAAAGTACACCGATCTTGCCATAGAAGTGGGACAAATGTGGCATGCAGAAAAAGTGGAGGTGGTACCGATCATCGTATCATCAACTGGACTCATTCCCAAAAGTCTTGAAGATAGTCTTAAAAAACTTGATCTTCATAAAAACACTTTTATGGACTTGCAAAAAGCGGCAATTTTAAACACATGTCACACTGTTCGGAAATTTTTAAATATGTAAATTTTGAGCCTAATCCCATTTGCGTTTACGATCGGGATAGGTAAATATTACCAGCGAAAGCTGAGTAAGTGCATAAGTGCATAATAATAATAATAATAATAATACACATTTTGTCTCATATTTAGAACACATCATGTTAACATGGAGAACTAGGATACAATTGCAAGTACCTTCCAAGGATACCATTGAAACCATTCCGATCCGAATCCGAAGAGGAATATTCCAGGGCGATTCATTAAGTGCATTATGGTTTTGTCTTGCAATGAATCTACTATCCCGCCGTATTAACTCTACCAGATACGGCGTTAGTATTAGACACAACAATAAGGAGATAGAAAAAATAAATCATCTTCTTTATATGGACGATCTAAAATTGATGTCTGCTACCAGAAACCAACTGGAACAAATGCTTAAAATTGTAGAGGAATTCTCCGGGGATATTGGAATGCAGTTTGGACTTGATAAGTGCCGTATTCTGAATATCGTCAAAGGAAAAATACAACCAGGAGCATTCGAGATGCGAACTGGCGAATCCATATCGGCCATTGAGACAGAACAGACATATAAATACCTTGGCATAAAACAGGCACTGAGAATTGACCATCGTACTATGAAGTCCGAATTGACAAATGAATTTATAAGGAGATTTAGGCAGGTTCTACGAACTAAATTAAACAGTAAAAATCTTATTAAAGCACTTAACACTTATGCATGCTCTGCACTTGGCTACTCGTTCGGAATTGTGGAATGGAGTAGGACGGATATTGAAAACCTGCAGAGAAAAGCCAGAACGCTCTTGACAAAGGCACACAAAAATCACCCTCGAAGTGCTATCGAACGTACAATGCTTCCGAGAAATAAAGGAGGAAGAGGACTAGTGGACATCGGCAAACAAATGGACCAGCAGCTTATAAATCTACGTTCTTATTTTCACAAGAAGGCAGAATCTTCAACATTACATCGCGCAATATGCGAAGCAGATGACTCGACACCTCTAAGATTGAAGGAACTAGAAATATCTGTTCACCATAAAACAGACAGAGAGAAATTTCAAGCCTGGTTGCAGAAGCCGCTTCATGGACGACATCCAAATGAAGTCACCCAGGACAATGTCGACAGTATAGCGTCGAACTACTGGTTGACAGCAGGGCAGATGTTTCCAGATACCGAAGGCTTCTTGCTAGCTATACAAGACCAGGTTATTCCAACGAAAAACTATCTGAAATACATTATCAGAGATCCCTCAATAGAAAACCACCACTGCCGATATGGTTGTCAAACATCCGAGACAATTCAGCATATAACAGGCGGATGCCAAGCATTTGCTGCATCGGAGTATAAGGAACGACACGATTCTGCAGCCAAGATCCTCCATCAAGAATTAGCAAAGAAATTAGAGCTATTGCATGTTGAAAAATTACCCTATTATAAATATAAGCCGGATTCTGTATTAGAAAATATCAACTTCAAACTGTACTGGGACCGGACCATTCTTACAGACCACACAGTTGCTCATAATAGGCCAGATATTGTAATAGTAGATAAAACAGCTAGGCGAACAACATTAATTGATATAGCCATCCCAAATAATAACAACTTAGAGCAGAAACATAGTGAAAAAATAGCTAAGTACAGAGATCTGTGCTAATAAAGCGACAATGGGAAATGAACAGCGTTCAAACCATACCCATAATTTTATCCACTACTGGAGTGATACCAAAAAACTTAGTAGAAAACATAAAGGGACTAGGGCTAAGTCAACACCTATATAAACCTATGCAGAAGGCAGTTCTACTGGCGACCGCTCGCGCTGTCCGAAAGTATATGGGGAATGCAGCAGACCACAACGTCACCTAGGACCCGATAACATGGAAAGGGTTCCCACAGAGCTTAATCCTTTTGATATCAACGATATCTGGGATGAGTGAATTTTCCCTGAAATAAGGGAGTGCGAAGCCATTTGGCTAAGTCTATAATAATAATAATAATAATAATAATAATAATAATAATAATAATAATAATAATAATAATAATAATAATAATAATAATAATAATAATAATAATAATAATAATAATAATAATAATAATAATAATAATAATAATAATAATAATAATAATAATAATAATAATAATAATAATAATAATAATAATAATAATAATAATAATAATAATAATAATAATAATAATAATAATAATAATAATAATAATAATAATAATAATAATAATAATAATAAGGAAGCGTCTAATGCATGGTTATGTAAAGGGAACATTTTTTCAGAGACAGAGGGGTTTATGGTAGCCATCCAGGACAAAACCGTCAAAACTAGAAATTACCTAAAACATATAATGAGAGAACCCAATGTGGTTGATAGATGCAGACTTTGCAGTCAATACCTAGAAACCATAGATCACATTACAGGAGGGTGCTCAATACTTGCCAATAGACAATACATAACCAGACACGATAATGTAGCTAAACAAATACATCAAATACTTGCTCTCAAGTATAATCTAATAACAGTAACTACACCATATTACCAATACACACCCGCCAACATACTGGAAAATAGAGAGGCAAAACTTTATTGGAATCGCGACGTAACGACGGACAGAACTATGAAATGCAACCGACCAGACATAACACTTACCACTAAACTTAATTTAACAACCTACCTAATCGATATCTCAATTCCCAACTCTGAAAACCTACAAAAGAAACACAACGAAAAAATCTCAAAATATTTACCTATAGCTGATGAAATAAAACAAATGTGGCATCAGGACAAAGTTACAATAATACCAATCATATTATCATCCACAGGAGTAATACCGAAAAATTTACATAAATCAATCAAACAATTAGATATCGACAAAAGTACATTCATACAACTTCAAAAATCAGTCATTATCGATACATCATCAATAGTAAGAGAATTTTTAAGTACAACGACCGAAAATAATTGAAATGACACTTGGCTTGCGCCCGTGACAATTCAAAAATATCCAGGTGTAAAAACCTGAGGAGAACCATCTTTTCATAATAATAATAATAATAATAATAATAATAATAATAATAATAATAATAATAATAAACCATATTGCAAAAATAATAGATATTGCTGTCCCTTTAGATGAAAACATACAAAAAACGTACATTGAAAAAATTGTTAAGTACCAAGATCTGTTGCATGACTTAAGAAGACAATACCACTTAAAGAAAATAGATGTAGTACCATTTGTAATATCAGCTAACGGACTAGTCGAGAAACATTTTTTAAAAAACCTGGAAAACCTTAATATTGAAGTTAATCCTAAAGCAATAACAGCGCTAGCACAGAAGGCAGTTGTTTTGGGAACATGTCATATTGTCAGACGTTATTTGTTGCGTGATTTGTAACCTTGGCCCTACGGCTCGGCAACAAATTTTAAACCCTTCCGCAGAATGCGTGAAAAAAAAAAAAAAAAAAATAATAATAATAATAATAATAATAATAATAATAATAATAATAATAATAATAATAATAATAATAATAATAATAATAATAATAATAATAATAATAATAATAATAATAATAATAATAATAATAATAATAATAATAATAATAATAATAATAATAATAATAATAATAATAATAATAATAATAATAATAATAATAATAATAAGGGAGGGAGGAAGAGCTTTATGCGACATAATAAATCTGTCATAGGAGCAGATAAGAAATACTCGCCTCTAAATTTAGCAGACCCTAATATGGATTTAGAAATAACAACTGATGCTGAGAAACACGTAAAATGGGCCCAAAAAGCTCTACATGGTCGACATCATCACGACCTTAACCAACCGCACATTGACAAAATAGCATCAAATAGGTGGCTTGCTGATGGTACCTTGTTCCCAGAGACTGAAGGATTTATGATGGCCATTCAGGATCAAGTAATTAATACTAACAATTACAAAAAATTTGTTATCAGGGACCCAACTATTACATCGGATAAGTGTAGACGGTGCCAACAAACGTCGGAAACCATACAACACATCACTTCAGGATGTTCAACCATAGCCAACACGGATTATTTACGCAGGCACAACCAGCTGTGTAATATTATCCACCAGAAACTGGCCAATAAATATGGACTGCTAAATACATATACACCCTATTACAAATACAACCCACAGGCAGTACTGGAGGATGCAGATTTTAGACTCTACTACGATAGGTCCATTATCACCGATAGACAGGTGACGAATAATCGACCCGACATTGTAGTGGTGGATAAAAAAGCAAATTCAGTGCTGCTAGTCGATGTTGCAGTTCCAAACAACAACAATATTTTGGACAAATATAATGAAAAGATAGCAAAGTACACCGATCTTGCTATAGAAGTAGGGCAGATGTGGCATGCAGAAAAAGTGGAGGTGGTACCGATCATCGTATCATCAACCGGACTTATCCCGAGAAGTCTTGAAGATAGTCTTAAAAAACTCAGTCTTCATAAAAATACTTGCATTGATTTGCAAAAAGCGGCAATTTTAAATACATGTCACACTGTTCGGAAATTTTTAAATGTATAATCTTTGAGCCTAATCCCATTTGCGTCTACGCTCGGGATAGGTAAATATTACCAGCGAAAGCTGAGTAAGTGCATAAGTCTTTTGATATTAGTAATATTAATAATAATAATAATAATAATAATAATAATAATAATAATAATAATAATAATAATAATAATAATAATAATAATAATAATAATAATAATAATAATAATAATAATAATAATAATAATAATAATAATAATAATAATAATAATAATAATAATAATAATAATAATAATAATAATAATAATAATAATAATAATAATAATAATAATAATAATAATAATAATAATAATAATAATAATAATAATAATAATAATAATAATACCCCTGCAGGTTCGGGGTAAGAATAGTCCTGCAGTCTTTCCTGCTTGTCGTAAAAGGCGACTAAAAGGAAACAAAAATCCTAAAGTGTCTGTCTCAAATTGGGCGGCTTTAGGTCAGCGTTTGTTCCTTATGTTAAAGGCGGCTGAATAAAGGGAGTCGGAGCCCTGCCCGTAGGAGCTTATCCTACATCCCCAGTATATATAATATTTGCGAAGTAATAATAATCTATCAGGCGGACGTGGGAGGCGGACTATCCCACATCGGAACCGTCTTGATGATAAATCCGGCATGGATGCAAGTGGAGCAAGTGGCACTTCTTCATGTAATGGTACCACAAGATCGGCTAGTAACCAACCTTCTCAATTACAACACAACGAACCTCCACAAACGAGATTGGCACAGAACCTTTCTGCCGCCCCATAGGAAGTTCATAGTAAAGCTCGAAGAAGAAAATGGTCCTTATCTGATAATAAGAATATTCTAAGAGCTTACTTTACATCTACAAACTGCGACAGGAACAAACCAGGATTTAGGAAAAGAATGCTAACCGAGTGGAAAAAAATCAACCCTGATTTAGAACTCACCGAGCAACAAATTGCTAACCAACTAAGAGCAATAAGAATTAATCAATTACTTACAGAACTAGAAATTGAAACTGTAAAAAAAGAAATACAGAGTACCTTACAAGTACCTAGATCATAGGGAGAAGATGATGACGTACCTGACCAAACAGTAACAAGTGAAGTTAAAGAGACAGTACAAGAGAACATTGTGGAAAATTTACAGTTTGAAAATATGGAAATAAACAATGATGATACAAATCAGGCCTTTGTTCGTGATATTATTTCTGAATTTAATAGAAATAAGATAATCTACTCAGACACTGAACCAAATACTAGACCAAAATTAAATAAAATTACTTCCACAAAGAAAGTTTTTGCTATATGTAACATCCTAGATAAGCATATAGAAGACACAATAAAACACGCAAATCTTGAAACTATTCAAATCATCGTGTATAGTGCAGCAGCCACAACAATTGCCCTGACAAGAAAAAAAAACATAACTGAAGGTAAAGAGGAACTAAAAGATCAGAACAAGAGAAAACCGACTGAACTAAAGTGGAAAAAAATAATCGAACATAAGATTAACAAAAATCGAAGTAACCTGACAAAAATTCTAAATTGGAAAAATAAAAGTGGGAAGTTGTCAAAACAGCTAAACGATTATTTCAAACAAAGCAAAATAAATGAGTCGATTGAAAACGAAATAACAATGCACATCGAGAATCTAAAACAAAAGATAGCAGTCTATGGAAAACGTTTGAGAAGATACAACAAAAGCTATAGACGAAAAGATGATAATAAGAGGTTTATAAACATTTTTATGCTACAATGAATGATGAAAATATACGAATCAGCAAAACACCACAGGAAGAGGAAGTGACTCGATACTGGAAACAATTATGGGAACCAAAGGAAAGCATAATGAAAAAGGAGTATGGTTAAAACAAGAAAAAGAACAAAATAACAAATTAATCGAAATGGAAGGAATTATAGTCACGGAAAGGAATGTTACAAATACAAATAAGAAAACGAACAATTGGAAATCTCCAGGACCTGATCAGATACACAACTTCTGGTGGAAGCAATTCAAATCAATCCACAAAATTATTGCAATGAAGATTACAAAACACATAGAACATGAAAAAAAACTACCTTACTTTCTAACAGAAGGACTTACATATTTAAAGCCAAAAACAATAGAAACTGATTGCGCAAAAAACTACAGACCGATTATCTGTTTAAACACGCTCTACAAAATTATTACATCAATCATAGCAAGTAAAATAAATGAACACCTAGAAAATAATAACATCCTGACAGACGAGCAAAAAGGGTGTAAAAAAGGAACACAAGGATGCAAGGAACAATTATGGATAGACACAATAGTCACCCAATGTGCAAAACATAAACAACGCAATATGTCTGTAGCATGGATTGATTATAGTAAAGCTTTTGATTCGGTCCCACATGCCTGGTTACTTGAAATACTCAACATATATAAGATCAACCCAAAATTACGAACCTTTCTAAGAAAGTGTATGGATACCTGGAGAACAAAACTGCATTTAAGAACAGACGAAACCACCATTAAAAGTCAAACTATCCCTGTTAGAAGTGGAATATTTCAGGGAGACTCTTTGAGCCCGCTTTGGTTTATACTAGCTCTAAATCCCCTATCTCGTCTATTAAAAAATTCAAAATTTGGATTTAAGATAAAAGGAAACACAGAATATTTAAGTCATTTATTTTATGTAGATGACCTTAAACTATATGCTCCAACTGAAAACCAACTAAATAAATTAATAGAATTAACTAAAACATTCAGCGACGACATCCTTATGAAGTTTGGAATGGACAAATGTGCAAAATTAAATGTATTAAGAGGAAAACACAAACTACAAGAGGACGATGTAGATACACAAACCAATTTTAAGTACATACAAGGTAATAATACATACAAATATTTAGGTTTCCATCAAACATTAACAAGAAACGAAAAACAAATAAAAGAAAAACTCATAGAAACAGTCACTCAAAGAACAACAAAAATATTAGCTACCCAACTCAATGGCAAAAACAAGATAAAAGCTATTAACACATGGGCAGTACCAGTTTTAGTTTATTCTTTTGAAGTTCTTTGTTGGTCAAACACAGAACTAGAAGATATAGATAGGAAAATACGGGTATTACTTACTAAAGGAAGAATTCACCATCCGAAAGATTATACCTGCCAAGAAAATTAGGGGGAAGAGGAATGCTGAGCATAGTATACTCCCATCAAAAACAAATAGCGACACTAAAGACATACTATGAAAAGAAAGCTAGAACAACTCAGCTTTATAAAACGCTAATGGAAATAGATAAATACACGCCAATTTACAAAAGAAAAGAAGAAGAAACAGTTTTAAGTATTAATGAAAAAATAGATAAATGGAAGAGTAAAACAGTACATGGTAAGTATCCCCAAGCTTTAGAAACATCCGACAAAACAGCCTCAACCATCTGGCTTACAAGAGGAGAATTATACGCCGAAACAGAAGGATTCATTGTAGCTATACAAGACAAGGTGATAGAAACAAGAAACTACAAAAAATATATAGAAAAGATACCAAGAGTTCAAGATACTTGCAGGCTCTGCAATTAAAAGCCAGAAACAATCGTACACATCATATCAGCATGTGAAAAAATAGCACAAACTGAATATTTGAAGAGACACAACCTCAGTGCAGCTATAATACATCAGGAACTTACCCATAAATACAAATTCAATACAGAAAAAAAAGTGCCCTATTACCAATATGTACCAAAACCAATTTTAGAGAATTCAGAATATAAAATAATGTGGGACTTTACAATACAAACAGACATAACAGTTGCTAGCAACCGCCCAGATATTACTCTTCTAGATAAAACCAATAAAACAGCATACTTCTTCGACATAACACACCCTGGTGATCATAACATCCTTGCAGCGGAACAAACAAAGCTAAGTAAATACCAAGAACTGGCAACAGAATACCAAAATATTTACAAACTGAAAACAGTTCTTATAATACCAGTAGTAGTTAGCGTAACTGGACTTATCACCAAAAATACGATGACACAGTTAACAAAACTTCAACTACATCATCTTCTTCCTACGATACAAAAATCAACAATTATGGAAACATGTCGCATCACGAGAAAAACACTACAGATCAGAGAATAAAACTTACCAGGTATTGCCATGGCCCCTAGTAAGATACCGAGAAATATTTATCTCGAGATTACCCATATAATAATAATAATAATAATAATAATAATAATAATAATAATAATAATAATAATAATAATAATAATAATAATAATAATAATAATAATAATAATAATAATAATAATAATAATAATAATAATAATAATAATAATAATAATAATAATAATAATAATAATAATAATAATAATAATAATAATAATAATACTAATAATAATAATAAGCTAAGACGAGAGGTGCATTCCAGATATGGAGGGAAAGAAATCCAGTAATTCTCCCAGGAATGGACGCAAACAAACTAGCTAATCAAAGAAGACAGATAGAGAGAAGTTACACCACCAATGAACTGGAAAAAATTAGGAACGACGTCATAAAACATCTCAACCCCAAACCTACAATGGACATAAGGAATATACATGAAGTAACAGAAGAAATTATTCTTAATCCAGAACTAACGGAGGATATAATGGATGACATGGAACGGAACATCAGAGCTAAGTTTCTGGAAGTACAAGAAACGGAAATTACACAACGCAAAGGTATAAATAAACCAAAGTTAAACAATGAACATCAAGAAAAAATCAAAAAAGCTAATAAAGCGAAAAAACATATGCAGAGAAATAAAAAACCTGACAATTATTGAAATTAATCAACTTATATATGCTGCAGCAGCAGTAATAATGGACAACGATTCGTCCAAGAAATCAAAACCAACACAGTATCCTAAATGGAAAATGAGAATTGATAACCAAATAAAATCCCTACGTAGAGAAATCTCAGTGCTCAGTGAACTTAATAAAGGAGTAGCAAGCTATTCCGTAAATCAAAAAGCCAAACGAATTCAATCGAAATATGAACACACTGACCTCTCCGATCTAATCAATACGCTCAAAATGAAATTAACAGCAAAAGCACAAAGATTACGAAGATACACAAAACGTGCGAATCAGTTCCACCAAAACAGAATGTTTCAAAACGGTTGTAAGAAATTTTACCGAGACCTAAACAAGAAAGAAACTCGAGAAACTAACCCACCTATCCAAGATGAAATTGAGTGTTACTGGAGAGCTATTCTTGAAGATGAAAAGATACATAATAATGAAGCACACTGGATCGCACTAGAGCAACAAAAATATAATAAAATAACACCAACGGTTTGGAAAGAATACACCATCGATGAGATCCGATCGGTTACCAAATCACTACATAATTGGAAAGCACCGGGCCCAGACAAAGTGCAAAACTACTGGATACGAAGCTTTAGCGAACTACACTCCCATCTCGCCCGAGTATTTAGTGATGTCACCTCCAATCCGAATATGCTGCCGAAATGGTTTACAACAGGAGTTACCTACCTTATCTCTAAGGGTAAAGACGCAAAGAACCCAAAAAACTATCGGCCCATAACATGCCTGCCTACTATGTACAAGTTCCTGACCCGGTTAATCACTAATAGACTGTATGAACACCTTTCAAATAATAATATCATACCACCAGAGCAAAAAGGATGCAACAGATTTTCTCAGGGTTGTAAAGATCAATTACTCGTAGATAAAATGATAATAGACCATGCAAAAAAACAGAAAAGAAATCTAGCAATGGCTTGGATCGACTATAGGAAAGCTTTGACAGCGTCCCACATAGCTGGATTATAACTTCTCTGAAAACATATAAAGTGAACCCAACAATAATAACATTTTTAGAGAATACTATGAAAAATTGGACGACTGAATTACAGCTATATCATACTGAAGGGCATATACGAACTGATAAAATAAAAATAAGACGAGGAATATTTCAAGGTGACTCTTTATCTCCATTACTTTTCTGTGTAGCCCTAATACCGCTCTCAAATATGCTCAACAGGAACAAATTAGGTTATGAAATTGAAAGGGGAGTATACATAAATCATCTTCTGTACATGGATGATCTCAAACTTTTTGCGACCAACAGCAAGCAATTGGACCAAGAAATAAATATCGTTAAAATGTTCAGTGACGACATAAGTATGGAATTTGGTTTGGATAAATGCTCCAAAATCATAATAAATAAAGGAAAAATAGCACATGGTCCAAACACAAAACTAAACGACGGTAAAGAAATCGAAAATCTCAACGAAGACCAAGCATACAAATATTTAGGAGTAGAACAGAGCAATGAAGTACAACATGAAAAAATGAAAGAAACAATTCGAAAAGAATATTACAGGAGACTTAGACTAATTTTAAGCACAGAATTAAATGCAAAAAATAAAGTACAAGCTATCACCAGCTTGGCAGTGCCGGTGGTCCAGTATAGCTTTGGGATAATTAATCGGAAAGAACAAGAAATACAGCAGATGGATAGAAAAACTAGGAAATTACTGACAATATATAAATTTCACCATCCCAAAGCAGACAAGGATAGACTCTACTTACCTCGTAGAGTTGGAGGTCGCGACCTGTTACAGTTGGAAACTTCTTATAAAAGCACAATGGTCGGATTATATGAATACATAAAGGAACCTAAAGATAAACTTATTTAACTTGTAGCAAAATATGAAGAAAAAAAAGCCAATTACTCAATTACAACAATTGGAAAGAAATTAATAAATGGATATCTGCAAACAGAACAAAAGGGATCAACAACTGACAACACGAAGATGAAAATAAGGAAAGCATTGATTGATGAAAAGATTGCCAACTTAAAGTCCAAACCGCTTCACGGTCAATTTTATAAAAGTCTTGACAAAAATCATATTGACTCGGAGATGACCCTGAAATGGATGAAATATGCTGGACTAAAAGCAGAAACAGAGAGCCTTATAATTGCCGCTCAAGATCAGGCTTTAAATACTAGATACCACCAAAAAAGGATTTTAGGCGAAAATGTGGACAGTAAATGCAGAATGTGTCACCAACATGAAGAACATATCAGCCATATAATATCCGGATGCCCTATATTAGCCTCGACAGAATATACACAAAGGCACAACAAAGTAGCCAGTTACTTGCATTGGTCAATGCTAAAATACAATAATTTACCGACTCCTGAACATTGGTATGATCATATACCTGAAAGGGTGACAGAAACGGAACAGGTCACTATTCTATATGACAAATCGGTTATAACGGATAGAAAAATAACAGCGAATAGACCGGACATAATATATTACAATAAAATTGAGAATCAGTGCCTTCTCATCGACGTATCGGTTCCAGAGGATAACAATATTGCCCCTAAGGAAACAGAAAAGTTAAATAAATATATAGATCTACAAATAGAGATATCACGCATGTGGAGTACACGGACAAAAGTTATACCTGTTGTGGTTGGAGCCCTGGGAACAATAAAAAAAGGATTTCAAGATAAAGTCGACGACCTTCCTGGTGAGATCAATAGTGCACAAATCCAAAAAATTGCCCTCATGGGTACTGCCCACATAATTCGTAAAGTACTATGTATACAATATAAAACCTCAATATACATTAAAGCTTTAGGATTTAGGCAAAATCCCGGCTTAAAAGGATACAATTCCGACCTTAAGTTTAATGTGGTCGTGATAAAAATAAAAATAAAAATAATAATAATAATAAAAATAATAATAATAATAATAATAATAATAATAATAATAATAATAATAATAATAATAATAATAATAATAATAATAATAATAATAATAATAATAATAATAATAATAATAATAATAATAATAATAATAATAATAATAATAATAATAATAATAATAATAATAATAATAATAATAATAATAATAATAATAATCAGTGCAGAAGGTTTTTCTGCAAGAAGGTTTTTCTGCAGCCGTGTGGCTGCCGGCTGCTTGCTGCAAAGAATAGCGCCACGGTGTCTCCTGCCCGTCGTAAAAGGCGACCAAACGGAGCAGCTTTCCGCTGACCTCTTATCCTTTGTCCTTTCTTTCCCTACCGGTTTAACCCGTACCTACCCATCCAAATTCCTTACCAACCCTCTATTACGGTTGCCGCCACGCAGGGTACAGAAGGTATATATGACACTGCAGAAACGACACCCTCTTAGTCGTACCTGGCACGCATGAGGGCGTCCATGTTTCTCTCCGCATGGGTGAGACGGCAGCCCGGCAAGGGTTACAGCTGGTGGTTGAGGCGAAATATCCAACACACCTCTTTGCTGTAGTTTCGAACCGTGTGAACTGAGGTCTGAGCAATAGCCCACCTCAGACTAGGGGAAACACCCGTTAGTTTTGAACTAATGGGAGACTGGGTAGGGGAGCTCATCGGGTAAGGCCTACTGAACCTTCGAACTTCGTCAACCTTGTCCAGGTCGGTGGAGCAGAGAGGGGGATGGACGGTTCAGATCGGTGGGCTTCCCTATGGAGCAACGGGAAGCGGGAGGCGAAATGCTAGCTGTTGCCTCGGCTGTGGTCCGAGAACGCGACCCGTTACCTGAATAGGGGCAAATACCCATACAATATAATATGAGTTTACTTAGCGGACAACAAATGGGGAATGAAAGTGGGAACAGGGAAAAGGAAAAGAAACTAGCAGAACAGAAATGCCTGGAGGACTTTGAGAGGAATGCTCGAAGGCTCACTCGATCTCTAGTAAGACAGCAGGGGGCTGGCACACAGGTTGCTCGACAGACGCCGACTAAACTGGACAAACAGTTGGCCGGTTCAAGGGAACGGGAGGAGACGCTACTGCGCCGGGGCCAGGAGCTGCTAGTTAAGATGCTTGCGGCGGCGAAGAAGCAACCGAACATAAGCCAGGTTGTGAAGAACGGCATAGTGGAGCTACAAGATCTACTAGAAGAGGTCAATGAACTAGGCGCGGCTAGGATGCGGACTACTGCCGAGCTCGCTGATTGTGCAAAAAGGAAGGGGACAAGGATAACGCTGTTACGTGACACTGGCACTCAGGTAGAACAGAGGCCCCGCAGTATCGGATACGCCCAAAAAAAAGAAAGAGGAAAGAGGCAATAATTATCAGCCCGAGTCAAGGAAAAAGCTACGCGGATATTCTTGGAGCAATCAAACGTGACATTCGACCTGAAGAGACCGACACGGAAGTGCATCGAGTCAGACGCACTGCGAAAGGCGGAGTATTACTGGAGCTAACTGGTTGTGGTGATTGAAACAAACTGCAGGATACTATTAAAATGGCCGTTGGCGAAAGGGGAACAGTTCGTGGAGTAATACCCAAGATGAAAGTGGACATACTTGATCTGGACAAACTTACTACCGCAGAAGATGTAAGCCAAGCGATCCGCCGGGACATCGGCGATGCAGATATTACGGTTAAGCTCTTTCCACCCAACAGGTGGGGCCAAAGTATGGCAGTAGCTAAGATGGAGGAGACACTGGCACTAAATCTCATGGACAAGAATCATATTAAGATAGGCTGGGTAAGAAGTAGGGTGCGCCGAAGAATAGAATGGTCACATCAGAGGGCAGTGCAGAGGACCCGACCGCAGTAGTAAGTGTTGGAAATGCGGAGGTGAAGGTCATCGTGCGAATGATTGCAAAGCCCCACCGCTCTGTGTGCTCTGCGCAACGATTGCCGGTAATGTGCCTTCCAACCACGTACCAGGCTCGGGCAACTGTAGGGCTCTCAGGATTGCTCTTGAAACAGAGAAATTCACTAAGAGACGATAAGTCTCTAGCAAGGGAATCTTGAAACAGAGAAATTCACTAAGAGACGATAAGTCTCTAGCAAGGGAATCTTGAAACAGAGAAATTCACTAAGAGACGATAAGTCTCTAGCAAGGGAATCTTATGGGATGTAGTGCCGCGGACAGTCTTATGACGCAACTGGCCTATGAGCACGGAGCACATATCGCAATCATTAGTGAACCGTACCTGGATAGAGCAGGGGCTATCTGGTTTCCGGATCATACTGGCTGGGCTGCGATATGGATTGCTGATGCGCGTACCATTCTTGTGCAGCAACACGGAGCAGGAAATGGATTTGCGTGGGTAAGAACTGCTGACATCACGAAATTTATGGTACTAACCCTTACTATGTGAAAGTTCATCTTATTCAGAACAATAAACAACTAAAAGGTTGAAATAACTTCCACTATTTATTCTTTAAATACTTTAAATGTAATGACAGCCGCTTCGCTATCTAAATAGCATCGTCAGATTAACATATTGAAGTTACATTTTGTTTGTTTGTAGCTAGGTACCTGATGTTGATAAGGAGTTAAGGCTAGACCAAGTAAGGAAGTAATAAGACATAACAATATTAAAGCCTAGATGTTATTAGCCCTAAGGGATTATCCTGGATGTATTTCCCTCTAAGATCAGTATAACTGTGCAATGATATAGAAAAACCAGGAAAACTATATCCTACTGATCTTTACAATAACTTAATATATTTGTGTTATAATTACGTCTTATCTATGTATAAAATGAAGACTCAATCAAAGTAAACAGTTTAATAGTGGTGAACTTCCAAGATTTATTTTCCCTCTACCTCAAAACCTATTCCATCCTTTTTTCTTGCTCCTTTCATCAGTAGTGCCTTCGTTTTCTCTGGTGCCAATTTCAGTCTGTTTTCCTCCATCCATCTCGAAATCCTTAATAAGGATAAGTTTGCTATATGCATTAGCTCCTCCTTTTTCATTGCTTGGACCATGAGCGCCAGATCATCGGCGTATGCAACCATTTGCGCTTCTTCTGGAAACAGGATTCTCAGTACCCCGTCGTAGAGGATGTTCCGCAACGTTGGTCCCAATACTGACCCTTGGGGGACTCCAGCTGTGGCCAATTCGCTTTCCCTATTATTTATTTTAATTTTTAGTTGGTCTAGGTAACTTTCCACTGTTCTAATTAAGTAGGGACTTATGCCAATATCTCTCATTTGTCTTATAATAAGGCTCCAAGACGCTGTGTTAAAGGCGTTTTGCACGTCCAGTGTAATGAGTGCGAAGAAAGCTCCTTTACGTGTCCTTCTTGCTGCTTTTACCACCCTCTCAACCGCTTATATAGTTGAAAAACCTTTCCGAAAACCAAACTGATTTTCTGAGAGTCCGTTTTTGTCTTCAAGCTCATTTTCAAGTCTCGTTCTAATAAGCATCTCGTATAGCTTACTAAAAGTGTCCAACAGGCATATAGGTCTGTACGTCTCCTCCCCTTCAGAATTTTTTTTCCTTTGGGAATCAAAATAGTTCTGGCTTCTTTCCATATATTGGGAAAATATTGCTTGGTTAGTGCATTTAACATATCTAGTACTTTGTCTGGAGCAACCCCTATGAGTTCTTTTATAGTTTCCACCCTTATACCATCCGGTCCTGGAGCCTTATTATTTTCTAATTTGTCTCCTGCCTCGATCAGTTCCTGCATATCAAACAGTTTTACATTTTGTATCAATGTGCCTTTAACCCACGTATCTTCTGTTTTCGGGAAAAGTTCTGAGACTATCCTTCGCTTTTTTTCATTTGTCAACGCAGACTTTGCTGGGTAAGTTGTTTAACAACGATTCTATAACCCTCTCCCCATATATCCCCTTCCAGTTCATGGCATAGCTTAGCCCATAAGTCCCTCTTAGACTTATTTATTAACCTTCTAAGTTCCTTTTTATTCTTTTTGTACGTTTCTTCGTGCTCTCTAATTTTATGTAGTGTCTGTTCATTTCTTAAAATTGTTGCTCTTAAACGCTTAATTCTTCTTCTAAATGTTATACACTCCTTTCTTTTTTTCTTCTATTTGTAGATTCCACCAGTAAGGATATTCCCTGTTGATCCCATCGGCATTTGAACATTGTTCTTGTACCAGTTTCATCTGCTTCACATAACTTTTTGAATCATTCATGTCTAGCTGGTGTAGGACCCCTTGAATTTGAGGCCGAAGCTCCTCCTTTCTTATATAAATTTTTTTTTCTTTCATTTTAGGACTCTTCTTCTCTCTATTAATCTCTAGTTCATACACAATATATTTGTGAAGGCTGAGCGATTCTTCTTCATCTACATGCCAATTTTTAATTTTACCCCCTATTCTTTGTCCGCATAGAGTGATATCAATAAAAGATTTTCAAAAGTTGGAGTACCTCCACAGTTTGCCACCATCATGTCCAGTTCCGAGAGCCAATCTGATATGTGCTCTCCCTTTGAGTCGTTTATCGGTGATCCCCAAAGATGTGACTTTCCATTTAGGTCTCCCGCTACTATAGCATTCGAGCTTCTTCCATTATTTCATCTATGTTGTTCTTGTAGTCCTCCAACGGGACATTTGGAGATACATAACATCCAATAAGTACAAAATTTTCTGCAGTTATTTTAACAAAACCTCTTCCTTCTTTATGTGATTTGATTTCTTTGTTTTTATTTCTGCAAAAAATTGCTACATCCCTTCTTTTATCCTTGATCCATTCTGTTTTATCAACCGTTTTCTTATTTGGCTCTAAAACAATTATAATATCTGCGTTTATTTTATCTGCTTTCGCAAAGGCCAGATCATGCGCAGTCCTCGCCCTCCCTAGGTTAATTTGTAAAATTTTTATCTTAAATATTACTAGCTGTACTTCCCCTTCTTACAGAGTTTACAGACTTTAATCTTTCTCTTCTCATGTTTTCAATAAGTTGCTTGAAAAAAGGACATTTTATCTGATCAGCCCTATGCCCAGCTATTTGACACTTTATACAAAATGGTCCGTTTTGGCACTCTTTTGCCTTATGTCCCTTTTCCCCACATTTTATGCAGTGGTCACTTCTGGTTATTTTTGCTGCACACTTATCAGCTCTGTGACCATGCTCTAGACAGTTAAAGCACCTTATAATCATCAAATTTTCTTTGACAAGGCAATTAACCCATCCCACTTTTATTTTTCCGCCTTTTATCAGCTTTCGTCCTTTGCCATATGGTACTCATACCGTAGCCATACTATCTCCGTACCTGCCGGGTTTTATTGCAATATTCTCAATTTCTCCATCTTCAAGCTCCAGAGTTGTTTTTAAGGCCTTGTTTACTTCTTCTTCTGTCGTTGTTTATCCATTCCCGTAATAAATAGCGTAATTCCGTTTTTTCTTGTCGTAATGTCCAGATTTTCTATCTTATCGTGCATCTCTTTCTTAAGAGCTTCTGCTTTTTCCTTCCCTCCTCCGACTGTTAGCACAATGCCACCTCTTTTGTCTTTTTTTATCTTTTTAATTTCTACTTTCATTTTGTTTAAGTCGACCCTTTGCTTCATGTCTTTTAACAGGTCTGCATACGATTTTTCTTCTTTCTTAACTGTTATCGTGGTTTCATTTTGCCTCTTCTCCCTCAAAAATTTTCTTCCTTCCTTCATTGGTATTAGATAGTTTATTTTTATATCTGTATCCTTAAATATGTATTCCAACAGTTTTCTCGAATATGTCCTATCCAAACCATCCGGCGATGCGAAAGCTACCTCTCGCCGATTATTTTCTATTAATGAGTCCCGAAGTTGCAGATATTTTTCATATACATCTTCCATATTAGTTACACCTTCTGAGTATATTTTCACATTTAAAATATACATGTATTTGGACTCCTGTATTCTTCTTCCAGTACTGGTATGTAGTTTAGTAGATCTTTCAATAAACCTCACCTCCTTTTCTTCCTGGTTTCTCTCCCATGTTTCTTTCATTTCGGGATACCTATCTAGGACTATTTTACTTAATCCTTTCTCTTCTGTGTCTTTTGGGTCTACTACATTAAACCAGATCCATTTTGTTTCCTTCTTTTCCTGCGTTTCCTATTTCCTCTCTAGTTTTCTTGAAAAAATCCTCCGGCCATTCCCTGTCAAGGATTTTCTCTATATTTTTAAAAGCCTTATCTTTACCAAAGCTTTCTGTCAGGATACTCAACTCATCCTCCTCATCACACTTTGTTTGTGTACCTACCTCTTTTGTTTCTTTCTTAGTATCTTTTAAATTTTCATCTTCAGTTTCCGTTCCTACGTTTCTCCTCTTCGGTTTCTTTCCCTCTTTTACTTCATAAGTATTCTTTTTCATTTCACTTTCCAGATTTTCAATTAGAAAAGTTAAATTCCTTGAGACTTCTTTGACATCCATTTTTGTGTTAATATTGGTCTTAACTACACCTGCGAGCTTTTCTATATTTTTTCTTAGTTTATCCACTACTATATCGATCTTTAAGGATATTTTTGAGTCGTTCGTATTTTGTGTTTTTAATTCCCTTTTCCGCTTCTTTGCAATCTTTTCCTCTGGACTGAGAACCTTTGGCTCGTCTTCGTCGCTGGAAGAGGTAGCTCTAACCTCATCCGTTTGTGTCGTCTGATACGTAAATACGGGCTCCTTTCTAACTGGAGCGCTAAAAGCGTTATCATATTGTAACGGGTGACAGATGTGTGACGGATGAATGTGACGGATGATTGTGACAGATGCGCGAGAGGAATGCATGTATTTTGATGTAGCTGCTTGCCATAAAGGGTAGAGTCCGTGAATGAGGAAGAAGGTTTTGACAGGAACTCGACATGATTTATAATTATTTTAGGTTGGTAGTTATTCGCGAACATTCTAGTAATATTTGGATTTTAGTAAATAGTTATTTCTAGAAAAATCGAGATGTCAAGTATTTTGATATATAAAGCGGGTCATTCGCGGTAGTAGAGTTAGTGTTCGTTCAGCTTTTGTAAAGTTTAATAGTTAAAAAGTGACAGTTGTTAACTTGTAGCCAGCTGAATTCTTGTATTCTTACAATTTGTAAATAAATTGTGTTCAAAGTCCTCACAAGTGTTTCAAATTGGTGTCAGGTGTGGGGTGAAGAAGCAAGAATGCCTGGAAAGAAGTTATGTGAACTGTTGGTGGCTGAGCTCAGAAGAGAGTTGGAAGAATTGGATTTGGATACCACCGGAGGAAAAACTGTATTAATCAACAGACTACGTGAGTACTATTTAAGTATAAATATTGACCCTAACTCGGTGGAATTCGAAGATCCGATGCACAAAGCAATGTCCGAGCTGTCCAGTCAGATAAAGGGTCAACAAGAAGCCATGTCCGAACTTACAAATAGAATTACGAAGAAACAAGAAGAACTAGTCCATCAAATGCGTGAAGAGTTGTCAAGCTATGTTTCACAACAAATATCCACCTTAAGAAATGAACAATCCCAGCAAATATCGACTTTACGTTGTGAGCAATCCCAGCAAGTAACCGAACTAGATACCAAAATGAATGCGATGATTCAACTTCAGAATGAAATAGAGGTCCTTCGGCAAGATCGCTACGTCCACCGCGGCGAAGGAGATGCGGAGAGAATGGAAACCTTCAGCGTGGATGTCGAACGACGGGGAGACGGAGACACTGCACAGATGCGATCAACAATGAAACCTCCTACCTTCGATGGAACAACTTCGTGGTCCAACTACGTCAAGCAATTCGATGCGGCGGCCAGGGCGAACGGATGGTCATCCAGGGAGAAGGCAATATCGCTAACCATAGCGTTACGAGGCGATGCTTTGAATGTCTTGCATTCCCTTAAGCCCGACGAAGCTGACAACTTCGAGCTGCTAGTACAGCGCCTGGAGATGAGGTATGGTCAGACCCACCTACAACCCGTGTACCGAACACAGCTGAAGAACCGTAAACAGAAGAGTGGAGAATCTATCCAGGAGTTCCAGACAGAGGTAGCTAGAATGGTTCGATTTGCTTATCCGACAGCAGCAGAAGAGTTTCTGGAGTGTCTAGCAGTCCAAACCTTTACCGATGGCGTTAGGGACCCGGAGTTACAAAGAGCTGTGCGATTGGCCCGACCGAAAGACCTTGTCGACGCGTTAACCATTGCACTTGAATTTGAAGCGGCAACGGAAGCATCACGGGGAGTGGCACGAATAAGGGAGATGAGTGCTGATGACAACAACGTGATAGCACCCGCCAGCGACGTCGATGGATTAGTGGAACGGCTAATGAAATTATTACCCACAAGGAGACGGCGACCTATACGATGTTGGAATTGTGGAGAACTAGGGCACGTGAAAAACTCATGTCCACGCAAGGAGACGTCTTCTGCTACCGTCTCCCAACAGCAGGAAAACTAAAAAGGGTCGACTCCTGGAGGGCGACATCGACCCCAAACCATTGCAAAGCCCCTCCTACGGTCAAGGTAGCAATATTAAAACACCAAGCAGGCAGCTTATACGTCGAAGCCCTGATTGACAGAAAGAGATACAACATGCTGGTGGATACTGGAGCTACAAAAACTGTGGTACGGCCGACAGTTGTTGTGGCTAGAAAGATGTCGCCTACCAGTTGGAGACTGCGCACCGCTACTGGGGAACCTGCCAAAGTCTACGGAGAGGTTAACGTGTCTCTACAGTTTGGTTCAACTTGTCTTTCTCATTCGATATTGGTGGCTGATATCGATGAAGATGCTATCCTGGGTATGGACGTAATGCACAACTGTTGTTTTCGCTTGGATTTGGGACGACGGATACTTCATACGGAAAAGGAAGAATTGCTTCTACATCGAAAACATGAAGCTATCGCCCCGTTGAAACTATCTGACGACATCGAGCTTCCAGCGACGTGCGAATGTGTTGTAACAGCACGACTAGAGGAAGTAGAGCCGGATGGAACCCCAGCTATGGTAGAACCCAAGAATCATGATCAGATATTGGGAAGAGGACTTCTGGTCGGAAAAGCTCTTGTTAGATCAGCCAAAGAAGTACCAATCCGAATCATTAACATGAATGATCATCCAGTTCTTCTGCGAAAGAACACCGAAATCGGAACCTTGGAACCGGTAACGGCCGTGATTCACCAGGTAGGAGCCTTTGAATCAGACAGAACCAACGACATAGAACAATTAATGACTAGGTTAGACCCATCTTTGTCAAAAATAGAAAAGAAGCAGGTAAGAGACTTAATCTACCGCTATAAACCTGTCTTCGGTTCTGGAAGTAAACTGGGAAGGACCGACATAGTAAAACACAAGATTGAAACTGGCGATGCACGTCCGATTCGTCAGGTACCCCGACGATTGCCTCAAGTTAAAAAGGAAGAAGCGGACAAGGCCCTCCAAGAAATGATTCGGGATGGAATAGTTGAACCCTCCAATAGTCCGTGGGCTTCTCCCGTTGTATTGGTAAGGAAAAGAGACGGATCAATGCGGTTCTGCGTTGACTATAGGAAGTTGAATGAGGTTACGAAGAAGGATAGTTATCCCCTTCCGAGGATTGACGATGCCCTCGACGCCTTGGGTGGATCTACCCTTTTCTCTACGTTAGACTTAAAGAGCGGATACTGGCAGGTTGAAATGGATCCTTCTGATAAAGAGAAGACCGCCTTCACTAGTGGATCAGGTTTGTGGCAATTTACCGTCCTTCCATTTGTCTTATGCAATGCTCCTGCTACCTTTGAAAGGTTGATGGAAACTATTCTTCGAGGTTTATCCTGGGAATCTTGTTTGGTCTACTTAGATGACATCATTATCATGGGTAAGGATTTTAAGGAACATTTGGCTAACCTAGAAGAAGTTTTTCGACGACTGAAAAAGGCCAATCTAACATTGAATGTTAAGAAATGTAACTTGCTCCAGAGACAGGTCAGTTATTTGGGACATGTTGTAAGCAAGAATGGCGTTACTGTAGACCCCGCCAAGATTCAAGCCGTTCAAGAGTGGCCGGTCCCTTCTGATAAGCATCAACTTCGCAGCTTCCTGGGTCTTTGCTCATATTACCGACGATTTGTTAGAAATTTTGGAGACATCGCCAAGCCCTTAACGAGACTAACTGAGCAAGATAAGACTTTTTGTTGGAGTGAAGAATGCCAAAAGGCCTTTGAATTTTTAAAGAAAGAATTGACTTCGGCCCCTGTTCTCGCTTATCCTCGTCCTGACGGCAGTCTTATTCTGGATACCGACGCTAGCAATGTGGGAATCGGAGCTATACTTTCACAACTTCAAGACGGAAAAGAAAGAGTTCTAGGATATTTTAGCAAGACATTATCAAAATCCGAAAAAAACTATTGTGTAAAGAGACGTGAACTCCTCGCAGTTGTGAAGTCTGTGGAACATTTCTACAAATACTTATATGGCAAAAGATTTCTAATTAGAACAGACCATGCCAGTTTAAAGTGGCTACTGAGCTTTAGAAATCCAGAGGGGCAGATAGCAAGATAGTTGGAAAAACTCCAGGAATACGATTTTGAAATCGAACATAGACCTGGAACTAAGCACCGTAACGCCGATGCACTTTCTCGAAGGCTATGCCCACCTAATTGCACAAATTGCAGTCGACTCGAACAAAACGAGAAGCTCGCTCTAATAAAAGTGGTGCCAGACGACTTGTGCTTCAGGATGGAAGAGGAACAAAACAACGATCACGTTATTAGGAAGATCCTGGAATGGAAAAGAACGGGTCAGCGTCCCCTATGGCGAGAGGTATCATCGTCCTCTCCGGTCTTAAAATCCTATTGGGCCCAATGGAATTCTTTGACTTTAGACGGAGGGCTCCTTAAAAGAATAGTTGAAAACCCTAATGGCTCAGAAATCAAGAAACAAATTGTGGTCCCAAGAAGTACGGTGCCGGAAATTTTAAAACAACTTCATGATGACATATCTGGAGGACACCTAGGTATTACAAAGACGCTGCAAAAAGTCAGGGATAGATTTTATTGGGTTAATTGCTCCAACGATGTTAAAGATTGGTGCCGCAAATGCACGACGTGTGCTGCTAGCAATGGACCTAATCGTAACCCTAAAGCAGAGATGCAGCAATACCTTGTCGGAAGTCCATTCGAAAGAATCGCCGTAGATGTGTTGGGGCCACTACCAACCAGTGAGGTTGGAAATAAATACATCTTCGTTGTGATGGACTATTTTTCTAAATGGGTGGAAGCCTACCCTGTTCCCAACCAAGAAGCCCCTACCTTGGCCGATATTCTGGTCAACGAGTTCATTAGCCGTTTTGGGGTACCGTTGGAGCTGCACGCAGATCAGGGAAGAAATTTTGAAAGCAAGCTATTTCAAGAAGTCTGCAAACGATTAGGTATCCATAAAACTAGAACCACAGCGATGCATCCACAGTCTGATGGAATGGTTGAACGAATGAACCGAACCATTGCAAATTATTTATCGAAAGTGGTCTCAGAACATCAGAAAGATTGGGATAAACATATTCCGCTATTTTTAATGGCTATCCGATCGGCTGTCAACGAATCTACGGGTCAGACACCTGCGAAAGTCCTCTTTGGTAGGGAAACTAGATTACCTTGCGATTTGATATATGGGAGCAAGCCTGGTGAAATAGCAACCGGTGAAGGATAGAAGATCGAAAATATTCATGAACTGGTGCGCCACAAACTACAACTCTCCAGTGACCGGATGAAAAGGTACTACGACTCACGAGCAACAGGAAACACTTATGAACCTGGGGAATTGGTCTGGCTCTATAATCCTCGACGGAAACGGGGTGTGTGTCCGAAACTTCAAAAGAAGTGGGAAGGTCCATATTTGATTAAAGAGAGAATCAATGATGTGATCTATCGGATTGTTAGAGTCCCCAAAGGAAAACCCGTCGTAGTCCATCATGATAGGTTGGCGTTATATCAGGGTGACCACAGTAGGGAGGTACAGCAACTTCGGGTAGAGGGTTCGACCAGTTCCGAAGATGACCCTGAAGTCTACTCCGGAGAGTTATCACATTCCGGGAGGAATGAACCTAAGGAGGGGGCAGTGTAACGGGTGACAGATGTGTGACGGATGAATGTGACGGATGATTGTGACAGATGCGCGAGAGGAATGCATGTATTTTGATGTAGCTGCTTGCCATAAAGGGTAGAGTCCGTGAATGAGGAAGAAGGTTTTGACAGGAACTCGACATGATTTATAATTATTTTAGGTTGGTAGTTATTCGCGAACATTCTAGTGATATTTGGATTTTAGTAAATAGTTATTTCTAGAAAAATCGAGATGTCAAGTATTTTGATATATAAAGCGGGTCATTCGCGGTAGTAGAGTTAGTGTTCGTTCAGCTTTTGTAAAGTTTAATAGTTAAAAAGTGACAGTTGTTAACTTGTAACCAGCTGAATTCTTGTATTCTTACAATTTGTAAATAAATTGTGTTCAAAGTCCTCACAAGTGTTTCAATATATTTCCCCATCTGCTTTAAAAGACGTTAGCTTCGTCTGTTTTAGACCCGGGGGTGTCCTCGGAAGACTATCTCTTCTCCCAAATACTAATTCTCTCTCCTTGTGGAGGTCATAGCTTCCTTCGTCAGTAATTTTTTCCTCTGCGATCTTTACCAATTTTATTTCGTCTTCCATATCCTCAATTTGTTCATTTACATTTGCAATATCACTTAGCACTTTACTTAGGCTCCCTGCTATCGGTATACTTCCTTCAGTATTTTTTTTCCTGACTCGTCTTTTTTCGAGTCAGGCTTTGTATTGTCTGTATCTAAGCCGCTTCCCCCTTCTTTTATTAATTTACTTTTATTATTCTTGTCCTCTAAATTTTGTTGTTGTTTTGTATTCATATTTTTCCCACGAATTGGGCAGAAATTTCAGTCAGACGAGGCAGTGCTCCCTTACCTCGTTAAGGCTTTGCTTTCGCCTACACCCCAGGCCCTCGCCATGACCAGGGGGGACCGTTTGCGACCTCGTCCGTGAGGCCATGCATCTTTCGGAACGGTCAACACCTTAGATTTCGGATTTTTTTTTAAAGCTGGTTTTTTCCATCTATTTGCATTTTATACCTGCTGCTAGGTACTACCATTTTCCCCTGGTAGCCCAGATAACTCGGACCCGTGGGGGCGTCACTCCCCAGGTAGAAAAACTACCCCGTGCGGTAATTGGGTACAGCAAAAATATTTTATTATTATTATTATTATTATTATTATTATTATTATTATTATTATTATTATTATTATTATTATTATTATTATTATTATTATTATTATTATTATTATTATTATTATTATTTCTTCCTTTTCACATAGTCTTGGCTATGGATTCCTTGGTTAAGAAACACCGGGTACACACCGTGCACCTAAGGTGTCTCTATTTATCTTTGGTGTTGTTAAAAATATTGTTTTATAGTACTTTGCGTACTATATATGCTGTACTCAACACAACTGCCTTCTGCAGTGTCAGCAAATTATGGCTACGTGGAAGTTCTTGGATTGCTTTACAGGTGGTGTGTGATATTGAGCCTGTGGCTCCAATGACTACAGGTATGACGCAGGTTTTCATGCCCCACAATCGTTGAATTTCGATTTGGAGATTCTTGTATTTAAGGCGTTTCTCAGCCTCCTTTTGTATGATGTTGTAGTCTGAAGGTATTGCAACATCGATCAGTGTGCACGTCCTTGTCCTCTTGTTCTTAATTATAATATCTGGCTTGTTCGCTGTAATGGTTCGATCCGTGTGGACTTGTGTATCCCATATGATGGTAATTTCAGGAGTGTCAATGACAGGATCTGGATTGTGTTGGTACCACTTCTCGTGGACTTTTATACCATACTCCTTATTATTATTATTATTATTATTATTATTATTATTATTATTATTATTATTATTATTATTATTATTATTATTATTATTATTATTATTATTATTATTATTATTATTATTATTATTATTATTATTATTATTATTATTATTATTATTATTATTATTATTATTATTATTATTATTATTATTATTATTATTATTATTATTATTATTATTATTATTATTATTATTATATGGGTAATCTCGAGATAAATATATCTATGTTCTATATTAGGGGCGAGTATTTCTTATCTGCTCCTATGACAGATTTATGTAAATTCGATGACAGTGATTTGGTAACAAAAAAGTCTCGCAATTTATTTATCTGTTTGTTATGTAGATTTATTATGTCGCATAAAGCTCTTCCTCCCTCCTTTCTCGGTAGTGTTGTTCTAAGCACTGACGATTTTGGATGGTGACATCTGTACTTTGTCATCATAGTCCGGGTTGTTCTCTGAATATCTTCCAATTCGGTCTTTGTCCATTGTAAAATGCCGAACGAGTAGGTCAACACAGGTACGGCATATGTATTAATAGCTCGGTTTAGGTTGCCTGCAATTCAGATTTTAGTATGGAACTTACCCTTTGCGAAAACTCAACCCTGATTTTGGACTTGGACTGTTTTTGGTCCAATAACCTGGCCTGTTGGAAACCCAGGTATTTGTATGTTTCCCCATTTTGCATAGCAGCGATTATATCTCCATTAGGGAGCGCCAAATCTCCATTGATCATTTTTCCCTTCTCGATGTTTAAGGTTCTGCACTTATCTAATCCAAATTTCATACGTACATCCCTGGAAAACCTTTCGGTTACATCCAGAAGATGTTGGATTTGTTGCTGATCGGAAGCAAAAATTTTGATGTCATCCATATAAAGGAGGTGGGAGACGGTGCAGTTAGTATTTTTATTGATCTTAAGATTGAAGCCAAGTTTAGTGTTGTTGAGCATGGTAGAAAGTGGATTCATTGCCAAACAGAACCACAATGGACTAAGTGAGTCCCCTTGGAATATTCCGCTTCGAATAGAAATGTCGTTAGTCTTAATATATTGACCATTAATATTTACCTGAAGGCTTGTTCGCCATTGCTTCATCGAAGCTTCAAGAAAAGAAACTATGGTGGGGTTTATTTTGTAGATGTTTAAAACGCTTATAAGCCAGGAATGAGGCACGCTGTCAAATGCCTTAAGGTAGTCTACAAAAGCAGTCGAGATGTTGCGACATTGCTTTTGCGCTTGCCTTAGTATAACAGAGTCGATAATAAGCTGTTCTTTGCAACCCTGGTGACCACGTTTACATTCCTTTTGCTCCTCCGCCAAGATGTTATTTTGGTCCACATGCCTGTAAATTCTGTTAGTAATGCATGATGCTAATATCTTGTAAAGCGTTGGAAGACATGTGATTGGTCTATACTGGGAAGGATCCTGTGTGTTAGCTGTTTTGGGAAGCACATGGGTTAAACCATGAGTAAGAAAGGCAGGAATGTCTTCTGGATGTTGAAGAATATGTGTAAATTTTGATGCCAATACTTCGTGTAGGCTGCTATTATTATTATTATTATTACTATTATTTTCAAAAGACTTATGCACTTACTCAGCTTTCGCTGGTAATATTTACCTATCCCGAGCGTAAACGCAAATGGGATTAGGCTCAAAATTTACATATTTAAAAATTTCCGAACAGTGTGACATGTGTTTAAAATTGCCGCTTTTTGCAAGTCAATAAAAGTGTTTTTATGAAGATCAAGTTTTTTAAGACTGTCTTCAAGACTTTTAGGAATGAGTCCAGTTGATGATACGATGATCGGTACCACCTCCACTTTTTCTGCATGCCACATCTGTCCCACTTCTATGGCAAGATCGGTGTACTTTGCCATCTTTTCATTATACTTATCCAAAACTTTGTTATTGTTTGGAACTGCAACATCGACTAGCAGCACTGAATTAGCTTTTTTATCCACTACTACAATGTCGGGTCGATTATTCGTCACCTGTCTATCGGTGATAATGGACCTATCGTAGTAGAGTCTAAAATCTGCATTCTCGAGCACTGCCTGTGGATTGTATTTGTAATAGGGTGTATAGGTATTTAGCAGTCCATATTTGTTGGCCAGTTTCTGGTGGATAATATTACACAGCTCGTTGTGCCTGCGTAAATAATCCGTGTTGGCTATGGTTGAACACCCTGATGTGATGTGTTGTATGGTTTCCGACGTTTGTTGGCACCGTCTACACTTGTCCGATGTAATAGTTTGGTCCCTGATAACAAATTTTTTGTAGTTGTTCGTATTAATTACTTGATCCTGAATGGCCATCATAAATCCTTCAGTCTCTGGGACCAAGGTACCGTCAGTAAGCCACCTATTTGATGCAATTTTATCAATGTGTGGTTGGTTTAGGTCGTGATGATGTCGACCATGTAGAGATTTTTGGGCCCATTTTACTTGTTTTTCAGCATTTGTTGTTATTTCCAAGTCCATATGAGGGTCTGCTAAATTTAGAGGCGAGTATTTCTTATCTGCTCCTATGACAGACTTATGTAAATTAGATGACAGTGATTTTGTAATAAAGAAGTCTCGTAATCTATTTATCTGTTTGTTATGTAGATTTACTATATCGCATAAAGCTCTTCCTCCCTCCTTTCTAGGTAGTGTTGTTCTAAGCACTGACGATGTTGGATGGTGACATCTGTGCTTTGTCATCATAGTTCGGGTTGTTCTCTGAATATCTTCCAATTCGATTTTTGTCCATTGTAAAATACCGAAAGAATAGGTCAACACAGGTACGGCATATGTATTAATGGCTCGGTTTAGATTTCCTGCGTTCAACTCAGATTTTAGTAGGGAACTTACCCTTTGTGAAAACTCATCCCTGATTTTAGCCTTGGACTGTTTTTGGTATAACAATCTGGCTTGTTGAAATCCCAAGTATTTATAGGTTTCCCCATTATTATTATTATTATTATTATTATTATTATTATTATTATTATTATTATTATTATTATTATTATTATTATTATTATTATTATTATTATTATTATTATTATTATTATTATTATTATTATTATTATTATTATTATTATTATTATTATTATTATTATTATTATTATTATTATTATTATTATTATTATTATTATTATTATTATTATTATTATTATTATTATCAAAAGACTTATGCACTTACTCAGCTATTGCTGGTAATATTTACCTATCCCGAGCGTAAACGCAAATGGGATTAGGCTTAAAATTTACATATTTAAAAATTTTCTAACAGTATGACATGTGTTTAAAATTGCCGCTTTTTGCAAGTCAATAAAAGTGTTTTTATGAAGATCGAGTTTTTTAAGACTGTCTTCAAGACTTTTGGGAATGAGTCCAGTTGATGATACGATGATCGGTACCACTTCCACTTTTTCTGCATGCCACATCTGTCCCACTTCTATGGCAAGATCGGTGTACTTTGCCATCTTTTCATTATACTTATCCAAAACGTTGTTATTGTTTGGAACTGCAACATCGACTAACAGCACCGATTTAGCTTTCTAATCCACTACTACAATGTCGGGTCGATTATTCGTCACCGAATCTGCATTCTCGAGCACTGCCTGTGCTCCCCGAACCTGCAGGGGTATTATTATTATTATTATTATTTTTATTATTATTATTATTATTATTATTATTATTATTATTATTATTATTATTATTATTATTATTATTATTATTATTATTATTATTATTATTATTATTATTATTATTAACTCCGCCGTTGCCTGTCCCAAGCCAGGATGAAAAAGGAGGAGGGGGAGGAGTAACAACCTCGTTAAAAAACCAGGGTCCAGCTAGCCAACTGGTGATACTCTGGGTGTGTTCGGGGAGCACGCTTTCGAGCTATGTAGCGCTAAGAGCCATATAACGCAAACGAGGAATAGTACTAGATAGCGCCAAATGGCGCAAATAGCGTGCTCCCCGAACACAGCCATAGTCAGGCTCCCTTTCCCGGGGTTACGCGGACCCAATCCAAGGTGAAACTGTATACGCCGAGGAATGCATGGCCAAAGGGGAGTTTGGTCTCTAGTATGCGAACTCATGGGTACAGGGCGATACCCAGTTTCATACCTAGCCTTCCCCTGACATGCGGGGCTCTGTCAGGTGGTGACCGTTAAATCCCTAGCTTAACGTGGGAACAAGTATGGAAAAAATTAAAGTAATTAAAAAAAGTAGCAAAAGCTTAGAAAAAGAGATGAAGGGGGGGGAGAACAGCCAGTCGACCAAAATTATAGATAAGCACATCAGCAGCCTGGAAACTACAGTGAACAAAATGATTGAGGCAACAATCAAACAGCCAAACATCAGTCAGACAGTGAAGAATGGGCTGAAAGAAGTGCGAGAGTCGATAGACGCCCTTAAGACTGAGATAAAAAAGCAAGAGACCCTGCAAGGGAAGCGAAATGACCTGGGGAATAGTTGGTCCCCATCCAAGGAGAGAAAAGGCGGAACTCGTAAAAGATATCGTCGTAAAGAAGAGGATTCTGCAAATGAAGAGGATATTCTGTCTGATTCGACATCTACCTCAGTCAGAACGCATCTTTCGAGCATTGGGTCTTTGAGCTCGGCAGCACAGGAGAGAGGCAAGAAGAGTGAATGGCTTCTCTCGCAGGGAGGGCCAAAAAAGGAAGATGAAAAGGCTAAAATGGACGAACGGGCTAGAGAGAAAGAGGAAAAAGCTAAGAAAAAAGAAGAAAAGGTAAAAAAACGAGAAGCGGAGGCTAATAAGAAGATGGAAGAAAAGGAAAAGGAGAAAAAAGAAGAAAATAGACGGAAATCCCAAGAGGAGATACAAAGAAAAAAGAAACAAAAACGATCTGAGCGAAAGGGAAGACCACCGAAGCCAGATGCGCTGGTAATAAAAGTAACGCAAGACTGTTCTTATTCCGATGTCTTGAAAAAGCTGAAGGAAAGTGTTGATCCATCAGTTTCCAATACAGAGATTAGGGCAATAAAGCGAACTGCCAAGGGAGATGTTTTACTAGAGGTGGATGGCTACAAAAAAATTTCAGATGCGTTCAGAGAAGCAGTGGCGGAGGCAGTTGGGGCAGACCAAATAAAAGATCTCTCTCCTCGTGAGTCTCTTGAAGTAAGAGATCTTGATTGTCTCGTTACAGCTGAAGAAGTAACCCTGGCATTGGAACAGGTGCTGGTAGATTCAAGAGACGCAGTCAAAGTGAGCCTAACAAAGCCTAATAGTCTTTCACAGGTTTTGGCTATTGTAGAACTATCCAGTAGAGATGCCAACAAAGTAATGGAGACCGGTAAACTAAAGGTGGGATGGGTAAATTGTAGAATAAGGAGACGAGTCGAGGTGCCAAGGTGCTTCAGGTGCCTAGGATATGGCCATCTAGCGAGAAATTGCGAGGGCACAGATCGATCAAAGGCCTGCTTCAAATACCAAGAACCCATAGGAGGGGGACACATGGGTGTAACTTGCACAGCAAAACCAAAGTGCCCACTTTGCGAAGAACTTGGGGAAGTAGCAACCCATATCGCAGGGAAAAAAGGATGCATAGCATATCGGAGGGCTTTAGAACAGGTGCAGGCAATGTCAAAAAAAAGATAAAAGTTCTCCAAATAAACTTAAATAGAAGCAGGACGGCAAGCTCCTTGATGGAACAAATAGCCCGAGAGAAAGGAGCAGATATCGTACTCATAAGTGAGCCATATAATTATGGTGAAAGGAGAACCGAATGGTATGCGGATCCATCAGGTACAGCAGCTATTTGGGTGCGCAACAGAATAGCTGTTCCAATTGAATCAAATGGGGCAGGGCCAGGCCACGTATGGATCAGAAGCAAGGGAGTCACATACTTCAGCTCTTACCTTACGCCAAATGAATCGATTGTTGAATTCGAGAGGAAGCTGGCTAAAATAGAAGACAAAGCTCGTGAAGTCAAAGGAAAAGTAAGGGTAGCGGGGAACGTCAATGCTAAGGCCCTTGAATGGGGAGAGCCTTTTCCCAATAGCAGAGGGCGAAGAATAATGGAGATGGCAGCGAGACTGGGTCTGATTATAATCAATGAAGGAAAAGTGTCAACTTTTCGGAGAGCTGGCTACACGAGCACCATACCGGACATTACCATTGGATCGGAGAACCTCGCCGGCCAGATAAGCAGCTGGAAGGTCCTGGAAGATTATTCAGCCAGCGACCACCAGTACATTGAGTTCCAAATAGGAAAACCACAACATATACAAAGAACACCTCCACCTCTAAGATGGAATGTAGAAAAACTAGATAAGGAGACTTTTGATGCTATGCTCCAGTTGGGGACAGGAACTCTTCAAAGAATAAAACAAGAAGCGGAGGGAAGGCCATGCTGCTCACAAAAGCAACAATATGTATGCTAAACCGAGCATGCGAAAGCTCTATGCCGAGAAAGCGAGCAAAGCAAAACTGGTGCCCAGCGTACTGGTGGAGCCGAGAGATAAGCGACTTGAGGAAGACATGTCTCCGATTGAGGCGTTTAGCTCAGCGAGCCAGAAGAAATCAGACACACTTTCAACTAAAAACGGAACAGTATCGCGTAGCCAGGCATGCCCTAAAAACAGCGATTGTTAAAAGCAAGATCAGCAAGTGGAAACAGCTCTGCAAAGATATTGAAAACAACCCATGGGGGCTAGGCTATAAGCTCGTGCTTAAAAAACTGAAGAGTAGCGACCACACTACAGAATTGCCAACGGATGTAAAGGAACGGATTGTAGACGAACTATTCCCTGCACACGAAGTGGAGGATCGAACCCCTGTGGACATAGCAATAGATGAGATACCTCTCTTCTCCAAGGAAGAATTGCAACTGGCAATTAGGTCCACGCGTAATAAGAAGGCACCAGGGCCAGATGGGATTCCGGTGGAAATAATCAAAAGGGTGGCACAAACCCAGCCGGAGGTACTTCTCGACTTGTACAATATCTGTTTAGTGGAAGGAATATTTCCTGAACAATGGAAGGTTGCCAATCTGGTCTTGATTGCAAAAGGTAAAGGAGATCCAAATACTGCGTCAGCCTATAGACCTCTGTGCATGCTGGATACAGCCGGAAAGCTATATGAAAAAATGCTCAAGAAAAGGATCCTGGATGCCGTAACAGAAGCAGGAGGACTGTCGCCCAGGCAATACGGCTTTACTGCAGGCAAGACAACAGTGGACGCGGTAAATGACGTGGTGAAAGCTGCAAAATCAACGAGGGTGGGGAACCACTGGTCCAGAGATATCTGCATGGCAGTAACCCTTGACGTCCGGAATGCATTTAACTCCATAAGATGGCAAGACATATTGGGCACCTTTGAGCATAACTTCCGTCTGCCGAGGTACCTGTATAGGGTTGTACAAAGCTACCTATCAGACAGGTGGATCAAATACTGCACTCAAGATGGAATCAAGAAAAGGAAGATCACTTCAGGAGCAGCTCAGGGTTCAGTGCTTGGTGCTGACCTATGGAACATTAATTATGATGGAATTTTGCGGGATGAAATGCCAGATGGGGTATTTTTAATCGGATATGCAGACGATATGATCATAGTGATTGTAGCACGGACAGCACAGCTACTTCAATTTAAATTAAATCAAGCGATGAGGCGAGTGACTAAATGGATGGAGACTAAATCCTTGACACTAGCGGTTCAGAAGACGTTCTCCTCACGACCAAGCGCATAAGAATGATGGTAGGAGAACAGCCCATTGAGGTGGCAGATGCCATAAGATATCTAGGGATTACGCTAGATAAGAACCTTACTTTCTGGAGTCAGATCCGCAAAGCAGCAGACAAGGCAGTAAATGTGGTTAATAGCATCAGTCGTTTGATGGCTAATGTAGGAGGTCCATCCGCAGCAAAGCGCAGGCTTCTAATGAGAACTGCAGAAGCTATAATGCTATATGGGTCTGAGGTATGGGCAGAGGCTTTGAAGAGCCAAAAGTACAGAAAAAGGATGGAGGCGGTACAAAGAAGGGGAGCTTTGCGCATATGCAGTGCATACAGAACTGTTTCTGGTCCAGCCGTGCAGGTAGTAGCTGGGGTAATACCTATAGACTTACTGGCAGAGGAACGGCAGAGAACTTACTACAGGAAAGGAGAAAATGCACTAACAACGGTCAAGAGAGAAGAAAGGGAGAGAACGCTCAGAAACTGGCAAGATAGATGGGATCAAGAACCAAAGGGTAGATGGACGGCAAAGCTAATCAGAGACACCAAGGGATGGATAAATAGGGCACACGGAGAAACAGGATACTATCTTACGCAGTTTCTAACGGGACATGGCTACTTTCGTTCCTACCTATGAAAGATAGGAAAAACAGATAATTTTGAATGTGTGTACTGCCAAAATGGCGAAGCAGATGACGCGAACCATACTTTTTTCAAGTGCCAAAGATGGCATAACTTTCGAAATAACCTAGAAATAAATATCGGGGCTTTTACACCGGAAACGGTTATTACCAAAGGAGAACTGGGATTCAGTCACTACTTTCGTGACATTAGTTCTCAAAGAAAAGGAGAGAACCCGAGAGTGGGAATAAAAAAAAAGGAAAATAAGAAGAGGCCATAACGGCTACAATTTTGCTGTACCGAAGTAATACCGAAAGGCAGTCCCAGTACAGCGAAACTATGATAAAAAGTGGAGGTTTTAGTTGGTATGTCATTGGAAAGGAGAATCCAACACTGTAGAGAAACGTTCGAAACGGTTTTGCTCTTCGCTTATTAAGAGTTTCCCCCACTTCACAAAAAAAAAAAAAAAAATTAAGAAATTAGAAAATTGCCTGAGCATCTATAAGAGATTATATTTGAAATATTATTGTGGATAGCACTTCATTATACATTAAAAAACATAGACATGAATCACATTTTTCAGCATATTTTACCATTTAAAAGTAACGGCATAGTAAAATATTATGTTATCGTTGAAGGATATAGCATTGAAAAAGCTAAATTCTTGGTTGTATAAAATGAACACCACCACAGGAGCAAAAAATCGGGTTTTTATTCACTATTTATGACCCCTTTCTAACGTCATAGTACGAGGATAATTCAGAAAGTGAGGAACGTTTTGTAATAAAACAAAAACTGGGTACAGCAAAAATATTTTATTATATACATCTGAAAGAGTGACTAAAATGCTACATTATTTTTATTATTATTATTATCAAAAGACTTATGCACTTACTCAGCTCTCGCTGGTAATATTTACCTATCCCGAGCGTAAACGCAAATGGGATTAGGCTCAAAATTTACATATTTAAAAATTTCCGAACAATGTGACATGTATTTAAAATTGCTGCTTTTTGCAAATCAATGAAAGTATTTTTATGAAGACTGAGTTTTTTAAGACTGTCTTCAAGACTTTTGGGAATGAGTCCAGTTGATGATACGATGATCGGTACCACCTCCACTTTTTCTGCATGCCACATCTGCCCTACTTCTATAGCAAGATCGGTGTACTTTGCTATCTTTTCATTATATTTTTCCAGAATATTGTTGTTGTTTGGAACTGCAACATCGACTAGCAGCGTAGTAGAGTCTAAAATCTGCATTCTCCAGCACTGCCTGTGGATTGTATTTGTAATACGGTGTATAGGTATTCAGCAGTCCATATTTGTTGGCCAGTTTCTGGTGGATAATATTACACAGCTGGTTGTGCCTGCGTAAATAATCCATGTTGGCTATGGTTGAACATCTTGATATGATGTGTTGTATTGTTTCCGACGTTTGTTCACACCGTCTACACTTCTCCGATGAAATAGTTGGGTCCCTGATAACAAATTTTTTGTAGTGGTTAGTATTAATTACTTGATCCTGAATGGCCATCATAAATCCTTCAGTCTCTGGGAACAGGGTACCATCAGCAAGCCACCTATTTGATGCTAATTTGTCAATGTGTGGTTGGTTAAGGTCGTGATGATGTCGACCATGTAGAGCTTTTTGGGCCAATTTAACGTGTTTCTCAGCATCTGTTGTTATTTCTAAATCCACATTAGGACCTGCAAAATTTAGAGGGGAATAATTTTTATCTGCTCCTATAACAAATTTGTGTAAATTAGATGACTTTGAATTAGTAGTAAAGAAGTCTCGTAATTTATTTATCTGCTTGTTGTGTAGATTGATTATGTCGCATAGAGCTCTTCCTCCCTCCTTTCTCGGTAGTGTTGTTCGGAGTACTGACTATGTTGGATGGTGATACCTGTGCTTGGTCATCATAGTCCTTGTTGTTCTCTGAATATCTTCCAATTCTGTTTTTGTCCATCGTAGAATCCCAAACAAATAAGTTAACACAGGTACGGCATATGTATTAATTGCTCGGTTAAGGTTTCCTGCGTTCAGTTCGGATTTTAGTAATGAACTAACCCTCTGTGTATACTGATCCTTGATTTTGGAATTGGACTGTTTTTGGTCTAGTAATCTGGTTTGTTGAAATCCCAAGTACTTATAGGTTTCCCCATTCTGCATGGCAGCGATTATATCTCCATTAGGTAGCGCCAAATCTCAATTGACAATTTTTCCCTTTTCGATGTTTAAGGTTCTGCACTTATCTAAACCAAATTCCATTCGTATATCACTGGAGAACCTTTCGGTTATATCCAGAAGATGTTGAATTTGTTGTTGATTAGAAGCAAACATTTTTATATCATCCATATAAAGAAGATGGGAAACAGTGCAGTTGGTGTTTCTATTAGTCTTAAGATTGAAGCCATATTTTGTGTTGTTGAGCATGGTAGAAAGTGGATTCATTGCCAAACAAAACCACAGTGGACTAAGTTAGTCACCTTGGAATATTCCTCTGCGAATAGCGATTTCATCGGTTTTAAGATACTGACCATTAATATTAAACTGAAGGTTTGTTCTCCATTGTTTCATCGATGTTTTAAGAAAATTGACTATGCTAGGGTGTACTTTGTAGATTTTTAAAATGCTTATGAGCCAGGAATGGGGCACGCTGTCAAATGCCTTACGGTAGTCTACAAAAGCAGTCGGGATGTTGCGACATTGCTTTTGCGCTTGATTTAGGATCACAGAATCGATAATAAGTTGTTCTTTACACCCCTGGTGACCACGTTTACATCCCTTTTGCTCCTCTGCCAAGATGTTGTTTTGGTCAACATGCCTATAAATTCGGTTAGTGATGCAAGATGTTAATATTTTGTAAAGCGTTGGAAGACATGTGATTGGTCTATACTGCGAAGGATCCTGTGTGTTAGCTGTTTTGGGAAGCATATGGGTCAAACCATGAGTGAGAAAAGCTGGAATTTCTTCTTCAAGTTGAAGGATATATGTAAATGTTGATGCTAGTATTTCGTGTAAGCTGTCAAATTTTTTGTACCAGAAATTTTGAATGTTATCAATTCCCGGAGCTTTCCAACTATTAGTCTCTCCTATAGCTTGGTTTACTTCAGCTGTTGTGATCTTATCAAACATCATTGGAGCAATGTTTGACTTGTCCATCTCGGATTCTATCCATGCTGCACCCTCGTTGTGTTTTTGAGGATTGGACCATATTGAAGACCAATAGTCAGTAAGTTCATTTTTAGTTGGAAGGTTGGAGTTGTTGTTTGTACCACCAGCGCTACTAAGTTGTCTATAAAACAGCTTTTCATTGTTGTTAAATAAATTATTTTGCTGCTTCTTTTTTGTGCATTTAACGTATGGAGATAATCGTTTGGATTTCGCCTTTAGCTTTTGTCTAAGAAGGTCCATATATGAGCATAGATGTTCTTTATACTTTGGATGTCCAGTGTGGGTTTTAATCTTTTTAAAGATTTTTCTGACCCTATTAGTTAAGCGTCTGGAAGGTTTTATGCTATTTTTAAATTCGGTAAGTTGTCCCAGCTCCTTTCGTATGTCGTTAATTGACTTCTCAAGTCGCTGTTGCCACCAAGGTTTATGTTGCTTATGATGTTCAATAGAGTTTTGGTTTGAAAACCTGACTTGTTGGTAGTGCAAGGATCCCATTGGTGTTCCTATTGGATTTCAGTTTGGGTAAAATTGGTCGATGAATTGGGTTGGTACCGTCAAATTCTGCTATTGCTTTTAGGAGTTCGGCAACAGCATTCTCGTGTTCGTCAGTTTGCGTAGTATTGTCTGTATTTAGGTTTTCGTTTTGATTCATGTTTGGTGTGTCATTGCCCATGTGGTCATTAAGTCTTACATTATCTAGATGATTATTTGTATATTGGATTACATTATGAACTTCTTCTACTTGAAGCTCAAGAAGTACTTCACTTCGTATTTGTTGCATCAGTGGACCAGGTAGTAAATTGTTTTTAATAATTGTTCTACGCTGGTCAGCAATAAGTTGTTCCGTAACATGTTGAAACTCCGGATATTGTTGTATAAATGCTTGATGAAGGGCGAACCTGTATGTTGTTAAATCAGTCTCATTTTTTGTTGTTCTAAAGTAGGAGCGTATAATAAATGAATTCATGCCAGTAGTCCACTTCATACGCTTCCTGGGCTTTCCGGATTTTGTGGTCGTAGATGTACCGTCCTGCGATACTCTAGAAACAGCAGGAACCGGTGGAGGTTAATCGGTGATATTTTCCTCTTGGGTTGTCGCAGTAGCCTTACTCGATATCACGCTGCGCATGCCGCTAACCGAGGAAGAAGATGCATCATTTTTCGAACAAGCCCTTCTGTCATCAACTTGAACGCGACAAGAGTTGTAGGTGTTGCAATGTCGATTCACCTGACGATTCCTAAGTGATAAGGTATCTGTAACAATCGAATTATCGCTCCCCCCAGAATCCGTGGAGTAGACAGCCGACATACTAGGTACACCGGCCGTGTGGGATTGTGAGCGTAGTACTCTACCCACCTGGGGTAATTTAGTTTTAAAACTCGACATAGTGATTGAAGCATTTTATACCTACTGCCAGGTACTACCATTTTCCCCTGGTAGCCCAGGTAACTCGGACCCGTGGGGGCGTCACTCCCCAGGTAGAAAAACTGCCCCGTGCGGAATTATTATTATTATTATTATAAGTTTTTTAAGACTATCTTCAAGACTTTTGGGAATGAGTCCAGTTGATGATACGATGATGACCACCTTTTCTGCATGCCACATCTGCCCTACTTCTATAGCAAGATCGGTGTACCTTTTCATCATATTTGTCCAAAATATTTTTGTTGTTTGGAACCGCAACATCGACTAGCAGCACTGAATTGGCTTTTTTATCCACCACTACAATGTCGGGTCGATTATTCGTCACCTGTCTATCGGTGATAATGGACCTATCGTAGTAGAGTCTAAAATCTGCATTCTCCAGCACTGCCTGTGGATTGTATTTGTAATACGGTGTATAGGTATTCAGCAGTCCATATTTGTTGGCCAGTTTCTGGTGGATAATATTACACAGCTGGTTGTGCCTGCGTAAATAATCCGTGTTGGCTATGGTTATTATTATTATTATTATTATTATTATTATGATTATTATTATTATTATTATTATTATTATTATTATTATTATTATTATTATTATTATTATTATTATTATTATTATTATTATTATTATTATTATTATTAGAATAATAATAATATGGGGTACCACAAGGTTCAATTTTGGGCCCAATTTTATTTCTATTATATATAAATGACCTGCCCCATTGTCTTCATGAGACTGGTAAGGTAGTTTTATTTGCGGATGATTCTACGTTGCTAACAAAGGGAATTAAGAATTTGGCCCATGATAGCTTAAAACGAGCTGAAACATGGTTTTCAGCTAATAAGTTGAAATTAAATGTTGATAAAACGCACACGATCCGTTTTACTTCGGACAAATTAGCTGCATTATCTAAGCCTGTGAAACTTCTTGGTGTCACTATAGATTCCCGACTTAATTGGTCTTGTCATATCCAAAATCTTTGCTCAAAACTTTCTTCTCAATTATTCGTTTTAAGGCAACTTTTGTTGCAACTAATAAGTTGCAAAAAAATTATGACCACAGTTTATTACGCAATTATAGATAGCCATTTGTCATACGGTCTACTATTATGGGGAAATGCTAGTTTAGTAAACAAGATATTCTCTATTCAAAAAATAGCCTTACGTATTGTCGATGGTGCTCCGCATAGGTCCCATTGTAAAGAACTATTTAAGAAATATAAAGTTCTACCGCTACCATGTTTATACATTCAAACTACCATACTCTATATTCATAAGAATTTGAACAATTTTCAAAAGCATTCAGATGTTCATGATCACAATACAAGGTTTGGTGGATGTTTGATAGATTCATATTCAAGAATTTGTATGTCGCAAAAAAATAAGGTTAGCTTGAGATTATTCAACAAATTTCATTGTGTATTTAAAGAAAGAAACGTTCAGCAAATGTCTTTAAAGTCTATAAAAAAATTATCCAGAGATTTTCTTGTGGAACATTGTTTTTATAGTATTGATGAATTTGTAAATTTTTAAATATTTTAGATTTATTTTTTATTTTATTATAAATTATACTATAAACATTTTATCTATTTATCTGTTATTTGTATTTGACAAATTTCTTCCACTTTAAATAATATTATAATTACATTATAAGGGCTCCAAATGTACTTATTGTATGTAAATGCTGCCAATAAAGTCTATGTCTATGTCTATTATTATTATTATTATTATTATTATTATTATTATTATTATTATTATTATTATTATTATTATTATTATTATTATTATTATTATTATTATTATTATTATTATTATTATTATTATTATTATTATTATTATTATTATTATTATTATTATTATTATTATTATTATTATTATTATTATTATTATTATTACATGTACATAATGGTGTACCTCAAGGGTCAATATTAGGACCTATACTATTTTTAATATACGTTAATGATCTTCCAAATGCCATGGGAGATATATGTACTGCGATCCTATACGCGGATGATACCACTCTTATGACTCGTGGTTCACAAGGAAAAAGAGAGGAATGTCTAAATTTTGCTCAAGTGTGGTATACGTCTAATAAGCTAAAACTAAATGTAAATAAAACGCAAAGTATTTTATTTAGTTCTGACAAAATGGAAATAAAATCCAAACCTGTCAAACTATTGGGAATAACTCTGGATACTCGCTTGAATTGGGTAGATCAACTGGAGGCACTCCGCTCCCGACTTTCCGTTCAAACGTTTGCCATGAGGCAAATACGGAGATGCATAACAGACAATAAAATAATACGCACTATATACTATGCTCTCATTCATAGCCATCTAACTTATGGTATTTTATTTTGGGGAAATTCTACTTACACACATAAGGTATTCTCCGTACAGAAAACCGCTGTAAGAATAATAGATGGAGCAAAATATAGAGCTCCATGTAGAGAACTATTTAAAAAGTATGGAATACTTCCTTTACCTTGTATCTATATCTTAGAATCAGTTTTATCTGTACATAATAATTTGGGAAATTTAAAGAAACATTCAGATGTACACAGATATAATACAAGAAATGCAGAAAACCTAACCACGCCCTACTCCAGAATTTGTGTGACACAAAATAATAAAGTAAATATTAACTTATACAACAAGTTATATAATATATTCTATCCACAGGACATCAAAACCATGAATCATAACACATTTTACCAACACACCAAAAGGTTCTTACTGGAAAACTGCTTTTACACGGTTGATGAGTTTTTAATACACTGATTGAAGCATTACTTTTTCATTAACATTTGATTTATTGTTTTATTATTGTAAAATACGGACTTTAAATGTACTCATGGTATGTAAAAAAGGTCAATAAATGTATTGTATTGTATTGTATTATTATTATTATTATTATTATTATTATTATAATTATTATTATTATTATTATCAAAAGACTTATGCACTTACTCAGCTTTCGCTGGTAATATTTACCTATCCCGAGCGTAAACGCAAATGGGATTAGGCTCAAAATTTACATATTTAAAAATTTTCTAACAGTATAACATGTGTTTAACATTGCCGCTTTTTGCAAGTCAATAAAAGTGTTTTTATGAAGATCGAGTTTTTTAAGACTGTCTTCAAGACTTTTGGGAATGAGTCCAGTTGATGATACGATGATCGGTACCACCTCCACTTTTTCTGCATGCCACATCTGCCCTACTTCTATAGCAAGATCGGTGTACTTTGCTATCTTTTCATTATATTTGTCCAAAATATTGTTGTTGTTTGGAACTGCAACATCGACTAACAGCACTGAATTAGCTTTTTTATCCACTACTACAATGTCGGGTCGATTATTCGTCACCTGTCTATCGGTGATAATGGACCTATCGTAGTAGAGTCTAAAATCTGCATTCTCGAGCACTGCCTGTGGATTGTATTTGTAATAGGGTGTATAGGTATTCAGCAGTCCATATTTGTTGGCCCATCTCCTTGATGGGTGAGTTTTCGATCCTATTTGCGGGCGGTATGCCAGTTCAAATAGTATCTTTGCGAACAGATTAATACAGTGTTTTACGGAACAGATGACAGATTGATAATATTACGGAGTGTTGCATAGTTGTTATAATAGTTTTGCTAATTTCGAGTTCTTCAAGATGTTTGGATATTGATTTTAGAACGACTCCTGTGGATGACATTATTATTGGGTGTATTTTAATTACATTTACTTTCCATAACACTTTTATTTCTGATATTAAACATTCGTATCTCTTTATTTTCTCATTATAGGTAGATGTTATGTTGTTACTATTAACGACTGCATAATCAATAAGGTGGACAGTTTTTTCTCTCTTTTTTCGTAAGATAGTGTCTGGTCTGTTATGGTGTATGGTGCGGTCTGTGTAGATGGTACGGTTCCAGTATAGGGCATATTCTTCATTTTCGATTATGGGTTGTGGGGTGTAATTCCAGTATTACTTGTCTTGTTTAGAACTGAAAAGTTTTGTTTCTATTTTTGATGCTAGATATGTTTAATTCTTGTCTAGTGGAAGGGATTTTTTCGGAGACATGGAAGAAGCAGGGTTTAATGCTGATAAGCAAGGGGAAAGGCGATCCTTGCACACCCAGTGCGTATCGTCCGTTATGCATGCTGGACACAACAGGAAATTTGCTTGAGAGAATGATGAAGCCGCGTATAGCAGCAGCCATAGACAGTGCTGGGGGACTGTCTAGCAGACAGCATGGTTTCCGGCCCGGGAAATCTACCATAGGAGCAATAAAAGATGTGGAAATCGCGGAACAGGGTAACGCATCTTCAAGAAGAGTAGTCCTCTTGGCGGCCCTAGATGTCAGAAATGCATCTAACAGCCTACAGTGAATGCGAGCTACGATGGCATATTTTCCATCGAAATGCCAGAGGACACACATCTTGTTGGTATCGCCGATGACATCGCTGCTGTCATTATGGCACGAGACATGCGAGAAGCGCAACTCAGGCTTAACCAGGTGATGAGGCGCACGATCGAGTGGATGGAATCGCATGGTCTGAAACTAGCAACCGAAAAAACAGAACCACTAATTCTCACGAAGCGGCATATACCACTGGAAACAGAGTTTCGTGTTGGCGAATCTGTCCTAATGACAAAGAAGGCAGTGAGATATCTGGGTGTTTGGCTTGACCCCAGAATGTCCTTCTGGACTCAACTAACCTACGCGGGAGAAAAAGCATCGAAAGCAGCAGCGTCGCTCAGTAGGTTGATGGCAGATGTCGGTGGCCCAACTGAAAGCAAGCGTAAATTGTTGATGACGGTCGTAAATGCAGTCCCCCTTTATGGCTCTGAAGTATGGGCTAGTGCCTTGGAAGTGAAGCAAAAATGCAAGGCTCTTGCATTAATACAGAGAACGGCAGCTCTCAGAGTAGCATCAGCGTACCGAACAGTTTCGGCAGCCGCGGTGCTAGTTATTAGTAGCTCAATCCCAATAGATCTTTTGGCAATGGAACGCAAACGCGCATGGCAAGCTAGACAAGGCGACCATGACAATGGAAACACTAGTACGAGAAAGCTTACGATGGAGGAATGACAGGAACGATAGACAAACGACACCAGCGGTAGGTGGACGGCCAGACTCATACCCGATCTGCACGTGTGGGTTAACAGAACATTTGGGGAGGTAAACTACTATCTCACCCAGTTCCTCTCTGACCACGGTTACTTCTGTAAATACCTGTATCACACGGGTATTTACGAGCAACAGCTATGCATATATGGCGACGCAGACGTAGACGACGCTGAGCATACATTTTTTGAATGTAGGCAATGGTCAGCAGAGAGAGAGACAGACTGGAGGCTCAGATTGGTGGCACCTGGACACCTGAAAACGCTGTTCCTTTGCTTTTAAAAAGAGAAAACTGGTTTGCAGCGACGAAATATGTTGAGAGAATTCTCCGTTGTAAAAAGAGGCGCCTGGACGCAGGCACAACGTTAGTGGAATAAGATATAGTTATATCTTAAAATAAGATGTACATGCCTGAAGTAATACTTTTTGTGGTTCCGGGTCATATACAATATCCTGAAAAGGGGGAGTTTTTAGCGGATCAACGGATTTCTCTGTAAACCCCTCACTACCCATAGTGAGACGTTGCTATGGGTGTGTGTAGATATTTTCTTCCCCACCTAAAAAAAAAAATATTATTATTATTATTATTGTGCAGTTGATGCCTTACCATGTACTTGTATTTTGTGTGAGCTTTTCGATCAAGTTAGTTGTTTCGGCGAAAAAAGTCACTTATATATTTGTATAAGTTCTAGTCCTTTATTAGTGATCTGTTAAACTACTTCCGAAGTCATAATTACCAGATGTAAGGAAATTATCTGAATAAATGCAGTATTCATATTTGACAATATATTTTCTTCAATTAAAAGTAGTTATACTTCTATAAAAAAATTATCAAACAATATCACTGATAGTAAAGGTGTGGAAAAATTATAGAAAATCAAGAAATTGCTATAAAGTCGTTAATCGAGCAGATAGAACTCTTAAAAAAGATTGTGCCCTCTAATAATGTCTCTTAAACCATAAATCAAGATCCCGAAACATCATTTTATATTACAAAAGAAGCCGATAAAATTAGCGAGCCCTCCACATCTGCTTTTATAAAAAAATCGCACAGTGCTGCTGCAAAAACCCACCTAATGGACGCTAAACAGATGTGTAAATCTATTATTCATATAAATAATGACCTTCCAAACACCATATTAAGACCTACTAAGCACATTTAACCAACGAAATCTGCTCCTGTAAAAATAGGCGACCAAATTTATTAGTTGGAAAAAAGGCTGAGAACAAATGTGCCCTAAAAGCGGCTAATAGGATCCACGATCTAACTGAAAAATACTTTGATTATCATGCGACTAATTTCGACATTAATACCAATGATGATGAACTACGTGGTTACTTGGCTGGGTTTGCTCCTAATGTAAAGGTTGAAAGACTAAACGCTCGTTTTCCCGAAAAGTATGCTTCTTTCAAAATTTCTTTACCAGCTGGTGCGTCTGAAGCTATATTAAACCCTAGTGTCTGGCCTTCTAATATTATTTTGAATCGATTTTTTCAATCAAGAAAACATATTAAACCTTCAGGATAGTAGTATAATTTTCTTAAATAATTACTTAAACAGAAAAAACTTATGTTCGATTTTTCATATCAATGTTCAAAGTTTATTTAATAAAATTATTTACTTAAATCTTGTTTTTGATGATTACACTTTTGATATTATTTGTATTTCTGAGCATTGGCTCACCTACTCTAATTTGTCACTTGTAAACTTAAAAAACTATAATTTAATTGCATCTTTCTGCCGTGCCGAAAACCAGCATGGAGGTGTAGCAATTTTTACTAAAGAGAGAATTGATTTGAAAAACGTAGACTGTTCCACTTACTCCCTGGCTCGGCACGCAGAATTTTTCGGTGTTGAAGTAAAGCTCTGGCAATGTCATAATTTTTATAGAGAAATTAACACTTTTACTTAATTTTTTGTCAAGTAAATATAAGTTCATTTCAATCATTGGCGACATAAGTATCAACTTAAATGAAAATTCCAAATATGTACAGGAAATTAAAAATATCATTACAATGTACGGACTAAGGCATTTTATTAGTAGCCCCACCAGAATTACACCCAACACAAGCTCCTGTTTGGATGTTTTGTCAAATGTACCGGATGAATTTATTTCTACTGGTATATTTGATCCTGACATTGCGGACCATGCTGGTGTGTATATGTTTATTGACATAAATAGTAGGTATCAACACTCTTCTTATGTCGTTAAAAGGGTGGTTAACAAAAAAAGACTTGATGCTTTTTCCAACAAACTAAGTGGTGTGCAGTGGTTTGAACAGGAAACTATAAGCTTATCTTGTGAGGAGACTTCAGCACAAATCCTAAACAAGCTGAACTCAGTGGTTAACACTAGTTTTCCATTTAATAAATGTCGTTTGGGACGTAAAAAACCGAGTGGTTTAATAAAGAATTAAGAAACCAACGCAAGCAAGTCTTTAAATTTAAAGATAGATTCTTGGCGACAAATTCGTTTAATGATTGGGTTATCTATAAAAACTCACGTAAAAGTTACAAATCTGCTATTATATTAGAAAAACGTAATGTGTATTCTATTCGCATAACTGAAACTGAAAACAAAAATAAAACTGTTTGGAACATAGTAAATATGGAAATTTCCAGAAAAACTTATTCAAACAAAAAATCTGACATTCATTCTGAAACTTTTAAATCCTTTTTCACGTCTATAGCAGAAAATATAATTAAATCATTAGATATGGCACTAACTACAAGTACCTTTATGTCTAAAAGTCGAAGACAGGTGAATTCTTTCTTTATGCCTCCTATCATCGAGTCTGACATAAGGGAAGCAATACTGCAACTAAAGAATTCTACTTGCCTCGATTACTATGAAATTAGTGCGCCTATGCTAAAATCAGCTCTCTGTTCACTTCTTGCGCTCCTCAATCATTTATTTAATAAATGTCTAACTGGAGGTTGCTGGCCAAATAATCTAAAAATTACTAAAATTATACCAATTCACGAAAAGGGCAATATTAACGACTGCAGCAATTTTAGACCTATCCCTATTGTTCCAATTATAGTCAAAATCCTTGAAACTATATTAAAAGAAAAAATTATTGTTTTCCTTGATAAGAATAATATTATTTCCCCTCAGCAATTTGGGTTTCGAAAGCATAAGTCTACCACTACAGCTTTGTTGGAGGTAATTAAATGTATTGTTGAGAGCCTCGATGAGGGAATAGAAATTTCTGCAACGCTCTGTGACCTCACGAAGGCTTTCGACTGCGTTAACATTAACTTATTGTTGAACAAACTTAAATTCTACGAATTTCGCGGCAATTCGTTAAGTTTACTTGCATCTTATTTGACGCATAGGATGCAGTATGTAGCTCACAATGGTGTAGAATCTGAACCTGCGTTGGTGACAAGGGGAGTTCCCCAAGGCTCCGTACTAGGCCCGGTATTGTTCTTGATTTATATCAATGACTTGCCCAGTGTCATCGAGAATGATATTCCTGTTATTTTTGCAGATGATACAACGATTTCTAAAAACTATAAAAACACCCCTGTTGGAGATTAATTAGTAGCTAAAAATTGGTTTACAGCTGATGAACTAAAATTAAATGAATCTAAGACGCAAACGATCACGTTTAGCTCTAATAAATTCGCTAATTCTCAAACAGTGTCATTACTGGGTATATTTTTGGATAGTTCTTTGAATTGGTCTTCACAAATAGATAAAGTTTGTGCTAAAATCTCTTCACAAATATTCGCACTAAGACAATTAAAACCCTTTTTACATTCATACATTTTAAAATCGGTCTATTTTGCAATTATTCACAGCCATCTCCAATACGGCATTTTACTTTGGGGTAGGGCCTCAAGTGCGTATAAAGTTTTTAATTTACAAAAAGCGGCAGTCCGTGCATTGGATGGTGCAGACTCTACCACATCCTGTATAGGCCGCTATTCAAAAAGTATGGGATTCTCCCACTCAAGTGTATAATTCTAGAAAACTTAGTTGAAATTAATAAAAATCGAAATTCATTTGTAACACATTTAGACATTCATGAACATAACACACGTAACGCGGAGAACCATGTACCCTTCTTATCACGCATTAATATAACTAAAGATAATAAACTTGATTTAAATTTGTAGAATAAATTTATAAAATTTAATCTACCAGAAAATCTGCTAAATAAAACTGTTGCTAGCTTTAGAAGGATTTTCTCTTGAATTATTGTTTTTATACCACATGTGAATTTAATGATTGTTGTACATTATAATTTTTTACTTTGTTGTAGCTGACCTGTATTTTGTTAATTAAATACCTTTATAATATATGTCGTAATTTTTTGTGTGTATTTATTTTTAATTTTACTTATTATCATTTGAAATTTATGGTACTAACCCTTACTGTGTGAAAGTTCATCTTATTCAGAACAATAAACAACTAAAAGGTTGAATTAACTTCCACTATTTATTCTATAAATACTTTAAATGCAATTACAGCCGTTTCGCTATCGGAATAGCATCGTCAGATTGACATATTGAAGTTACATTTTGTTTGTTTGTAACTAGGTACTTGATGTTGATCAGTAGTTAAGGCTAGACCAAGTAAGGAAGTAATAAGACATAACAATATTAAAGCCTAGATGTTATTAGCCCTAAGGGATTATCCTGGATGTATTTCCCTCTAAGATCAGTATAACTGTGCAATGATATAGAAAAACCAGGAAAAAACTATATCCTGCTGATCTTTACAATAACTTAATATATTTGTGTTGTAATTACGTCTTATCTATGTATAAAATGAAGACTCAATCAAAGTAAACAGTTTAATAGTGGTGAACTTCCAAGATTTATTTGTTCATTAACTACTTTATATTGTTGATCTGCTAGATGTCTTTTGATTTCAAGTTCTTCGAGGAAATCTAAATTTTGTTTTTTATCACAGGTGTGTAATATTTGAATGTCATTGGTGTGTATGAGTGAATGTGGATGTTCAAGAACATGTTTTGCATAGTTTGACTTATCTGGTTGTTTTAATCTATATGCTCTTAAATGTTCATTGAATCTTATTTCAAAATTTCTTTGTGTTTGACCTATATATACAGCATTACATTTTGGACAATTAATTTTGTAAACACCAGATTTTTTTTAATTTAGGTAATTTTGTTTTTACATTTAACAATTTTGTACCAACATTATTGTGTGATTTGAATGAAATTATTGCAGATGTTGCCGAAGATATTATTTTTGAAATTGTATTAGAAATATTTCCACAATATGTAATACTTTTATAACTTTTAATTTCTTTAGGGTGTTGAGTGAATATTAGTTGTAGTGACACTTTCTGTTCTTTCTTATTAATTAATTTATTTATCAAATGTATTGGATAGCCATTAGATATTGCTATTTGTTTTATAATCTCAATTTCTTTATTAAAATTATTTTTGTTCATTGGAATTGAAAATGCTCTATGTATCATAGAATTATAAGCTGCTAATTTATGTGATATAGGATGATTTGAATGATATGGTATGGTTACATCTGTTTGTGTTGGTTTTCTGTATATTGAATAGTTTAATGAATTATTAACTTTTTCAATTCTCAAATCTAGAAAATTAATTGAATTATTTTCTTCAACTTCTAAGGTGAAATTAATTTTAGGATGTAAGGTATTAATATAATTAAAAAATATATCTAATTGTCGTTCGCTACCTACAAAACCTGCTAACACATCATCAACATATCTATACCAAAATACAATATTGTTTTTATAACTAGAATTAAAGATTTTGCTTTCTAAATTATCCATAAAAATATTTGCTAAAATTGGAGAAATGGGACTTCCCATTGGAAGACCTTCATTTTGAATATATACTTTCTTATCAAAAGTAAAATAATTTTGGCTAATGCATACATTAAATAGGTCAATTATATCTGATATTATACCTGGATGGATATTTCTTTCATCTAATAACTTTTTAACTAGAACTATACATTCTTTTGGAGGTATTTTAGAGAACATATTAGTTACATCAAACGATACTAATTTAGTATTATTTTGTAAATTACATTCATTTAATTTATTTATCAAATCTAACGAATTTTGTACTGAATATTTAGATGTGTAACCATAATTATTTAGAATAGTATTTAATTTTTTAGCTACCTTAGTATTAGGAGTGTTAACATACGAAACTACAGGTCTAATCGGTTTTGACTCTTTATGTAATTTAATAGTTCCATATTATAATTCTGGACATTGGGGATTTTTATTAATTAGGTATTTTTTATCATAGTCATTAAATATATAATTTGAATTATTTACATGTTCTTTTATTTGGTTGGAAAATTTTTGAGTTGGATCGTTTTTTAGAATTTTGACATTACTTGACATTATGAAATCATTCACTTTAGATTTATAATCTTCTTTTTTTAAAATTACTGTTGCGTTACCTTTATCTGATTTTGTAATGATTAGGTTATTTTGATCTACTTTATTTTTGATTGATTTTAAAGCTAAAATGTCATTTTTAATAATTTGACTTTGACTTTTGAATTTATCTGGTTTAAGAGGGGCGTCAAAAATGTGACAGCTGAAAACGGGTGGCAAGCCTGAATTGTACCCAAAATTTCAATCATTTTGTAAACAACAAATCTAAAGAACGCCTCTAAATTACGTATTCAAATTTTAACAGGATATAGCTTTGACCTTTCTCTAGGAGATAAGGTTTTTTAGTTAAGTTTTATATTGTAATAAAGAGATATTGGTGTTTAAGTGATGGTATGTTTTTAAAAAGTTTGACAATTTGTGATCACGAATTTTAACGCCAGAAGCTTAACTCCTAAAGAAAGCATAGAGAATGCGACTAGCAAAATATGAAGTTAAAGAAAGGTGTATTTTTTGAGATTTGTTGCACGCAAAATTTAAATATTGCACTAATCTGTCAAATTAGTTCAACAGTTTTGGTGGCGCTTTTTTCAAAGACGTATGTCTATTCTAATTCTCCAAATCCAAACTTCACTTAACATAACCAACCTAACCTTATTTATTGTTTATAACGTCAAAATATATTAATTTTAGTGTTTTGCTTTTAAATATATTATTGTCTATATTAATATTCGTTTATAATTTACCAGAAGTTAAAAAAATTAATTTTAAAGTATATTTTCACAATTTGCGTTGGTTTTTACATCGTTTATAGGATTATCCAACTGTGATATGTGCAAGGAATTTAGTGTTATGAACCGTTGTTATTTCATAAATTACTTTTTACTTTTAGTCGAATTGGTAAAAATGTGAGTTTTGAGAGACCCGATTTGTGTTTATAATTTTTTTTAATCTTTTTTAAGTTACCTAATCATTATCTTATATCTTTATTTGTTAAATAACTAAACCCAACCTAAGGGAGTTACATTTATAAATTTAAACCACATACTTATATAAATATTAACAGCTAAGTGTTAAACTGTTTTTCTAAATAGGCATGATAATAATGTCCACAAGGTAAGGGTTTCTACAATATTTATTTAGAAGTTCAATATACATAAATATAATAGCCTTCTCTTTAGATAATGTGAAGAATTAAAATTTACAGTCAAATATGTAATATTTTTATTAAAACAGTTTTACAAATTTGGGTTGGATACTGGATACGTCTGTTATCTTTATATATATCCCCTTCACCATTGAAAATTTGTTGGTAAATGATAAAACAGACCAAAGGGTTCCATAATCATGTCAGAATGAAGTTCATATATTTCCATAATATGGTGAACTGGTACATATAATTGAGAAAATGAGTTCTAAAAAAGAAAAACATAAAACATTTACTTGTTATTTACTAATAATATGCAGATGTTATTTGGTAATGTTTAAAATGTTATATGTAACTGAACCCTAAAATAAACATGGGATCTATAAGGGTCCAGATTCAATGTTTTTGAAGAAAAGAGTTCTAAAAATAAAAGATTAGAATTAACAGTAAAAATTATTTAATATAAATAGAATAAAACCTGTGTAGGCAGTTACTTCAGGTCCAACGTTTTTGAGGAAACAGTTCTAAAAAATTAAATATTAGAAATAAAATATAAAATTATTCATAACATTAATAACTCAGTTACACATTTTGTCAATCTTACTATTAACAGAATACAACCAGTGTAGGCAGTTACTTGAGGTCCAAAGTTTTTGAGGAAACAGTAGCATATATTTTGAAAACCATTGATTTATTTCTCCAACAATTTAATTATCTAAACATAGATGAAATAACATATATGGTTGCCAGAAAAAGTATATTGCTAAAAATAGTATTATCAGGGCATTTTTGAAATACTTTAGAAAAGTAGTAACCTATTGAATCTTACAGAAATATTTTGTTTACCTTACTCTACCTAATAAAATAATCAAAAAGTTTTGATTTAGAAAATGATACTAATATTCTTCCTGGTCTATCCTAGTATTTAAAGTAGACAAAGGATGGCTCAAAGGACGAGTAGCATTAACACTTCTCTGGTAATGTTTATTATTTAGTATCAAGAGGCAAATTCACAGGGGAATAAGCACACAGTAGCAGTAGTACACAAAATACCACTGATTTCAATTTTCCAAAGAAAATACTTCAACATGGCAAATACTATTGGTAGGTACTCAAAAAGAAGAAAATTTATATAATATGCAAAATACCTATATCAATACATCTTTTAAAACTAAATTTGATATTTAGATCTGAATCATAGATAATAAAATAAATAATACCTATTAGTTGCAAAAAAATTAAACTAGTAAATAAACACATTAAAACTTACCTCTTATCACTTCTGATTACTAGATGGAGAGTGCTTTCAAATGTAAATAAAATATGGATCTTTATAAAATAAATATGATTTTTTCATTTGTGTGAAAGATACCAGTTAAAAAATTAAAGTTACATTTTAATTTCAATTGATTCCACAAAGTATGGGGTTGAAATTTTTGGAATATAATTAATAGCCATAAATGATACAATTAGTTTTATTAAGATATACCCATAACATTAACAATTATGTTTAGTACTTGCAAGAGTATTGTTGGCCAGTCACTGATAGTCAGCTTATCCCAATTCTTTAGGTATCTTGAAAACAGGTGCAGAAAGTGTATTTCTATAGATACTAGATTGGTTAGTTATTATCATAGGTTATTGAAAACATGGAAATTTTTTTTCTTGTGTCACATTCTCAAAATAAAAGTAAACTATAGGTAAGCTTTATTGTAGGGTGTGCTTTACTTTGTACTCCATTTTTCATTAAATCATGGATCTGGGTAGTAATTTAGGAATGTCAAATACTCTAAAAAATAAATGATATTTAATTATTTAGACAGTAAATAATTAGCAAGATACTTACTTGAAGTCATAAGACAGACTAACCTGTTAATGTTTACAAACATTATAGTAACACTTTTTGCAATAATCATCAAACGTTTTAGAAAAGTATTTAAATTTTTCCCCACAAAATATATTCTAAAAATATACATCTACTTCAACACCTTCAAATAATACATCCATCAGAAAGTAAATAAAATAATATAATCTCTGATCGATCATCAAACTAACCTTGTTTAATTTTGCTTGCATTGTTGCCAATACATTTCAATCTAAATTTTAAAAAAGGTAAAAGTAATTACATACTTTCCACTTTATTTCAATTTTTCTTTAGACCATGTTGATGTGTGTATATTCAGAAACCGTAATATGTTTTTATTATAATTAATATATTTATTCTAATAAATACCTTAATTAGTAAGGGTTAGTACCAGAGCTGGGTAGTATCCGGATATTTCTGTATACGGATACAATATCCGGATACTTCTGTATACGGATACAATATCCGGATACTTTTTATGTATCCGAAAGCTGTATCCAGATACTTTTAAATTTTGTACCCGGTATCCGTATCCGTGACCAAATTTTAAAGTATCCGATATTCGGATACTGTTTTTAATATTGGGATACTTTTAAACATTATTTATCGCCCTCCGATAATGCACCTAACGTAAGCACAACACTGCCCTTATTCCTTTAATTCAGATGTGTCTAACATGTTAAATCCCATTTTTCGTACTGGTCACCGTTATAATATATTATTATATTCTAATGGAGCTTTGTTTTTACCTATAAATCAGTTTCATAAGTACCTACGTTATTTATTTTTTATATTTTCTATATCTCTCTTTTCAAGAACCCCTTTGTACCCTGTATTTATAATTATTAGAAAAAATTATTTTTCGGATATTATAATAAAGGACATCCTAATATTTATATTTTTATTTTAGTGTACCTACAAGTACAAATAAGTACACCCCCTAAAAAGTTTAGAAACTCGGCTGGTCCGACGCTGGCCAAATTCAATATCAAAAGTTCAGGCAGTGACACGAAAAATTTTTCGTTAGTTAAATGTATTTTTATTATTATATATTACATTAAAAATACATGCACATCACATAGTTTTAATACTAATAATTTATGTCCGAATACATTTTTAAATGAAAGTATTCGAACTTTTTAAAAAAGTATCCGGATACATTTTGAGTATCCGTATCCGGTATCCGGATACTTCTTTTCAATATCCGACCCAACTCTGGTGAGTACAATAAATTTCATTAATTAATTATTTGTTAGGAATGCCGAAATCTTATTTTATTTTATTTTTTTTATATATCCATATTTTAAATCCTAAAAACAATTAATTTGTTACGCCTATGACACAACAATATCACAACAAAACTTCGAAAACATATTCAAATAGGATATTTAATAAAAATTATACAGGTATTTTTCTTCTGTTTATGGTCTCAAGGTCAAATGTATGTGTGTGTCGTGGAAACATTCAAAGATTTACGAAGCAAAATTCATATTTTCATCTCTGTCTAAGACAAAGAAAGTCAACAAGCTCTAAAAATATTCAAATTTATAATAAAAATACTAATTTGAAACCACTATCGCCATCTACTGTTCATTCTTGTAATTTAAAAATAACCAGATTTTTCACTAAATTCAGGCAGGCTTACCAAATTAGAAACGCCCCTCTTAATGTCTCTAATAAGATTTGCTATTTGCATTTTTTCATAAATAAAATTATTTGAATTAGTTCTTAAAGCTATTTCAGAATCTGAGGCTAAAATTTCTTTTATATTATTAGTAAATTTGGGTGGTATGCAATATTTTAAACCCTTATCTAAAAACTTATTTTCATTATTTGAAAAAATTGTGTCTGATAAATTTACAAACCGAGGAGCAAAATGTATTGGTACGTGAGTATTTACTGTGTTATTATGTTGTGTAAATTGTGTTTTAGTGTGTTGTGAATTCATTAATTTTTCTAATTTACCTATCTGTTTTTGATATTTATCGTGTTTCAAAATACTGACCTGTTCTCTAATTTTATCATCTAAGCAGTCAAATTCTACTGAATGCATTGCAAACGTTAATTCTGAATGAACAGTTTTAATGTAAATGTCTAGAGCATCTCTTATTTTAAACCACTTTCTACTTTCCTCTTTAATCCACATTTGTTGGGCCTTTTTAATTACTTTTTGTGCTTCCTTTGATTGAGTTTTACATTTTATATTTACATATTTTGGTATTACATTTTTCTTGAGACATTCTTGGTTAAACCAGATGTTTTGGGATGCCTTACACCTTTTCTCATGTAACTTCTTATACAATCGGGTTAATTCTTCTCTCGAAGATGACTTAATGAAATTTATGGTACTAACCCTTACTGTGTGAAAGTTCATCTTATTCAGAACAATAAACAACTAAAAGGTTGAATTTACTTCCACTATTTATTCTGTAAATACTTTAAATGCAATTACAGCCGTTTCGCTATCGGAATAGCTTCGTCAGATTGACATATTGAAGTTACATTTTGTTTGTTTGTAACTAGGTACTTGATGTTGATAAGTAGTTAAGGCTAGACCAAGTAAGGAAGTAATAAGACATAACAATATTAAAGCCTAGATGTTATTAGCCCTAAGGGATTATCCTGGATGTATTTCCCTCTAAGATCAGTATAACTGTGCAATGATATAGAAAAACCAGGAAAAAACTATATCCTGCTGATCTTTACAATAACTTAATATATTTGTGTTGTAATTACGTCTTATCTATGTATAAAATGAAGACTCAATCAAAGTAAACAGTTTAATAGTGGTGAACTTCCAAGATTTATTTGTTCATTAACTACTTTATATTGTTGATCTGCTAGATGTCTTTTGATTTCAAGTTCTTCGAGGAAATCTAAATTTTGTTTTTTATCACAGATGTGTAATATTTGAATGTCATTGGTGTGTATGAGTGAATGTGGATGTTCAAGAACATGTTTTGCATAGTTTGACTTATCTGGTTGTTGTAATCTATATGCTCTTAAGTGTTCATTGAATCTTATTTCAAAGTTTCTTTGTGTTCGACCTACATATACAGCATTGCATTTTGGACAATTATTTTTGTAAACACCAGATTTTGTTTTTACATTTAACAATTTTGTACCAACATTATTGTGTGATTTGAATGAAATTATTGCAGATGTTGCCGAAGATATTATTTTTGAAATTGTATTAGAAATATTTCCACAATATGTAATACTTTTATAACTTTTAATTTCTTTAGGGTGTTGAGGAATATTAGTTGTAGTGACATTTCCTGTTCTTTCTTATTAATTAATTTATTTATTAAATGTATTGGATAGCCATTAGATGTAGCTATTTGTTTTATAATCTCAATTTCTTTCTTAAAATTATTTTTTTCATTGGAATTGAAAATGCTCTATGTATCATAGAGTTATAAGCTGCTAATTTATGTGATATAGGATGATTTGAATGATATGGTATGGTTACATCTGTTTGTGTTGGTTTTCTGTATATTGAATAATTTAATGAATTTTTTCAATTCTCAAATCTAGAAAATTAATTGGATTATTTACTTCAACTTCTAAGGTGAAATTAATTTTAGGATGTAAGGTATTAATATAATTAAAAAATATATCTAATTGTCGTTCGCTACCTACAAAACCTGCTAACACATCATCAACATATCTATACCAAAATACAATATTGTTTTTATAACTAGAATTAAAGATTTTGCTTTCTAAATTATCCATAAAAATATTTGCTAAAATTGGAGAAATGGGACTTCCCATTGGAAGACCTTCATTTTGAATATATACTTTCTTATCAAAAGTAAAATAATTTTGGCTAATGCATACATTAAATAGGTCAATTATATCTGATATTATACCTGGATGGATATTTCTTTCATCTAATAACTTTTTAACTAGAACTATACATTCTTTTGGAGGTATTTTAGAGAACATATTAGTTACATCAAACGATACTAATTTAGTATTATTTTGTAAATTACATTCATTTAATTTATTTATCAAATCTAACGAATTTTGTACTGAATATTTAGATGTGTAACCATAATTATTTAGAATAGTATTTAATTTTTTAGCTACCTTAGTATTAGGAGTGTTAACATACGAAACTACAGGTCTAATCGGTTTTGACTCTTTATGTAATTTAATAGTTCCATATAATTCTGGACATTGGGGATTTTTATTAATTAGGTATTTTTTATCATAGTCATTAAATAATTCAAATTATATATTTAATGACTATGATAAAAAATACCTAATTAATAAAAATCCCCAATGTCCAGAATTATAATATGGAACTATTAAATTACATAAAGAGTCAAAACCGATTAGACCTGTAGTTTCGTATGTTAACACTCCTAATACTAAGGTAGCTAAAAAATTAAATACTATTCTAAATAATTATGGTTACACATCTAACTATTCAGTACAAAATTCGTTAGATTTGATAAATAAATTAAATGAATGTAATTTACAAAATAATACTAAATTAGTATCGTTTGATGTAACTAATATGTTCTCTAAAATACCTCCAAAAGAATGTATAGTTCTAGTTAAAAAGTTATTAGATGAAAGAAATATCCATCCAGGTATAATATCAGATATAATTGACCTATTTAATGTATGCATTAGCCAAAATTATTTTACTTTTGATAAGAAAGTATATATTCAAAATGAAGGTCTTCCAATGGGAAGTCCCATTTCTCCAATTTTAGCAAATATTTTTATGGATAATTTAGAAAGCAAAATCTTTAATTCTAGTTATAAAAACAATATTGTATTTTGGTATAGATATGTTGATGATGTGTTAGCAGGTTTTGTAGGTAGCGAACGACAATTAGATATATTTTTTAATTATATTAATACCTTACATCCTAAAATTAATTTCACCTTAGAAGTTGAAGAAAATAATTCAATTAATTTTCTAGATTTGAGAATTAAAAAGTTAATAATTCATTAAACTATTCAATATACAGAAAACCAACACAAACAGATGTAACCATACCATATCATTCAAATCATCCTATATCACATAAATTAGCAGCTTATAATTCTATGATACATAGAGCATTTTCAATTCCAATGAACAAAAATAATTTTAATAAAGAAATTGAGATTATAAAACAAATAGCAATATCTAATGGCTATCCAATACATTTGATAAATAAATTAATTAATAAGAAAGAACAGAAAGTGTCACTACAACTAATATTCCTCAACACCCTAAAGAAATTAAAAGTTATAAAAGTATTACATATTGTGGAAATATTTCTAATACACTTTCAAAATAATATCTTCGGCAACATCTGCATTAATTTCATACAAATCACACAATAATGTTGGTACAAAATTGTTGAATGTAAAAACAAAATTACCTAAATTAAAAAATCTGGTGTTTACAAAATTAATTGTCCAAAATGTAATGCTGTATATATAGGTCAAACACAAAGAAATTTTGAAATAAGATTCAATGAACATTTAAGAGCATATAGATTAAAACAACCAGATAAGTCAAACTATGCAAAACATGTTCTGGAACATCCACATTCACTCATACACACCAATGACATTCAAATATTACACACCTGTGATAAAAAACAAAATTTAGATTTCCTCGAAGAACTTGAAATCAAAAGACATCTAGCAGATCAACAATATAAAGTAGTTAATGAACAAATAAATCTTGGAAGTTCACCACTATTAAACTGTTTACTTTGATTGAGTCTTCATTTTATACATAGATAAGACGTAATTACAACACAAATATATTAAGTTATTGTAAAGATCAGCAGGATATAGTTTTTTCCTGGTTTTTCTATATCATTGCACAGTTATACTGATCTTAGAGGGAAATACATCCAGGATAATCCCTTAGGGCTAATAACATCTAGGCTTTAATATTGTTATGTCTTATTACTTCCTTACTTGGTCTAGCCTTAACTACTTATCAACATCAAGTACCTAGTTACAAACAAACAAAATGTAACTTCAATATGTCAATCTGACGATGCTATTCCGATAGCGAAACGGCTGTAATTGCATTTAAAGTATTTATAGAATAAATAGTGGAAGTTAATTCAACCTTTTAGTTGTTTATTGTTCTGAATTATTATCATTTGTTTATTTTTGTCGTTTTCATAAAAATTTGTAATATTTACATTATTTTGTATTTTTAATTGTATTTTTCGTATTAAGGCTTCTTTTATTTTTTATTATAAACATGTAAAATGTACAAATATCTGTTATATTATGGGCACCAGTTAGTTGTGATTCTGTAATTAATTTTTCACGTATCTACAATATTTCTGTAACACTTATGTCGTAATGTACTTTACCTGTATAAGAGGACAATAAACTACTACTACTACTTATTATTATTATTATTATTATTATTATTATTATTATTATTATTATTATTATTATTATTATTATTATTATTATTATTATTATTATTATTATTATTATTATTATTATTATTATTATTATTATTATTATTATTATTATTATTATTATTATTATTATTATTATTATTATTCTTTGATTTCACAGTTTTAACTGGTTAATTCTCCTGGTAGACGGGCTATTGCCTAGTCAATCAGGGGATTACTTTTGATTTAAGAACGATCTCGTTATGTTGCATGTTTGAAGTATGACTGCTTTTTGTATCTGGGTGTGTAGGTTTTCCTCAAGATTAATTTGTCTAAGGTGTTTAGTGAATGTTTGTGGAGTGATACCTGTTGCTGAGATAATAAATGGTAGAATAAAAACTTGTTTTTTTTTCCATATTCTCTCCACTTCGATTGCCAGTTCTTGGTATTTTTCTTTCTTTTCTCTGTATTTCTTTATTACATTTTGGTCGCATGGTATTGAGATATCTATGAGGTATGTTATATTTTTTGTTTTGTCTTGGAAGGTTATGTCTGGCCTGTTATGTTTTACTGTCTTATCTGTGCGGATGGCTAGACCCCAATATAACTTATAAAATTTGTTTTCTTCTACTGTTTGCGGGGAGTATGTATAATAAGGCTGCTTGTCAGTATGTAACTCGTATTGCAATGCTATTGCTTGGTGTATGATTTTGGTTGCAGTGTTATGTCTATTCGTGTATTCCACACTAGCTAAGAGTTTGCACCCTGAGGTGATATGATCAATGGTTTCAGAGAACAACTGACACTTTCTGCATTTATCATCTCTAATCGAACTATCTTTTAAAATGTATTTTTTATAGTTATTGGTTGCTATTACCTGATCCTGTATTGCTAGTACAAAACCCTCTGTTTCTGGATATAATTGACCTTTTTGTAAGAACATATGTGTGAGGTTTTTATTTATATGTTCTTAATTTATGTAATTATAGTGTCTGCCATGTAGGGGTTTAGATGACCATTCTTTTTTCTTTTGTTCTGTTATGTTTTGTGTCGTTATTTCTTCTTTATTTGATAAATTTAATGGTGTGTAGTTTTTATCTGTTTGTATTATAGCATTGTGTAGTGATTGCTCTTTGTTATGGAAATAGACTCTTAGTGTTTTAATTTGTTTGGTATGTAGTTCGTGTAAGTCTATCATGCCTCTCCCTCCTTTTTTTCTGCTAAGTGTTAATCTTTGTTTACATGAGTTCGGATGCAATTTTCTGTTTTGGGTTAGTTATGCTCTTGTAAGTATATGTATGTTTTCAAGATCAGTAGTCGTCCATTTTATAACACCAAAGGAATATGTAAGTATGGGAATAGCAAATGTATTAATTGCTTTGAATAAGTTTTTTGAATTAAGTTTTGATTTTAGAAGTAGGATTAGTCGTTTTTTGTATTGCTCCTGTAGTTCTCTTTTAATTTTGGTGTAATCTAGTTTGTAGTTTTGATGAAAGCCTAGGTATTTGTATAATTCGTGTTGCTCCATTTGCTGAATTTTCTTATTATTTAGTGTCTCACAAGTTTTTTCTTGTTACCATTTTCCCCGTGCTATATGGAGTATTTTACATTTATTTGTTCCGAATTCCATACTGATGTCGCTTGATATTTTTTCGATTATTTTAAGTAATCTTTGTAGATGTGTTGGTGTGGAGGCATATATTTTAATGTCGTCCATATACATTAAATGGTTTATTCTGTGCATTGTTACTCCTTGTTGTTTAATTTTATATCCATATTGAGTGCTATTTAAGGTATTAGATAAGGGATTTAGGCACATACAAAACCAGAGAGCACTAAGAGCATCACCTTGAAATATTCTACGTTTAATACCAATATATTCTGTCTCTATGTTTACTTTGTTTGTCCTTAGTTGTATTTTTGTTTTCCAGCTTTCCATTAGGCTTCGGAGGAAGTTTCGGATCACAGGGTGTATTTTGTATATTTCTAAAATTTTTTGAAGCCATCCATGAGGAATCATATCAAAGGCTTTTTTATAGTCAATGTATGTTATGTTAAGGTTTTGTTGTTGTTTTTCGATGTGTTTCATTATTGTATTATCTATTATTAACTGCTCTTTACATCCTTGACTCTTTCTTCTACACCCTTTTTGTTCTTCTGTCAATATGTTGTTTTTAGTTAAGTGTTGGTCAATTGTATCAGTTATTGTTGCTGTGATAATTTTGTATATAGTTGGTAAGCAGGTGATAGGTCTGTAATTTTCAGGGTTTTGTGTTTCCAGATTTTTTGGTTTTATAAATGTTCTTCCTTCGGTTATGAACTGTGGTCTCAGATCTGGGCATTGAATAATTCGATTTATCTGTGTCGTTAAGTATGTATGTGTTTTTGTAAATTGCTTATACCAATAGTTATGAATTTGGTCTGGACCTGGACATTTCCAGTTATGTGTTTTCCTAATTGTCTTTGCCAAGTCTTCCTTGGTGATAAGATATTCTATTTGTTGTGGTGTGGATACCTGTCGCTCTATCTCATCTTTGATCCATTTAGCATTTCCGTTATATTCTATAGGATTTGACCATATTTCACTCCAGTATTTAGTTATTTCAGTTTTAGTTGGTGGTATTATTTCTTTTGTGTTGTCTGTGGTGATTTTATTATAAAAATGTTTCTCTCTCTTCACAAACATTGCGTTTTGAGTTTTCCGTTCATTTGATTCTTTGTATCTTTTTAGGCGAGCTGAGTATACTGCAAGTTTCTGTTTAGTTGTTTCGAGTATTTCTATTGTTGTTTGAGATGTGTTGCTGATCATAGGTGTAATCTTTTTTATTATAGATCTTGTTTGATTTCCTTGAATATACTGAGTGAGTGTACCTATGTTTTGCCTAAGTTGGTATATCCTTTTTTCTAGTCTAATTTGCCAACGCGGTAGACTTATTGCCCTAAAGAGGCAACTACCATCGCCAATTATTTCGGATCTAACAAACGTTCTTGTTTCGGAAATAGATTCGGCTGTAAGGTCTTGGTTGACAGAGGCCCGCCTGTTCAACTCTCTGCTTTATGCGATGTAATAATAATAATAATAATAATTATTATTATTATTATTTTTAATAGATTTCACAGTGCTAAATTCACTGAATTAGTCATTACGCATCGGGTTCTTCCCAAGAACCTAGGATGTCGTAATGTATCGGCGTAGTATATTCGCTGATCCAAGCAGGGCAGCCTTTTGAATTTGACATATGGTGATTTTGTCTATCTTTAAATGTTTCATGTGCTTTCCAAGGTCTTTTGGAACGGCACCCAGTGCGCCGATTACCACTGGGACCACCTCTGTTGGTTTGTGCCATAACCGCTGCACCTCAATCTTCAGATCCTGGTATTTTGAGATTTTTTCATACTGCTTTTCATCGATACGGCTGTCTCCAGGTATTGCGATATCAATTATGCTTACCTTTTTCGCTTTAATGACCGTTATATCTGGTGTGTTAGGTGGCAGTACTTTATTTGTTTGGATGCGAAAATCCCAAAGTATTTTGGCTTGGCTATTTTCAGTCACTTTTTCCGGTTCGTGTTCCCACCAATTCTTTGCTGTCTGGATGTTGTAATTTTTACAAAGGTTCCAATGGATCATTTTGGCGACTGTGTTATGTCTTTTCAAATATTCGGTATTAGCAATTGTTTTACATGAGCTGAGTATGTGATCGACAGTTTCATCAGATTCTTTACAAAGTCGACATTTGGAATCATCAGTTGATTTGTCAATTTTAGCTTTGATGTAGAGCTTTTTGGGCCCATTTTACTTGTTTTTCAGCATCTGTTGTTATTTCCAAGTCCATATGAGGGTCTGCTAAATTTAGAGGCGAGTATTTCTTATCTGCTCCTATGACAGACTTATGTAAATTAGATGACAGTGATTTTGTAATAAAGAAGTCTCGTAATCTATTTATCTGTTTGTTATGTAGATTTACTATATCGCATAAAGCTCTTCCTCCCTCATTTCTAGGTAGTGTTGTTCTAAGCACTGACGATGTTGGATGGTGACATCTGTACTTTGTCATCATAGTTCGGGTTGTTCTCTGAATATCTTCCAATTCGGTTTTTGTCCATTGTAAAATACCGAAAGAATAGGTCAACACAGGTACGGCATATGTATTAATGGCTCGGTTTAGATTTCCTGCGTTCAACTCAGATTTTAGTAGGGAACTTACCCTTTGTGAAAACTCATCCCTGATTTTAGCCTTGGACTGTTTTTGGTCTAACAATCTGGCTTGTTGAAATCCCAAGTATTTATAGGTTTCCCCATTCTGCATGGCAGCGATTATATCTCCATTAGGTAGCGCCACATCTCCATTGACAATTTTTCCCTTTTCGATGTTTAAAGTACGGCACTTTGCAACCATATTAGTCCCAAAAAGGCAGGAAGCCAATTTGCAACAATATTCTTCCAAAGAGGCAGGGCGCCAATTTGCAGCACTACTAGCTCCCAAAAAAAAGATCCCGGCTAAGAGACTCTCCCAAGGAGTGGTTCGACTCCAAGTTAATGCTCACTATAGAAAGGATTGGTGGTATATAAGGGTTAAGGGCGCCACTATCTTTTAAACGTTACGAATAAACAACAGAAAATACACAAAAAACTAAGGTGAAAAAGATAGAAACACCTTATAATTAAGCTGAACTTGATGGCAAAAAAATAAACTACATTTAATATCAACCGAACACGCTGCACCCTTAAGACTTATAGTCCATGGGTATATAAATCAAACTTTGAATAAAGAATATTGGTTTATTGATAATAAATTGTAAATTGCCACAGGAATTATAAGTGGAAGTGTGTAAACGGAATTGACTTATCTTTAGTGTTTGTGTGATCCGGTGGGCTCGGTTAATCCATCGATGTTGTAGTTGTAGTAGTGGTTGCTGAGGATTGGTTCTTCATCAAAGGGACTGCTAACGTGGGCTATATTTCTTCAGAAGAAGGACTGCAACTATTGACTGGATTTTTCCACAGAAAGGACTGCAACTATTAGCTGGATTTCTCCATAGAAAGGACTGCAACTATTAGCTGGATTTCTCCATAGAAAGGACTGCAACTATTGGCTATATTTCATGCTGGAGGTAACGTAGCGGTAACCTAGCGGTAACTTAGCGGTAACTTAGCGGTAACTTAGCGGTAACTTAGCGGTAACCTAGCGGCTGTATCCTCTGTGATACAGCCAGATAAATGTATTTTCTGAATCTCGTGAACGACTGATCTCTAGGAGTGGTTTAGTCGGAAAGAGAACGAAGCGTGGCGTTTTTCTAATTTATAAGGGTGCTGACAGGGCCTTCCGGTTACGTTCGTTCGTTTGCAAGGGTTTTGTACGTTCTGTTGTGGGGGGTAAGTTTGACAGTGGTACGGTTGTGTCTAATAGTACATTGGGTCGGAATTGATTTTAGAATTCGGGGGAACGGTGACTTAAGGAAAGGTAGCATGGCGATAGACATGTTACAACTTATCTAAACCAAATTCCATGTGTATATCACTGGAGAACCTTTCAGATATATCCAGAAGATGTTGAATTTGTTGTTGATTGGAAGCAAAAATTTTGATGTCATCCATATAAAGGAGATGGGAAACGGTGTAGTTGGTGTTTCTATTAGTCTTAAGATTGAAGCCATATTTTGTGTCGTTAAGCAAGTGAGAAAGTGGATTCATTGCCAAACAGAACCACAGTGGACTAAGTGAGTCACCTTGGAATATTCCTCTGCGAATAGCAATTTCATCGGTTTTAAAATGCTGACCATTTATATTTAACTGAAGGTTTGTTCTCCATTGTTTCATAGATGCTTCAAGAAAAGTAACGATGGTAGGATGTACTTTGTAGATGTTTAATGAATGAGGTTGCGACATTGCTTTTGCGCTTGCCTTAGGATCACAGAGTCAATAACAAGTTGTTCTTTGCATCCCTGGTGACCACGTTTACATCCCTGTTGCTCCTCTGCCAAGATGTTATTTTGGTCAACATGCCTGTAAATTCGGTTAGTAATGCAAGATGTTAATATCTTATAAAGCGTTGGAAGGCATGTGATTGGTCTATACTGCGAAGGATCCTGTGTGTTAGCTGTTTTGGAAAGCATATGGGTTAAACCATGAGTGAGAAAGGCTGGGATTTCTTCTGGATGTTGAAGAATGTGTGTTAATTTTGATGCCATTACCTCGTGAAAGCTGTCAAATTTTTTGTACCAGAAATTTTGGATATTATCGATTCCTGGAGCTTTCCAACTATTAGTTTCTCCTACGACTTGGTTTACTTCAGCTGTTGTTATGTTATCAAACACCATAGAAGCAATGTTTGATTTGTCTGTCTCGGATTCTATCCATGCTGCACCCTCGTTGTGTTTTTGAGGATTGGACCATATTGAAGACCAATAGTCAGTAAATTCATCCTTACTTGGAAGATTGTGGTAGTTGTTTGTTCCGGCGCTACTAAGTTGTCTGTAGAACAGCTTTTCATTGGTGTTAAATAAGTGGTTTTGCTGTTTCTTTTTAGTACATTTGACGTAACGAGATAATCTTTTGGATTTTGCCTTTAGCTTCTGCCTAAGAAGGTCCGTATATGAGCATAAATGTTCCTTATACCGTGGATGACCTGTGTTTGTTTTAAATTACTTTAAAATTTTCTTGACCCTATTAATTAGGCGTCTGGACGGTTTGGTGTTGTTGTTAAATTTTGTAAGTTGTCCCAATTCCTTCCTTATGTCATTAATGGACTTCTCAAGTCGCTGTTGCCACCAAGGTTTAAATGGCTTCTGCTTTTCGGTAGACCTTTTGTTCGGAAACCGGATTTGTTGGTTGTGACTTCGTAGCACTGCAACTGCACCACAGTAGATAAGGGTGTGGATTTCTTCCAGTGTTTGGCAGTCCTTAGCACGATCATTTAAAAGTAGATTAAAAAGTGCAAAAATCCTATTGGTTTTCTTATTTGATCTCAGTTTGGGCAATATTGGTCGCTGAATTGGGTTGGTACCATCAAATTCTGCTATTGCTTTAGCGAGTTCGGCAACAGCATTTTCGTGTTCGTCTGTTTGTGTGTCATTATCTATGTTTTCGTTTTGATCCATGTTTGGTGTGTCCTCGCTAGTGTGGTCATCAAGTCTTATATTATCCAGCTGATCATTTGTATGTTGGATTACATTATGATCGATTTCTGTTTGGAGCTCAAGAAGTACTTCACTTCGTATTTGTTGCAATAGTGGACCAGGTAGTAAATTGCTTTTAATAATTGTTCGACGCTGGTCAGCAATACGTTGCTCCGTAACATGTTGAAACTCCGGATATTGTTCTATAAATGCTCGATGAAGGGCGTATCTGTAAGTTGTTAAATCTGTCTCAATCTTGGTGATTTTAAAATAGGAGCGTATAAATGAATTCATCTCTGTAGTCCACTTCATACGCTTCCTGGGCTTTCCGGCTTTAGTGGTCATGGATGTACCGTCCTGCGATACTCCAGAAACAGCAGAAACCGGTGGAGGAGAATCGGTGATATTTTCCTTTTGTGTTATCGCAGTAGCCATACTCGGTGTCACGCTGCGCATGCCGCTAACCGAGGAAGAAGATGCATCATTTTTCGAACAAGCCCTTCTGTCATCAACTTGAACGCGACAAGAGTTGTAGGTGTTACAATGTCGATTCACCTGACGATTCCTAAGTGTTAAGGTATCGGTAACAATCGAATTATTGCTCCCCCCAGAATCCGTGGAGCAGACAGCCGACATACCAGGTACACCGGCCGTGTGGGATTGTGAGCGTAATACTCTACCCACCTGGGGTAATTTAGTTTTAAAATTCGACATTTTGATTAAAGCATTTTATACCTACTGCCAGGTACCACCATTTTCCCCTGGTAGCCCAGGTAACTCGGACCCGTGGGGGCGTCACTCCCCAGGTAGAAAAACTACCCCGTGCGGGATTATTATTATTATTATTATTATTATTATTATTATTATTATTATTATTATTATTATTATTATTATTATTATTATTATTATTATTATTATTATTATTATTATTATTATTATTATTATTATTATTATTATTATTATTATTATTATTATTATTATTATTATTATTATTATTATTATTATTATTATTATTATTATTATTATTATTATTATTATTATTATTATTTACCGATAATCTCACATTAAATGTGGTCTGTTATCTCAAAATTACCGGTCTTGCAGGCAAGGTAATTTTAAGTTGTTACACTGTTTTGTCTATTCATTGAGGAATCTTCTTACAATGCTACATGTATCGAGAATGGCTGACTTTTGAACATTTTTAATTATATTTGGATCCATGTTTAAGATGTTAAGGCTGGTCTTCAGATTACTTGGAACAACTTCTGTGCTGGATATTACTATGGGTACTACTGTTACTGTTTCTTGATGCCACATTTGTTTTATTTCAATTGCCAAGTCAACATACTTATTGACTTTTTCCTGGTATTTTTCTTCTAGGTTATTAGTGTTTGGGACTGTGATATCTATTAGGTATGTCTTTTTCCCTTTCTTATCAATCCAGGTTATATCTGGGCGGTTGTTTGCGTTCATTTTATCTGTTAAAATGGATCTATCCCAGTAGAGAGTGTGGTTGTCATCTTCTAATACATTATGAGGTCTATATTTGTAGTAAGGGGATTTATCTGTACTTAGTTTTAATTGGCGAGCAAGAGTTTGGTGTATACATTTAGCAACATTATTGTGTCGTTCCATATATTTGGTTGGTGCCAATACTGAGCATCCTGCCGTAATGTGTTGGATCGTTTCAGGGGCATTTTGACACTTTCGGCATCTATCATTGGTTATTTTAGGGTCTTTCAAGATGTATTTAGCATAGTTTTTCGTTGCTATAACTTGATCTTGGATTTCCATTATGAAGCCCTCTGTTTCAGGGAATAAATTTCCATACATTAACCAGTAGTTGGACGCTGTCTTGTCTACATGAGTTGATTTCAGATCATGAGGATGTCTACCATGCAAAACCTTTTGTTTCCAGCTATTTATTTTTGATTCTTGAAATGTTGTTCTGGTAACTCTTTCAGTTAATTCAGTCTGTTGGAGGTTCAAAGGGGTGTAATTTTTATCAACTGCGGCCATTGCTTTATAGAGTACGTTGACATCTGCTTTTGAGAGAAAATATTGCCGCAGGTTATATTTAATTTTGTCATGGAGGTATTCTACGCTTACCTCCCTTATCTCGAGGTATTATGAGTCTTTCTGGTGCTGCCTTAGGGTGGTATGCTCTGTATTTAGTTAATATAGTTCTTGTTTTTCTTTCAATGTTTTCTAGGTCGGTTTTGGACCATTTTATGATTCCAAAGGTGTAACTTAATACTGGTATGGCATAAGTGTTTATGCTCGAAACTAGATTCTTAGCACTTACTTTTGTTTTTAACAGGCTGACCAGGCGGCTGCAATATTTGGATATAGTGTTGGTTTTGACTAGTACATGATCAGTCCGATTTGATTGCAAAACTCCTAGATATTTATAGCGTTCATTTTCTTCCATGCCTTGAATAATTTCATTGTTACTTAAGCTAAATCCATTGGCCTTATGGCTGCCATTGATAATTACTTGGGTTTTGCACTTATCTATCCCGAAACTCATTTTTATATCGTTAGTAAATATCTCAACTTGTTTCAATAGGGCTCTTAGATGTTGTTCTGTGCCAGCGTATAACTTGATATCATCTATATAAAGCAGGTGTGAGATTCTGAGAAGTGTTTTTTTCTCGTGTCTGATGGCAAATCCATATATATTATTGTTTAGTATTCTTGATAGTGGATTAAGTGCTAAACAGAACCACAGCGAACTCAGACTATCACCTTGAAAGATGCCTCTTCTAATATTAATGGCCTCAGTTACTATTTCTCGGGTGTGTCTTGCTATGCGATTTCCTTCTTCCCCTGTTGTTCTTGTGTTGGGTTCGTGCGATGTTATTTTCAGCACAGTTCGCCATGTTGACATTAGGCATTTTAGGAGTTGTATGGTACGTGGTTCAACTTTGTACATCTGCAAAACTTTAATTAGCCATGAATGTGGGATAGAATCATAAGCTTTTTGGTAGTCTATATAAGCCGTATAAAGAGATCTTTTCTTGTCTATTGCTTGTTCAACTACAACAGAGTCAATTATTAATTGCTCTTTGCATCCTTGAGCTTTTTTGGTACAGCCTTTTTGTTCTGTTGCAATGATGTTATTTACTTCGCAATGTTTATAGAGCTTTTCAGAGATGCATGATGAAAATATTTTATATATGGTAGGGAGGCATGTTATGGGTCTATATTTAGCAGGGTTGCGTGTGTCACCATCTTTGGGAAGTAAATAGGTTATCAAATTGTAGAGGTTATCCATAACTCAAATGTGGATAGTACGAATAGTAGTAATAAAACTCAAAGTCAACCCACAGTATGTAATTTAATGAAATGTTATAGTAGCGACATGTTTCGGTCACAAGACCATCTTCAGGCTTTAAGAAAAGAACACAATATGTCAGAGAAATGAAATACAAAGTCAAATATATAAAAAAGACAAATATAACATGTATAAAAGTCAGATCATATAAGATAAATCTAACAAAAATAGAAAATGATAGTTTTATAACAGTCAATCTAGTTTATAAAATATATAGAACAAACAAAATCAATGTGAAAAACACAAAATATCTTATAATGCATAATACAATTTGGAAAACTCACCTCTATGTGCAGACTGCAGTGTTTAAACAAAATATAACAGATATTGTGAAAAAGAAAAAGGGGAGTATTTTAAGTTAGAGTAATAGAATAGGTTGAAAAAGGTAGTTTAAAAATAGTTTAAATTATTGGAACAAACTGTATGGAAGTTTGACGTGTGAAAATAAGAAAAACTGGCGTAAAGAAGTAAAAATTTCAGAATGAAACCAGGTATCAACATTCTATAGAATGGCCTGTAAAGAGTTCTCCAAAATAAGGAGATCGATCTCCAAGACCAAATCAGGAACTGGCCTGGTTAAATAGCGGGGTTAGAAGAAGAAAAAATGTGGAGAGATCCCCTAGACGAGGGGTTCAATCTCCAAAACCATTGGTCGATAGAAGATTGGAAACTGGTAGGTTCGAAGGAACCAAAATGGAGAGTTCTCCGGAAAAGGGAGATCAATCTCCAAAACCCGTGACCATAAATTATCTGATCAATGGTGAAAACAATTAGGAGACATAGTCTCATAAAAATTAATATAAAGAGAGTAAGGTATAACATCATACTCCATATCACATCAACAGTGAATCAACTAAGATGCAAATCACTCCACTAACGAATGGACGTTCAAAGTAATCAGCACATGTAAGGAAAGGTGCGGAAAAAGTACACCGGAAGAACAAGTTACCAACTGAGGGAATGTTGCCAACTATAGTGAAAATTTATTGGAAAAATATAAAAATCTAAATTGGAGGAAATAAATGTTAAAAATTATGAAATACTATTAAATACTACATTGTATAATATCAATGTGAAATGTGTAAAGAAAATTGAAGGATAAAATAACACAGCTGTATGCACACATTAAGCGAGTCATAAACATTGTAGAACTCACTAACAAGTAAATAGAGTCCGACATAGAGAGAAGAAAAGTCAAATGAAACTAACCTAACGTTGAAGTAAACAACTGTAAAAATATAAACAGTCAGAGTGGAATGTTCAAAATTAAATAATTTTCATTAGATTGAATCTGTTCGTTTAAACAATTAAGAGATTTATCAGCAATAGCCGATCTGATTTCAAGGAGTTCAAGCAAATTCAATCTAAAGCCCTTGTTACAATTATGAAGTAATTTAACATTATTGGAATCAAACGAATGATTCTCTTCTAAAATGTGATTAGCAAAGGATGAAGGTGAGTTCTTAACTTCTAAATTTAAATATCTCTTAACAAAATTTACATGTTCTAGAACACGGTATTCAAGTCTTCTTCCACACTGGCCAATGTAAACAGCATTACAATCAGAGCAAGATAATTTGTATACACCTGATTTATGTAAAAATGGTATTTTATCTTTAGTGTTAATTAAATTAGATAAGGTATTTTCTGTTCTAAAAGCTATCTCAACATTGAATTTCTTAAAAATATTTTTAATCTTGTATGAGAAAATACCTGTGTAAAGTAAGGATCCATAAAAAGTTTTCTGAATAGTGTCGCTAGTACATGTAACCACATGGAAAGAAAACCTGAACTTACAATAGAATTTAGAATAGCACCTATGAATTAAATCCAAAGGATAATTGTTATTAACTGCCAATTGTTTAATTATGTTGATCTCTCTCTCAAAGGAATCTTGGGACAAAGGTAATGAAAAACATCTATGGAATAAAGAATTAAAGGCTGCAAGTTTATGTGACATAGGATGACAAGAATTATAATTATTATTATTATTATTATTATTATTATTATTATTATTATTATTATTATTATTATTATTATTATTATTATTATTATTATTATTATTATTATTATTATTATTATTATTATTATTATTATTATTATTATTATTATTATTATTATTATTATTATTATTATTATTATTATTATTATTATTATTATTATTATTATTATTTTTCTCGTCTCACACTGGTTGTGGAAAGATCCCTTATGTCGCCGGGTGTTGACACCAAGGCTAATAAGTAAGTGTCTCTTAACTGAGATTGTTTTGTTTTGTATCTCGATTTGTAGGTCTTTGTACTTAATCATTTTCTCCGCTTCTTTCTTTGTTATATTGTAATCAGAAGGGATCGCCACATCTATTATTAGGCATTGTTTTTGTTTTTTATCTTTAACTATCAGGTCTGGCTTGTTTGCAACTATTTTCCTATCAGTTAGTATCTGCGTGTCCCATATAATTGTTACATTTTCTGTGTCCACAACAGGGTCCGGGGTGTGCTGGTACCACTTCTCATTGACATCTATTTTAAAGTGCTTACAGATATTCCAGTGAAATTGTTTGGTCACTGTGTTGTGTCTCTCTAGGTACACCTTTTTAGCCAATATGGGACAGCCTGAAACAGTATGATGTATTTTCCTAAGAATTTTCTTGACCCTATTAGTTAGGCGTCTGGACGGTTTGGCGTTGTTGTTAAATTGTGTAAGTTGTCCCAATTCCTTCCTTATGTCATTAATTGACTTCTCAAGTCGCTGTTACCACCAAGGTTTATATGGCTTCTTCTTTTCGGTACACTTTTTGTTCGGAGACCGGACTTGTTGGTTGTGACTCCGGACAACTGCAACTGCACCACAATAGATAAGGGTGTGTACGGTAGTCTTTGGCACGATCCTTTAAGAGTGAATTAATGCTTGCAGGAATCCTATTGGTGTTCTTATTGGATTTGAGTTTGGGCAATAATGGTCGGTGAATTGGATTGCTACTATCAAATTCTAATATTGCTTTAGAAAGTTCGGCAGCAGCATTTTCGTGTTCGTCAGGTTGTGTGTTACTGTCTGTGTTTGGGTTTTCGTCTTGATCAATGTTTGGTGTCTCATCGCTAGTGTGGTAATCAAGTCTTACATTATCCAGCTGATCATTTATATGATGGATTACATTATGATCGTCTTCTGTTTGGAGCTCAAGAAGTACTTCACTTCGTATTTGTTTCATTATTGGACCAGGTAGTAAATTGTTTTTAATAATTGTTCGACGCTGGTCAGCAATACGTTGCTCCGTAACGTGTTGAAAGTCCGGATATTGTTCTATAAATGCTCAATGAAGGGCGAATCTGTAAGTTGTTAAATCTGTCTCGATTTTGGTGATTTTAAAATAGGAACGTATAATGAAGGAATTTATCTCAGTAGTCCACTTCATACGCTTCCTGTACTTTCCGGCTTTAGTGGTCATGGATGTACCGTCCTGCGATACTCCAGAAACAGCTGAAACCGGTGGAGGAGATTTGGTGTTATTTTTCTCTTGTGTTGTCGCAGTAGCCATACTCGGTGTCACGCTGCGCATGCCGCTAACCGAGGAAGTAGATGCATCACTTTTCGAACAAGCTCTTCTGTCATCAACTTGAACGCGACAAGAGTTGTAGGTGTTGCAATGTCGATTCACCTGACGATTCCTAAGTGTTAAGGTATCGGTAACAATCGAATTATTGCTCCCCCCAGAATCCGTGGAGCAGACAGCCGACATACCAGGTACACCGGCCGTGTGGGATTGTGAGCGTAATACTCTACCCACCTGGGGTAATTTAGTTTTAAAATTCGACATTTTGATTAAAGCATTTTATACCTACTGCCAGGTACCACCATTTTCTCCTGGTAGCCCAGGTAACTCGGACCCGTGGGGGCGTCACTCCCCAGGTAGAAAAACTACCCCGTGCGGGATTATTATTATTATTATTATTATTATTATTATTATTATTATTATTATTATTATTATTATTATTATTATTATTATTATTATTATTATTATTATTATTATTATTATTATTATTATTATTATTATTATTATTATTATTATTATTATTATTATTATTATTATTATAAAAATCAATTATATCAAATACACAATTTGGTTTTCAAAAAAATAAGTCAACAATTTCTGCATTAACCACTGTTGTTGAATATATTGTCGAAGGTCTTGATCAGAGAAATTCAACACATGCGACCTTATGCGACTTAACTAAAGCATTTGATTGTGTTGATATAAATATTTTGCTTAAAAAGATGGAGTTTTATGGATTCCGAGGTAAGGAACTTAAACTGTTCGAGACCTACCTACGCGATAGGCGCCAATATGTTAGTTTTAATAAAACAAATTCTCCTTCAACATTAATAAATAGTGGGGTACCGCAGGGTTCAGTCTTGGGACCAGTATTGTTCCTCATCTACATAAATGATGTGCCAGCTGCAGTTAAGGAATTTGGTACGACTATCTTATTCGCTGATGACACCACCTTTTTAACTAGGGAAAGTCAGAACTTACAGGAAAAACAACTAAATCAGGCTAAAGTATGGTTTGCATCTAATAAATTAAAACTTAATGCCACAAAAACGCAGGAAATTTTATTTACTTCTGATAAACTTGCTCCGCAATCAGATCCTGTCAAACTATTGGGTGTTACCCTGGACACAAATCTAGATTGGGCTGATCATGTTAGGTCTCTCTGTAGTAAATTGGCGACCCAACTCTTTGTAATGAGACAGCTACGCCAAAACATTAATTGTAATAAAACAATGAGAACGATATACTTTGCTGTAATACAAAGTCATTTAGAATACGGATTAATACTATGGGGAAAGTCGACTCACGCTCAAAAAGTTTTTGTGATGCAAAAAGCAGCTGTACGCATCATTGATGGCGCAAAATTTGGTGCTCATTGCAAGGACTTGTTTAAAAAATATTGTATCCTTACACTACCATCGCTGTTTATTTTTCACACCTTAATATTTACACATCGTAACTTAATCAATTTCGAGAGACATTCAAATATTCATAACTATAACACGAGGGGTTCGGACAGTTTAATTCCTTATTACTCTAGAATTTGCCTTACACAAAAAAATAAAATAAATATTAAACTATACAACAAGTTCGCTAGTTTAAGTAAAAATAATAATATAAAACAACTCAACAATAGGCAATTCTACAATCTTGCTAGAGAATTCTTACTCACTCAGTGTTTCTACTCATTGGACGAATTTTATAATTGTAAAGATTGTGATAACTTTCATTAGATGTTTTCTTGTATTTCCTTAAGATGTTTTTTTTACTCTCTGTTTTAATGTGTTAACAAAGCTTTTACCAATTTTACTTTGACGATTTTATATTATTTATAAATATTTAACTGAATTTATTGTAGTTAGTAAGGACTTAAAATGTATTTTTGTTTCTTGTAGTTAATAAGGACTTCAAATGTACTTTTTGTATATATAAAAGTCAATAAATGCTATGCTATGCTATTATTATTATTATTATTATTATTATTATTATTATTATTATTATTATTATTATTATTATTATTATTATTATTATTATTATTATTATTATTATTATTATTATTATTATTATTATTATTATTATTATTATTATTATTTTTATTATTATTATTATTTTTCTCGTCTCACACTGGTTGTGGAAAGATCCCTTATGTCGCCGGGTGTTGACACCAAGGCTAATAAGTAAGTGTCTCTTAACTGAGATTGTTTTGTTTTGTATCTCGATTTGTAGGTCTTTGTACTTAATCATTTTCTCCGCTTCTTTCTTTGTTATATTGTAATCAGAAGGGATCGCCACATCTATTATTAGGCATTGTTTTTGTTTTTTATCTTTAACTATCAGGTCTGGCTTGTTTGCAACTATTTTCCTATCAGTTAGTATCTGCGTGTCCCATATAATTGTTACATTTTCTGTGTCCACAACAGGGTCCGGGGTGTGCTGGTACCACTTCTCATTGACATCTATTTTAAAGTGCTTACAGATATTCCAGTGAAATTGTTTGGTCACTGTGTTGTGTCTCTCTAGGTACACCTTTTTAGCCAATATGGGACAGCCTGAAAAAATATGATGTATTGTTTCGCTGAAAGACCGACAGAGTTTGCATTTTTGGTCAGTGTCGGTTTTCATTATCTTTGTCTTGATGTAATTATTATTATTATTATTATTAACACAATAAAACAAATTAGATATCAGGTTGTACAATAAAATTAAAATTCTAATGAATGTTGATAATCTCAATGATATGTCTCATGCAAAATTTTATAAAATTTCTAAAAAATTTTTAATGGAACGCTGTTTTTATACTGTAGACGAATTTTTATCTTGTAATCAAAGAGTCACCGAATAAATGTATTTCAATATATTTTATTAAATGTTCTTTTCTATAAAGCATTACAAGTTGTGTTTTATATTATTTTTATTATATATATATATATATATGATTTCTGACTTCAAATGTACTATAAATGTATGTATATGTGGTCAATAAACGTATTTTTTTTTTTTTTTTTTTTTTTATAGAGGCTTCAACTGCAATGGTTATTTCGCCTCTTTTATTCTCTTTCTCTGACGTTTTCATATCTTGGCAAAGATTCCTATGTCTTTGCAAAATTTGATTGTGTTTTCAATATTATTAATTTCGCACAAATTGTCTGATAGTAATGGTTTTATGTTGTGTTTCTTACGCTTAACGTTATATAATGGACACTGACATATTATATGTTCCACGGTAAGGTTTCTGCTACAGCGGTTACATTGTGGTGCCAATTCCCCTTTTAAAATATATTCATGCGTTAGTCCCGTATGACCTATGCGAAGTCGATGAATCTTAACCATTTTTTCTCTATTTAATGACTTTAATGAAAATATATTATGGACAGAATTCTTTATATTTACAAGTTGTGTGCTGACATTTATCCATCGTTGTTGCCATTCTTCTGCAATGTTTTTCTTTAGGTACGTTTTTGCATCATAAGGTATTATCATATCCACATCTATATCTATTTTTTCGGCAGCTTGTCGTGCAGCCATATCTGCTGCTTCGTTGCCCGGAATACTTGCATGGCTGGGAACCCAAATAAAAGAGACTGAGACCTTATTATCACTCAGGTATTTTACAAGTGATGTACACACATTAGTTAGAGGGTCCCTAGAATTTATATTGGACATATTTGTAATGGCACTCAAACAATCACTGACAATGAGGAATTTTTTCTCTTTTATATTAAACGTACAATAAAGAAGTGCTTGCCAGAGGGCATACTGCTCAGCAAATTTAGCAGATGTCATGGAATTAAGTGACCAATCGTGTACCTCTCCTCTCACAACTATAGCAGATCCTACGCCTTTGTCTGTCTTTGACCCATCCGTGTAGATTATTTCATGATCTGGATACTCTCCAACTATGTTATAATATTCCTGGACGTAGATGTTACTGGGAGTACTTTCTTTTCTTAGATGTAATAGGTCTTGTCTAAAATTCAATTCCGGTATTAACCATGGTGGTATCTCTTTTATTCCATCATATACAATGGGGGGTAATATAATATTCTTCTTTTGAATATGTTCAGAAAATCTTACTACTGCTGGACGGGTCATTGTAGGTCGATTTTGATAGTGCTGATAATTTTCCAATAATAAAGCATTATTCATATGGTTCTGTAAAGCCTTAATTTTCACCATGTAGTTTGTTAATAAAAATTTTCTTCTAATCGAAAGAGGTGTCAGTCCAGATTCGCAATAAAGGCTTTCGGATCGAGTGGTTGGAAAAGCTCCTATACAGTAACGGATGGCTACATTATGAATATTGTCTAGAGTAGCTAAGTTTGACTCACTTGCTGAAGAGTATGCAATACAACCATAATCAATGCGTGATAGTATCAATGTCTGATATATTTTAATTAACGCTTCAGGTTCGGATCCCCACTTGGTATGCGCCAATACTTTTAGGATATTGATTTGTTTTAGGCATGTATTTTTTAAAGCAGTTAAGTGAGGTTTCCAAGTAAGTGATCTGTCGAATATAAGACCTAAGAATTTAACTGTGTTATTACAATTTATCGGAAGGTTATTCAAATATAAGAGAGGGTCATAATGAGGCTTTCTTTTCCGACAAAAATGAATACACTTAGTTTTTTGTTCTGAGAATTTGAATCCAATATTCATACCATTGCTAACAATTTGATTGATTGCTGGTTGCATTTCCTGCACTATTTTACCAATTGATTTTCCTGAGTAATATATTGCTAGGTCGTCAACATAAAGACATTTAGATATATATTCTGGCGTATTTGATGCAATATTATTTATAGCAATAGCAAATAAGCAGCAACTAAGTGTCGATCCTTGTGGGACACCATTCTCAAGCAGTTTTATGTTCGATACTTGATTGCCAACTCTCACTTGGAAATATCTATCAGACAGAAAAGATTTTATAAACATAGGTAAGTTGCCTCTGATTCCTAGATTAAATAAATTTTGCATGATGGAATACCTCCAGGTCATATTGTATGCACTTTCTATGTCAAAAAATACTGCAACTAAATGTTCATTTCTAGAAAAGGCATTCTGTACAGCATGCTCAAGCTGGACCAGATGATCTGTGGTGGAGTGCGATTTCCTAAATCCCGCTTGATATGGGACAAAAAAATTATTATTTTCTAGAAACCATTGTAGCCTATTATTTACCATCTTTTCCATTATTTTTGCCATGCAACATGTTAGGCTAATGGGTCTGTAGCTTGAAGGATATAAAGGATCTTTTTCAGGTTTAAGTATTGGTATGACAATCGCTATTTTCCATTCCCTTGGATAGATACCAGATTGCCATATTAGGTTATAAAGTGCTAGTAACGCCGATTTCATTTCAGGTGATAAGTTAGTGATCATGCTATTACATATTCCATCAGGACCGGGAGCGGACCTTCTTAATGTATTTAGACAATTATCGAGTTCTTATTTAACAAATTCAGCATTGTAATCTAGTTCGTGGTCCGTCTGAAAGGAGAGTATAACTTCTCTGAGTTGTTTTGTCTCAAGAAATTCAGAATTATAGTTTGTTGAGCTACTTATCTTGTGGAAATAATGTGCCAGAGAATTAGCTATACACATTTGATCATCACTAATGTAATTTTGCTCAGTTTTTAGGTAGTGTATTGATCGGTTTTGATATTTACCACTTATAGCTTTAATTTTAGACCATGTTTCTTTAATATCTGAGCTAGAAGTGATACTAGATGTGTATTCGTTCCAAGATTGTCGCTTACTTTTCAAAATTGTTTGGCGACTCATTGCTCGAGCCTTTTTAAAGGCAATTAGATTTTCAACGGTGTTAGTACGTTGATAACGTCTAAAAGCTTGTTTTTTATTTTTATTGCTGCTTTTACTTCAGCATTCCACCATGGTATAGGTCGCTTTATAATCGAATCACCTGTTCGTGGTATACTTACTTCTGCAGCACTTAAAATAGCATCTGTTATTGATTGTACATCAATATTTGTTGGCACTTTCAAATTCTCCCGAAAACAATCCCAATTTGCACGTTCTGTAATCCATCTTTTTACACAACTTGTTACAGGTCTGGTAATATCTGTGTCAATAATAATTGGAAAATGGTCACTATTATGAAGATCATCATGAACTTTCCAATCAAGATGTGGAACTAATTCCGGTGTGGCAAAGCTGAGGTCGATTGCATCAAACGTTCGAGACCGAGGGTTGTGATAGGTAGCTTTTCCAGTGTTGAGTAATACAATATCAATTCTATTTAACCAATTTTCAAGCATTCTTCCTTTTGTATCAATTTTAGATGATCCCCATATTGGATTGTGTACATTTAGGTCACCAACAAGAATGAATGGTTTCGGAAGTTGTTGTACAAGTTGCTCCAGATCTTCAATTTGCCACAACCTGTCCGGTAGGTACAAGTTACAAACCGTGAGTTTATTAGGAAGGTTCATCGTTACAGCAATGGCTTGTAAGTTAGTATTAAGTGTAACTTGAGTGAAGTGTATATTGTTCCTAATAAGGATCGCGACACCTCCACAAGCCCTTTCTCTATTTATGTAATCCTTTCTTACTACATTGTAACCCTTTAATAAATACGGTTGGTTTAATTTTAAATTTGTTTCTTGTATACAGAGACACATTGGTTCAAAATCGTTCAAGAGGATTTTCACATCATATCCGTGTTTAATGATACCTCTACAATTCCACTGCATAATACTATTTTTTGATTTATAGGTTGTATCTGACATAAAAAGTAAGAAGAATATTATTTCTCTTGAATTATATGTAACTAAATCAGTTATTTATATTGGTAATTATAAATTCTTAAAAAAATAAATAAGGTCGAATAACTAACTAAAAAGACAAATAAATAAAAGAATAAATAAATAAATAAATAAACAAATAAATAAATAAATAAATATATACATATATCACAGCCTCTCTCAGTTATCTTTTGGTGGTTTACGGGGTTTCCCCGCTGGCCATCCCTTCTTTTTCCTATGTAGACTCGCATCAGATTCCTCTGATTCTGACACCACATCTGGGCTAGGTGTTCTAATACTATTTTTACGTTTTCCTTTAGTACATACATCACTTTCATGTTTGTCTGTCGATGCTACAGGAGTCGAGGGCTTTTTAAAAGCAGACGTATCTTTTACTGTTATCTCTGTTATTGGAAGTACTGCTTTAATAGCTTCTAAAAGAGGTGGAAGAATTTGATCAATTAGGGATTGTGTATCTACATTAGCGTGTGGTGCTGTTATTTTCGCATACGATACTCCAGGTACTGGTGTCTTAACTACAACTTTATTCTTAGCTTCCATGTAACTTATATTCTCCTTTGTTTTGATTTCCTGAATTGCAGCCTCAGTTTTATAACTGGGACAGTCTCGAGATCTAGCCAAATGGTTACCATTACAATTTACACATACTATAGGCTCTTGACAGGGTTGTCCCTGATGTGGGTCTTTACCGCAAACGCATATTTGTGGTTTTTCGCAACGAACAGTGGTATGACCAAATTTTTGGCACCTAAAACATCTTAGGGGAGGTGGAATGTATAACCTAACTGGTAGGTGATGTATACCGGCTATTATTCTTTTTGGCAAATTAGGGGTATTAAATGTAACGATATGATTAGGGGTATCCTTGAGCTCACCATTAATTCTAGATTTAATTCTCCTGACCTCAATAACTTTTTGATCCCTTAATTCTTCTGTGATTTCTTCTAAAGAACAATTTAATAAATCACGACAAAATATTACTCCTTTAGATCTATTTAAATTTTTGTGGGGTATTACTTCAACATTGAAATCTCCCATTCTTTTAATTTCAATTACGCGCTTAGATTGTGATGCAGAGACTGTTTCAACCAGAAGTCCATCTTTTATTTTCTTGATAGATTTTAATTCTCCAACTAAACCATATAACAATTTGTGTATAAGAAAAGGGCTAATTAATGTAAACTCTCCATCAGTTCTCTTAATGATCAGAAACCGGGGGGATCCCGCCGTCTCCTGATTCATTTTTCTTGTTCCAGTAACTGTAGAACATGCAGCAGCCTGGTTCCCTACCGCCGGCATAGTTTTTTTAACACCTGATGTCAAATTGCCCCCCCCAGAATCCGTGGGGCAGACCGATAACATGAAGTGATCGGTGTGGGATTCTGTGGCTTCGCCACTACCCACCTGGGGTACGTTTAAAGTTTTATCTGACATACCATTGGCTACCCCTTTATCGCAGAGGTCACACGGGCTCAGGTACCTCGGGATTGCCACACCCGTACTCTCAAAGGAAAGCCCCTGAGGGTACTACCATTTTACCTTGGTAGCCCAGGTAACTCGGACCCGTGGGGGCGTCACTCCCCAGGTAGAAAAACTACCCCGTGCGGGGCAATAAACGTATTGTATTGTATTGTATTATTATTATTATTATTATTATTATTATTATTATTATTATTATTATTATTATTATTATTATTATTATTATTATTATTATTATTATTATTATTATTATTATTATTATTATTATTATTATTATTTCCAGTTCATCACACAGTTGCTGTGGCTCTCCATCGTCAAGGAAACACCGAGTGTATACCATACACCTAGGATGTTCCTATTGTTTGCTGTTTCATAGTACTTTTCGTACTATGTGCGCAGTGCTTAACACAACGGCTCTCTGCATCATTGGTAGATTATGATTTCCAGGAACTTCTTTGATAGCTTCAGTTGTTGCTTTTGAAATAAGTCCTGTTACCCCAATGACGACTGGTACTACTTTGGTCTTCATATTCCATAGTCTCTGAATTTCGATTTGTAAATCTTTATATTTGAGTCTTTTCTCCGCTTCTTTTTCGGTTATATTGGAGTCTGCTGGAATGGCTACGTCTATCAAGAGGCAAGTTTTCTGTTTTCTGTTTTTTGTTTTTAATGATGATGTCTGGTTTATTTGCCTTGATTTCCCTGTCTGTTTGAACTTGCGTGTACCATATAATGGTTACTTCGGGGGTGTTAATAACAGGGTCCGGTTTATGTTTGTACCATTTTTCTTCTACTTCTATCTTATAATCCCTGCATATATTCCAGTGAAGCTGAGCTGCTACGATATTGTGCCGATCTAGGTAGGCTTTTTTGGCTAGAATTGGGCAACTGGCTATAACATGATGGATAGTTTCATTTTGAGTCCGACAAAGTCTACACTTTGGGTCATTGCCGGTTTTCAAGATTCTAATCTTCATGTAATTTGTAGCGATTGCTTGTTCTTGGCATGCGGTGACAAGTGCCTCTGTTTCCGATTTGAGGTTTGCATGATTGAGCCATTGCCATGTTAGTGTGCTGTTGATGGTTTCTTTTTCAGTTTCTTTCAATATTTGGCCATGCATTAGTTTTTGTTTCCAAGTTGTTAATTGGTTGTTCTTCAATTTGTTTTTTAAGTGGCTTTTGTATGCTTTCACTTTTTCATTTACCGTCTTTTTATTGTTTGTGTCTTCTTGGTCAGATTCATCCATATAGTCTTTTATTTGTTGCCTGTAAACCATTCTTAGATATCTGTTGGTATTGCTCTTGAGTTTTAGATACTGGTTCAATCCTTCTATAGCGATCGAGTGGCTATTTTCAATGTTCTGCATGCCTCTTCCTCCTTCCTTTCGGCTGACGTATAACCTGTTGATGTCAGATCTGGGGTGAAGTGCACCATACATTGTCAACAGTTTGCGTGTCTGGCTATCTACTTTTCTTATTTCAGCTTTTGTCCACTTAATTATGCCAAAGCTATATTGGATGACAGGTATTATTATTATTATTATTATTATTATTATTATTATTCAAGAGCAGGTAGCTAACGCAGTGAAACAAGCAGTACCTGACTTAATATCAAATCCGTCAGTAACGCTTTCCAACGGTAATTCAAGGGCACAAGTCATAGCTTTTGTCGCCCTACCTTTCAAAGAAGCGATGAATTTGATAAAGCTTAAAGTTTTACAGGTGGGTCCCTTCTCTTGCAGAATACGACAGTGCGAGGTAGCAAAGCGATGTTACAAATGTCTTGGTTTCGGACATACTTCACACACGTGCAAGGGCCCGGATAGGAAAAATTACTGTTTTAAATGCGCTCAGCCGGGGCATAAAGCTAAGAACTGTACTGGGGAGCAAATATGCATAGCATGCAGAGATGGAAAACTTCCCGAAGACAATACAAAACACAAAATCGGCACTGGTCAGTGTAAAATGTATAGGATGGCTTGGGGGAAGGCCAATATACAATCCTCTTCTACGACAAGATAACAATCCTCCAAGCCAATATTGGACGGAGACCTGAGGCCTTCGCGCTACTAGAAAAGATGGTACAAGAGAAAAACGTGGACATTGTCTTCCTAAGTGAACGAGGAAATGTATCAAAGAATACAACGGCGTGGATCACGGACTCTAGGAAGAAAGCAGATATCTGGGTGGTAGACCAAAGTAAGATACTAATCTCGGAGAAAGGCAATGGAAACGGGTACGCCTGGATCAAATGTAACAATGTTATTTACGTGAGCTGTTATTTCCGTCCCCCCGTTGCCAATCAACCAGATACTTTTAAAAATGACCTACACGAGCTGGAAGAGATGCTACGAAACTCACAGAGCGAAATTATTGTCGGAGGGGACTTTAACTAACTCTCATGCTCTGGACTGGGGATCACCAGAGACGAACAATAGAGGTAGATCTGTTCTAGAAATGGTGTCAAGACTTGGACTAGTCATACTCAATGACGGCACAACCACGTTCAGAAGAGACGAACAAAGGGAGACGACTCCAGATATCACTCTCGCATCAGAAGCTGTGGCAGAAGCTATAAATGACTGGCAGGTTTTGGATGAGTTTAACGGCAGTGATCATCTCTACATAACTTTTACCAATGGTCGGCCGCAGAAGCGAGCAGTCCAACGAGCGGCTAGGTGGAATCTGGAAAAAATAGATAAAGAAAAGTTCAAACGTGTCATTAGGGAACGAGAAGTCGAGATCGCGAGATTTTCAGCTAAAACCGCGGAAAACGTAGAACTACTTGTAGAATTAACCATGTCGATGATAGAAAAGGCTTGTTCCGAATCGATGCCGAGAAGAAATGATCGCAGAAATAAACCACCAGTATACTGGTGGAATCAGGAGATTGCTGACTGCAGAAGAATTTGTCAACGACTACGAAGACGCACTCAACGAGCAAGAAGAATGCCAGACCAGGATGAAATAAACAGACGAAAAGACGAAGAGCGAGTAGCAAAAAAACGACTGTGCGAGACTATTAAGAACAGTAAAACTAAGTCCTGGAAGAAGCTTTGCGCAGAGGTAGACAGTAATCCATGGGGACTGGGTTACAAAATAGTGATGAAAAGACTAGGAAAATTTGTCAAACCACCTCCACGCGAAGCTGCGGTAATGGAGGAAATAGTCAATACGCTTTTTCCCGACCATGAACAAAGACAGGAGCTGCAAATAGAAGTGATCCAAGAGATCCCTCAATTTACCAAAACGGAGCTGCAAACAGCAGTCAGGTCAATGAAAAATCATAAAGCCCCTGGTCCAGATGGAATCCCATCCGAGATCTTAAAGTTGGTTTTTGAAATATCACCGGAGACACTGTTGAATATGTACAACGCATGCTTAATAACCGGAATTTTTCCAATGCGGTGGAAAAAGCAGAAACTAGTGTTAATAGGCAAGGGAAAAGGGGACCCCAACACAGCGTCAGGAAACCGACCATTATGTATGCTTGACACAGCCGGAAAGGTTCTGGAAAAATTGATCAGACCAAGACTCCAAGAAGCTGTGGCGGCCGGGGGTGGCCTATCGGATCGACAGTTTGGTTTTCGAAAGGGAAAATCCACGAACGATGCGGTAGCGGTGGTAAAGAACACCTTTGACAAAGAACAGGATAAGAACCAGTATTCTAAAAAGATAGTTATGCTTGCCACTATCGATGTTAGAAATGCTTTCAATTCGGCAAAATGGGAGAATATGATCAGCCCCTTAAAAGAAATTCATAAAATCCCTTCGTATTTATTACGTATGATCGACAGCTATCTAAAGGATAGGGAACTATTATACGACACCAAAGAAGGAGCCATATCCAGAAAAGTAACGGCGGGAGCCGCTCAAGGATCGATATTAGGGCCAGAGCTTTGGAATATATCATACGACGGTATTCTGAGAACTGAACTCCCCGAAGACTGCTATCTCGTCGGTTATGCAGATGACATAGCGATAGTTATCACGGGAAAAAAGCACGAAGAATTACAAGAAAAATTATCCAGGGTTATGTTTGCCATTGGAACATGGCTAAATGACCACAGTTTAGAACTAGCGGCAAGTAAAACGGAGATAATCTTCCTCAGCAGAAGACAGGCGAGAACGTTTAATCACATACAGACGATGGTGGTAAATGACAAGTATATCGAGCCTAAGGAATATATAAAGTATCTTGGTTTCACACTAGACACGAAGATGAATTTTGGGGAGCACACGCGAAGAGCAGCAGATAAAGCGTCAGCTGCCACTACATCACTTAGTCGTCTGATGAAAAACATAGGTGGACCTAGAGCAAGCAAGAGGAAGCTGTCAGTTACAAACTCCATGTTACTCTACGGAGCAGAGATATGGGCAGAAACTCTACAAACGGAATGGTTTAGAAATAGAGTTGCAGGAACTCAGCGCAGGGCTGCCCTCAGAGTCTGTAGCGCATACTGCACCGTATCTGAACCAGCAATATTAGCCATAGCTGGAGCCATTCCTGTGGATCTATTAGCCCTAGAAAGAAAACGACTTTTCGATCAAAGTAGGGAAGCCGAAAGAACTAACCAAATATACAATCGCCGAACATCTGCCGAAGAAGAAAGGAGAACTACCTTAGACAGCTGGCAAAGAAGAAGAGAACGTGACAACCGAGGCAAATGGACGACTCGCGTTATACCATGTATCAGAACATGGGTAGAAAGAGGACACGGGGAGGTAAACTACTACACCACCCAAATGTTTTCGGGACACGGGTACTTTCGCTCGTATCTCTACAGGCACAAGAAAGTCATGAGCCCTACGTGTCTGTCTTGCGGCCACGAACGTGATGATGTGGAACACACGTTTTTTACCTGCGACCGATGGGAGCCGAACAGGCAGCTGCTCAAAAAACAGATAGGAGAAGTTTCCCCCGACAACATCGTTGGGGTCATGTTAAATAGTAAAGAGCACTGGAAAGCAGTTGCCGACTTTGCCGAAACGGTGCTACGTACAAAGAAACAAGTCAGCTTAGTTGACGACAGTTAACCTTCACTCTAAGGAAAACAGTAGATAAGGGGCAGGAAAAAAAAAACGGATTGCTAAGAAAGAGACAACAGAATTGATCAAAGTCCGAAACCGGATGAAGAAATGCCATCTTGAGTAATGCTAACGCGGGTCCAAGATGGTACCTGCCACATATGTGACAGATAAGTAAAAAGAGGTGGGAGTTTAGTGGGTGAGTTCCGTTCTTTTTTAGGTGAATAACGGGATTCCGTGGAACCACGTCCATGAGAAACCCCACACACGAGGGAGCCCGTCATGACTCCTTTATGGTTCTTTAGAGAATTCTCCAACTCTTCGGAAAAAAAAAAAAAAAAAAAATTATTATTATTATTATTATTATTATTATTATTATTATTATTATTATTATTATTATTATTATTATTATTATTATTATTATTATTATTATTATTATTATTATTATTATTATTATTATTATTATTATTATTATTATTATTATTATTATTATTATTAAATTTCCGAAGAGTGTGACATGTATTTAAAATTGCTGCTTTTTGCAAGTCAATAAAAGTGTTTTTATAAAAATCAAATTTTTTGAGACTGTCTTCAAGACTTCTGGGAATGAGTCCAGTTGATGCATGCCACATCTGCCCTACTTCTATAGCAAGATCGGTGTACTTTGCTATCTTTTCATTGTATTTGTCCAAAATATTGTTATTGTTTGGAACTGCAACATCGACTAGCAGCACTGAATTGGCTTTTTTATCCACTACTACAATGTCGGGTCGATTATTCGTCACCTGTCTATCGGTGATAATGGACCTATCGTAGTAGAGTCTAAAATCTGCATTCTCGAGCACTGCCTGCGGATTGTATTTGTAATAGGGTGTATAGGTATTTAGCAGTCCATATTTGTTGGCTAGTTTCTGGTGGATAATATTACACAGTTGGTTGTGCATGCGTAAATAATCCGTGTTGGCTATCGTTGAACATCCTGATGTTATGTGTTGTATCGTTTCCGACGTTTGTTGGCAACGTCTACACTTGTCCGTTGTAATAGTTGGGTCCCTGATATCAAATTTTTCGTAGTTGTTCGTATTAATTACTTGATCCTGAATGGCCATCATAAATCCTTCAGTCTCTGGGAACAAGGTACCGTCAGCAAGCCACCTATTTTATCAATGTGTGGTTGGTTTAGGTCGTGATGATCCATCATTTTTCGAACAAGTCCTACTGTCATCAACTTGAACGCGACAAGAGTTGTAGGTGTTGCCATGTCAATTCACCTGGCGATTCCTAAGTGTTAAGGTATCGGTAATAATCGAATTATTGCTCCCCCCAGAATCCGTGGAGCAGACAGCCGACATACTAGGTACACCGCCGCGTGGGATTGTGAGCGTAGTACTCTACCCACCTGGGGTAATTTAGTTTTAAAACTCGACATTGTAGTTGACGCATTTTATACCTACTGCCAGGTACTATCATTTTCCCCTGGTAGCCCAGGTAACTCCACACTTCCGACACTTGTCTTCCACATCGAGACTCAGGCAATATTTTTCATAGTTGCGAGTCCTAATAACTCTGCCCAGGTGTTCAGAGCGGTAATTTGGTTCTTAGATAAAAGTTTGGTATTCAGAACCTTAAGAACTCTGTTCTTGTATTTTCGGAGAATTTATTCTTCAGATCCGTGTGGTCAATATGTTGGTTCTGAGGCATTTCTAAATACTTATATGTGTCTTCCGGTTTTAAGCTCCCAATGTCCTCAGATAGATCCTGTTGGATTTCCACCGCACCTTTTTTGATGTTGATGATGGCGCATTTTTCAAGACCGAATGACATGCCTATGTCGCCGCTAAAGATCCTGACGGTATTAATTAAAGACTGCAGACCAGTCGGGCTCTCTGCAAGGAGCTTCATGTACGTTTAAAATGAAGCACGACCCTAATTATTAGTTTAAGAAAAAAAAAGGTGGTAGGTAGGGTTTTTCCAGGTTTTCCCTCACCTCTAGAGTAACTGCTACCACCAATCATCAGTAAGTCGGCCTGGACCGCAACGGCAAATAATAATAATAGCCGTCCCTCCCTCCGCACAAGTCTGTGACTTCTGGAGGTCCACTCTTAAAGGGGTGGAATGTAGGGGTAGTATTATTATTATTATTATTATTATTATTATTATTATTATTATTATTATTATTATTATTATTATTATTATTATTATTATTATTATTATTATTATTATTATTATTATTATTATTATTATTATTATTATTATTATTATTATTATTATTATTATTATTATTATTATTATTATTATTATTATTATTATTATTATTATTATTATTATTATATTGAAACACTTGTGAGGACTTTAAACACAATTTATTTACAAATTGTTTGAGTACAAGAATTCAGCTGGTTACAAATTACTAAGTGTCATTTTTTACTTTTAAACTTCACAAAAGCTGAACGAACACTAACTCTACTACCGCGAATGACCCGCTTTATATATCAAAATACTTGACATCTCGATTTTTCTACTAAACTAAACTAAACTAAACTATTTACTAAAATCCAAATATTACTAGAATGTTCGCGAATAATTACCAACCTAAAATAATTATAAATCATGTCAAGTTCCTGTCAAAACCTTCTTCCTCATTCACGGACTCTACCCTTTATGGCAAGCAACTACATCAAAATACATGCATTCCTCTCGCATCTGTCACAATCATCCGTCACACATCTGTCACCCGTTACCCTGCCCCCTCCTTAGGTTCATTCCTCCCGGAATGTGATAACTCTCCGGAGTAGACTTCAGGGTCATCTTCGGAACTGATCGAACCCTCTAACCGAAGTTGCTGTACCTCCCTACTGTGGTCACCCTGATATAACCAACCTATCATGATGGACTACGACGGGTTTTCCTTTGGGGACTCTAACAATCCGATAGATCACATCATTGATTCTCTTTTTAATCAAATATGGATCTTCCCACTTCTTTTGAAGTATCGGACACACACCCCGTTTCCGTCGAGGATTATAGAGCCAGACCAATTCCCCAGGTTCATAAGTGTTTCCTGTTGCTCGTGAGTCGTAGTACCTTTTCATCCGGTCACTGGAGAGTTATAGTTTGTGGTGCATCAGTTCATGAATATTTTCGATCTTCTTTTGAAGATCTGTGACGTATTCTTCACCGGTCGCTATTTCACCAGGTTTGCTCCCATATATCAAGTCGCAAGGTAATCTACTTTCCCTACCAAAGAGGACTTTCGCGGGTGTCTGACCCGTAGATTCATTGACATCCAATCGGATAGCCATTAAAAATAGCGGAATATGTTTATCCCAATCTTTCTGATGTTCTGAGACCACTTTCGATAAATAATTTGCAATGGTTCGGTTCATTCGTTCAACCATTCCATCAGACTGTGGATGCATCGCTGTAGTTCTAGTTTTATGGATACCTAATCGTTTGCAGACTTATTTCAAAATTTCTTCCCTGATCTGCGTGCAGCTCCAACGGTACCCCAAAACGGCTAATAAACTCGTTGACCAGAATATCGGCCAAGGTAGGGGCTTCTTGGTTGGGAACAGGGTAGGCTTCCACCCATTTAGAAAAATAGTCCATCACAACGAAGATGTATTTATTTCCAACCTCACTAGTTGGTAGTGGCCCCAACACATCTACGGAGATTCTTTCGAATGGACTTCCGACAAGGTATTGCTGCATCTCTGCTTTAGGTTTACGATTAGGTCCATTGCTAGCAGCAATGGTTGCATTTGCGGCACCAATCTTTAACATCATTGGAGCAATTAACCCAATAAAATCTATCCCGGACTTTTTGCAGCGTCTTTGTAATACTTAGGTGTCCCCCAGATATGTCATCAAGAAAGTGTTTTAAAATTTCCGGCACCGTACTTCTTGGGACCACAATTTGTTTCTTGATTTCTGAGCCGTCAGGGTTTTCAACTATCCTTTTAACTATCCTTTCAACTATCCGTCTAAAGTCAAAGAATTCCATTGGGCCCAATAGGATTTTAAGACCGGAGAGGACGATGATACCTCTCGCCATAGGGGACGCTGACCCATTCTTTTCCACTCCAGAATCTTTCTAATAACGTAATCGTTGTTTTGTTCCTCCTCCATTCTGGAGCACAAGTCGTCTGGCACCATTTTTATTAGAGCGAGCTTCTCGTTTTGTTCGAGTCGACTGCAATTTGTGCAATTAGGTGGGCATGGCCTTCGAGAAAGTGCATCGGTGTTACGGTGCTTAGTTTCAGGTCTATGTTCGATTTCAAAATCGTATTCCTGGAGTTTTTCCAACCATCTTGCTATCTGCCCCTCTGGATTTCTAAAGCTCAGTAGCCACTTTAAACTGGCATGGTCTATTCTAATTAGGAATCTTTTGCCATATAAGTATTTGTAGAAATTTTCCACAGACTTCACAACTGCGAGGAGTTCACGTCTCGTTACACAATAGTTTCTTTCGGATTTTGATAATGTCTTGCTAAAATATCCTAGAACTCTTTCTTTTCCGTCTTGAAGTTGTGAAAGTATAGCTCCGATTCCCACATTGCTAGCGTCGGTATCCAGAATAAGTCTGCCGTCAGGACGAGGATAAGCGAGAACAGAGGCCGAAGTCAATTCTTTCTTTAAAAATTCAAAGGCCTTTTGGCATTCTTCACTCCAACAAAAAGTCTTATCTTGCTCAGTTAGTCTCGTTAAGGGCTTGGCGATGTATGTCTCCAAAATTTCTAACAAATCGTCGGTAATATGAGCAAAGACCCAGGAAGCTGCGAAGTTGATGCTTATCAGAAGAGACCGGCCACTCTTGAACGGCTTGAATCTTGGCGGGGTCTACAGTAACGCCATTCTTGCTTACAACATGTCCCAAATAACTGACCTGTCTCTGGAGCAAGTTACATTTCTTAACATTCAATGTTAGATTCGCCTTTTTTAGTCGTCGAAAAACTTCTTCTAGGTTAGCCAAATGTTCCTTAAAATCCCTACCCATTATAATGATGTCATCTAAGTAGACCAAACAAGATTCCCAGGATAAACCTCGAAGAATAGTTTCCATCAACCTTTCAAAGGTAGCAGGAGCATTGCATAAGACAAATGGAAGGACGGTAAATTGCCACAAACCTGATCCACTAGTGAAGGCGGTCTTCTCTTTATCAGAAGGATCCATTTCAACCTGCCAGTATCCGCTCTTTAAGTCTAACGTAGAGAAAAGGGTAGATCCACCTAAGGCGTCGAGGGCATCGTCAATCCTTGGAAGGGGATAACTATCTTTCTTCGTAACCTCATTCAACTTCCTATAGTCAACGCAGAACCGCGTTGATCCGTCTCTTTTCCTTACCAATACAACGGGAGAAGCCCACGGACTGTTGGAGGGTTCAACTATTCCATCCCGAATAATTTCTTGGAGAGCTTTGTCCGCTTCTTCCTTTTTAACTTGAGCAATCGTCGGGGTACCTGACGAATCGGACGTGCATCGCCAGTCTCAATCTTGTGCTTGACTATGTCGGTCCTTCCCAGTTTACTTCCAGAACCGAAGACAGGTTTATAGCGGTAGATTAAATCTCTTACCTGCTTCTTTTCTATTTTTGACAAAGATGGGTCTAACCTAGTCATTAATTGTTCTATGTCGTTGGTTCTGTCTGATTCAAAGGCTCCTACCTGGTGAATCACGGCCGTTACCGGTTCCAAGGTTCCGATTCCGGTCTTCTTTCGCAGAAGAACTGGATGATCATTCATGTTAATGATTCGGATTGGTATCTCTTTGGCTGATCTAACAAGAGCTTTTCCGACCAGATGTCCTCTTCCCAATATCTGATCATGGTTCTTGGGTTCTACCATAGCTGGGGTTCCATCCGGCTCTACTTCCTCTAGTCGTGCTGTTACAACACATCCGCACGTCGCTGGAAGCTCGATGTCGTCAGATAGTTTCAACGGGGCGATAGCTTCATGTTTTCGATGTAGAAGCAATTCTTTCTTTTCCGTATGAAGTATCCGTCGTCCCAAATCCAAGCGGAAACAACAGTTGTGCATTACGTCCATACCCAGGATAGCATCTTCATCGATATCAGCCACCAATATCGAATGAGAAAGACAAGTTGAACCAAACTGTAGAGACACGTTAACTTCTCCGTAGACTTTGGCAGGTTCCCCAGTAGTGGTGCGCAGTCTCCAACTGGTGGGCGACATCTTCCTAGCCACGACAACTGTCGGCCGTACCACAGTTTTTGTAGCTCCAGTATCCACCAGCATGTTGTATCTCTTTCTGTCAATCAGGGCTTCGACGTATAAGCTGCCTGCTTGGTGTTTTAATATTGCTACCTTGACCGTAGGAGGGGCTTTGCAATGGTTTTGGGTCGATGTCGCCCTCCAGGAGTCGACCGTTTTTAGTTTTCCTGTTTGGGAGACGGTAGCAGAAGACGTCTCCTTGCGTGGACATGAGTTTTTCACGTGCCCTAGTTCTCCACAATTCCAATATCGTATAGGTCGCCGTCTCCTTGTGGGTAATAATTTCATTAGCCTTTCCACTAATCCATCGACGTCGCTGGCGGGTGCTATCACGTTGTTGTCATCAGCAGTCATCTCCCTTATTCGTGCAACTCCCCGTGACGCTTCCGTTGCCGCTTCGAATTCAAGTGCAATGGTTTACGCGTCGACAAGGTCTTTTGGTCGGGCCAACCGCACAGCTCTTTGTAACTCCGGATCCCTAAGGCCATCGGTAAATGTTTGGACTGCTAGACACTCCAGGAACTCTTCTGCTGATGTCGAATAAGCAAATCGAACCATTCTAGCTACCTCTGCCTCGAACTCTTGGATAGATTCTCCACTCTTCTGTTTACGGTTCTTCAGCTGTGTTCGGTACACGGGTTGTAGATGGGTCTGACCATACCTCATCTCCAGGCGATGTATTAGTAGCTCGAAGTTGTCAGCTTCGTCGGGCTTAAGGGAATGCAAGACATTCAGTCAGGGTCAATATTTATACTTAAATAGTACTCACGTAATCTGTTGATTAACACAGTTTTTCTTCCGGTGGTATCCAAATCCAATTCTTCCAACTCTCTTCTGAGCTCAGCCACCAACAGTTCACGTAACTTCTGAATGGCCATTAACATTGCCCTGCTCAATTTTTGGATTAAAAGCTACAAATTAGCACAAACATTCTTAATTTGAAAAATAAGAATTTTTGTAGCATGCATTTTTAAATTAAACATGAAGGGTGCTTAAATTAAAAATCTTAACATGTTAATTTAAGTATGGCATATCTAAATTTTCAGCAGTTTGGTATGCGGTTAATAATTTAGCAATAAACGTTCTTGAATTAAGACTTAGGAATCAAGCATGTCATATCATACTTCAACGGAGAATAATCCAAAATTCAGAATAAAACTTCTTATTCTAAGTACGGATAACCGCCTTTCTCTTAAGATCCTTTTAAGAACACCCACACTCAAATCAAGCATGTACCATGTAGGTAACTTTCTGGAACTGACTATTAACATTTTTAAATTGAGAACGAAATTTATATTAAACATGGATATTCGTATTTCTCTTAAGAATTTGTCAATAACGCTCATTCTCAAATGAAGCATACCACATTCCCGAACTAAGAAGTAAAGTACATTCATACTTATACCGTTCTGACTTAAGGACTTCGATTATATTGCCTCCAATAAATCTTCCTACCGGCCGACAGGCCCGGAGTGGACTTTTTACTTTTACATTGAGAAGCAAATGAATTATTGATAGATAGATATAAATTGTCTAAAAATATGTACAAATGTGCAAACATCTATAAAAAAGTAAAATCCACCCTGTTCCGTTCAAATTTTATAGCAGGTAACACCTGGCTAAATCGCCGGCCGACAATACGGGACAGAAGGGTCGTTTATTGGCCTTAAGAAGTGAGAACGGAATAAGTATGAATGTACTGTAACTGTTAAATTTACCTATAAAGTACATTCATACTAATACTGTTCTGACTTAAGGACTTCGATTATACTGCCTCCAATAAATCTTCCTACCGGCCGGCAGATTCCGTTCAGTTGAAGGCCGGAGTGGACTTTTTACTTTTACATTGAGAAGCAATTAAAATATTGATAGATAGATATAAATTGTCTAAAAAGATGTACAAATGTGCAAACAGGTATGTATTTAGTATTTCTAAACATAATTTTGGGTACTAGGTAACTTTTATTACAATTTGAATTTTTAAGGAAATAATATGAATAATATGGTTACCTACCTTACAATATACATTAATTACCTTACTACTGTAATATAAAGAAAAAATATGTTTGTGATGAGTTTGCAAATAGCATGGGACATTCAGTTTTAAGGCTTCCACCATATCACTGCATTTTTAACCCTATAGAACATATTTGGCATCAATTGAAATCGCAAATTAGACGTAACAACAGTTTATCGACTTTAAATAGTTTTGTATTGGGCATTATCACCAGGGAAATAGATAAAATACCAGTAAATAATTGGAGCAACAGTGTAGATCACGTAATTAAAGTTGAACAATCATGTACCACACTTTCAAGTAATGTTAAGGAGTTAATTATACAGCTGGGGGATGATAGTGATAGTGACACTGATTTAATTGAATAGGTCCTCATAATAATTATAAGTTGTAATATTTTTAGATACTTTTTATTTTATATTGTATATTGTATTTTTAAAAGCTTTTTATTTATATATTTTTTTAAATGACTAAGTTGGTATAATTTATTTTTTAAACATTACCATCACGTGACTTTTTGACGCAATGATCAACGACAAGTATTAAACGACAATGTTTAAAAAAATAATTTATAGTGTCCCTAGGTATGTAATAAAATATGTGATTATCAATGTGTTTCTATTTTTTCCTATAAAAAAAGTAAATTCCACCCTGTTCCGTTCAAATTTTATAGCAGGTAACACCTGGCTAAAGCGCCAGCCGAGAATACGGGACAAAAGGGTCGTTTATTGGCCTTAAGAAGTGAGAACGGAATAAGTATGAATGTACTGTAACATGCTTAAATTGAGAACGAAAATTCTTATATTAAGCATGGATAACCGTCTTTCTCCTAAGAATTTGTCAAGAACGGTCATTCTCAAATTAAGCATTTTACTTCTTAAACTAAGAAGTAACATGCTTAAATTGAGAATGTAAATTCTTATTAATTTTAAGTATGGATAACGGCCTTTCCTTTAACAATTTTGTTAAGTATGCCCATTCTTGAAATAAGCATGCGGCATTCTTAAATTGAAAGTGCGCGCTGAAATTGAGAATGAAACTTCTTGATTTTAAGCATGTCAGTTTCCAGTTGATACTATCCCACCTTTTAACTCCCTCTTACAACATATTATAACTCCACGACTAGACAGACGATATGTTATATTTTGTGTATTACACTGCATCATTTGTGGTGGTTTTGTTTTAAAAGTTTTATAGTATTATAAATAGTGATGCACTTTTAACATGAATCTTATGAATTTAAATGAGAGTTTTAATACGGAATTATACCAATTACCGAATTACCAAAACCAAAATCATTATGAAGCCAATGAAATCTATAGTTTATTGGGCATTTCAATAACCCAGTCATAGAGAAAATTATAGGTAAGTCATGTAATGTTATAAGTAATTTTTTGACTGCTTGTATTGGATTTTGGTAAATTATTTGACTACAGCTAACTGTTTGGCATATTTCGGTTATCGAGGATAGCGATATAGATGCTTTGTTCCCATCATCAGAACTAGCAGACCGTACAAAATTTAAATCCTGAGTAAAAAATGGAAGAAAATCAAGACAGACAGTTCAGAGCGTAAGTTAGTAACGTTTATTTTAGAAATGTTTAAACAAAATTTGACTTTTAGGTCGAAACGGAACGAGTTGACTCTGCGTTTTCTAATTATAGCAACTCCAGCATCAGCACCATTAAATCATGCGATATTGAGGAGATATTTGTGGTAATAATTTTTTTTAGGTGAGCGGCAGTACACCCCCATTTTCTTAGTTTCCTCAGATTTAAACTAGAAATGCACGCACCTCAATTTTTGGAGAGGGACCCATTTTTTTTAAATTGCAGCATAGACACTTCTTTTCTCGAACTAAGTGTTTCAGATTGTTTAAGATGTGTTGCAGGTTTTTTGAAAATATGTTTAGTTTATAGGAAATAATGAATTTATTACACTCTATTACACTGTAATGTAAAAATTTGATTTTAGAAGAGAATTGTTTTGTTTATTGTTTTATTTATTTTAATCTTTAACAAAAGATTTATCTATTAATTACAATTTTTTTATTAGTCCTACAACGTGCATGCTTAAATGCAGCATACATATACTTGAATTAAGAATGAATTAGTTCTTAGAACAAGAAATAGTATACTATCATTTAGCACACAGCATACTTAAATACAGAATAGACACGCTTGGTTCAAGTATGATCATACTTATAAAACATAGGTATCGTTTTTAAAACAAGAATGTTCATTCTTAAATCAAGCACGTATCATTCTTTTTATTAATACAAGATAAGAATGAACAAACTCAATTTAAGCACTACATTCTTGTATAAAGATCGTACATAATCTTGAAATAAGAATTTTAATACTTAAATCAAACGTGCAAAATGTTTATTTAAGCATTAAATAAGAAGATACATACATACTTAATTTAAGATTTTTTGAGCTTCCTTTAATTACTAATTTCGAGACGATTTTTTAGCATGCGCGCTTAAAAATTTCTTAAATAAAGATTGTGGCGTGCTTGGCTCAAAAACAAGCACGAAAATGCTTATTTTTTGCTTAATCTTCAGCATGTATTTCTCTGTGTGAGAGTCTCCATGAAAAATACCCCTAGATATATTTACCTGACCCACTTTATTGTTATTGATAAGGATATTGGTCCGCCAGGTGCTCATGAGATGTTGAAGCACCGCTCTTATTTTCGGACAAATTTTATAGATCTCCAGCACCTTCATCAGCCAGTCATGAGGAACCGAATCAAAGGCTTTGCGGTAGTCAATAAAGCACACATTAAGATTTCTCTTTCTAGTCTGGACCTGCTTTATAAACACTGCATCTATAGAAAGTTGATGTTTGCATCCGGCTGATCCTCTGATACAACCCTTCTGCTCTTCCTCGACGATGTTGTTCACAGCACAGTGTTCGTAGGTATATTCTGTTGTTGAGAAGTGAAGTAAAGAGTTTGTATAGTACTGAGAGGTACGTGATTGGTCTATGGTTACTTGGGACAGCGGGATCGCGCTTCTTTAACAGCATATAGGTGTTTCCCTCTGTCAAGAACTTAAGAAATTTTGAAGGATCCTCCAGTATCCCCGTAAAACATCGGGCAAGGCTCGGAAAACATGCTGGGAGATTTTTTATCCAAAAGTTGTGCAGTCCATCGGGTCCAGGAGCCTTCCAATTACTGAGCTTCATGGTAGCTTGGGAAATATTTTCTACGGTAATATCAACTACAGACATTTCATTAATCATCGATGCGCTTTGTTCAACATCCGCTATCCATTCAGACCCTCTGTTGTAATGTACTGCTTCCGACCATATGGAGCTCCAGTAATTACGGAATTCATGTATTGCGTACTGGTTAAGGCCTGTACATGTTCTCGATTATCGTGCGGTGTTTCCAAATTTCTAAAAAAATTTTTTCTATTCGATAAGAAGTCTACATTTTGTCGTTTTCTTTTAGAAAGCTCATTGTATCTACGAAGTCGAGCACCCTTAGCCTTAGCTTGTTGTCTGAAGCGGTCCTTTAGTTCTAAAAGTTGCTGATGGTGCTGTGGGTCTTCCAAATGAATTCCTGCTGTGTTCGCCATTGCAGATATTTTTCTTGACCGAGTACTCTGAAGATATGAGCCTATAACATCAGCTTTTCCACGGAATTTGTCTATATCTTGTTCTAGGTGTCTTTTCCAAGATGGTGGATAATATTACACAGCTGCTTGTGCCTGCGTAAATAATCCGTGTTGGCTATGGTTGAACACCCTGATGTGATATGTTGTATGGTTTCCGACGTTTGTTGGCACCGTCTACACTTGTCCGATGTAATAGTTGGGTCCCTGATAACAAATTTTTTGTAATTGTTAGTACTAAATTACTTGATCCTGAATGGCCATCATAAATCCTTCAGTCTCTGGGAACAAGGTACCGTCAGCAAGCCATCTATTTGATGCTATTTTGTCAATGTGTGGTTTGTTAAGGTCGTGATGATGTCGACCATGTAGAGCTTTTTGGGCCCATTTTACGTGTTTCTCAGCATCTGTTGTTACTTCTAAATCCACATTAGGACCTGCTAAATTTAGAGGGGAATAATTTTTATCTGCTCCTACAATAAATTTGTGTAAATTAGATGATGCTGATTTAGTAATAAAGAAGTTGCCACGCTCTTTCTTTGTGCCCGATTGTTGTAATGAAAATTAATTAATGTAAGTGAAGAGTTATATTATGAAAATAAATAAGATATATGAAATTTAAATCAAATGTTAAGCTGATAGATTGTAGCGAAGTGAGCGTGTAATTATGCCAAGCTACTCCAAATGCCGAAGAGTAGGGGTGAGTCGAAATTAAATGGGCGCCACTGTTTTTTTATTGCTAGGCCAAAACAGAGGCCTTCCTCGTTGTTTTGGGAACTTCCTATCAGTTAACGTATCAAAAAAAGAACATCTATATATATATATATATACTTGGCTACAATAAAATATTGATATTAAAAAAAAAGCTATAAACTATTTTAAGCAGAGGTCTGGCGATGAACAAATGAAACAACAAATTAGAACTCCAAACTCGATCTAATTAACTGTATAAAAAAATGTACACATATATGCTTACAGAGTTGTTAGTAAAAATATATAAATATAATGATGTGAACAAAGACAATAAAGATAATATAAAATATCACCAATATCCAGCTGTGGCGGGTGGTTAACAATGTCAGAGAACTGGTACAATAAGATATCGGCAGCCAAGATACCTAGCCAACACCCGGAATAGGCTCTATCCTCAACAACCAGCAGTAGACGAGCGGTTAAAACCAACACTGAGCCGGTGGAATGGAGTATTAAAAATCTTAGTTACTAGCTGCTACTTCAAATAGGCTCTCTGGCCTGTACAAAACTTGTAGCCCGTACAAAAAAAACCCCTGAGATGGTTTATAGGGGTTACTTTAAAAGAAATGTGCAGTCGGTGGCCTCAAATCCTGATTTTCAGGTGAATCTTCTGGCATAAAACAATACCTAAGCGTATTAAGAACCAACAAGCCGTGAAGATTCCTTCTGGAGAATAACCCCGAAATCCACAAACAAATGACCAAAATAAGGGGTTTTAAATCTCCAACCAGCCGAATACAATTTTCTTCGTAAAATCAAATTCCAATTTTGTACTACGTGACACTGATAAAAATTAATCCAAAAAAAAGGCATTAGCCGACAAAAACTAATTTGCTTGGCTGCTATCTAAGGTGTATAAAAGAAAGTGAAGGCCTGTACACACGCATGATTTCAAAATAAAGGCGTAACCGTAAGGTTATAATTTTATTATAAATCCTTCTTTTTAACGAACTATTACCTAAAATTGTTGGTTTTAGCAAAATACAATACCATTTTTCTATATACCATTAAAATGAAGCAATAAAGTTATTTATAATACCAAAATGTTTAATAGTTGAAATTGAATGTGAACTGGGCATAATAAGAAGTCAGCTGTGGATATATTAACCGGACATTCCACTTGAATATACCAAAATTTTAGTAAAACGATAAAAATTATAATTGATGTATACGGGGTAGCTCAAAAATGTTAAATGTTAAAATCAACCCGTGACAACTTCCCCCCTTCTAAGAAAGGAGAAAATCTTCCCGAAGATTTGCGACGATGACTCAAAACATGAAGGGGTGGTTCCTAAAAGAAAGCTCTGGGAAAGAGAGAAGGTTACTAAAAAAAACAGAAACAGAAATATAAATTTTAAATATAAATAGAAAGGTAAACAATAGGCAAGCTAAGCTACACGTAGTTTTGAAGAAAGTACGGTAGATACAAAATACATGACCAGATTTCTGCAAAGGGTACTGGACAACCCAACACACACGTGACCAGATTTCTAAAAAAGGTACTGGACAACCCGAACGCATACATGACCAGATTTCTGCAAAGGGTACTGGACAACCCAACACATACGTGACCAGATTTCTATAAAAGGTACTGGACAACCTAAACGTATACATGAGCAGATTTCTACCTTGAACGATTACCACAAAAAAAAGAATCACATGGCCTACTTCGTTACACAGAGTGGTGCTGGAAAGAAAGAAACACACATAACTCAGCTGGTTGTAGATGTGGTATAAAAGAACAGCCAAGAGCCTCGCACTCACATAATGTGGTCCCTAAGGTACGAGCAACCCCTGCTGAACTCACCTACAAATCTGACACAAAATGACAACGAAACTAACTGCACCAACCTCAACCAAATGATAGAAAACGTGGCCTAAAAGGTGGTTAGGTTGAAGGCCTCTTACCTCCCCGCCTGGACAATCCTCGGGTGACGGAATTCTCAACCCCCAGTCACAGGGCACAAAAACAAAGACCATCCATGAATATGGTTCAAGTAAATTCAAAACGATAAATGAGGTAGAATGGGGAACAAATTTAATTAACCAAAACAAAAAAAAATGATATAGGTATATGATATAAACCTTAATTCCCTAATATAACACAAATATAAAGAAAATTATAAGTTACAGATGATAAAAAAAAATACTGATCTAATCAGTCAGAATTCTCATTGTCATGAGAGGGATTATACGATTTGAGATCTTGCACATGCCAAATACCCTTACTTTGACCCAACTCATCTTGTAGTTCGTAGGTACAGGTACCAGTTCTCCTTTTAATAATGAAAGGACCGACAAGAGGTGGAGCCAATTTGGCACTATAATATTTAATGGCATCGGAGTGACTTTTGTTCTTACGCCAAACTACCTGCCCTTCATCATAATGCACCGGACGCCTCCGTAAATTATAACGATATTGATTTTTAACTCGAGCCCCTTGAATTCGTGACTGCACAGTTTGATACAGTGATTGAAGGGTGGCTTGCCTTCGTTTAACTAGGTCTTTAGGTTCTAGATCTGTAGTTGGTATTTCTTCGGAGAAGTCTTGTCCATAAAGCTTCTGTTCCCTACCGAAGTTGAGGAAATAAGGAGTGTAACCAGTAGTTTCGTGACGAGAGGTTCGCATTGCACAACCTATAGAAGCTAAATTTTCGTCCCAAGTGCGGTGATTGTCGTTTTGAATGTAAGAACGAATCATAGTTTTCACGACTCTGTTTGAACGCTCCGTTGGATTGGCTCGGGGATAGTAAGTTGCGGTATAAAATATTTTAGTTTTATAGCGGTTACAAAGGTCCTGAAACTCCTTAGATTTCATCTGAACTCCGTTATCACACATAAGATGTTGAGGTGCACCGAACATAAGGAAAATGCCTTCTTCGACATGCTTTACAAGAGACTTAGCTGTAGCTGACCTACATGGAAACATTACCGTGAACTTGGTAAAATAATCATTGACTACTAATATATAACAGTTTCCTGACTTTGAACGTGGTAGGGGTCCTATGTAATCCAAACTAATGCACTGCCAAGGTTGGTTAACGATGGGACGTTCACCCATTAATCCGGCAGGAGGTTTTTGTTCAACTTTATGTTGGGCGCAAATTCGACATGTCCCTACATACTTCGTGATGTCGGTCTTCATTTTTGGCCAATAATAACGTTGGCTAACTCTCCAGAAGGTTTTAAATACCCCTACATGACCCGAAGCAGGGATATCATGGCAACGAAGTAACACTTCTTTTCTTTTGCCTTTGGGGACTACAATTTTCCACGAACTAGAATGGTCAACAAAATGTGGAGTACTAGATTTAACAAATTTATATAATAAATTATTTTCGATACGCCAGGTAGGAAATTTTTGTGGCTGCTGTTCGAGTCTTTTAAACATATTTATGAACCATTTATCTGTGGTGGAATTCAAAGAAAAATTACTTCCATTATTAGAGTCGATAGTATCAACGGATACAGGTACTGAACGGGACAAGAAATCTGCCACCACATTCTCCTTACCAGGGCGATGTATTAAGGTGAAATTATAAGGCTGAAGCCGAAGTGCCCAACGTGCTAGTCGACCTTGGGGATCCTTTAATCTATGAAGCCATAACAAAGAATGGTGATCTGTAACTACAGTGAAATGTACCCCCTCCAGGTAGTGACGTAACTTTTCCACGCTCCAAATGACCGCCAGACACTCCTTTTCCGTAACGGTAAAACAAAAGGACGGTCGAAATCAGGACAAGTGAGTACTGGGGCAGTCACCAAACATTCCTTTATAGATTTAAAAGCCCTGTCACACTCAGAAGACCAAGACCAACGGGAATTTTTCTTGGTTAAGTTAGTTAAGGGTGCAATAGTGGATGAAAAATTTGGAACAAAGCGCCGATACCATGATGCTGTGCCGACAAAACGACAAATTTCATTAATATTTCGAGGTGGAGGGATATTCACTATGGCGTCTACTTTTTGAGGATCTGGCCGAAGTCCTTGTTTATCTACGATATAACCTAGATATTTTAATTCCGGGCGACAAAACTGACATTTTTCTATGGAAACTTTAAGTCCAGCTTCTCTTAAACGATCAAATACCAAGCCCAAAAGTCGTAGATGTTCTTCAAAATCCTGTGAAACTAAGGCAATGTCATCCAGATAGACCATCACTGAAGGCTGAAGATCAGCGCCAAGCACAGTGTCCACAATACGTTGCCAAGTAGCTGGCGAGTTGGACAGACCAAATGGCATGCGGCGAAACTGATAAAGGCCTCTTCCGGGGACAGTAAAAGCAGTATATTCGCGAGAGGAATCGCTTAAAGGCACAGTCCAGAAGGCAGATTTTATATCTATTGAACTCAAGTATTTGGCGTCCCGCAGGCGATCTAAAATAGCAGAAATATAAGGAATTGGATACGCATCTTTCCTACTAACCGCATTCAATTTTCTGAAATCGACACAAAAACGATAGCCGCCATCTTTCTTCCCCACCAGACAAATTGGACTGGACCAGGCACTCTTGGAAGGCTCAATGACTCCATCGTCCAACATTGCCTTTAATTCCTCTTCAATAATTTTTTGTTTGAAAGGAGACACGGGAAAATATCTTTGTTTTATCGGCTTAGTACCTGGTTCGACCTCAATGACATGTTCGGCAACCGTACAATAACCAAGACCACTACCCATTAGAGCAAGTTTCTCCTTTACTAAACTATCCAGTGCAGTACGCTGCTGATCAGTCAGAGTGGTTTCATCATGGATACTACATGTATGCAAAGTAGCAGATTCGTCAGCAAAGTGCCAGATATCCTGATTTAAATCTGGTACTATTCCCATAATTTTCCAGAAATCTATACCCAGAATAAGTCTATGAGAAAGTTCTGGTAGGACTAGCACGTCTATTATACGAGTTTTCCCCATCAAACAGAAAGGAACCTGTAAATAACCTATACTAGAGCAGCTCTGACCATTAGCAACTGTGCAAGATATTTTATGTGTTATTAATTGGAGGCCTAAACGCTGCAACAACTCATATCCAGGAAGACCGATGATAGTACGGGTAGCACCTGAATCCAGTAAGCCCCGAATTGGAGTTCCCAAGACCGTTACTTCTAAATATGGACGTTGATCACCCTGAGCATGTCCTATTATAAAATCTAAGAGAATTTTTGCAGGAAAAGCTGAATCGCTGGTCGATAAAACATTAACACTGGGAGGAGCCTCACGACCATTTAAAGATTCCCTCGAGATGCGTTTCCCGAATTCGAACATTTTGGACAGGAACGAATAGTTACATCCGGAGTACCACAACGATAGCAATGAGTTCTTTTGGGCTTAGAACAATCACGATTTATATGACCCGCCATCCTACAGTTCCAGCAAATTATTTCTTTTTTAGAAGCAGATGATCGATCGGGATCCCTCACCTCATTGACAACTACAGGTGAGAGAGGAACTTTTGGTAAAACCTCCTCTAAATCTGAAACGAAAGCAAAATCAGGCTCCACAAATCCTTGGCGCTTCCTAGAAGGTGGGACGTAATGATCAACTCTATATTTCTTGGCCTCTAATTTCAAACATTCCTTCTCCAACTCCTCCAATGAATTTACTACGGGAAGTTGAGTGGTATAGAATGGGGCTAAATTCCTTGAAGTGATATCCAGTTTGAGATCATCCGATATGGAACTATATCGCCGGAACAACGCCTGCATACAAGATAAATAATCTACTATACTCTCACTAGGATCCTGCGTACGCTCTAAGATTTCCTTGAATAATCGTGGACGATAGTCAGGTGGTTCGAAATGCCTACAGAGTAAATCGGACAAACTTTTCCAATCGTTAAACCTGGAACGATTCGCACGAAACCAATTCAAAGCTTTTCCACCAAAAAGGTCTATGGCCGACTCAAATAATTCTTGATCCGAAATGTTACGCGCTTTTTGCAATTCTGCTACTCTTTCAAGAAAACTGTGAACAGATATGGATTTAGGGTCCGCAGTAAACCTGATTCCCCACTTTTCAACACGCTGAGATCTGAGATGATAATTAGGTAGAGCCGGTGGACTTAAAACAGAACGTCGGGTAATAGGAATATCGTCTCCCGATGAAGCGGCATCCGAATCTCCAGCAACCTCTAACAAAAGACTCAAATTGGGATCTTGTTTTGAAATATTTTCCAAACTATCAAGAGCTGATAAAATATCGACCAACAATTTGGTTCGAATGTCAAGTTTCTCAGGAGCCAATTTATCGGATGGAATTCGATTAACACGGTTTAAAAAATGAACAAGGTGGGTTTGATTTCTCTCGAATTTAGTCTTAGCATTGTCGCCAGAGATGGACTGGATAGAAGAAATTAATTTTTCCAAAGAATCTCGCACAAACTCAATTTCTTTGTCAACATCGAAATCATAGGGGGGATAATTTAAAGCTTTACTGTTTTTTTCCATTTGAAGTAATGGACGCAATGCTGATCTAAGCCTTTCGACAGTACTGGAATCGTCGGCGTGAATACCACGAACGCAAAGCTCATGAATAAGCATGTCTTTTTTAAGATATTTAACCCGCAAATTGTAATCCATCTTGTTTATGTATAAGCGACAATTTCAAATCAGAAAATACTAACCAATATGCTAAGTCTAAACGCAAAAATCCACTAAATCTTTCAGAATTAAAAAAAATTAAATTTCAAATAAATGATAAATCTGTTTGTTTCTCCAAAAGATAAATAAATAGCAATTTTAATATGCAAACTAAACAATGCAATTTTAAGTATATAAGAAATAATGATCATACACGCACTATTCACAATAATAACAATCTATAAAAACTATAATATTGTGGATAATTCATAAAACAAAGAAAAAATCAGAAGTAAATTAAAGAGCATAAATTATAAGATAAGTGGTATTAGTAGTGCATACTGATGTCATTTGCTGTCACCAAAACCTCTTGCTATAATAAAAACAAAAGTGCCCCACGTTGGGCGCCAAAAATTGCCACGCTCTTTCTTTGTGCCCGATTGTTGTAATGAAAATTAATTAATGTAAGTGAAGAGTTATATTATGAAAATAAATAAGATATATGAAATTTAAATCAAACGTTAAGCTGATAGATTGTAGCGAAGTGAGCGTGTAATTATGCCAAGCTACTCCAAATGCCGAAGAGTAGGGGTGAGTCGAAATTAAATGGGCGCCACTGTTTTTTTATTGCTAGGCCAAAACAGAGGCCTTCCTCGTTGTTTTGGGAACTTCCTATCAGTTAACGTATCAAAAAAAGAACATCTATATATATATATATATACTTGGCTACAATAAAATATTGATATTAAAAAAAAAAGCTATAAACTATTTTAAGCAGAGGTCTGGCGATGAACAAATGAAACAACAAATTAGAACTCCAAACTCGATCTAATTAACTGTATAAAAAAAATGTACACATATATGCTTACAGAGTTGTTAGTAAAAATATATAAATATAATGATGTGAACAAAGACAATAAAGATAATATAAAATATCACCAATATCCAGCTGTGGCGGGTGGTTAACAATGTCAGAGAACTGGTACAATAAGATATCGGCAGCCAAGATACCTAGCCAACACCCGGAATAGGCTCCTATCCTCAACAACCAGCAGTAGACGAGCGGTTAAAACCAACACTGAGCCGGTGGAATGGAGTATTAAAAATCTTAGTTACTAGCTGCTACTTCAAATAGGCTCTCTGGCCTGTACAAAACTTGTAGCCCGTACAAAAAAAACCCCTGAGATGGTTTATAGGGGTTACTTTAAAAGAAATGTGCAGTCGGTGGCCTCAAATCCTGATTTTCAGGTGAATCTTCTGGCATAAAACAATACCTAAGCGTATTAAGAACCAACAAGCCGTGAAGATTCCTTCTGGAGAATAACCCCGAAATCCACAAACAAATGACCAAAATAAGGGGTTTTAAATCTCCAACCAGCCGAACACAATTTTCTTCGTAAAATCAAATTCCAATTTTGTACTACGTGACACTGATAAAAATTAATCCAAAAAAAAGGCATTAGCCGACAAAAACTAATTTGCTTGGCTGCTATCTAAGGTGTATAAAAGAAAGTGAAGGCCTGTACACACGCATGATTTCAAAATAAAGGCGTAACCGTAAGGTTATAATTTTATTATAAATCCTTCTTTTTAACGAACTATTACCTAAAATTGTTGGTTTTAGCAAAATACAATACCATTTTTCTATATACCATTACCATTAAAATGAAGCAATAAAGTTATTTATAATACCAAAATGTTTAATAGTTGAAATTGAATGTGAACTGGGCATAATAAGAAGTCAGCTGTGGATATATTAACCGGACATTCCACTTGAATATACCAAAATTTTAGTAAAACGATAAAAATTATAATTGATGTATACGGGGTAGCTCAAAAATGTTAAATGTTAAAATTAACCCGTGACAAAGTCTCGTAATTTATTTATCTGCTTATTGTGTAGATTGATTATGTCACATAGAGCTCTTCCTCCCTCCTTTCTCGGCAATGTTGTTCTAAATACCGACGATATTGGATGGTGATATCTGTACTGGGTCATCATAGTCCTTGTTGTTCTCTGAATATCTTCTAATTCAGTTTTTGTCCATCTTAGAATCCCAAACGAATAAGTTAACACAGGTACGGCATATGTATTAATTGCTCGATTAAGGTTTCCTGCGTTCAGTTCCGATTTTAGTAATGAACTAACCCTCTGTGTAGACTGATCCTTAATTTTGGACTTGGATTGTTTTTGGTCTAATAATCTGGCTTGTTGAAATCCCAAGTATTTATAGGTTTTCCCATTCTGCATGGCAGCGATTATATCTCCATTGGGCAGCGCACATCTCCATTGACAATTTTTCCCTTTTCGATGTTTAAGGTTCTGCACTTATCTAAACCAAATTCCATGTGTATATCACTGGAGAACCTTTCGGTTATATCCAGAAGATGTTAAATTTGTTGTTGATTAGTAGCAAAAACTTTTATATCATCCATATAAAGAAGATGGGAAATGGTGCAGTTGGTGTTTCTATTAGCCTTAAGATTATTGCCATATTTTGTGTCGTTGAGCATGGTAGAAAGTGGATTCATTGCCAAACAGAACCACAGTGGACTAAGTGAGTCACCTTGGAATATTCCCCTGCGAATAACAATTTTGTTAGTCTTAATATACTGTCCATTAATGTTTACCTGAAGGTTTGTTCGCCATTGCTTCATCGAAGTTTCAAGAAAAGTAACTATGGTGGGATTTACTTTATAGATGTTTAAAACACTTAAGAGCCAGGAATGTGGTACGCTGTCAAATGCCTTACGGTAGTCTACAAAAGCAGTCGAGATGTTGCGACATTGCTTTTGCGCTTGCCTTAGGATCACAGAGTCAATAACAAGTTGTTCTTTGCATCCCTGGTGACCACGTTTACATCCCTTTGGTCCTCTGCCAAGCTGTTATTTTGGTCGACATGCCTATAAATTCGGTTAGTAATGCAATATGTTAGTATCTTGTAAAGCGTTGGAAGACATGTGATTGGTCTATACTGTGAGGGGTCCTGTGTGTTAGCTGTTTTGGGAAGCATATGGGTTAAACCATGAGTAAGAAAGGCTGGAATGTCTTCTGGATGTTGAAGAATATGTATAAATTTTGATGCGATTATCTCGTGTAAGCTGTCAAATTTTTTGTACCAGAAATTTTGGATATTATCAATTCCTGGAGCTTTCTAACTGTTAGTTTCTCCTACGGCTTGGATTACTTCAGCTGTTGTTATGTTGTTAAACAACATTGGAGCAATGTTTGACTTATCCTTCTCAGATTGAATCCATTCGGCACCCTCCTTGTGTTTTTGAGGATTGGACCATATTGAACACCAATAGTCAGTAAGATCATCCTTACTTGGAAGATTGCGGTAGTTGTTTGTTATTATTATTATTATTATTATTATTATTATTATTATTATTATTATTATTATTATTATTATTATTATTATTATTATTATTATTATTATTATTATTATTATTATTATTATTATTATTATTATTATTATTAATTATTATTATTATTATTATTATTATTATTATTATTATTATTATTATTATTATTATTATTATTATTATTATTATTATTATGTTTTTTTTCTCCTTTCTTGTGGGTAAAAAGAAACATTTTGGTGACCTAAGTCAGATCAAAATGCATCCATGGCTATTGATTTAATAATATCGAATTATAAATTAATGATCTTACGGGTTATATGACATGCATCAAGAATTACACTTTTTTGTATAGTATCCACAACGTTCTCTCCAAGTCCGAGTTTTTTTATGTTTGGTGCTAAACTTTTTGGTATAACACCTTCTGCACTGATTATTACTGGGATTATTTGTATATTATTTAGGTTCCAATTCCTTTTTGTTTCTACAGCCAGTTCTGCATATTTCGTACACTTTTCGTCGTATGTTCGGCTCATATTTTTTGTTGCTGGGACAGCAGCGTCTATGAAATAGGCATTGCGAGAGATTTTATATAATACTGTGATATCTGGTCTATTATGCAATCTCGTGTGGTCTGAGTAAATTGTTCTGTCATAATACACTTTGATTTCGTCGGTTTCATGTACTGCTTTTGGTTCATACTTGTAATAAGGAACCTCTTCGTTGTTTAAAAGGTTAAAGCTTTTACATATTTTTTGATGTATAATTTTTACAACATTGTTGTGCCTTCTTGTGTATTCTGTTTGAGCTAAGCATGTACAGCCTGAGAGAATATGTTCTATTGTCTCAGGTTGCGTACCACATATTATTATTATTATTATTATTATTATTATTATTATTATTATTATTATTATTATTATTATTATTATTATTATTATTATTATTATTATTATTATTATTATTATTATTTTCTCCTTATAGGGATCTAGTTAAAGTGGGGCTCGTGAACCATACACTTTAACCAGTGTAATTACATTGTTCCAGGTAAGTTAAGTTTTTCTGACATGTCGACACGTATCCAATGCCACAGATTTTTGCATTGTTGTAATTATGCTTTTTTTGGTAATATTTATTTGTTTTAGGTATGACTCCAAGTTTTTTGATACCACACCAGTAGCTGAGATGACGATAGGGATTATGGTGACACTTTTCAGCCGATTTATATTTTTGTATTCTTCCGATAACTCATAATATTTATTTATTTTTTCTTTTTCAGCTTTTGCCAGGTTATGATAGTTGGGATGTGTAATATCAATGAAGAAACCTCTTTGTTCCTTTTTTCTGACGAGTACAATATCAGGCCTGTTGTTAGCGATTGGTTTGTCTGTTTGGATTGATGTGTCCCAGTATAACAAGTAAGTATCATTTTCTTGTACCGGAAAGGGTACATATTTAAAATATTTTTCTTTACTTTCTTTAAAATTACAAAATAATGTTAGTTGTTGGTAAATTATACTGGCTGTTAAGGTATGTCGCTTGAGATATTCTGTGGGTGCAAGCACCGTACATCCTGCAATGATGTGTTCTATGGATTCAGATTGACGCCTGCACATTAGTAGTATAAGCAAAGTATGTTCTGGACCACTACTTCAAGTTTTCACCGCTAGATGGCGCGCCGTGATGGCGCTACTGTTTAGGGGGCCGTTGAAGATCCTCTGGCTATGAAACTGAAGAAGTGGTTGATGAGGAATAAGATAAAATAAAAAATGTGAAAAGGGGATGGTGCAAAGGGAATGGCATAATGGCGCTAATTAAAAAGTGGATTAAAAATGGCGCCTGCAAAAATGTGTAAATTGAAAGGGCGATAAAGGATGGCGCCACCTTAAAGATAAATAAAACATGGTACCTACTTAAAAGTGGCTGGTACCTACTTAAAAATGATGCCTAAGTTGCCAACTTAAATGGGAGATGGCGTTGTTAGGCGTATTTTAAAGATATAAATTATAATATTTTTTTAAAATGTGGTGAGTTTCCTAATGGATCCGTTAAAGGATAGGTGTCAGTTAAATGGAAAAATTATATTGGTTAATGACAACTTTGATAAACGATTTAAAAATATTGGTATTTGGAATAAAGTATTTAAAAGTCGACAGCTACCACAAGCACAGTATCCATTGCAAATAATTAAACCTTTTACAATCAAAACATGAACGCAAGTAACTCCTCCTCCTCTAACACCGAAAACGATGCGAATAATGAAATTGATGCTTTATTGACAATCACATGTTTGATATTAGCATTTGTCATAATATTCAAAGTTATAATTAAAGTTGTTATGCAAAAAATTTATTGTTATATATCATTTGACGAATAAAAATGTAGTTTTCATTTCCAAGTAAAAATATAAGAAGTGGTTTCAATTATGATAAAAATAATTTATACATCGATCAATAATCAACAACCAATATTGTTTTTAAAAATATTTTTCCTGATTTGTGGTATGGGAACGATAGTTTGTTTTTAAAAATATTTTTCCCGATTTGTGGGTGGGTCCGATAGATGTTAACCACTAAAATTTAATAATATTGTGTTTACTAAGAAAGTGGTAAAAGTTTTGATATCAATATCGATAACCATAGAATGAATTTGGCAAAATATTTTCCAATATATAGGTATAAATAGAAGGTGAAACCTCAGTTGTAATCAGAAATCGATACCTACAGTTAGTGACAACAACAACAACAACAACAACAACAATCAAAAGTAAGTACATTTATTTTCATAACCATAATCATTATCATAAAGAATTTAATAATTTTAGATGGATTTTTTAAAGGATATCAATAGCACATGCAGTGAGCTTGTTGAAAATAAGCCGAAAATAAAAGTCTGCAAATTGAAGAAAAATGCACCCTACAAAATTTTAAAGGGGAGGATTGTAAAACATAAAAAATTTGGTGATTCAGTGTTTTTGGAATTGGAGGACTACGTCACATTTTTACCGAAAAGGGTAACTGATACGTTCCAACCTCACATAAAAAAATTCAATTCAGGTAAATTCCAGCTAACGTTCACTGGAATACAAAAATTGCCGGACCTCCCTCAACCAAGGACATTATTTTTAATTACTGAGCTGAAGGTTAGTATTTTTCATCAAAAAAGTTTTGAATATTATTAATATTATTTAAAATTATTATTTTAGAAGGAAGAACAAAAAGACAAAGATAGAAAGTCAAGACATCGGCTACCCTGTTGAAGAAGAAGATGAGGAAGTAGAAACGTTTATGTAAGGATCTGTAAAATAAATTGTAAGTAACTTTTTTAATTTAAATATGAATCAGTTTCAAGCGACAAGTGATGCATTTGTTTCCATAAGCAACAAAGCTTTAGAAGTATTAAGTAAGGATAATATTAATAAGGGTTATAATAATAGGTGGCTAAAACACCTCCATAAAAATATCCGTCTTTGTAATAGAACTCTGTTAAAACAAGATCATTCAATTGGAATTCAAAGAAAAATAATGACAAATATTGGACATTTAAAACGATGTTGTGTTCTAATAAAACGCTTAGGTAAAACAAAATTAGGTCGAGGGGTAAATGGTAACAGGAGTGACCGCGTAGTGTGGGAAAATGTATCTTCCGCTTTTAAAAGTAGAATTTTAACTGGGGTTATAATATATTTAAGACATACAAATTTAGATAATTTTTTTGCTGACTCATTTAAAATTTTTCAATTTAAAATCAAGTATCTTTTTAAAAAAAAATTATCAAACGATGAAAGTGAATTCAACATTTTCAGGGGAATTTATAAAAAACAAAAATGATTCTAATGAAGATGAGAAAGACTTGAAATACTTTACAACAAAAAATGAAATTGTTGATATGGGTACAGACTTAAGAGTATGGTTTCAAAATAATATTGTTGAAAAAATAATGTTAAAACTATCAGAATTCCAAGAAAGTGGTTCGGGGTGGGCATTGAATAAAATTATTTCTCTCGAAATAAATATTAATAAATTTGATATTGCTTTGGGTGCTGCCTCATCCTTTATTGAATTACCGAATGAGATAGCTAAAAAACATGCTTGTATTAATGTGAAAAATTTTGATAAAGCATGTTTTTTCTGGGCGGTTACATCCGCTTTATATCCAAGTAAAACGCATAGTGATAGAATAACATCATATCCACATTATAGTAATATTTTGAATGTTGATGGTTTAAATATACCCATGCCAATATCTGAAATTTCTAAATTTGAAAAAATAAATAATATTTCAATAAATTTATATGGTTTGGAATTAAGAAAGACTAAAAAAAACAATTCTTCCTCCACATTTACTGTAGTACCTATTCGATTAACAAATTGTAAAGTTAATCAACATGTAAATTTATTATTAATTCAAAATAAGTATGATTCCAAATTAAATGACTTTGAATATTTTCCTTCAAATCAAAATGATGATGATGATGATGATGATAAGAATACAATATTATATCATTATGTTTGAATAAAAAATTTATCTAGATTAGCAGCCTCACAAATACTTACGTCTAATACTAAAAAGAAATACATTTGTGATAGATGTTTAAATTATTTTTATACAGAGGAAAAAATAAATAACCATACAGAAATTTGTAACAAAATTAACAATTGTAAAATTTCATTTCCAAAATATGATTCAATTAAATTTGAAAACCATGTATTTACTCAGAGTTCCATTCATCATTTATGCGGATTTTGAGTCTTTGTTAGTTAAACATTTCAACACTCCTCAATCTAAATGCAATACCATTAAATATCAATATCATAAAGCTTATAGTGCAGGTTTTTATCTCAAGTCTTATTTTAATGATTCCCTAACAAAATATGCTAGTTATACGGGTGAAGACTGTATGACATGGTTTTCAAATGAAATGAAAAAAATCGCCATTTTAGTTGATTCTGAAATTAAAAAGATAATTCCACTAAATAAACCACGCATTCCTCTTGAAGGTGCCGAATTTTGTCACATTTGTGAAAATAAGTTTACTAATACGGATATTATCGTACGTGATCATTTACATTTCGATGGATCCTTTTGCGGATTTGCTCATCAAGTTTGCAATCTAAATTATCAAAAGAAATTTATAGTACCAGTTGTATTCCATAATTTATCCGGTTATGATGCTCATTTTATGATTCGAGATTTGTCCAAACTAGGTCAAATCACCCTACTTCCTATTAATAAAGAAATATATATATCGTTCACTGTTCGTTTTGATGATTGTACAACTATAAAATTCCGATTTATCGATTCTTTTCGCTTTTTAGGAGCATCTTTAGATGAGTTAGTATGAACTTTAAATTTAAATCAATTAAAAAATCTAAAGCATGAATGTAAGAACTTAAATGATGATCAGTTTAAATTATTAACCAAAAAAGGTGTTTATCCTTATGATTATGTTGACTCAATGCAAAAATTAAACGATCGAAAATTGCCAAGCAAAGAAAACTTTTACAATAAACTATATGATAAACATATAAATGATGAGCAGTATGGACACGCACAAAAAATTTGGTCGAGTTTTAAGCTAAATACTCTGATGGAATATTCAAATATTTATATGAAAACAGATATATTGTTATTAGCAGATTGTTTTGAAATATTTAGGGATAGGTGCCATGAGTCTTGTGGACTTGATCCAGCGTGGTATTATACAATGCCCGGATATACTTGGGATGCAATGTTGAAATTTACTAAATGCAATTTAGAATTAATGAAAGACATTGATCAAATATTATTTATTGAAAAGGGCATTCGTGGAGACATATCAGTATGTGTCAACCGTTATTCAGAGGCGAACAATAAATATATGCAAAATTTCGATTCCTCTATACCATCAAAATATTTACTATACACAGATGTGAATAACCTTTATGGGAAATCTATGTGTGAGCCACTTGCTTATGGCGGCTTTGAATGGGTAGATACTAACATAGATTTAGAAACAATTGCAGACGATGGTGATATTGGTTATATATTTGAGGTTGATTTGGAATATCCTCAAAATTTGCACCATTATCATAAGGATTTCCCATTTTGTGCAGAACATTCTACTCCACCAAATTCAAAATATCAAAATCTTTTAACCACGTTACTTGATAAAAAAGAATATGTAATCCATTATCGCGCTTTAAAACAAGCTGTAAATCATGGTTTAATAATTAAAAAAATCCATAGAGTTTTAAAATTCAAACAATCTAGGTGGTTAAAATCTTATATCGATCTTAACAATAATTACAGAACTTTAGCTAAAAACGATTTTGAAAAGAATCTTTATAAATTAATGAATAATGCTGTATTCGGTAAAACAATGGAAAATATTCGTAAGCATAGAGTTGTTAAATTGTTACGTAATTGGAACGGAAGATATGGAGCAAAAAATTTCATTGCTAGTCCTACATTTCATAGTCGTAAAATTTTTGATGAAAATTTAATTGCGGTTGAATTAAAAAAATTTGAAATTGTTTTTAATAAACCCTTATACATTGGTATGAGTATTTTAGATCTTTCTAAAACAGTAATGTATGATTTCCACTATGGGTTTATTTTACCTTACATGGGTATAGATCGATGTAAATTGCTGTATACTGATACAGACAGTTTTATTTATGAACTTACTTGCTCTGATGCATATAAGGAGGTAATTCTACCAAACATTGATAAATTTGATACAAGCGACTATCCTGAGGATAATCCTTATAATATTCCTCTAGTAAACAAAAAAGTTTTAGGTAAAATGAAGGATGAAGCTAAATCTAAAATTATAACACATTTTGTTGGACTTAGGTCTAAGATGTATTCAATTAAAATTCAAGTCAGTGAGAATGAAAGAGAAAAGATTACCAAATATTTAAATGAGAGTGAAATATTAAATTTAGGAGTAACTAAAAAATCAAAGGGTATTAAAAAACATATTATACAAAATAAAATTACGTTTGAGCATTATGTTGAGTGTTTGAAAAGTTTGAAACCGCAATATGAAAAACAATGTAATATACAATCATATAACCATAACGTTTTTAGCATTGAACAACGAAAAATCGCTTTAAGTGCATTTGATGATAAAAGATATCTATTACCTGATTGTCATGATACTCTTCCATGGGATCACTATAAAATCACTTAAACTGATTTAGAAATTTAATTTTAGATGGATTTTTTAAGGGATATAAATAACACACACACACACACACACATGTAGTGAGCTTGTTGAAAATAAACCGAAAATAAAAGTCTGCAAATTAAAGAAAAATGTACCCTACAAAATTTTGAAAGGGAGAATTGTAAAACATAAAAAATTTGGAGATTCAGTGTTTCTGGAATTCGGGGACTACGTATCATTTTTACCGAAAAGGGTAACTGATATCTTCCAACCTCACATAAAGAAATTCATGTCATGATACTCTTCCATGGGGGGTCACTATAAAATCGCTTTAAACTGATTTAGAAATTTAAATAAAAAAAGTTATTTTGCATTGTACTAGTAGTATTTGTAAAAAGGAATAAAAATAAACAATTATTTGTTTAAAATTTGTTTTATTTAACATTATACAATTAAAAAAAAACATTTATTCATACAATGAAACAATTTTTCTTAACAAAGTTTTTAATTGTGTAAGTAAATCATCGCTCGGAAATGGCACATCAAACAGGTTCCAGTTAAATGGTCCAGCCTCCACAACTTTTTTGGTAAGTAGTAGTAGTAGTAGTAGTAGTAGTAGTAGTAGTAGTAGTAGTAGTAGTAGTAGTAGTAGTAGTAGTAGTAGTAGTAGTAGTAGTAGTAGTAGTAGTAGTAGTAGTAGTAGTAGTAGTAGTAGTAGTTTTTTTTTTTTTTTTTTTTTTTTTTTTTTGTGGGGAGTGGTAACAAAATCTTCAAGAAGACACCAAGCGACGCACACAGCTCGAACCCACCGTCTGGTGAGCCCGACCTGAACCTGAATGCGACTCCCGATAGTGTCGGATTCTTACCGACTAAAAAACTTCCACTCCCTAAATCCTGCTGCATGGCGACCTCCTGAACGGAATTACTTCGCCAAGCATCCCCTGGTCATAGCATCATACAGTCATCTCCATTTTTCTATCTTTCTGTTTTTTATCCATAATTTGGCTAAAGTATTTACTCACCACGTTCCAATTTTCTTCCTCTTCTATCATTATTTCTATGATATTTTCTTTTGTCACTGACCTACCGACCTTTCTTTCCATTTCCTGCCTTTCCTCCTTCCATTGCTGGCAGAAGAATATCGTGTGTTCAGCTGTGTCTTCCATCGGACAGTACATGCATATTGCGTTCGCTCTTATTTTCAACCTGTCCAGGTAGCTCATGAAGAATCCATGTCCAGTTAACGCTTGTGTCATGTAATAATCTACGTTTCCATGTTTCCTTTCATACCATCTCATCACACTTGGGATGAGGGCGTAAGTCCATCGGCCTTTCTCACACTCTTCCCAGCTGCTTTGCCATCTCTCCATGGTTCTTTCCCTAATCATCTTCTTTTCCATTATACTCTTATCCTGCATTTCCCCTCTTTCTTTAATTAATAATCCAATTGGTATTGTTCTTGAAATCACTAAACTGCTCTCCGTGGGTATAGTCTTAAATCCTCTACATATCCGAATAGCGACTAATCTCTGAGTTTGTGTCAGTAGTTTACTATTACATTTAAGTTTTAAAGCTTTTTCCCATATCATAGAAGCATACAATATGATTGAGTTAACTACTGCACATATCAGACGTCTTTTCCCTTCGGTTACACCTCCTTTTCTGGGCATTATCCTAATAAGGGCTACCATTACATTTCTGGCTCTGCTTACTACCTTAGTTATATGTTCTTTGTACGTGAGTTTCTTGTCAAGTGTGACACCTAGGTAGTTAACGCTGTTACTTGGAGTAATAGTGACACCTTCAATCTCGAACATTATGGGAATTCTCTGATGTTTCCTTCCAATTAGGAGGACTGCCTCGGTCTTTCCAGGTGCTAATTCGAGTTCGTGATCTTTGATCCATCTGCTGACTCTTTCCAGAGTAATATTTACACAATCTATTAGACCTTCTTCTGTCCTATCAGTTACTATTATTGCCAGATCGTCGGCATATGCAACCAATTTTACCCTCCGGCGTTTGTAAGCCAAGTACTCCATCATACAACACATTCCATAGTAAGGGGCCCAAGATGGATCCTTGTGGGACTCCCGCTGCAATAAGGTATTCTTGTTCATCTTCATCTATAATTTTCCGATCTGTAAAGTAACTTGCAATCAATCTCCTAATATACTTCGATATGCCCCTGACTCTGAGCTCTTTTAATATCCAATCCCATGAGGCTGTATTAAAAGCATTTTTTATGTCTATCGTTACCAATGCACAAAAACCTCTTGTCCTCTGGTTTTTTCTAATTTCATTTTCAGCTACCTGGACCACTTCCTTAATTGCGCTCACTGTGGATTTGCCCTTCCTGAAACCGTATTGTCTTGCCGAAAGGTTTCCTTTTTCTTCTAGCTCCTTCACTAGTCTTGCGGCAATTATATGTTCCGTTAGTTTCCCCATCGTGTCCAGAAGACATAGAGGCCGATATGATGTCGGTTTATCCTCCTCTTTACCGGGTTTCCTAATCAAAACCAACCTGCCTATTTTCCATTTTCCTGGAAATAAACCAGTTTTTATAATACCGTCAATGGTTTGTCGAATATAAGTAGGGAATTCTTCTACAACCATCTTTACTATTTCAGAGGGTATACCGTCTGGTCCAGGTGCCTTCCGACTCTTTAGTTTCCTAGCAGCGGCCTGTATTTCATCTATCGTTACATTAGCGATTTCCTCTTCCTCTCCTTGTTCAGGTGCCCATCTCTTCCTTCCCTGTTTAGGGAACAGTAAAGCAATAATGTCTTTCCTGAAGTCTGCTGGGAGATTTAGTGGCTTTGGTTTCAACTTTCCCACTACTATCTGATATGCTTTGCCCCAAGGGTCTTCTTCTACTGTCTCACACAGATTTTGCCAAGCTCTTGTTTTGCTTTTTATTATCAATTCCTTAAGAATTTTCCTAGCTGCTTTAAGGTTTGCTTCGACCTCATTTAGTTCTCTCGTATTTTGATTGTTTATCCTCGATTTCTTCCTTCTCAGTTTATTACACTCCAATCGCTGCGTTGCTATCTCATCTGTCCACCAATGCTTTCCTTGTTTTCCAATATACTCCCTCCTTTTAGGCATAGATGTATCACATGCATACGTTATTCCTGCCATTAGTTCCATAGGGTTTAATGAACCTACCACGTCCAACTTCCTTTTCAGGGCTTGTTTAAATATAACTACATCTATCTTATTTAAGTTCCATCCTCTATTGTGCCTTCTATGTCTAATCTCATCTGTGTCTCCCTTCACTTCGAAGTGTATGAATTGGTGCAAACTGGCCGATTCTTCATCCAATACTCTCCAGTTTTTTAATTCATCTTTCCCATTTTCTGAGCATATCGTAACATCTATTATTGATTCTTGGGAGTTCCTAATAAAGGTAGGTTTATTTCCCTCGTTTTGGACCACCAGATCATTTCTAGCAATCCATTCGGCAAGCATTTGTCCTCTTTTATCTTCTCTTTTAGATCCCCATTCAAAAGATTTCGCGTTTAGGTCCCCTGCTACTATTACTTTCCTTTTGGTCCTCCTTATGTCTTCTTCAATGCATTGGAGATATCTTTCAAATTCCTCTATTTTACAGTTTGGTGAAATATAACAAGATACTATCCTGTATTCCCCCATATTCATCCAACAATACCCATTTCGTCTTTTTCTTCTACCAATTCTTAGTTTCCTGTTACGTATTACTATTGCTGTATCGTACTTTTTGTCAGTAATCCATGGTCCTTCCTTTTTTATTAGTTTTATGTTAGGCTCACTAATTAGAAGGATGTCACAATTTAAATCTTTTGCCACTTGCTCAGTCAAGTCGTGGGAAGTGTAGCTTCTGCCTACATTTATTTGTAGAACTTTTATGGCGTTTGAGGACGTCCGAGGTCTCCTCAAATGATTCATTTCTTTCCTCTTTCTTCTTAGGGAGGGGGAAAGGGGTAGTATGCGTTTTTGTTCCCTCTTAGTTTATAAAAACTTCGTCTAAGGAACCTACCGTAGTTCTATAGGTATTCCTTCCATAATTTCTCTTCCTGTTTTCTTCGTCTTTAACCAATTTTCGGAATGCTTGACATTTCATCTGATCTGCCCTATGTCCTACTGCTTTGCAGGTCAGGCAATATGGTGGGTTGGTACATTCTTTTGCTGCATGTCCATCTTTACCGCATTTGATACACAGCGAAGATTTATCTTCCCCTTTGCAATCTTCCCTACGATGACCAAAGCCGAGGCATCTAAAACATCTTCTTAGGTTTATCCTTTTTCTAATTATACACTGACCCCATCCAATTCTTATCCTCTCTTTTTTTGCCAGTTCTTCTCCAGCCTCTTTTTTAATTTTTATTACAGCCGCCTGGTTTCCGTTCGCCATTTGCTTAAACGATAGCACTTCGAAGGTATCACTCTGGTCTCTTATGTTTCTCCTAATCTCCTTATCCAAGTCATCTTTCGAAATGTCAGCGTCGATATTCGCAATATACAAGGTTATATCATTTGTTTTATAAATTGTTTCAGCGTCCTTCATGTTATCCTTAATTACTTGTTGCAGCTTTATCGCGTCTTGGTCACCTGCCACCTCCAGAAGCATATCTCCATTGTTAGTCTTTTTAATACTTCTTATGTTGACACCCGTCTCTTCTATTTTCACACTGCTTTTAACACTTTTGACCAATTCGGCATAGGATTTACCTTGCGCCTTTACTATTATTTTATCATTTCCTTTTCTTCTCTTACTTGCATTTTCGCTGGCCGTAGGTCTGTTTTGTCTGTCCGCCCTTTTGTCGGGTTTACTATATATTGTGATAATACAGTCGGTTCCCGCAGCAATGTATTCCATACATTTCCTTACATAGTCTACTTCTATTCCTCCTGCTATTACTAAATTCATTTTCCCTATCTTCCCGGTTACTATTTTTTCTCTCATCTCTTTACAAATATTAAATATAGTTTCAAGTTCTACTATTTTATCGTCCCTCATTTTTATGGGGAGCGCATGCACTACCTTATTTATTCGTATATTCCCTTTCTTGCTGCTAAATATTTCAGTATGTACTCTAATACTTTCTACTTTCCCCTCTAGTAGTTCTTCTTCGAGAAGTATTTTTGCCACAGGCAGCTTTTTCAGAAGATCCTCTGTATTTCTGTCACCTCTTTTCATCTGCGGGTCCAAGATTATACCCAAATTTTCTTCCTCCTCTATATTTTGCATATTTTCCGCTTCTATGCTTGTAACTTTATATAGGTCCTCTGGCCATTGTAGGTCAACAATTTCTGTTAGACTTTTATAGTCGTCTTTTTTTCCTAGCCTTTTCGTTATCTTCTCCCTCCTCGCAAGTTTTTCTTTCTGTATTTCATTTTCTATTTCCTCCTGAATGTGTCTCGAGCCTATTGTTTGTGTCCCTACTTCCCGCGTTTGCACAGTATCTTTTCCTTCGGCTGGCTCCGTCTGCACGCCCATTTCACTAACGTCCCTTACTTTTGTTTTAGCATCCTGTCTGATATCTTCTTCTCCCTTCGTAGCTTCTGCTTTCTCCCGCTTTCCGTCGCTTACTTTGAGCTTTACTTCCTCTATCAATTCGGCAGTCAAGTTTAACGCCATAGGCATTCTATTAGTGAGATTATCAAGTTTCATGATAGCATTCTTTATTTCCTTCTTAGTGTTAGGGATTTCAGTGATTATAGTCCTCAACATCTTAGTTTCCTTTATCATTTTTTCTACGATATCCTTAAGTGTACCATATTCTTTATCTGCTCTCAGTATTAACGTCTTTCTTTCTTCCTCGCTTTTTCTTTTCCGCTTGTTTTCTCCGCCTCTGGGTTCCTCATTATTTCTGTCCTCATTTTGTTCCTTGAGGTAGTATGCCTTCTGGCTCGGAGGGGTTCTGTTCAAAGAACCTCTTCTTATGCTCGGATCGGTTTCTGTCGTCCAAATGTATCCACCAAAATTATCAAGTGGGCTCTCCTTTTCAGTTCCAGTAATTCTTGCCAGTGTCTCAGCCTGGTTCCCTGCTAAAGACACAGAACAGTCACTTGCTGACGGTCCAGCGGGGCCTGTCCTTCCACCCTCGCTCTGGACCGGTACTGGGCATCCGTCTCCCTGCACCCTAACCACTTTATATTTTTCTCGCTCTTCCATATTTATTTTATTTATAGAATTGTCCTAGTTCAATAGCCGGTTCGTCATCGTTGTGTTATCCATTGTTTTAAGGTTTGTCCATGTCCTCGCCGAGTCGTCATCCAGGGAACCATCCGTGTTGATAGCAGGAAAAGATGTTTGGCTCTGCCGCCCTCGGATACCCTAATAGCCAGACAGAGCCAGGAAAAAAACAAGAGTTGTCCAAGGGAGGACGAAAGATCAAAGAATAAAGTAAGACGGATACCCACGAAAGCCTGTTTTGGGGAGTGGGCATCCGGGGGTGACTTGGATGGGAATTAGGTACTTCGGGCTTTGGAGAGGAAGAAGAAAAGGAGGTGGACAGGAATAAAGGTAAGGAAGGGGAAGAGACCAAGAAGGGACGCTGGTATCTGGTAGTAGCTGCACGAGACATCTACCCCCAGACACCGCGTAACTGGGGTCGTGGGGGCGTCGCTCCCCAAATGTGTTGACTTCGCTACAGGCCATGGCCCGTTTCGAGCCCAACACACCCCCTGCGGGGGTAGTAGTAGTAGTAGTAGTAGTAGTAGTAGTAGTAGTAGTAGTAGTAGTAGTAGTAGTAGTAGTAGTAGTAGTAGTAGTAATAGTAGTAATTGTTGTTGTTGTAATAATAGTAGTAATGTTGGTTGTTGTTGTAATAATAATAGTAATAATAATAATAGTAATAATAATAATAATTGTTGTAATTGTTGTAATAATAATAATTGTTGTTGTTGTAATAATAAAAATAATAATAATAATTGTTGTTGTATTAATAATGTAATATTGTTGTAATAATATATAGTTGTTGTTAATTGTAATAATAGTTGTTGTTGTTGTTGTTGTTGTTGTTGTTGTAGTTGTAGTAGTAGTAGTTGTAGTAGTAGTAGTAGTAGTAGTAGTAGTAGTAGTAGTTGTAGTAGTAGTAGTAGTTGTTGTAGTAGTAGTAGTTGTAGTAGTAGTATTGTAGTAGTAGTAGTTGTAGTAGTAGTAGTAGTAGTAGTAGTAGTAGTAGTTGTTGGTAGTAGTTGTAGTAGTAGTAGTAGTAGTAGTAGTAGTAGTAGTAGTAGTAGTAGTAGTAGTAGTAGTAGTAGTAGTAGTAGTAGTAGTAGTAGTAGTAGTAGTAGTAGTAGTAGTAGTAGTAGTAGTAGTAGTAGTAGTAGTAGTAGTAGTAGTAGTAGTAGTAGTAGTAGTAGTAGTAGTAGTAGTAGTAGTAGTAGTAGTAGTAGTAGTAGTAGTAGTAGTAGTAGTAGTAGTAGTAGTAGTAGTAGTAGTAGTAGTAGTAGTAGTAGTAGTAGTAGTAGTAGTAGTAGTAGTAGTAGTAGTAGTAGTAGTAGTAGTAGTAGTAGTAGTAGTAGTAGTAGTAGTAGTAGTAAAGTACTTCAACATTTTGAATAAAACTAAATGTAAAATAGTGTGTGTAAATTATTTATAACTCTAGGATGGGAAGATAAATAACAAACACATAAGCTCATTTAAAAAACGAGAAAAATCTAATGAAGATAACAAATTTATTCTAGGTATTTCCAATGAACCGTTAACTTCAAGAATTTTTTGAACGTCGATTTTAGACAAAAAGAAATCGCAGTTGTTTTTTCTAGTAGTAAGTACTTCAACATTTTGAATAAAACTAAATGTAAAATAGTGTGTGTAAATTATTTATAACTCTAGGATGGGAAGATAAATAACAAACACATAAGCTCATTTAAAAAACGAGAAAAATCTAATGAAGATAACAAATTTATTCTAGGTATTTCCAATGAACCGTTAACTTCAAGAATTTTTTGAACGTCGATTTTAGACAAAAAGAAATCGCAGTTGTTTTTTCTAATTGATATGTATTGAAGTCCATAAAGAATTATCTTGGTAATAATGCAGTTAATCCCAAATTTTTCCGCCACACCATAGTAAATTTCTCCGGGTGCAATCAACTTTTCATAAAATTGATCATTTAACCAATTTTTCAGAACTATCATTAAATTTTCCCATTCAAAATTACTAAACGAAATCCTGTTGTAGGGGGTGTGATAGAAAGATAGTGTAACAGCAGGACAAAATGTTCTAGCTGGACTTAAACCACAACAAATTTCAAATAATTCAGTTGGAAATTTGGCTTCTAATAAGTAATGAACCTCCAAATTGGCTTGTTCTTCATATTCTTTTATAATATTATCTAGCTGTCTATCATATTCTTCACCATCGAAAGATTTTGCACCACAACAATCTTCTTGAGTAACACTACACATAATGTCTAAAGAACAATAACTGTGAAAAAAAATACTTTCATGATCATATTTATACTTTCCAACTTACTACCACTTTAACCGTAATGAAACAGGTGTAAACAAAGTCACTAAATATATAAAAACAATAACAGGAAGTTTTTTATCAAGTGTAAACTTGTGGAAACTTGTTTTAACTTGTTAGTTAACAATCATGTTCATGTAATGTTAACATTATCTATCCAAGTGTTATGTTTATCATCAAAACCAAGCCATTTAACATACATTTTATTTCTTTTTCGTCTTAATACTTTTTCAATCAAATAAACATCTGGATTTTTAGTTTTCTGTAATTCTTCTTGATAAAAAGCTCCTTTAATTGGTGCGCCTTGGGTATCTTCCAAAAGATACGTAACTGGATTGGTTATATTAACTTTAACAATTTTAAATAATTCAGTTGTCCAATTTGGTGTATATCCCTTTTCAAAGAAATGCTTCGTTTTGGATATACGAACAAAGTCACCAACTTTAAATTTTCCCACACCGGCAATTTTCACATGACTGTATGCTCGGTTTAGAATAATTTTCTCGTTGGATTTATTAACTTTTGAAGGTTTGTATCCAGTCGTTCGATGTTTAGAATCATTGTATTCTCTAGTTATTTCTGGTAAAATATGTATCCATTTGTACGAACCATGCAAGCTAAAATATTTATATAATTTCGTTTTCAACGTTCTAATAACCTTTTCAGCAATTGCCGCTTTCCTTGCAGTAAACGTATTATAATGAATAATCTTATGCTTTTTCATTAAATTTTGAAATTTTGAATTAAAAAATTCCTTTCCCTGATCGGTTTGTAAATTTTTCGGTGCGGTATGCTCTGTTAGAATATCCTCAAAGGCTTTCGTGATTTCTTCACCTGTTTTAGTTTTTAGAGGTCGTGTCCACAAATACTTTGAAAAGCAGTCAATGACTACCATAATCAATTCCCTTATTTTGATGCGCATACGAACGCATTTCCGCTAAGTCCAACTGCCACAAGTCATTTAAGCCCTTTATGATTGTACGACGATGAGGATAGTTTTTTCGGGCCGGTCTATGCAACTCTTTAACAAGTTGAATTTTTTCTTTTGACAACATTTTATACAAGTTTTTGCTTAAGAATTAATATTTCTTTATTTGCATTAGTTACCATATTTGTTAGTTGTATGAAGTTTTCATTCAACAATATAATTTTATTTTCCAACAACTTTTGCAAATCGGTTTCACTATTTTTTAAGTCGCCACGTAGGAACGCCTTTGTTCGAATTATCACATCGTTAACGTATTTTTTAGTTGTTAAATCTTTGGCATATTTTGGTGGATGTTTTAAAGTTATTTCATCTATTTTTAATATTTCGTTTTTTAAAAAATCTATTTCCTTTTGTAAATTGGTGTTTATTATTTCAATTCCATCAATTTTTTTTACAAGCGAAAGCAATTTTAATTCAAGATCCGTATTCAAAACATTAATTTTATCATCAATTGTATGTTTTAGTTTATTTTCAATTTGAATCAATCCAACAATATTTCTGCTGTTTCCACGTACACCACCACCACCACTAGATTTGCGTCCAAACTTATCGAGTGACATAGTTTAAATGATTAAAAATATTGCAACCATTAGTATATTATATTAGCTTCCCTTAGCTCATTTATGATAGCAACAATTTCGTTTTCGTTTGAAGTATTCCCTGCTTCCTTGGAGGCAATTAAAAGTTTAAGACGATCACATAATTCGTTTGGATCATCCCAATAAATGTATTCCATCGGTTTATCATTGTATTCCAACATGTTATATCCACTCCCATCAATTGTATTATGTCTAGAGGAAAACATTGGTTTAATAATATGTGTGTACTTAATTCTTTGTGTTCCCCTGAAATGTCCTCGAGAATTTCTATGAGCACCCGTTAATTCCAATAATTTTCTATAAGATTCCAAGTCTTCTTTGTTATAGTTTTCAGGTTCATTATAGAATATTAATTCATACACACCTGGTGTACCTCTTATTTGATATCCTTGCGTTTTAATGAACCCAGTTTTTACATCAAAGTCAATATTTTTATGTCCAAGCCACCATTTTGAGCTAACATGATCATATATAGGACCGTAAACTTTATCCACACTGTCTTTTTTCAACCAATGGGATGTTATATATTTATGAGAGATCGGAGGATACTGTTCCAAATATTGGTTAATGGCCTCCTCAGATATACTTTCTTCAGGTGGGAGTTGCGCATCATCATCATCATCTTCAGAAAATATCTGATCATTATTATCATAATCATTATTAGTTTCTGCAATATCTATAATTTTTTTAAATTCTGGGACTGATCTTTCTGTTGTGGAAGAGAATGGTATTATCTCTTTTTTCACATTCTCCTCCTTTTTATAAATATCATTTTCTTTTTTTAGATTATATTCATGAGCATGATCAGAAGAAGAAGAAGTCTTTACAATTTTTCCTAATGGTTCAGATATTGTTTTAAATAATGTTTTTATTGATTCATCTTGTTCGCTTCTACCTAGTTTTAAAGCTAGATACTTTTTTCTAATAGCTCGCTTAAGCTCTGCAATTTTACGCTTCCGAACAACATCTTCATCATTACAAATCATGATTCAGAGTATTCATATGATTATGATTCTTGGATTTTTATATAGGTATCAAATCCCTGTCGATATCGCCCACCATTCACATCAAAGTCCTTAACAATCACCAGCGTACCGTATTTGTGTTTGTTCCAACATTCGGAACATATTTTTTTAAAATAATTAAAAGACATATCGGGAGACACGCATTCATCAAATACATGTTTAAGGTTTACTTCATCCTGTTTAAACAAAACAATCATATTACAATTGTCACGTATAAGCTGCTTTGGGATTTTTGAATAAGTCTGACATAGGTATGCAGCATCAATATCCTTGTGTCGACACATGGAAAAATATTCGCGAATTTTTTTTTGCCCATCACAGGATACGTCATCGAATATAAATATGGAGTTTGGTTTCGCTCGCTCGGGACTGACAATGTCCTCGTTTTCTTTAAATGGAAAATATCCTATATCCTTAATATCACTGAGCACTTCTTGAAGTAACTGATATTTTGGTTGGTATAATGATTTTGAATAAACATAAACGTTTTTAAATTTAACACCATTTGGGTTGTAAAGAAGAGCCATCATGACATTTGTTTTATCACAACCGCTAGGACCACATATGATGGCTCGAAAAGAATTTGGTAATAATTTACCGTGCTTTCCATATTGTTCCCTCATCGTATTCGTTAAGTCAAAATTTTCAATGGGTAACGTTTGCTCTTGTCGAATAAACCTCATTTGTACATATGGATAAATAAGTGTACACCCAGATCAAACTATTCATTTCAAATGTTGATTCACAATGGTGATGGAGTATTAAATACTTTGATAAACAAATTACCATTCGAATTGCACATTCCTAGCTATCAGTACTGCGGTCCTGGAACAAAATTACAAAAACGTTTAAATCGTGGTGATAGGGACATTAATCCTTTGGACGCTGCCTGTAAACGTCACGATATTGCCTACTCGCAAAATAAATCATTGGATGAAAGACATAAAGCTGATTTTGCTTTAGAAAACGCTGCTTGGGAAAGAGTAAAGTTGAAAGACGCAAATTTTGGTGAAAAGGCAGCAGCTTGGTTCGTAACTACAGGAATGAAGGCAAAACGTAAACTTGGAATGGGTTGTAAGAGGATGAAACGTAAACGTGGGATGGGACATATTATTCGCAAAGTGTTCCAAGTATTGAAAAATAATCCTGCAACAACAGCCCTCAAAAACTTGGCGTCTATTGCACTACAAGCTGCAAAAGTTACCGTAAAAGATTTTGGTGGTAAAAATAATATTGTACTTCCACGCGTTCTTCCAGTTCCCAAATCAGGTGGATTTCTACCTTTGATTCCACTATTTGCAGGTTTAAGTGCGCTTGGTGCATTGAGTGGTGGAGCAGCGGGGATTGCTAAGACCGTAATTGATGCTAAAAATGCACAAAAGAAGTTGGAAGAAGATCATCGACATAATAAAGCTATGGAAGCGGTCGGTAGAGGTCTTTATTTGAAACGCAACTCGAGGGGAGGACTAGGGCTATACTTGAAAAAACAAAAAAACTACCAATAAAGCTATCCAATAAAGCACTAACCAACATTGAGTTATTAAGATATGCTAAAACTTTAAAAATTCCACATTTTCGCGGTGTTTTCATGCGAGACACTCTACCGCATAGTGGACCAAATAAAAATGAAGCAGCTATCGTTAATTTAGATGTGAAAAGAAATCCTGATACTCATTGGGTAGCTTATCGTAAGATAAATGATAACGTTGAATATTTTGATTCATTTGGAAATCTTAAGCCGCCAAAAGAAGTCGTTCAATATTTGGGTGCTAAAGTTAAAATTTACTACAACAACAATTAATATTAAAAGTACAATCAAATTAATTGTGGTCATTTGTGTTTAAAATTTCTGTACAATTTAATCTAACATTAATTCGTTCACTATGAATGAGTGTTGTGGAAATCATCATATTAATGATGATGAAGATGAACAAAAAAACAATTATGAGAGAAGATTAAGTACATTTAAAAAATGGCCAAAGGCATTGAAACAACTTCCTGAGGAACTAGCCAAAGCAGGTTTCTACTACCGAGGTGAAGGTGATGAAACAACATGTTTTTATTGCGGTGGAACTGTTGATAATTGGGAACCTGAAGATGATCCATGGGAACAACATGCAATGCGGTTTGGATATTGTCAATATGTTTTCTTGAAAAAAGGTAGAGAATTTGTAGACAAGTGGCAAAAGAAAAAAATATTACAGACAAATAATAAATTTTTGTGTAAAAAGTGTTTTAAAAATGAATTAAATATTCTTTTCTTACCATGTAGACATATTGCTACGTGTGCTTCTTGTGCACCCAATTTTAAAAAATGTATTATTTGTGAAAAACCGTTAGAATGTAACCTATCTGTAAAAATCGTTTAAATAATATTTATTTTTAAAAAAATTTAATTTTGTTTGATTGAAAATAAATAATACTGCCAGATTGAGATAACACCATACTATCAAATTTACTGTTCATTATTATTATTATAGTGACAACTAATAATTTATTAAAGTATTTGTCATTCATTTGTTAGCTCAGTCATGTCGCAACTGCTAACCTTATCAAGTACTACCTCGGAGTTTACTTTCACTCCTCAAACTCCCATCGTATTAAACCCCAATAAATCATATTATTTGGGGTTGTTGGGATTTCATTCATACAACTCGATACCTAATATTGATGGTGAAAAATTTTACTATAATGAAAACAATACAAACGGGGAACAATTTAAAAGCATCAATATACCCATTGGTTGTTATGAAATACATGATATTGAGATGTATATACAACAACAATTAGCATTGCAAACTAATAATATACCTGATTTTTCACTCAAGCCGAATAACAATACGCTTAAATGTGAAATATTGAGTAAAACTATTACAATTAGCTTTGAGAAGGATGACAGTCTGGGTAATATTTTAGGATTTTCAAAACGTGTGCTCGAGCCAGGAAAAATGCATGCATCAGATTTACCTGTTAACATTATAAAAGTATCGAGTATACACTTTGATTGTAACATAACTGAAGGAGCATTCTTCGGAGATAGACCCGTCCATTCGATATACGAATTTCCTATTAGCGTAGATCCTGGATACGCAATCATAGAACGACCGACTAGTGTTATATATTTGCCGATAAGTAATACCAGGGAAATAACACATATTACCGTCTCAGCACTCGATCAAAATTGTAAACCAGTTAATTTTCGTGGGGAACGAAGCACTCTGCATCTTGAATTAAAAGAAGGAAATAATAAATGGGGTTAGTCATACATTATAAAGGATCTTCAACTTCAAACATCCAACCAGTCGTGTTGACGAAACAACATCGTCAACAACAACATCTAAGCACAACAAACAAATTATTTCTCCAATCTATTGGATTAAAAATTAAACAACATGGTCGACTTTGATTCTACATTTAATTTATATAAAAAACCAAAATTCGATGAAAGCATCCGTAAAGAGGAATACCGATCGTATACACCCTACGTAAAATCCTTCAATAATAATGATGTCATCGAGTTTATTATTAATCAGGCTAATGCTTTTTTTGAGTTGCATGAAACTTTGTTAGAAATAAAAGGAAAGCTGAATATTACTGGTGGTGGTCATGTTTATTTAACATCAAATTATGGATCCTTTTTATTCGACAGTTGCACTTACAGTCAAAGTTCGAGGGAAGTTGAAGTGGTTCGAGATCCAGAAATAGTTAGCACTGTTCGAGCTTTTACCTGTTATCCACCAGAAGGTAGAAGATTTATGAGTGTAGGAGGATGGAATTTTCCTGATAAACCCATTTTAAACGATGATGATAAATCTTTTAGTCTATTGCTACCACTAAAACATATTTTTAATATTTTTAATGATTATACGAAAATCGCTTATGGAAGGCAAACTTTTCGTTTTGTTAGAGCTCGAAGCGATAATGATTGTATTATGGTTAACGAAGTAACAACTGGTAGTGTTACTTCAAAAACATCAGTTACGTTGACAATTGATAGCATGGAATTAAAAGTTAAACATATGTTTCCCAATGATGAAATTAAAATTAAACTTATGGAAACCATTAACAAAGACTTGCCCATATTGATTCCATTTAGAAAATGGGAATTTAATGAATTGCCAGCGTTAACTGCGGGAGCCAAAAGAGAAATTTGGACTGTTAAAACAAGGAAGTCCGTCGAACGTCCTCGTTTTATTATAATCTGCTTTCAAATAGGCAAACGAAATAATTTACAAAACGATCCAACTTCATTTGATAACATAGACATTTCTAGTATAAGAGTATCTTTAAATGGAGAGTACTGGCCTAATGAAAGAATGCAATTAAACTTTAATAAAAATGATTATACTACAGTTCACTACAACTATACCAAATTCTATCCCAACTATTCTAACGGTGGTCAAATACATCCATTTTAGATTACAAGGATTTTAAAAATAGAGCATTGTTCATCATTGACTGTTCAAAGCAGGAGGAAAGTTCTAAATCCACCACCGTTGATGTAAAATTAGAGATGGAGGCAGATAAAGGATTTCCAACTAATACGCGTGCTTATTGTATTATTATACATGACGCTCTTCTTGAGTACCACCTGTTAAGCGAAGTTATAAAGAACATCATTTAAATCGAATAATCAGTCTTCAAAACATCATCATCATCATCATCATGAAGATCGCATTCGTGGATATTCAAGGTTTTTATATTGATAGGATATTTTTTCCTAAAGAGCTTAGTATTGAACATGGATTTAAACAACAAACTTTTTTATTTCAACCTCCTCAACCTTATCAATCATTAAGTAGTGAAGATAGAAAGACTGTAAAATTTGTGGAAAATAAAGTGCATGGAATTAAATATGCTTCTGGAAACATTCATTACTCGAAACTTGATGAAATTTTAAAAAATCATTTGCTACATGTTGTTGATTATGTTTATGTAAGAGGTAATCAGAAAGCTGATTTTTTGCAAAACAAGTGTAAAGAATTTGGGATTTTCAATGTGTTAATTATAGACGTGGTTAAATTTGATGGAACGGCCCACGCCTCTGGAAAATTTACATGTGACAGAAAGCCCTGTCTAAACCATTTTATTAATGGAAACTGCACCCAGAAAAATGTGAATTATTTACGACAATGGTTTTTAAATATAGTACCAATTTTTGTAAAATGATTAAAATAAATAATAAAAATAATAAACTACATTTGAGGTTTTATTTTATCACAACACCTTACATTAAAATATTTATCATTCTATTATTACACCTTAATAACAAACGTTATAATCATCAAACCACAATTGATTATATTTTATCACAATACGCCAAACAGCAACAACAACATAACATGGACACGCCATCTCCCTTTTAAGTTGGCAACTCAGGCATCATTTTTAAGTAGGTACCAGCCACTTTTAAGTAGGTACCATGTTTTATTTATCTTTAAGGTGGCGCCATCCTTTATCGCCCTTTCAATTTACACATTTTTGCAGGCGCCATTTTTAATCCACTTTTTAATTAGCGCCATTATGCCATCCCCTTTGCACCATCCCCTTTTCACATTTTTTATTTTATCTTATTCCTCATCAACCACTTCTTCAGTTTCATAGCCAGAGGATCTTCAACGGCCCCCTAAACAGTAGCGCCATCACGGCGCGCCATCTAGCGGTGAAAACTTGAAGTAGTGGTCCAGAACCTACTTTGCTTATACTACTCACATTCTACAAAGATCATCATCAAGTCGCACTCCGTGTATGGCTCTTATATGGTTTTTCGTTGCCACTACATTGTCTTGAATAGCAACCATAAACCCTTCTGTCTCTCCATATAAGTAACCTTTTTTTAACCATTCTGTCGACGATTCAATTTCTGATTGGTTAAGATGATTAGGGAACCTCCCTTGAAGTGGTTTTGAGAGCCATTTATTCCTTAAATCGTTAGCACTAGGAATATATTGGTTATCTAAGTTTTACAGCAGAATAGTTGTCTAGTCTTGATATGGCTTGGTGCAATAAAGATGTTGCTGCTTTTTCACGAAAATATGTTCTGAGCTTATTAATATGCTTATGATGAAGTAGCTTATTATTATTATTATTATTATTATTATTATTATTATTATTATTATTATTATTATTATTATTATTATTATTATTATTATTATTATTATTATTATTATTATTATTATTATTATTATTATTATTATTATTATTATTATTATTATTATTATTATTATTATTATTATTATTATTATTATTATTATTATTATTATTATTATTATTATTATTATTATTATTATTATTATTATTATTATTATTATTATTATTATTATTATTATTATTATTATTATTATCAAAAGACTTATGCACTTACTCAGCAATTGCTGGTAATATTTACCTATCCCGAGCGTAAACGCAAATGGGATTACGCTCAAAATTTACATATTTAAAAATTTTCTAACAGTATGACATGTGTTTAAAATTGCCGCTTTTTGCAAGTCATTAAAAGTGTTTTTATGAAGATCGAGTTTTTTAAGACTGTCTTCAAGACTTTTGGGAATAAGTCCATTTGATGATACGATGATCGGTACCACCTCCACTTTTTCTGCATGCCACATCTGTCCCACTTCTATGGCAAGATCGGTGTACTTTGCCATCTTTTCATTATACTTATCCAAAACGTTGTTATTGTTTGGAACTGCAACATCGACTAACAGCACCGATTTAGCTTTCTTATCCACTACTACAATGTCGGGTCGATTATTCGTCACCTGTCTATCGGTGATAATGGACCTATCGTAGTAGAGTCTAAAATCTGCATTCTCGAGCACTGCCTGTGGATTATATTTGTAATACGGTGTATAGTTATTCAGCAGTCTATATTTGTTGGCCAGTTTCTGGTGGATAATATTACACAGCTGGTTATGCCTACGTAAATAATCCGTGTTGGCTATGGTTGAACATCCTGATGTGATGTGTTGTATGGTTTCCGAAGTTTGTTGGCACCGTCTACACTTGTCCGATGTAATAGTTGGGTCCCTGATAACAAATTTTTTGTAATTGTTAGTACTAAATTACTTGATCCTGAATGGCCAACATAAATCCTTCAGTCTCTGGAAACAAGGTACCGTCAGCAAGCCACCTATTTGATGCAATTTAATCAATGTGTGGTTGGTTTAGGTCGTGATGATGTCGACCATGTAGAGCTTTTTGGGCCCATTTTACTTGTTTTTCAGCATCAGTTGTTATTTTTAAATCTATATTAGGGTCTGCTAAATTTAGAGGCGAGTATTTCTTATCTGCTCCAATCAGACATTTATGTAAATTCGATGACAGTGATTTGGTAACAAAGAAGTCTCGCAATTTATTTATCTGTTTGTTATGTAGATTTATTGTCTCGCATAAAGCTCTTCATCCCTCCTTTCTCGGTAGTGTTGTTCTAAGCACTGACGATGTTGGATGGTGACATCTGTACTTTGTTATCACAGTCCGGGTTGTTCTCTGAATATCTTAAAATTCAGTCTTTGTCCATTTGAAAATGCCGAACGAGTAGGTCAACACAGGTACGGCATATGTATTAATAGCTCGGTTTGTGTTGCCTGCGTTTAATTCAGATTTTAGTATGGAACTAACCCTTTGTGAAAACTCATCCCTGATTTTGGACTTGAACTGTTTTTGGTCCAACAACCTGGCCTGTTGGAAACCTAGGTATTTGTATGTTTCCCCATTTTGCATAGCAGCGATTATATCTCCATTAGGAAGCGCCAAATCTCCATTGATAATTTTTCCCTTCTCGATGTTTAAGGTTCTGCACTTATCTAATCCAAATTTCATACGCACATCCTTGGAAAACCTTTCGGTTACATCCAGAAGATGTTGGATTTGTTGCTGATTGGAAGCAAAAATTTTGATGTCATCCATATAAAGGAGATGGGAAACGGTGCAGTTGGTGTTTCTATTAGTCTTAATATTGAAGCCATATTTTGTGTCGTTAAGCATGTTAAAAAGTGGATTCATTGCCAAACAGAACCACAGTGGACTAAGTGAATCACCTTGGAATATTCATCTGCGAATAGCAATTTCATCGGTTTTAAAATGCTGACCATTTATATTAACTGAAGGTCTGTTCTCCATTGTTTCATCGATGCTTCAAGAACAGCAACGATGGTAGGATGTACTTTGTAGATGTTTAAAAAACATATAAGCCAGAAATAAGGTACGCTGTTAAATGCCTTACGGTAGTCTACAAAAGCAGAGTAGAGATGTTGCGACATTGCTTTTGCGCTTGCCTTAGGATAAAAGAGTTGATAATAAGCTGTTCTTTGCAACCCTGGTGACCACGTTTACATTCCTTTTGCTCCTCTGCCAAGATGTTATTTTGGTCCACATGCCTGTAAATTCTGTTAGTAATGCATGATGTTAATAACTTGTAAAGCGTTGGAAGACATGTGATTGGTCTATACTGGGAAGGATCCTATGTGTTAGCTGTTTTGGGAAGCATATGGGTTAAACCATGAGTAATAAAGGCAGGAATGTCTTCTGGATGTTGAAGAATATGTGTAAATTTTGATGCCAATACTTCGTGTAAGCTGCTAAACTTTTTGTACCAGAAATTTTGGATGTTATCAATTCCTGGAGCTTTCCAACTATTAATCTATCCTATAGCTTGGTTTACATCAGCTGTTGTAATGTTATCAAACATCATTGGAGCAATGTTTTATTTGCCCACTTCGGATTCTATCCATGTTGCGCCCTCGTTGTGTTTTTGAGGATTGGACCATATTGAAGACCAATAGTCAAAAAGTTCATCCTTACTTGGGAGATTGTGGTAGTTGTTTGTTCCGGCACTACTAAGTTGTCTGTAGAACAGCATTTCATTGGTGTTAAATAAATGGTTTTGCTGTTTCTTTTTAGTACATTTAACGTAACGAGCTAATCGTTTGGATTTTGCCTTTAGCTTTTGCCTAAGAAGGTCCATATATGAACATAAGTGTTCCTTATACCTTGGATGTCCTGTGTTAGTTTTAATTTTCTTAAGAATTTTCTTGACTCTATTAGTTGGGCGTTTGGACGGTTTGGCGTTGTTGTTAATTTTTTTTAAAGATTTTCTTGACCCTATTAGTTAAGCGTCTGGAGGGATTTCTTCCTTATGTCAATAATATACTTCTCAAGTCGCTGTTGCCACCAGGGTTTATATGGCTTCTGCTTTTCGGTACACTTTTTGTTCGGAAACCGGACTTGTTGATTGTGACTTCGGATAACTGCAACTGCACCACAGTAGATAAGGGTGTGTATCTCTTCCAGAGTACGGTAGTTCTTGGCACGATCATATAAGAGTAAATTAATGACTGCTAGAATCCTATTGGTGTTCTTATTCGTTTTGAGTTTGGCCAATATTGGTCGGTGAATTGGGTTGCTACCATCAAATTCTAATATTGCTTTAGAGAGTTCGGCAACAGCATTTTCGTGTTCGTCAGGTTGTGTGTTACTGTCTGTGTTTGGGTTTTCGTCTTGATCAATGTTTGGTGTCTCATCGCTAGTGTGGTCATCAAGTCTTACATTATCCAGCTGATCATTTGTATGTTGGATTACATTATGATCGTCTTCTGTTTGGAGCTCAAGAAGTAATTCACTTCGTATTTGTTGCATTAGTGGGCAGATAGTAATTTGTTTTTAATAATTGTTCGACGCTGGTCAGCAATACGTTGCTCCGTAACATGTTGAAAGTCCGGATATTGTTCTATAAATGCTCGATGAAGGGCGAATCTGTAAGTTGTTAAATCTGTCTCGATTTTGGTAATTTTAAAATAGGAACGTATTATGAAGGAATTCATCTCAGTAGTCCACTTCATACGCTCCCTGGGCTTTCCGGCTTTAGTGGTCATGGATGTACCGTCCTGCGATACTCCAGAAACAGCTGAAACCGGTGGAGGAGATTTGGTGTTATTTTCCTCTTGTGTTGTCGCAGTAGCCATACTCGGTGTCACGCTGCGCATGCCGCTAACCGAGGAAGAAGATGCATCACTTTTCGAACAAGCCCTTCTGTCATCACCTTGAACGCGACAAGAGCTGTAGGTGTTGCCATGTCGATTCACCTGGCGATTCCTAAGTGTGAAGGTATCGGTAATAATCGAATTATTGCTCCCCCCAGAATCCGTGGAGTAGACAGCCAACATACTAGGTACACCGGCCGTGTGGGATTGTGAGCGTAGTACTCTACCCACCTGGGGTAATTTAGTTTTAAAACTCGACATAGTGATTGAAGCATTTTATACCTACTGCCAGGTACTACCATTTTCCCCTGGTAGCCCAGGTAACTCGGACCCGTGGGGGCGTCACTCCCCAGGTAGAAAAACTACCCCGTGCGGGGTATTTTTTTTTTGTTGGTTGTTGTTGATGGAAAAACCTTCCCAAGGTATCCGGATCACGTCGTTTTCCGATTATGCGAGATTCCTACTCGCTAAAAAACCATCAACTTGCCCACGTAACCCCAGATTGGAACCGCGTTAGCATAACTTCAATCTGGGACGTGCTTGCCTTCACCCTAAGGACTTAATAACTAAACTATCATGTGTCTGGACATGAACTCTATTCCAGGCACCCCTCCTCCTTCTTTGTGCGCAGTATCGCTTCAATATAAGTTGAAACAATACGCCAGAGGTCCTCGCTTTGAAGCATCACCCGAATGACGGTCGCAGGAGTCTCATCACCCACCATTCGAGCGAGTTCCTTGCGGTTTGCTGCGAATCTGCTGCATTCAAAGAATGTATGATATGCGTTATCATTGTCTTCGGGACAGTAGTGGCAGCATGGTGTTTCGATCTTTCCTATTCTGAATAGGTAGGCACGGAAATAGCCATGTTCTGTCAAGAACTGGCACAAATAAAAATTAATTTCCCCGTGACCCCGGTCAATCCAGGGGGCAATATCGCCTAGCAGCCTGGCTGTCCATCGACCCACGGGAGCCGAATCCCAGCGCTGTTGCCATCGCGCACGTGTTTCTTCTCTATCCTGTCTAGTTGCCTCGGATCTTCTGAGAATCATACTACGACGATATATTTCCTGTCGCTCCTGTGCTAACAGGTCAATTGGAATGGCTCCAGCTACCACCAGCACTGCTTCCGCGGAGACGGTGCGGTAAGCGCTGGCGACTCTCAGTGCACCCAGCCGTTGTACAGAAAGCATTCTTGAGCGGTTTTTCTTAATTGCAACGGCTTCAGCCCATATCTTCGCTCCGTAAAGCAGTATTGACTGCACCGTTACCATAAGCAATCTCCGTCTGCTCGAACAAGGTCCGCCCACGTTTGCCATTAGGCGCCCCAGCGCCATCGTTGCCCCTTCCGCCTTATCGCAGACTTTCTTTATGTGTTCCCAGTAGGTCAGCCGAGAGTCTAGCATCACACCTAGATATTTAGCTGCAGTCCTGGTTGATATCACTTCGGAGCCTGCCCTCATTTGGACAATGAGAGGTATTCGTCTTCGCGTTAGTATGACGATTTCCGTCTTAGCAATAGCCAACTCCAGGCCGTGATCAGTCATCCAGCGGCTAACCCGCCTCATGACCTGATTTAGCCGGTGTTGAGCTACGTCGGTCTTCCGTGCAGTAACTATGGCGGCTACGTCGTCAGCGTATCCCACCAAAAACACATCGTTAGGCATCTCAAGGCGAAGCAACCCGTCGTACATCGCGTTCCACAGTTCCGGGTCTAGAATCGATCCTTGTGCTACTCCGCCAGTGATTGGTCTTGTCATCATTCCTTCGGTGGTGTCGTAAACTAGCCACCGGTTCCTCATATAATCTTCAAGTATAGCCATGAGATAATTAGGTATTCGGAATGTCTGTCGCAGTGCTTGGATGATATTTATCCACCGCGCCGAATTAAAAGCGTTTTGCACGTCCAATGTCACCATCAAGACGATTGGTCTGGCCCCGTGCGCAAAGTTCTCGATGCTACGGCCGCTTTCACTACCTCTGCAATTGCTGCAATCGTAGAGTGGCCTTTTCTAAAACCGTGCTGCCTAGAGAAGAGGTCCCCCGCGTCCCGGACTGCTGACTGCAGTCGTGGCTCAAGGAGTTTTTCCAGCATTTTACCGCCTGTGTCTAGCATACATAGAGGTCTCCAGTACGAAGGTGATGCGGGATCGCCCCCTTTCCCCTTGGGTATCAAAGCCAACCGAGCCACTTTCCAACATGACGGGAACACTCCTGCCGCCAAGCAGGCGTTAAAAACCCTAAGCAACAGGAGTGGACAAGCTTCTGCTGCAATCTTCCATGCTTCGGCTGGGATTCCATCTGGCCCCGGAGCCTTTCGCTTTTTCATAGTTGATGCCGCCGTGTGTAACTCTTCGATAGTAAACTCTGGGGCATCATAAAACGACTGCAACGGTTCCTCGTCTCTTCTGATCGGGTGCTTTGGGAACAAAGCGTCTACGATTCCGGATATAGCTTCCTCACTTAACATCGTAGCTGAGGAGGCCGCTCCTCCGAGGCGTCGAGTGACGATTTTATATCCCTCACCCCATGGCTCATTGTTGACTTCCTCACACAGTGAGCGCCAGCACCTTACTTTACTATCTTTGATTGCGCGAACCAGTGCCTTCTTAGCTTCCTTGTGAATCTCAGAAAGTTCTGTCTGCGCAGGTCTGTCACGAGCTCGCTGCCACCGTCTCCTTGCCCTCAATGCTGTGCGCCTAAGTTCGGCTATCTCCGTGGTCCACCAATAAGCCTGTCGTTTTTTTTAAAAGGCCTTCTTTTCGGCATCGCTGCATCGCAAGCTGCCCGCATGAGCCGCATCAGGTTGGCTGTGTTAGTTTCGGCAGTCTCCCTGTTTGAGGCCCCATCCTCCGTTTCCGGTGCATCTTCTACGTTACGACGCAGGGTCGTCTCAAGGAGAATTGCATTTAGCCTGTTCACGTTCCAACCAAGGTGTGAATTTTCCTTAGATCCGTCTTGCCTGTCGTTTTCGATGATTTGGAAGGTGATAAAATTGTGATCGTTACCGGTGTAGTCGTCCATTACTCTCCATTCGTCAATTATAGAGACCAGGGGTTCCGATGCAAACGAGATATCGGGTATGGACTCTCCAAATCCAGGTCTTCTATATGTTGGAGTCGAACCGGCTACCACAACATTTCCAGCATGGCCTTGTAGGAAGTCTTCCAATTCATCCACCTTATTTCCATATTCTGCGATGGTATCGTTAGGAGAGTAATAAACAACTAAAAGGTTGAAATAACTTCCACTATTTATTCTTTAAATACTTTAAATGTAATGACAGCCGTTTCGCTATCCAAATAGCATCATCAGGTTGACATATTGAAGTTACATTTTGTTTGTTTGTAACTAGGTACTTAATGTTGATAAGTAGTTAAGGCTAGACCAAGTAAGGAAGTAATAAGACATAACAATATTAAAGCCTAGATGTTATTAGCCCTAAGGGATTATTCTGGATGTATTTCCCTCTAAGATCAGTATAACTGTGCAATGATATAGAAAAACCAGGAAAAAACTATATCCTGCTGATCTTTACAATAACTTAATATATTCGTGTTATAATTACGTCTTATCTATGTATAAAATGAAGACTCAATCAAAGTAAACAGTTTAATAGTGGAAAACTTCCAAGATTTATTTGTTCATTAACTACTTTATATTGTTGATCTGCTAGATGTCTTTTGATTTCAAGTTCTTCGAGGAAATCTAAATTTTGTTTTTTATCACAGGTGTGTAATATTTGAATGTCATTGGTGTGTATGAGTGAATGTGGATGTTCAAGAACGTGTTTTGCATAGTTTGACTTATCTGGTTCTTGTAATCTATATGCTCTTAAATGTTCATTGAATCTTATTTCAAAATTTCTCAAAAGAGTGAAAAAAACCCCGGAGTCTGGCTAGACGATAAAATGTTATTTAACCAACATGTAAAACAAACTGTAAAAAAAGCACAGAAATCAGTTAGCGCAATAAAGAAAATCACACCAAACATAGGAGGGCCAGGAAGTTTAAAGAGAAGAATGCTTTACGGGGTAGTAGAATCAATTGCACTATATGGAGCACCCATATGGTGCAACGCATTAGAAAGGAGAAAATACGCAAACATGATGTTTAGTCTCCAGAGACAAATGTTAATAAGAGTGGCATTAACCTATCGCACAATATCCAAGGAAGCAGCAAATATAATATCAGGTGTAATACCAATAGATCTTCTTGCAGTGGAGAGGAAGCTACTCTATGAAAGTGGTAAAGGTCATCTTAGTGCGACAAGAAACAGAATACGAGAGGAAATAATGGACAGATGGCAAAGGAGATGGAAGCATACAACGGATGTAGCACAGTGGACCAAGAGACTGATACCAGATATTAAGGAGTGGGCAACGTGCAAATTCAGAAAAACGGATTTTTATTTGTCAATTTTTAAGTGGTCACGGGTGCTACAACACGTACCTTAAAAAGATGAAGAAAAGAGAAGATGGGGCGTGCGTATACTGTGGAGAAGCGGATACCCCTGAACACACAATTTTTATATGCAGAAAGTGGTATACAGAAAGGGACAATATACAGAGAGAGGTTGGAGAAATTACACCGGAAAATATAATAGCAAAAATGGTGGCCAATGAAGAGGCATACGAGAAGATATATCAATTCATTAAATACATCATGAAAGAGAAACGAAAAAACGACAGATAAAGGGAAGGACAACAGCATAACTAGCGGAAAAAAGAGAAACACGTGCACTGCTGAAGGTATATTCAGGAATGGATGGTTCCAGCGTGTACGTTTTTGTTGAAAGAGGTGGTTTTAGTGGAGTAACCCATCAGGAGTCCCACACTACCATGTCGCAGATCGAACCGACGCGAAGCGCATGGTGCCTATAAAGGGTTTCCACCTCACAAAAAATAATAATAATAATAATAATAATAATAATAATAATAATAATAATAATAATAATAATAATAATAATAATAATAATAATAATAATAATAATAATAATAATAATAATAATAATAATAATAATAATAATTGAAACTGAAACATATAAGATATACTGGGATAGAGAAATAATAACTGACTTAGCCATCCAACACAATCGCCCAGATCTAGTTTTCACCAACAAAATAAACAAACATACAGTTGACAGAAGCAAACATGAACCCTGGGTGGGCGTGTCCTTGTCGCTGTAGTTGTATTTTCATCTCACTTATGCAGCCACTAAAATTGATATTATCGTTAACATTGGCTCGTGATTGGCTGATTCTGATAACCTTGAAATTAGTTGGCATATTTTCCGCGGACCATGTTTGCTTCTGTCGACTGTACTTACCTTATAGATTTCTCCATACCGCTCTCTGGAAACCTGCAAAAGAAATACAAAAAAAAAATTAGCAAATACTTACGATACAACGATATCGAATTTTAAAACTAAATTACCCCAGGTGGGTAGAGTACTACGCTCACAATCCCACACGGCCGGTGTACCTGGTATGTCGGCTGTCTGTTCCACGGATTCTGGGGGGAGCAATAATTCGATTGTTACCGATGCCGTATCACTCAGGAATCGTCAGGTGAATCGACATTGCAACACCTACAACTCTTGTCGCGTTCAAGTTAATGACAGAAGGGCTTGTTCGAAAAATTATGCCTCGGTTAGCGGCATGCGCAGCGTGACACCGAGTATGGCTACTGCGACAACACAAGAGGAAAATAACACCAAATCACCTCCACCGGTTTCTGCTGTTTCTGGAGTATCGCAGGACGGTACATCCATGACCACTAAAGCCGGAAAGCCCAGGAAGCGTATGAAGTGGACTACAGATATGAATTCATTCATTATATGTTCCTATTTTAAACAACAAAAAATGAGACTGATTTAACAACATACAGGTTCGCCCTTCATCAAGAATTTACACAACAATATCTGGAGTTTCAACATGTTACGCAGCAACGTATTGCTGACCAGCGTCGAGCAATTATTAAAAACAATTTACTACCTGGTCCACTAATGCAACAAATACGAAGTGAAGTACTTCTTGAGCTCCAAACAGAAATCGATCATAATGTAATTCAACATACAAATGATCAGCTGGATAATGTAAGACTTGATGACCACACTGGCGAAGACACACCAAACATTGATCAAGACGAAAACCTAAAACAGACAGTAACACACAACCTGACGAACACGAAAATGCTGTTGCCGAACTCTCCAAAGCAATATTAGAATTTAGAATTAGAGTGGATGTACGCCTATGATTTGGTAAATACACACATTTCGTTGCTCCATTAAAATATCAATTTGCAGTTAGTATTAAATACTCGAATATTTTGAAACTTTTGTACGTAATTGTTAAAGTGTTAGTATTGCTGTTGTGACAATAATTATAAACATCAGTGAATTAAAAAGTGCATTTTGAACGAACTACTGTAAGTACCAATTATCAGTTGAACTTTTTTCTTTTCTTTACACTCGTTAAATTTTGTGGAGGTCGGCGATGCCTAATAACTGCGGTAACTGTTCCAAATCTGTCTCCGATCGAGAATCAGTACTTCAGTGTGACGGGTGCAGGCGATCACTACATATGGAATGTACAGTGATATCTGCGTCTGATCGCGTAACGCGTCAGAAAGTTCGAGGTTTGAGTATTCTGTGTAACTCTTGCGTGGCCAACTTGGGAAATTTTCTCGATTTGAAGAAACTCTTTACTGATTTTAAGACTGATCTGCAGACAAAGATAGACAATCATATTGCTACTCTTACAGCCGAGTTAAATACGTTACAAAATAAAATTTCCACTTTGGAGACAATTAACTCCGTTGAAATCACCGACAAAATCGCGAACGAGGCTGTTGAACGTATGGTCCGTGCCAAAAATATTTTGATTAAGGGTGTACCAGAAACTGACGGGGATTCCATCGTTAAAAAAGAATGTGACAGAGCTGCAATTAAGGAAGTTCTCGACGCTGTCGGCTGTACCACCTCTTTGGTCACATTTTATCGAATAGGCAAACCAAATCAGCGCTTTCCCCGTATGCTAAAAGTAGTCATGCCAACAGAGTCAGATGCCAAATACATTCTAAAAAATAAGAAAAAGGTTTTAGAGACTCGCTCAACCAGCAAATTTTCCATTATGGATGACAAAACTCCAACACAGCAATTGTTCCTTACAGAATTGCGCAAAGAACTGGAGAATCGCACCAATAATGGAGAGAAGAACCTTACCATAAAATTTGTACGAGGATCACCAAAAATCGTTACATTTCGCCAATAAACGCTCTTCTCAAAATTTTGAAAACTGGTTGTTACTTTATACTAATCTTGACTCCATATGTGCCAAATTTAATGAATTTGTGTGTTCGGTTGATTTAATTAAACCCTCCATAATACTTATCAGCGAAACTTGGCTTAAGCATTCAATTTCGGACTCAGTGGTTCGAATTGATGGCTTCACTATTTTTCGAACCGATAGACCCAACCGACCTGGAGGGGGTGTTTGCATATACCTCTCCGATTATATAACTAGTAATTTTTCTGTATCTGAGATAGATATAACTGTCCCAAACATTGATGCTATATGCATTAAAATATCCAAAAGTCTCATGTCCATACACTTAGCCTGCATATATCGTCCAAGCGACTCACAATTGGCAGATAATGTCACGCTCCTTGATAAATTGGATGAGTTATCCATACTTGACAATCTAGTTATCTTTGGGGACTTCAATTTTCCGGATATATCCTGGCCGATAATAAATATTCCTGAGGGCAATAATGCAAAAAATTTGTTTATGCAATTTATCCAAAACTCAAATTTAACCCAAGTTGTCCACGAACCTACTCGTTTCCGACACAATAATAATCCTTCTACCCTCGATCTCATTTTAACCAATGACGAATGTTTGCTATCGGGCCTGGAGGTCAATTCACCAATAGGTAAGTCTGATCATGCAGCAATAACTGTCAATATTCAACTTAACTTACCCGCTGCTGGCGATGATAATAATTACATGACTATCGAAATAACTAATTTTATAAATGTCAATCGTACTCTCTCGTCCATCAATTGGGACAACATATTGCCTGGTAATAATAACTGTATGCATTTATGGAAATGTTTCTATGACACGGTAACAAAATGTTTGAATGAGAATACGAGAGAAACAAGAATTTTCCGTAACAAATTAAAACCATGGATCAATGGTGAAATACATGATTTGATAAAACATAAACGACATTTGTGGAGAAGATTTAAACGCACCAACAATAATGAAGATTTCCTAACTCACAGGAGATTCTCTAATACAATAATTAGTTGGTTGGTTAACGCCAGAAGAGGTTTCGAGGAAAGTATTGCTAATAGTGGCAACCCTAAAAAGTTTTTTAAGCACATGCGTTCCTGTCTTTCGTCTAAAGTTGGTGTTCCTTTACTTATGAAAAGTGATGGAGTATTATGTTCGTCTAATTATGAAACTTCCGAAACGTTGTCCATTAGTTTTTCTGAGGCTTTTACTTCTGAACCAATTGATGACACTTTGCCTCCAATATTTGGTGCTCGTGTCTTAGAATCCCTTAGTAATATTGAATTTTCACCCCAGCAAATTAAAGAAAAAATATTACATATCAAGATGAACACTTCTCCTGGTCTTGATGGTTTGCAAGCAATGTTTCTCAAAAAATGTGCAGAATCAATTTCCTATCCACTTTCACTCATCATGAATTCCTCTTTCACGCAATGCTCTATTCCACCAATCTGGAAATTGGCGTCAGTTACTCCTATATTTAAGAAGGGCAATAAACTGGATCCAAGCAATTACCGACCAGTAAGCCTGATACCTATTGTTTGTAAAATTATGGAATCTATTATTAGTGAGGCCATGTCTAAGTTCCTTCTTCAACAAAATGTCATACCTCTTCACCAACATGGTTTTGTTCGAGGTCGCTCTACCATGTCCAATCTTCTTCATTGTGTTAATGACTGGACAAAAGCCTTAGACAACAAAGATCCGATTGACGTCATTTATTTAGACTTCTCCAAGGCTTTCGACAAAGTCCCAAAAAGAAGACTTTTATATAAATTAGATCACTTTGGCATACGGGGTAGCCTGAACTTATGGATCTCCAATTTTTTATCGGACAGGATTTTTAAAGTCAGAGTCGGCCGAGAGTTCTCCAATGACAAGCCAGTTTCTAGTGGTGTTCCACAGGGTTCCGTCCTCGGCCCATTGCTGTTTGTTGTTTACGCAAGCGATCTTCGAATGTTGGTCTCAAACTCAGTTTCTTTTTATGCCGATGACACAAAAATATTTGCTAACCCTTTAAGAGACCATCTCACCCTCCAAAACGACCTACACACTATACAGCGGTGGTGTTTGGACTGGTTGCTTCCCCTGAACATTAATAAATGTAATGTACTCCACATTGGCAAGACCAATCCCAAGTTATCATACAACTTAAATGGGCAGTTACTAAATACGGTTACCAGCCATGATGACCTAGGCATCTTAGTGAACTCAAATTTATCGTGGAGTGAACACGTTGTGTCCGTATGCAACCGCGCGAAATCCAGACTCTATCTGATACAAAAATCGTTCTCTAGAGTGTCACTTGAAACCTACTGTAAACTATTCAAATGTTACGTGCGTCCTATTTTAGAATATGCGGGTCCTGTGTGGTATCCTGATCTTATTCGCGACCAAGTTTTATTAGAAAACGTGCAAAGAAGGGCTACTAGACTTGCATTCGGTCGCGTAAGGCCTTCCTATGAGGAGCGACTGACTGGGGCGAATCTCATCTCGTTTCAAGACCGTCGACTCCGGGGAGACTTGATATTATGTTATAAAATCATTAAGCACAACTTTGGTGATCTTCAATCTATGTTTCTATTCAACAATGATCTTAGACTGAGAGGTCACCCATTTAAACTTAAGAAGGAGTCCTTTAGATCCCGAGTAAGGCAGCACTTTTTACCAAACAGAGTGTTTGATGTCTGGAACAATCTTCCTGATGATGTAGTAGACGCACCATCAGTCAACGCATTTAAGAATAGGATTGATAGACTTCTATTTAATAGTTAATAGTGCGCATAGTTGCATTTATTATTTATCTGAATTTGTTTTATTTATCTTTTTTCGCTGTATAATTGTTGCGATTATTCTTGAAAACTACGATTTTGTTAATTATAGTTAATTTGTTATTGATTATGTTTATAGGCGTTTAAGCACCTTTTATGTTCTCAGATCATGGGCTTCATAGGTTCTTACCTCAGCCCTTATTTCTATTGTAATAATAATAATAATAATAATAATTTGATTGTAGCAACCCAATTAACCGACCAGTATTGCCCAAACTCAAATCAAATAAGAACACCAATAGGATTCTTGCAGTCATTAATTCACTCTTAAAGGATCGTGCCAAGGACTACGTTACTCTGGAAGAGATACACACCCTTATCTTATGTGGTGCAGTTGCAGTTCTCCGAAGTCACAACCAACAAGTCCGGTTCCCGAACAACAAGTGTACCAAAAAGCAAAAGCCATATAAACCTTGGTGGCAACAGCGACTTGAGAAGTCCATTAATGACATAAGGAAGGAATTAGGACAACTTACAGAATTTAATAACAACGCTAAACCGTCTAGACGCCTAACTAATAAGGTCAAGAAAATTTTTAAGAAAATTAAAACCAACACAGGACATCCAAGTTATAAGGAACACTTATGTTCATATATGGACCTTCTTAGGCAAAAGCTAAAGGCGAAATCCAAACGATTATCTCGTTACGTCAAATGCACTAAAAAGAAACAGCAACACCACTTATTTAACACCAATGAAAAGCTGTTCTACAGACAACTTAGTAGTGCCGGAACAAACAACTACCGCAATCTTCCAATTACTGACTATTGGTCTTCAATATGGTCCAATCTTTAAAAACACAACGAGGGTGCAGCATGAAAAGAATCCGAGACAGAAAAATCAAACATTGCTCCAATGTTGTTTAATAACATAACAACAGCTGAAGTAAACCAATCCGTAGTAGAAACTAATAGTTGGAAATCTCCAGGAATTGATCATATCCAAAATTTCTGGTACAAAAAATTTGACAGCTTACACGAGGTAATGGCATCAAAATTTACACACATTCTTCAACATCCAGAAGAAATTCAAGCCTTTCTCAATCATGGTTTAACCCATATGCTTCCCAAAACAGCTAACACACAGGATCCCTCACAGTATAAACCAATCACATGTCTTCCAAAGCCTTACAAGATATTAACATCTTGCATTACTAACCGAATTTACAGGCATGTTGACCTAAATAACATCTTGCCAGAGGAGCAAATGGGATGTAAACGTGGTCACCAGGGATGCAAAGAACAACTTGTTATTGACTCTGTGATCCTAAGGCAAGCGCAAAAGCAATGTCGCAACATCTCTACTCTGCTTTTGTAGACTACCGTAAGGCATTTGACAGCGTACCTTATTCCTGGCTTATATGTTTTTTAAACATCTACAAAGTACATCCTACCATCGTTGCTTTTCTTGAAGCATCGATGAAACAATGGAGAACAGACCTTCAGTTAATATAAATGGTCAGCATTTTAAAACCGATGAAATTGCTATTCGCAGAGGAATATTCCAAGGTGATTCACTTAGTCCACTGTGGTTCTGTTTGGCAATGAATCCACTTTCTAACATGCTTAACGACACAAAATATGGCTTCAATCTTAAGACTGCACGGTGCACAACTGCACCGTTTCCCATCTCCTTTATATGGATGACATCAAAATTTTTGCTTCCAATCAACAACAAATTCAACATTTTCTGGATATAACTGAAAGGTTCTCCAGTGATATACACATGGAATTTGGTTTAGATAAGTGCCGTACTTTAAACATCGAAAAGGGAAAAATTGTCAATGGAGATGTGGCGCTACCTATTGGAGATATAATCGCTGCCATGCAGAATGTGAAAACCTATAAATACTTGGGATTTCAACAAGCCAGATTGTTAGACCAAAAACAGTCCAAGGCTAAAATCAGGGATGAGTTTTCACAAAGGGTAAGTTCCCTACTAAAATCTGAGTTGAACGCAGGAAATCTGAACCGAGCCATTAATACATATGCCGTACCTGTGTTGACCTATTCTTTCGGTATTTTACAATGGACAAAAACCGAATTGGAAGATATTCAGAGAACGACCCGAACTATGATGACAAAGTACAGATGTCACCATCCAACATCGTCATTGCTTAGAACAACACTACCGAGAAATGAGGGAGGAAGAGCTTTATGCGATATAGTAAATCTACATAACAAACAGATAAATAGATTACAAGACTTCTTTATCACAAAATCACTGACATCTAATTTACATAAGTCTGTCATAGGAGCAGATAAGAAATACACGCCTCTAAATTTAGCAGACCCTTATATGGACTTGGAAATAACAACAGATGCTGAGAAACACTTTAAATGGGCCCAAAAAGCTCTACATGTTCGACATCATCACGACCTTAACCAACCTCACATTGACAAAATAGCATCAAACAGGTGGCTTGCTGACGGTACCTTGCTCCCAGAGACTGAAGGATTTATGATGGCCATTCAGGATCAAGTAATTAATACGAACAACTACAAAAAATTTGTTATTAGGGACCAAACTATTACATCGGACAAGTGTAGACGGTGCCAACAAACGTCGTAAACCATACAACACATCACATTAGGATGTTCAACCATAGCCAACACGGATTATTTACGCACGCACAACCAGCTGTGTAATATTATCCACCAGAAACTGGCCAACAAATATGGACTGCTGCACACCTATACACCGTATTACAAGTACAATCCACAGGCAGTGCTCGAGAATGCAGATTTTAGACTCTACTACGATAGGTCCATTATCACCGATAGACAGGTGACGAATAATCGACCCGACATTGTGGTAGTGGAAAAAAAAGCTAATTCAGTGCTGCTAGTCGATGTTGCAGTTCCAAACAACAACAATACTTTGGACAAATATAATGAAAAGATAGCAAAGTACACCGATCTTGCTATAGAAGTAGGGCAGATGTGGCATGCAGAAAAAGTGGAGGTGGTACTGATCATCGTATCATCAACTGGACTCATCCCCAAAAGTCTTGAAGACAGTCTTAAAAAACTCGATCTTCATAAAAACACTTTTATTGACTTGCAAAAAGCGGCAATTTTAAACACATGTCACACTGTTCGGAAATTTTTAAATATGTAAATTTTGAGCCTAATCCCATTTGCGTTTACGCTCGGGATAGGTAAATATTACCAGCGAAAGCTGAGTAAGTGCATAAGTCTTTTGATAATAATAATAATAATAATAATAATAATAATAATAATAATAATAATAGTAATAATAATAATAATAATAATAATAATAATAATAATAATAATAATAATAATAATAATAATAATAATAATAATAATAATAATAATAATAATACAATACAATACATTTATTGACCACATATACATACATTTATAGTACATTTGAAGTCAGAAATCATATATATATATATATATATATATATATATATATATATATATATGGTACTAGTATTTTTGCGGGAATGAATTAAATCAAAAAATGAAGATATTGGGTTAAGCCCGCTAATGCAGCTATGCCGTACTGATGAACTCTAAGGAGACAGAAACACGTGTCTACGGCTGCATAAGCGGGCTTAACCCAATATCTTCATTTTTTGATATATATATATATATATATATATATATATATATATATATATATATAACTATATATATATATATATATATATATATATAACATCACTCACTCACTAGACCTATAGAGGACTTATTACTAAGACAAGAAGCACACATACACATCAAAGAACACAATTACAGGTTAGGAATGAAACTGTTAAGTATTGAAATTTCAACTAATCACAAATTAATTAATAAATTAGAAAATTCTTTAAAAAAATTTAAATCAGATATAATCTCTTCAACTAATGAATCTATTTTCCAAAATTTTGCTCACAAACAACAACGTTCTTATAACACAATTTTTCATAAAGTTAAACATAAAAATATTGCTAAACTTAACAATTTAAAAAATACCCAATTAAAATCAAAAATTAAAACTAATTCAAATTGGATAAAAAACATTTCAAATGTAACCATTCCGGAGGATGTTTTATCCTTCTTATCATTAGGACCTAAATTTAGTATAGAACCAATATTAAGTAAAGATTTTCCTATTAAGAACATTTTGGCAGATATAGACTTCATCACATCAACAATTGTTAATCAAACTGAAAGAAACATCACAATCGCAAGAGCTACTAACATTGTTACCAATCACATTCGTTCTCCGCACACTCATCCCTCTGTTTTTCGCAATTTACTATTGAAATCAAAACAATTTCTAAAAAATAATCCAAATCTTATTTTAACAACATCAGATAAAGGTAACGTTACTGTTATAATGAATAAACAACAATATTTAGAATTATCCAATGACATTATCAACAGTTCATCTTACATTGAACTTAAGAAAGATCCAACTACTTCAATACAGAGAGAAGGTAACGCTATCTTAAAAGAACTTAAAGATAGGGGACAGATTGATGAGAGTGTGAAGAAGAAATTAACTTCATATTATGGTGTACCCCCGAAGTTTTATGCTTTGCCCAAGATACACAAACCAACACTATCAGTAAGACCAATTGTTGCATCAATAGGTGCTCCAACTGAAAATATTGCTTCCTTTTTGACAGATATCTTGACTAAAGCATACAACTCTGATAATGAATATCACATAAAAGATTCGTTTGAGATTAGTAGTAAGTTTAACAATACAGTATTGCCACCTAACTATGTCCTGGCTAGTTTGGATGTGGTTTCTTTATTTAGCAATGTTTATTTAGACGTTAGTTTAAGAGTGATTCACAAAAATTGGAACAGTATTAGTACCCACTGTAACATTTCAGAAGACAATTTTATTAAATTAATAACCTTTTTGTTTAATAGCACTTATTTTACTTTTAACAATAAAATTTATAAACAAACTTTTGGCACACCTATGGGGGCCTCTATTTCACCAATTTTAGCAACATATGTGATGGATGATGTTCTGGACACAGTATTACCAGTTTTATCGTTTAAACCTCATTTTATCAAGAAATATGTTGATGACATTATTGTAGCTTTACCAGAGAGTGGTATTGATGAAATCCTTAGCACCTTTAATAGTCTGGACCCATACATACAATTTACCATTGAAAATGAAGATGATAATAACTCGGTACCCTTTCTAGACACTAGGTTCATACGAACAACAAACAACAAAATAGTGATAGATTGGTACAGAAAACCATGTAGTTCTGGTAGATATATGAATTACTTATCCTACCACAAACATTCAATGAAAGTAAATTTGGTCAAACAGATGAAAAATAGAGTGTTGGGAATTTCTGATAAAACCTTTCATATTAAAAATCTTAATATCTTATTAAAATTATTTATCGACAATTCATATCCTAGCAGTTTAGTAAAAAATATTTTGTTCAGCACTTCATCATCACTTGATAACATAATTGATAATAACACACAATACAATCCCATAGTTGATAACAGTGAATCTAATGCAGTTCCAATTCAAACTTTTTTTTACCTCTTTACCATATATCAAGGAAGTTACTCCCAAACTATCTAGACTTTTCAATAAATACACAAATGTCAGAATAGCTAATAGAAATATCCTAACAATTAGGAAAATTCACAGTACAGTCAAAGATTTAGATCCTTTAAAATCAAAAACGAATGTTGTATACAGTATACCATGTTTGGATTGTGATAAGTGGTATGTTGGTCAAACCGCAAGATCCATTAATTCTAGAATCACCTCACATAAAAGTGATTGCAGATTACATCCCGAAAGATGCGCTCTAGCAGCTCATGTGAATAATTTTGACCACCATGTCAGTTATGACGATTTAAAAATTCTTTCAATTGAAACAAACTATAAGAAGAGATCGTTCTTAGAAATGGCGCACATTTTTGAACAAGACAATTGTATGAACAAAAGGACAGACATAGATCACTTAAGTGAGATTTATTCATATCTATTAACCATCGATAAAAATGCACGTTCACACAACTTGTCAGTGTCAAAATTGTGACCTAACCGTTTGGAGCAATCTACACTTTCATCACACTTTAACATTCTTTAGTACCAAGTGACAATTAGTTGTCAGTCGAATTCTAACCTGTAAATTGATCAAACTACTCGTGGAAGTAGTCACCTTTTTTATTTGTTATAAAAAAAAAATTTTTTAACTTTTTAACATTAGAAAATAAGTTTTATCAAATGTATTGTTAACAATTTTTAAACAGAAATTTTACATATTTTGCAAGTGTTATTAGTATTAAACTCTATTTAATTAGTGACTATGTGTCTCATAGTAGATATTTTATTCATCACAGTAATCAATCTCATCTAAGTTGTAAGTAGAATCATTAGTTTTATATATATATATATATATATATATATATATTTATATATATATATATATAAACTTCGAAATTGGTTGGGAATGCAGCGGAAAGGACGTGAAAAAACTATCAATACAGTACTCTTTTCAGTATACCAAGCTTTCGCAAATCTTTATTTGCATCATCAGGGTTCTACAAATGTGAATTAGTATGAGATTACAAATCAGTAAAAAACTTTTTTACAATAAGTAACTTACACTAATTGAGGTTTAAGTCTAGATGTTAGTTGGAGAAAGTGAAGAACCATTTGAATACATCCAGAAAAGCAAAAAGCTAATCAAGCCAGTAAAAAATATCACAGTAAAATTGAATTAAAATTGATCACATCTTTACATCACTAAGTTACATATTAAAAATCTTTTAATTTTAGGAAGGTTAGTACTACCTCCGCCACGTGTCTCGAAAATGTGTAACTGAATTTGGTTAGGTTAACCCTCTTCTTCTTTCAATTTTTAAAAGAGAAGTAATAGCAACCTAAACAACCACAGCTAAACATGGTAAATTTTACCAAGTGAGACAGTTACTAAAAATTGTTTTCACTGAATAATAATTGAAAAATGAACCGCGAAACAATCAAAGCTAATACAACCTATGTGTAGGAAAATTGTTTGTATTAATGAAATACTTTCAAATTAATAATATGGAAAATAGAGGTAAATCCCAGAAAAGCGAGTTTGGGGTGAAAGTAAGGAAATTGTATCTCTTTAATGAGATGTGAGGAATAAAGTAATTAACAATTGTGAAAATAAAGAATTATTGAACATTGGTCATATGGAATGTCGAAGGTAATGATTAAAAATTCAAAAAATTATTTTTAATGGAGTAAATGAAAGAAAGAAGATATTCTTAATTATCTGAAATAGAAGAATTTTCACTACTAGAAATGAGATGATTACTATCTAACGTAAGTAGTAATGAATATAAACCACTCAAATTATTGATATCGGTTTTCTTATTCATAGGATTCTTCTCTTGGAAGATGAACGCCATTTCAAGAAATACTCTTTTTCTGTAGTTACTTTCAGAAGATAAAACTTGTGCATTTGGAAAGTCAATGGGATGCCCCGTAGAATTAGAATGTGAGGCCAATGAACATCTATCAGGATGCAACCTTATGTCACTCTTATGGAGAGTCAATCGACTAGATAATTTCTGAGAAGTATGACCAACATACGATTGTGTACAACCCAAACAACTGAGTCTATAAATAACATTGTTTTTATCTAATAAAGGAATTTTATCTTTAACTGAAGTATATAATGATTTAAGTATCAAGGAACTCTTAAATGCAATCCTAATATTAGGTAGTTGTTGTGAGAAAAGTCTAGACAGTCTAGGCGTAACGCCCTTAATATAAGGAAGGGATACATATGAAAATTCACAAGGTGGCGGACCTTGGATGGATCCAATTGAGTTCCGTCCACTAGCACCTGAATTGTCAGAAATGGAGTTAGAAGCACCTAACATAACGGGAGATGTGCCGAACATAACTTTCCTAAGTAATGATGTAGGATAAGAGTTATTTAAAAAAAGGTTATAAAGGATATTTAAGTTTTTTTGACGGAAGGAAGGATCAGAGAGTTGATTCACTCTTGTTGTCATTTGTTTGACTAGGTTGAGTTTCATATTAAATTTATGGTAAGAAAGGTAGTTGAGATATCTCCCAGAGCTACATGATTTTCTATACCAATCTATCAATATTACATTTTCGTCATTTCTGATGAATAACATGTCTAAGAAAGGAACAGCTTGGTTAGAGTTTTCACATTCTAACGTGAACTGGATGTAAGGGTCATAACTATTAAAAATATTCAAGAGTTCTGTTTCTGAATCTCGAGGAACTGCTAGGATTATGTCATCAACATATTTCTTTAGAAATGGGATATGGAAAGGGAGTACAGGAAGAACTATGTCAAGCAAATCATCCATTACATATGTCGCCAAAATTGGAGAAATGCTAGCACCCATGGGAGTGCCAAATGTTTGTTTATAGAATTTATTGTCAAATGAAAAACAAGTGGAATTGAACAAGAACTCAATCAACTCAATAAACATATCATAGCTAATGGTACAAACCGAACTAATAGATTCCCAATGATTATGAATTGTACGGATAACTGCATCTAAATAAACATTACTAAAAAGGGAGACAACGTCCAGACTGACAAGAACATAGTTTGGTGGTAACACCTTCCTATTGAAAAGTTCAAAAGTATGAAATGAGTCATTAATACTGTAATCATTACTTTCATAAGCTCTTGTTAAAATATCTGTGAGAAAACTAGCAATACACTCAGTTGGTGAGCCAATAGAAGAGACGATAGGTCTCATAGATAAAGTAGGTTTGTGAATTTTTGGAAGGGTGTAAAACTTAGCAATAGTGCCACTGTAAGACGTGAGTTTCTTCCTTGTAAGTAAATCTATTTGCTTTTTATCAAATAAACGTTTGACTAAAGAATTAGATCTCCTTTGAATTCCAGAAGTAGGGTCAGACTGTAAGGAAACATAAGAAATGTCCTGGTCTAATAAATTTTGGGAAAGCCTGAAGTATTCTTCCCTTAACATAATCACTGTTACCTTTTTTTAAATAACTCTTATCCTACATCATTACTTAGGAAAGTTATGTTCGGCACATCTCCCGTTATGTTAGGTGCTTCTAACTCCATTTCTGACAATTCAGGTGCTAGTGGACGGAACTCAATTGGATCCATCCAAGGTCCGCCACCTTGTGAATTTTCATATGTATCCCTTCCTTATATTAAGGGCGTTACGCCTAGACTGTCTAGACTTTTCTCACAACAACTACCTAATATTAGGATTGCATTTAAGAGTTCCTTGATACTTAAATCATTATATACTTCAGTTAAAGATAAAATTCCTTTATTAGATAAAAACAATGTTATTTATAGACTCAGTTGTTTGGGTTGTACACAATCGTATGTTGGTCATACTTCTCAGAAATTATCTAGTCGATTGACTCTCCATAAGAGTGACATAAGGTTGCATCCTGATAGATGTTCATTGGCCTCACATTCTAATTCTACGGGGCATCCCATTGACTTTCCAAATGCACAAGTTTTATCTTCTGAAAGTAACTACAGAAAAAGAGTATTTCTTGAAATGGCGTTCATCTTCCAAGAGAAGAATCCTATGAATAAGAAAACCGATATCAATAATTTGAGTGGTTTATATTCATTACTACTTACGTTAGATAGTAATCATCTCATTTCTAGTAGTGAAAATTCTTCTATTTCAGATAATTAAGAATATCTTCTTTCTTTCATTTACTCCATTAAAAATAATTTTTTGAATTTTTAATCATTACCTTCGACATTCCATATGACCAATGTTCAATAATTCTTTATTTTCACAATTGTTAATTACTTTATTCCTCACATCTCATTAAAGAGATACAATTTCCTTACTTTCACCCCAAACTCGCTTTTCTGGGATTTACCTCTATTTTCCATATTATTAATTTGAAAGTATTTCATTAATACAAACAATTTTCCTACACATAGGTTGTATTAGCTTTGATTGTTTCGCGGTTCATTTTTCAATTATTATTCAGTGAAAACAATTTTTAGTAACTGTCTCACTTGGTAAAATTTACCATGTTTAGCTGTGGTTGTTTAGGTTGCTATTACTTCTCTTTTAAAAATTGAAAGAAGAAGAGGGTTAACCTAACCAAATTCAGTTACACATTTTCGAGACACGTGGCGGAGGTAGTACTAACCTTCCTAAAATTAAAAGATTTTTAATATGTAACTTAGTGATGTAAAGATGTGATCAATTTTAATTCAATTTTACTGTGATATTTTTTACTGGCTTGATTAGCTTTTTGCTTTTCTGGATGTATTCAAATGGTTCTTCACTTTCTCCAACTAACATCTAGACTTAAACCTCAATTAGTGTAAGTTACTTATTGTAAAAAGTTTTTTACTGATTTGTAATCTCATACTAATTCACATTTGTAGAACCCTGATGATGCAAATAAAGATTTGCGAAAGCTTGGTATACTGAAAAGAGTACTGTATTGATAGTTTTTTCACGTCCTTTCCGCTGCATTCCCAACCAATTTCGAAGTTTATATCTAACTGATCAGCGTTGATCACAAAGGTTTCTACCTTTTCTAGAATATATATATATATATATATATATATATAATAAAAATAATATAAAACACAACTTGTAATGCTTTATAGAAAAGAACATTTAATAAAATATATTGAAATACATTTATTCGGTGACTCTTTGATTACAAGATAAAAATTCGTCTACATTATAAAAACAGCGTTCCATTAAAAATTTTTTAGAAATTTTATAAAATTTTGCATGAGACATATCATTGAGATTATCAACATTCATTAGAATTTTAATTTTATTGTACAACCTGATATCTAATTTGTTTTGTTGTGTTAATAATAATAATAATAATAATAATTACATCAAGACAAAGATAATGAAAACCGACACTGACCAAAAATGCAAACTCTGTCGGTCTTTCAGCGAAACAATACATCATATTGTTTCAGGCTGTCCCATATTGGCTAAAAAGGTGTACCTAGAGAGACACAACACAGTGACCAAAGAATTTCACTGGAATATCTGTAAGCACTTTAAAATAGATGTCAATTAGAAGTGGTACCAGCACACCCCGGACCCTGTTGTGGACACAGAAAATGTAACAATTATATGGGACACGCAGATACTAACTGATAGGAAAATAGTTGCAAACAAGCCAGACCTGATAGTTAAAGATAAAAAACAAAAACAATGCCTAATAATAGATGTGGCGATCCCTTCTGATTACAATATAACAAAGAAAGAAGCGGAGAAAATGATTAAGTACAAAGACCTACAAATCGAGATACAAAGAATGTGGAATCTGAAAGCTAATATAATCCCCGTCATCATCGGAGCTACAGGACTCATCTCTAATGTCACCACTAATATAATGAAAGAAGTTTCAGGAAAGTACAATCTTCTCCAAATGCAAAAAGCCGTGGTCCTGAGTACTGCCCACATAGTAAGAAAAGTACTATGAACCAACTACACATGTCACCAGCAATGAAAAGCAACACCCTAGGTTCACGGAGTGCACTCGGTGTTGATATAAAAGTGAAGAAAATTAATCCTTAGCACAAGTGCTAAGTGGAAACAAGCAATAATAGCAGGGTGCACATTACTATCATCCACTGAATATCTGCACAGACATAATTGTGTAGCAAAAATAATTCACCAAGAACTAGCTAAACATCACCAACTAATATCCGACACCTGCCCTTATTATCATTATACTCCTGAAAATGTACTGGAGAATGAAAGCGTTAGACTGTATTGGGACAGAACAGTTCTTACAGATAAAACCATGACCTCAAACAGACCAGATATAATCTTGGTCAATAAAACTCAAAAGAAAACTTTCTTGATTGACGTTGCTGTACCGAATAACAACAATATACAAGACACAATCCACAACAAACTTGTCAAGCATGCAGACCTGGTACATGAAATCAAAAAACAATGGAGGCAAAATAGTGTTGAAATAATACCAATAGTGTATAGTTCCAAACAATAACAACGTTTTGGATAAGTATAATGAAAAGATGGCAAAGTACACCGATCTTGCCATAGAGGTGGGACAGATGTGGCATGCAGAAAAAGTGGAGGTGGTACCGATCATCGTATCATCAACTGGACTCATTCCCAAAAGTCTTGAAGACAGTCTTAAAAAACTTGATCTTCATAAAAACACTTTTATTGACTTGCAAAAAGCGGCAATTTTAAACACATATCATACTGTTAGAAAATTTTTAAATATGTAAATTTTGAGCCTAATTCCATTTGCGAAAACAAGAAAACAAATGAACATGCATGGAGCGTTACATCCGAGATCAGATGTTGACCGACTCTACATCCCCAGAAAGGACGGTGGACGTGGAATGATAAGCATTGAAGCAAGCTATGCCATACCAAAGGAATGTCTGAATAACTACTTAAAAATAAAGGAAGAAAATGATAATTATCTCGGCATGGTATACAGACAAAACCAAAGAAAAAATGGAAAACAAGAACACAAAAGGAAATACCTGAAACAAATAGAAAACAAAAACCCCACAGAACCTGACACAAAAAGAGTAAAACTAATAAAAGAGAAGCTAAAGGAAAACTTGAAGCAGGAACAACTAACAAACTGGAAAAAGAAAAAGATGCACGGACAAATCGCAATAGAGGTTGAAAAGGAAACCATAAACAGAAAGGAAACATGGAAGTGGCTATCAACCGCAAACATCAAAAGTGAAACCGAAGCGCTTATTACTGCTTGCCAGGAACAAGCACTCGCCACAAACTATATGCAAGTGAAAATCATGAAAACCGGCAAAGACCCCAGGTGCAGATTATGCCGGATCCACAATGAGACAATTCATCATGTTGTATCAGGGTGCCCGATACTGGCAAAAAAAGCTTACTTGGAGCGACACAACTTCGTAGCTGCACACCTACACTATAATATATGTAAAGCGTACAGCATACCAGTCGGAGATAAATGGTACGAATATGTTCCAGAACCTGTTTTGGACACCCAAGACGTCACAATCATCTGGGATACGCAGGTCCAAACTGATCGAACCATCAAAGCTAATAAGCCTGACATAATCATCAAAGACAAAAAACGAAGAACATGCCAACTGATAGACGTCGCTATCCCATATGATTACAATATTACTGAAAAAGAAGCCGAAAAATATCTTAAATATAAAGATCTTCAAATTGAAACACAAAGGATGTGGAACATGAAAACCACAGTAGTTCCCATAGTAATCGGAGCCACCGGAGTAATCTCATACAAAACAACAGAAGCCATCAAACAGTTACCCGGTGTGCACAATCTGATGTCCCTACAAAAAACTGTTGTGCTGAGCACCGCGCACATAATCCGCAAGGTGCTATAAAAAAAAGGAATATCACCCCAGGTGCAAGGTATGCACTCGGTGTTTCTTCCAAATCAACCGCAGAACCATGACTGTGAGATGATCAGAAATAATAATAATAATAATAATAATAATAATAATAATAATAATAATAATAATAATAATAATAATAATAATAATAATAATAATAATAATAATAATAATAATAATAATAATAATAATAATAATAATAATAATAATAATAATAATAATAATAATAATAATAATAATAATAATAATAATAATAATAATAATAATAATACTAATAATAATAAACCCGCACGGGGTCTAAAGAGGGTAGTGATGCGTCTCAAATAGCCTCTCCTACTCAATTCCTCCTCGCACCTCCAAGTTGGTAGACCCTGGGAACTTGTGACACCAAGAAACTGATTAACCGGTAGACAGGCAGAAACAAGGCAAACGCGAGAGGAAGAAACCACCGCTAGAGAGGCCAACCTCCCTCTAGCGTGCAAAAGGGTTCCAAAAACACGTAAAAACGCCTCGCGGGAATCTACAACTCGACCACAATGGTACCGAAACGGCTAGAACAATGGATAATGAGCTAACCCCAAATAGAGATGTTTTGCAGGATATGCTCCCGGCAACCACTCTAGGAGGGAAAAAAAGGCAGAGAATGAAATGGACAGATGATGTAAACAGACACCTCATGCTCTGCTACTATCAGGTAACTAATCTAGAAACCAACTTAACCGGATATAGACCACAGCTACACGCAGCATTCACTAGTAAATATCCCGAACTTGACGACTTAACAGAACAAAGATTAGCAGATCAAATACGTGTAATCAAAAGGAATAATAGAATACCGAAACCCGAATTAGAAATAATTAAAAACCAAGCCCAACAAACAAGAGAATTAGATAACAGTCAGACAGACATCACGATTGAAAATCAAGAGATAACTGAAGCGCAAAAAGACTACAAAAGTAACACAATCAACGAAACAAATGCATATGACATACAAACAGAACAGCTTCAATCTGTACAATTTGAACCACAAGTTAACACAACGCTAAGCCAAAAACAGAAAGATCAAGAAAAAGAAATAAGAGAAAAGTTCGAAATCACGTACATTAAATATCAAGGTATGGAAACAAGCTACAGACCATATATACAAAGAATACAAGAAAACATACACACAAAAGCGACAACCAACTTCATAGATAACATAATAAAACAAAACATAACCACCGACACAAATAAAGAAGAAATTCAATTACTCATACACACAGGCACAATAACAACAACTTAACTACATACAAAACCAAAACAGACCAACACGCCCTATCAACCAAAACTACCAGCCTGGCAACGGAGGCTCCAAACTAAAATTGAATCTCCTAGGAAAGATATTGGACAGTTAACACAATTCACACAAGGAAAGCTGTCAAAGAAAAAAAGAAAAACAATAGAATTAAAGACAGATGAGGAAATAAGAGATCAACTAGATACAAAAAAGCAAAAACTACAAGCAATAGCGGAAAGATTAAGACGATACAAAAAAAGCGCAAACAGAAGAAAAGAAAACTACATTTTCAATACAAATCAAAAGAAATTCTACCAAACATTAGAAAAGCAAGAAGAAAACATAAATAGTCATGTAAATATAGATAATATTGAAAAATTCTGGAGTAATATATGGTCAAAATCTACAGAACACAATAAAGAAACACATTGGATACAAACAGAAAGAGATAGACTCAACACAACTAAACCAATGCCCAAAATTGAAATCACACCAGAAGATGTCTCAAAAGCAATAGCACAAACACATAACTGGAAAGCTCCAGGAATAGATAAAATAGCAAATTTCTGGTTAAAAAAATTTCCCTCTACTCAGTTACAACTTGCAAAATTATTCAACACATTTATATCAAACCCACAACAAACCCCTCATACACTGACACAAGGCATAACATATTTAAAACCAAAAGGAAATATCACAAATGATCCAAGCAAATACCGACCTATAACGTGTTTACCTACTATATACAAGATACTTACATCAATAATCACACAGAAACTAACTCAACACGTAACAGAAAATAACATATTATGTGAGGAACAGAAAGGCTGCCGTCAAGGATCTAGAGGATGTAAAGAACAACTAATAATAGATGCAGAAATAACCCACCAGGCAAAAATTAAAAACAAAGATCTCTCTACTTTGCTAGCATTGATTACCAAAAAGCCTTTGATAGTATACCACATTCCTGGCTAATCCAAATACTACAAATCTACAAGGTGCACCCGTATGTAATAAAATTTCTGGAATCCATAATGAAGAATTGGCAAACAACCCTTTCAATCAAAGTGGGAGAAGTAAACGCAACATCCAAACCAATACCTATCAAACGAGGTGATATCGAGTATGGCTACTGCGACAACACGAGAAAATTATCACCGAATATTCTCCACCGGTTAATGCTGTTTCTGGAGTATCGAAGGACGTTACATAACCTGACGAATACGAAAATGCTGCTGCCGAGCTTTCTAAATCAATATTAGAATTTGATGGTAGCAACCCAATTCACCGACCATTATTGCCCAAACTCAAATCCAATAAGAACACCAATAGGATTATATAGGATAATAGCCAAGCTGATAGAGCACAAGCACATAAAACAGATACTAACAGCAGAATTCACACTATCCTAAATCCGCAATAGAAAGAATGACCCTTCTTCGTACAATGGCTGGACGTGGTCTTATCGACATAACTTCACTTCATCTCAAGCAAATAGAGACATTAAGAAACTTCTACACCAAACAGCACACATCACCTCTTCACAAATCCATATCACTTGCAGATACCACAATAACACCGCTTAACTTACACGACAGGTATAGAGATTTGCATCTCTAACACTCAAACAAAAATTCAGTCATGGGCCCAAAAGCCACTCCATGGCCGATTTCCTCATGAACTGGATCAAACGTATGTCGATAAAGAAGCGTCGAACATGTGGTTGACTCGTGGAAAGTTATTCAGAGAAATTAAGACATGATCAAATGGGAAAAATCATACACCAGGAACTAACACTTAAATATAAGCTCTTAAACAAAAAAGTCAACTACTACCAATATGAACCTAGCACCATACTAGAAAATGACAAATACGAAATATACTGAGACAGGACTATCATCACTAAAAAAAATAGAACATAATAGACCAGATATTGTAGTAAAGAACAAAAAGGATAAAGAAGTATTACTGATAGACTTTGCAGTTACCAACAATAATAACCTGGAACAAACATATTCAGAAAAAATAAGCAAGTACATAGAGCTTCTATAGGTCTGAGAAAATATCAGAACATGGCAAGTAAGAGGGGACACAATAGATCCTATAGGTCGCAGTGTAATTATCACCCCTAACTCATACATACATACATACATACATAATGGTGCCAATATGCGTGGTGAAAAAAATGGTGTGCAAAAACGTATTCTTGAAATTAATCCACTTGCTTATTTTTTACCTTGTGGGAGTCATAGCTGGAATCTCATCTTAGGAGATGCAGCATCGTCGTGTGTCCAAGCAAAATATTTTTTTGGTTTGCTACAAAGGTTGGTACACTCTGTTTGCCGGCTCAAGTCAGAGGTGGGCAATTTTAAATGCTCATGTAAAATCGTTATCGCTAAAACCACTTTCTGAAACTAGATGGGAGTGCAGGGTAGCCTCGGTGAAACCCGTTAAATACCAACTAAGCGATATATGTGATGCTTTAAAGGATTTAGCAGAAAATACAACAAATTGTCAGTTAGTCAGTGAATGTCATTCTATAGAAAAGGAAAAAACTACCTACGAATTTGTAGTTTCACTTGTCATATGGTATAACATTCTTACAAGGATAAATGTTGTAACATTAGTTGGGCGTTGGGCGCCAATTTGTAATATTAGTTGGTCGTTGGGCGACAATTTGTAACCATATTATTACGTTGGACGTCAATTTGTAATATGATTTACCTGTTGATAGTGAATTTATAAAAATATTTAGTTAACTTTTTAAAAATAACAATATACCAAAAGAAAAAATGTAATTTACAATAAAACAAACATTAATCTTAATTTCGTCTTTAATTAGGTGTAAAAGATATTTCAATAATTAACAAAATTTATAAATGTTTATAACAGCAAAAATTATGATAGTTAAATACCTCGGCTAGGGGTGAGTAAGTTCATTTATTTACGTTGGTCGACTTATCTTTTTTTACATCTGATCCATTGGTTGATCCAGGAGAGGGCTGGTCCAGTGAAGGGTTGGCTTGATGAACAGTCCACCAATGTAGAACCACTCAGCGGTAGTAACCCAGTAATGTCTTTGAAATTGAAATTTGTAATGTCTTTTGAACTTGAAATTTGTAATGTCTTTGAACTTGAAATTTGTAACGTCTTTTGAACTTGAAATTTGTAATGTCTGAACTTGAAATTTGTAACGTCTTTTAACTTGAAATTTCTAACATCTTTTGGTATTGTGTATTCCAATGCTGTGTATAGCACCAATGACAATAAGAGAATGAATCGTGGTTTAAGGTATTGGACTATGCCACATTAAAAATCGTGTATAAAGTTGGAATTACTGACAGGAATCGTTTATAATAATTAACATGTTAAGAATTCTATACAATAGATGGTGTTAGTGTTAGCCATATAAATAATTTAAAAATACTACGTTTTTAGTTAACATATCATGTTACAATGTTATAAGTAAAATGTGGCAAAGCGCAAACATGCACTTAGATGTGGCTATACAACACCTAGAAGCATTCACAAATTGGCTCGATAATTATCGAGAAAATGGTTTTCAGTCATCCCTTGTAACAGTGAGAGAAATAGCCGAGGAAAATGATATTGACAGACAGTTCAAAGAAGTCAGAAGACGACGTTAAAAAAGGCATTTTGATTATGAAGGGGAAGATGAAGCTCATGAATTGAATGCGGAAGAAATATTCAAAATAAACTATTTTTATATCATTGTCGACAATGTGCGCGCAAGCTGCCATCCTAGGTTGAGGGTCTTAAACATTATAAGAGTATATTTGGTTTCATGTATAATATAACAAGATTAAAGGAAATTAGTGATAGTGAACTTTTGAACCAATGCAGCGACTTGCAAATATCTATGACAGTAGGAGAATCATGTGATATTGATGGACATGAATTGTACGAAGAATTGAATATGTTTATCCGTGTGTATGAAGGAAATGACGACATTATCTCGGTGCTGAAATACATAATAGAAGAAAAATTAATTGAAGTTTACCCCACTCTCGAAATAGTCCTGAGAATTATTGCTACCACACCTGTTACAGTTGCGTCTGCTGAAAGGAGTTTTTCGAAGCTTAAAATTATTAAAACATATTTGAGGAATTCGATGACACAAGATCGGCTTTCAGCCGCAAACATCAATTTTAAAATTTATCATCTTTGTATTTGTTAATTTTGTAAATCTTTCAAGGTAAAATATTTTAAAAATGAAATTTTATTTATTTGTATAACTTTAGTATTTCTCCTCAAACATGACAAATACCTAAACCAAACAACCAGACCTACTTTCGCATTACATACTTTTCACGAAGGACAAAGGGCCTCGCAATGGATAAGGCCACCTCTGTTGTCTGGCAAAGTATTGGAACTATCAAAAATGTCTGGCTGATGAGAAAACATCATCTAATTATTATATATATAGAAATGAAGACACAAGTCTCGGAAGAAGATACTTTTGCAGACTCGACATTTTAATATTATAAATTCTTTTGTAATCTGTTTATTAACGTCTTTTTATAATTAGATCTTTGTTGTGTAAAATCATTATTATTATAAAAATTCCATTTATCATCTTTAAGTTGTATTTTTTAAAGTTCAAATAAATAAGTTGTACCTATTCGCTTATTTTGAAAATAAAGATTATTTTTTAAAAGTTAAAGGGAAAGCGCATTCACATTTCTGGCGCTGCGAACAGGATCCTCGTTCAGAAACCACACGTTTCCTGGTCAATTTCACTTGTTTGACGAGAGTCCTCCGAACCTGGGAACAGAAGGAAGAGCATGATGAGGAAATCTACAGTGATCATCCTTTTGTAAGTGTTTAATTCCTTTTTATCCTTTATGAGCATTTTTAACGATATTTACAATCTACATTTGCTTTTTGAACAACTTTATTTAAAAATACCTGATACTTCTAGTTCATCTTTATCTGACTTTTCGAATAATAACCCAATCAAAATGCCAATGAGCAACAGTGATATTTCTATCATTTGTGCTACATTACCTGAATTTTCAACTGTAGATAATCTCTCCACATTTATTAAATCAGAGAGTTTCAAACAATTTAAATGATTTACTTCAACATATTACATTAAATGATAATCAAGAAACCGTTAATTTTAAAGCACCTTATTTTAAAAATATGGCACTAAAAACATTTTGTTCCAGTATAAATGAACCTTATTGTGAATATTTGTCACATTTTCTTCCCTGGAAGAAGCCCTTCAAAAATGTTTAAGTTATTACAATCATAAAAGTCAACAACAATACATGCATTTCTTAAAAACCCAACAAAATCGAGTAGTTTCATCAACCAGACAAAACTTGAACCATTTCTCTCGACATTCTCATAAAAATACATCTAATAAATTTTCAACACAAACTCACAATAATCAACCACGTAATTTTAACTCTCAGGACACCCGTCCAAGAAATGTTTCACAACCCACCAATTCTTCATGGTCCCCTCGTAATTATTCTCAACAGAACTTTAATTTTAATAGAAATAATTTTCCGAACAATACGCAAAAAAATGTTTTTCAACCAACAAATTCTCGTAATAACACTCTTAATTTCAATAGACCCTCTTATGAAAATAGACAACACCTCCAACATAATAATCCTTCTCCTATGAGCGGTGTTCAAACAATTCGCACACAAAATGAACCCATGAGCGTTTCTACTAGATGACCACATCATTTTAATATAAATTCTTTAGACGACGAAGCTGAAGACCTCAACGAAGAGAATTTTCAGGATTTTCACGAGAACCTTCCCGAAGAACAAACGCCCCCTGTATAAATATTAATAATATTCGAGATTACCCTCAATTACCCTATTTTGTTATGCCTAACTCAAAACTAAAAGTTTTAATCGATTCAGGTGGTTCCAATACAGTAATTTCCTCAAAAGCCGCAAATTATTTTGACAAATCTCACGTTTATCATAAACCATTTCTGTTAACTTCTATGAAATCAACTCGTAAATATAATTTAAATATAAATACTCCCTTATTTAAAGAGTATAAAATAAATGATTTTTTTGATGCTCGAATTGCCGAATGGAGTGAAGACTTCGACATTCTACTCGGTAACTTAGATTTAACGCGATTTTGGATTACTCGACTAAAACATTGACTTAATTCCTGTTAGCATAAATAAAGGTACGATTCTCTTCCCGGAAACTGTAAATAATAATATAAAAATTCCAGAGTCTATTCACACGGTAACTCACGGTTTTAGAGATAATATTACGTTACTGTTTTATATATGTTTCTTTGTTGGGTTCGTTTTATATTAATAAAATAATACGGTTACGTTGTTTTACTATTGTAACATTTATTCACTATTTTTAATATCACAGATTATCACATTGGTACATAATTTTACGTTGATGTAGGATGTAACTACCGGAAGAAGAGAGAGCCTTTCCTTTTGTTGCATAGTTAATATATGTTGGCACGACGTCGGTGTTGCCACTTGTACATATATGTCACACCTCCACCACAAATCCTTTGTTGGGGTTAATCTACAAAAATTATGTTAACATTTACAACATTTGCCTTTAAACTTTGTTTTAAGTATGATTACCTACAAAACCTATTAACATATTCACATGTGTGATAGTTTATATTAAAATAAATTACATATTCTTTTAATACACTTCAAATTGCTGAAATTGTGACTTCTCAATCAAATAGAGCCATTTATTTTTTTACCTATCTTCATTAATTATGTAATCATGAAGTTTTACAAGTAGGTTTCTTGTTCTCTTAGGCCTAGTTGATTCAAATTTTACCTTTTTTACATGCTGTTGGGAATCCATAGTTATCCTTGTCTATAGACACATTATGATGATATTCGTCTACATTGTTACCTGGCACATCTTTGATTGATGCTGTCACACTTTCATTTGTGCTTACAACTATATTTGATGGGGTGTTAATTAACACCACCTCGTCACAACTTTGATACTCACAGCCTCCATCATTATCGTCATTGCTACTTACTTCTACTAATGATGAACTTGCATCTGCCAATACAGACTCAGCTTGTTTTTCTACATTTATTATTATAATATTTATATATTTAAATTATTATTTATATACTTATTATTATTTATTATAGGCGCATACCTAAATTTGTGCTGAAAAATGCAATTATTAGTCTCTATAAAGCTATTATTATTATTAGATGATCCTACATTAAATTGATTAACCTTATTACAATTAATTTGTTCGTCCCATTGACATACTTTTATTTGGTTGTGATGACGTTTCCACAAGTTTCCCGTTTCTAATCTACAGAGAAATCTAGATCTTCCTATTTGTGTTTCTATGGTTGCTTTAGTCCATTCTGTTTTGTTTGGTTTCCTATAATCCTTTACCATCACCTTGTCTCCTATGATTAATTTTCTAGTTCTTCCTTTATAATATTTTATTTGGCGTTTGTTACTGCTTCTTTATCGATTTGTTCGGTTTTATTGGTGGTTATACTATTTAATCTGGTTTTCATCTCTCTTTTAAACATCAGGTTTGATGGAGTTTTCTGTGTGCTGCTTTGAGGTGTTCTATAATTCATCAGGACTCTTGCAGTTATAGTTTCTATTGACTCTTTACTATTGTTTGGTTCTTTTAAAATGGTGTTCATTTTGGTTTTAAATACTTTAACAGCTGCTTCTGCTGCTCCATTACTTTGCTGATGACCTGGCGGTGTGGTGACATGTTTGATTCCGTTGATTCTAAAGAAGTGTTTTGTTTTATCCGATATAAATTGCGTACCATTGTCAGTAACTATTGTGTCTGGTAGTCCAAATCTTGCAAAGGTTTGTCTTAACTATAACTTCCTCCGCAGTAAGTCTTTTTAATGGGAATGCTTCTATCCATTTTGTGTATGAGTCGATTAAAACAAGAGACATAGTGCCTTTAATTGGACCGAGAATGTCCACATGCACTCTACTAAATGTATTAGAACTACTTGGCCATGGAGTTAAAGTACCTTTTGAGGGTGTTTGTTTACTTGATTGACATAATGTACAGTTATTAGCTTTACGTTCAATATCTTTGTCAATGTTTTCCCAACATATTAATGATCTTGCAATGAGTTTCATTTTTACGATACCATTGTGTCCTTCATGGAGCATCTCTAAGACTTTTATTCTTAAACTTTTAGGTATTACAATTCTTAGTCCCCTCATTAAAATACCGTTTTCCACGAATAATTCTTTGCGATTGTGAAAATATGGTTTTAGAGCTTCATCTACGTTTTTTGGCCAATTTTCTGATTTAACATATTTTATTATTTCTTGTAATTCTTTATCTCTAGAAGTAACATCTTTAATTTGTTCGTTATTCAGAGGCCATTCTTCCGTTTTAGCGGTAAAATTTAAAAAACTTACATTTTCCTTGGGCTGAATTTCTGTTTTATTAGGTTTTCTTTTCTTGAGAAATAGTCGGCTACTGTGTTTTCTTTTCCTCTGATATATTCTATTTTGTAGTTAAATCCTGCTAAGAATAATAAAAAACTCTTCACTTTAACTCAACTTCCAAGTTTAATTAAAAAATTCGGTTTAAAATCACAATTTCGCTATAAACTAGCATCGTCAGATTGACATATTGAAATTACATTTTTTGTTTGTTTGTAGCTAGGTACCTGATGTTGATTAAGTAGGTAAGGCTAGACCAAGTATGGAAGTAGTAAGACATAACAATTTTAAAACCTAGATGTTATTAGCCCTAAGGGATTATCCTGGATGTGTTTCCCTCTAACCCTTAGTTGCCTGACCAATCAAGAATATGATTTTTTAACTTTTTTTTTTTGTTCAAGTCGATTGAAATGGTAAAAAAGACATACTCAATTTTTTTCAGAATTTTTGTATAATTTTTTAAACAAAAATTTTAGGTGGTACTTTGAAGTACCGTCAGGTGTCTGGAAGTACTTTTAAATGGTATAATAAGAAATTTCGGTAGTATTTGGAAAGGTTCCTCTAAATTATAAAAAAATATTCAAACTGTTCTTGAAAATAGTTATTTATTACAAAATAAGTAGCATAGTATACATCACACTATTGAGGTACTTGGTGAAATTCGAGGAAACAATTTTTAGTAGCATTACAACAAAGTGCTACTTTACAAACAGAACATTTTGAGAGAGGTTTGGACTGAACACCTTTCTGAAGGTGAAATTTATTTCACTGTTTAATTATCTACTTGTTTTTCCTTAAATTATATAAACCCATTAGTGTACGTTAAAAGAAGGTTTAAATAATAGAAAAAAATAAATAAACGATTTAGATCTAATGCAAATAATAGACTTATTAGAATGAGATATTCCATTCTGTATTATGATAATTATGAAAAATTTTAATAAATGGATGAAAGTAAAATCAAATAAACTCAACTGAGGTATTTCTACATATCCACAAATATTTAGGAAAGGGAAAGTCCAGATAAAATGGTTGTAATAAAGAAGTTACTGAAAGTAAAAGTCATTATTCTTGATCGAAATTAATACCACATAGATTACAAAAAAAAGTTAACCAACAATGATGGTAAGATTAAAAAAAGTTTTAATTATCTTCAGATCTCGCATCAGATACAAGTACAACTAGTATTAAAAGGAAATAATATTGTAATTTTATCATTTGGATCCCCTTAGGGACGATTGTTGAACAATAATCTAGACAAGAGACGACTTTTGGTTAGGTGCTAAAATTAAAAGGAAGATTTTTAAATAAATAATTTTTATTGAACAATTAAGAATAATATATTAATCTCTGGTTTATTCATTTATTAAATAATAAAGAGACGATTGGTGAGTTTCGTGACTTTTGAAGTGACCACCCAAAATTGGTCACTGGCTCTTCCTATATATATCAGCACAGAATACACCAGCTGTATTCTGTGATGCCAGTGAATATTAAGAAAAACGCGGGGACAAGTCGAGTGTCTCTTCAATTCTCAATTTTGAGTAAGGAAAGTACCATATGTGACACATTTTGAAAAGGTAATTTTATGGGGAATTCATCAGCTCAACCAATGTTGTGTATGTAAAGCACCGATTTCAGCGTCCGCTTTAAAAAAATATTAATCGTTACATAATTCAAAGTGTGACACCCTATTTGAGATTTATTTTATTAGCATTTTAACGCAATAAATAATATAATTCTGAAATCATGTTTAATATGTGAAATCAAATTATAATTAAAAATCTTTTAAGTCTGTTTCACTTTTCCATTCAAATAAGATGTTGACCTTTAAACAAGTAGGAGACAAAAATGTTCCCGTCTGAACTAAAAAAATCCAAGTGTCCGATTGTTTTTTCATATTATTTACTAAAGGAAAGATTACCTAACGAAATTTCCAAGTTTTTAAAAAAATAATTAATGAAATTTAAACCAAAGCACATTTTTTTAAAGAACAAATTGTACAAAAAATATTTATAAAATGGTATAAACTAATAATTATTGATCGTGATAATATTCTCCTCCTTTTTTCAACCACGATTTCTTCAAGAAAAGTTTATTAAAGTCTAATGAATAAATATACAAACTAAAAGTATCTACGCCTAACCCAGGCCAGAGATAACCCAGGCACATCCGAAAACAAGAATAAAATATCATAACACAACAAATAATTCAATGGGAATATTTTACCTGAACAAAATGCAATAAAATAATAACGACCACATGTTTATCCAAATTTTTACTCGAAGTGTACTACAGAATCTATATGGATTCGCCGCTGAGGGCGCGTTTATCAGCCTTTTAAAATATTTCAAATAATTCAAATTTTAGGTACAATTTTCTCTTAAAACGAGTAAAATTTTAACTCCAAAATTTCAGTACTTATTGATATTATCATGCTCCATAAGCTATATGCATAGTTTTACATTAAATTTTTTTAAATAAACCAAAATAAATGTTGTATTTCAAAGAAATAAAAATTATATAAAAAAAAACATGCATGGGCTCTGGGGTATGATCAACTATTCTCACTCCAAAAATTTGGTTTAAATCGAACAATGAACACCGACGAAAAATGTACCTAACTAAAAAATTTAAGGTTTTGTCAAGAAATCTGTATTAGTTCTTATTTATATTTTTTCAAATTTGAATAGATTAATAACAAAGGCACCTTCAATATGATGTCCCGAAAACAGACCCAAAAATATAGTTATTTTAAAAGTTATTACACTAAATCATTTTTTGGTGGACACACCGCGGTTATTGGTTCTTAATATATTTATGTTACAATAATGTCTTATCTATGTACAAAATGAAGACTCAAAGTAAACAGTTTAATAGTGGAGTATTTTCAAGATGTATTTGTTCATAAATATATTAAGTTATTGTAAAGATCAGCATGATATAGTTTTTTCCTGGTTTTTCTATATCATTGCACAGTTATACTGATCTTAGAGGGAAACACATCCAGGATAATCCCTTAGGGCTAATAACATCTAAGCTTTAAAATTGTTATGTCTTATTACTTCCATACTTGGTCTAGCCTTACCTACTTAATCAACATCAGGTACCTAGCTACAAACAAACAAAAAATGTAATTTCAATATGTCAATCTGACGATGCTAGTTTATAGCGAAACAGCTGTAATTGAGATTTTAAAACGAATTTTTCAATTAAACTTGGAAGTTGAGTTAAAGCGAAGAGTTTTTTATTATTCTTAGTAAGATGGACTTCCAAAAAGTAAGAGTTAGTACAATAAATTTAAATCCTGCTAGGATTTTTTGGATCCTATTTTCATACATTTTTGGTATTCCATGATGTTCTCCGAACAGGCTGATCAATGGTTTATGATCACATCTAATAGTGAAAAATCTATCAGCTAGAAAATGATAATATTTTAATATACCAAAATAAATTGCTGTGCTTTCTTTATGAAGTGTGCTATAGGCTTTTTCAGCTTTTGTTAATGTTCTAGAAGCATAGCTAATTGGTCGTTCTAAACCATCAGGCATTTTGTGTGACAATACAGCAGCAATGCCAAAATCAGAACTATCTGTAGTGATATACAATGGTAAATCTGGATTAAAATGGGTAAGAACTATGTCTGACAGCATTATCTCTTTAATTTTATTAAAAGCTATTTGACATTCTTTATTCCAATGGAATTTTACATTTCTTTTTAATAAATTAGAAATTGGTCTTAATATTGTTGCTAAATTTAGTATATATTGTGAATAAAAATTTATCATACCTATTAAACTTCTTGTTTCTGTTATATTGGTTGGTGGATCAGCTTCCACAATTGCTTTTATCTTTTCCTCAGCTTTGTGAAGTCCAAATTTACTATTTTATGACCCAAATATTGTATTTCTTGTTTAAAGAATTCGCATTTCTCTTTGTTTAGTGTCAATTCAGCTTCTTTAAGTTTCTTTAATACCTTTTCCAATGTTTCTAAGTGTACCTGTTTATTACGACCTGTTATTAGTATGTCATCCTGATAAATACTTATATTATCCATACCTTGAAAAATTTGTTCTAAATATCTTTGACATTTGCTACTGAGTGCTTAATCTTAAATACTCTTTTGATTTATCATCAAGTTCAAATTGATTATAAGCTTGGTTTAAATCTAATTTAGTAAAGTACTCACCACCACTTAGTTTTGCAAACATTTAATCAATTAATGGGGTTGGATGATAATCTTCTTTTAACCATTTATTTACTGTTACTCGATAGTCTCCACATATTCTTAGTTTTCCATTAGCTTTAATGACTGGTACAATTGGTGTTGCCCATTCAGTTGTTTCGTTAGGAATAAGGATACCATCCTTAATCATTGCATCAATTATCTGATCAACCTCCTTGCGCTATGCCAATGGTACAGACCTAGGTTTAATAAAAATTGGATTAGCATTTTCTTTTAATTCTAAAGAGACTTTAGCATATTTAAACTTTCCTAATTTGTCGCCAAAAACCTTTGGAAATGTTTTTATTATTTTGTCATCATTTTGACATTCTACTTTGTTAATACTTTTAAAATGAATATTGAATTTATTAAGCCAGTCCTGTCCTAAAATATTGGCAGCTCCATTCTCGGTTTATTTTTTGGTAAAAGTTCGGTATAGCGGTTTTCGCTATTATAAGAGATTTTGCAAAAATTCTTTTTCAGGGCGTTTCTATAGGTCGATTATGACACAAATCTGTGTGCGCGTTTTCAAAAATTCATTTCTATAATTTATTATTAATAAAAACATACTTACGGGACGGTGGAGTGAATAGGGGTGCTGGGTGGGGACGAAACAATAGAAATCCTACATTAAACACCAAAAAACAGTATTTCAGAGTACACACCGCACTTTCTGTTCACAAAAATGTTCAAGAAATTGTTTAAAAAAATAAAAATAAATAATAATTAACACAATAATACCGCCATGGCTGTCACGACTGTCACTGCATAAAAAAGAAGAGTGCAATAGAACTGTCAATGTGTTGCGATGTTGCCAAATAGAGTGAAAAAGTCTTAATAGCTGAAAAAAAATTAACATACAGGACAAAATTGATATGAAAAATTAAGTTATTCCTTCTTCCTATTATAATTTGTAGAGAAAAAAGGAACATACCTAAACATAAAGAAGGAGGCATTTCTACAAAAAATACCACTGCTTCTATCAAGCCTGTCATTTTAATAATGACGAACTTCATGTTATCAGCTGATCAAAATGAATGCGCCTATCGCCTATTTTATTTTCCTTCATCCTTCATTAATAATGGCGAACGAGATTTGTCATGTGTGGGATAGTTTTTCGAAAAATTTAATACTTTTCAAAATTAATTTACATTTTTCATGTGCCCCGAGTGCAGTGTATTAGTGTTTTCTTGTGTTTGACGTTAGATTTCTACTGTTTCGTCCCCACCCAGCATCCCTATTCACTCCACCGTCCCGTAAGTATGTTTTTATTAATAATAAATTATAGAAATGAATTTTTGAAAACGCGCACACAGATTTGTGTCATAATCAACCTATAGAAACGCCCTGAAAAAGAATTTTTGCAAAATCTCTTATAATAGCGAAAACCGCTATACCGAACTTTTACCTATTTTTTTCCATAAACAATTATAATTAACATTTACATTAAAATAACCTATTGGTTTAAATAAAGCACCATTATAACCTTTTAAAATCAAATCATCTGAAATTTTACACCAATATCGTTAACATTCACACACACTTGAAAATTATTAGACGTATCTGTTTTATTGTCTGTCTGGATATTAAAAATAAATGTTGGAGATACATCCTCATTAGAGTTATTCTCGTCTCCCCTGTTTTTGTTATTAAAATAAAATTCATTTACATACCTTTCATCACCATCAACGTAATTACAATAAACATTTTTGGTACAGACCCTAGCTAAATGTCCTTTTCGTTTACATTTACTACACTGGTAATTTCTATATTTGCATGGATAATTATGCATATTACCACAACATTTGCATTTTGTTTGTTTATTTGAATAACTTCACCGTGAATCACCATTATTAGAATTTTTTTGCTTCGTGTCATTTGGTTGCATACCCTGCTGTCGTCTGTCATAATTTGCTTCCGACTTTGATTTTGGAAAGCGCGGTTGTCACGTCTTTTTTTTAAATTGTTTGAAATTTTTAATGAAATTTACTTCTATGGAAGATGTGGTGCCTTCATTTTCTTGGTTTTCACGTTTTAATACTAAAGAAACGATTTCTTCTATATTTTTATTAATGTCTTCTTCGCAAATTCTATTTAGGATTTCTCCTTTTGCCATGCCACTAACGAATTTATCTTTTAAAATATTATTTAAACTATTGCCAAACTCACAATTTACTGAGAGACTTCTTATTCTTGAATAAAATTCATTTATTGACCCGTTCTGATTTTGTTTTGCTTCGTAAAATCGTCGTCTCTCTCGCCAAATGTTTAATTGAGGTCCATATTGTTTAGAAAGGAACTCTATGAGTTGATTAAACGTTTTTGTTTTCGGAAGTTCTGGGTGGCACAAATTTCTAAGGACTTTATGTTTCAGTACCAACAGCACTTAAAAGTGTTTCTATTTTAATTTCTTCAGCTTTGATTCCATTAGCCGTAAAGTGTTGTTCAAGACGGTCTTGATATATTACCCAGTCGTCAGATTTTGGATTGAATTCTTCGAACTTAGACACCATTTTTGCCGGTTCACGTGTTAACAAAAAAATGTATTATTTTAAAAATCCTTCTCGTCGCCAGTTGTTTTATATATGTTTCTTTGTTGGTTCGTTTTATATTAATAAAATAATACGGTTACGTTGTTTTATTATTGTAACATTTATTCACTATTTTTAATATCACAGATTATCACATTGGTACATAATTTTACGTTGATGTAGGCTGTAACTACCGGAAGAAGAGAGAGCCTTTCCTTTTGTTGCATAGTTTATATACTGGATGTCCCAGACTAATTTATCCAGGCTATATCTCTTAAACGAATAAAGATTCTCGAATGGGACAAAAACTGATCTATTCCATTTCCAATACACTTTAATATGGCGGAGAAAAACTTATCCCCTAAATATTCATCCCTTAGTTACAACCCCTAACTTTAAATTTCTTATAGCACCCTGTACATTATTTTATAATTTTGGATTTGGTTTTCCATCGTCTATTCAAAAAATTTTTTTAAAATAAAATGGGTTCATAGGTAATCAAGAAAATATTAGTTCATTTTTTATTTTTGTTAAATTAATTAAGAAAGCCTTAAAGCTTAAAGGAACCATAAAAATAACAATTAATTAATTAATTATTACATTAGATGTTCGAATTGTAGTCCAACTGCTGCAAAACACATGTCGAATCTTGCCAGAAGATTTCTTGTATGTGTGGCTTACTTGATTAATTTAACAAAAATAAAAAAAAAACGAATATTTTCTTGTTTACCTACGAACCTATTTTATTTTTGAAACATTTGTTGAATACACAATGAAAGACCAAATCCAAAATTATAAAAAAATGTACAGGGTGCTATTCGGAAATTTAAAGTTAGGGGTTGTAACTAAGGGATGAAAATTTAGGGGATAATTTTTTCCACGCCATATTAAAGTGTATTGGAAATGGAATAGATCAGTTTTTGTCCCATTCGAGAATCTTTATTCGTTTAGGAGATATAGCCTGGATAAATTAGTCTGGGACACCCTGTATGTTGGCACGACGTCGGTGTTGCCACTTGTACATATATGTCACAGTTACAAACACCAGTTAAGATAAAACGCGTACAAGTAGATAACTTAGAAAATTATGAAATTAAAAACTCTTTAAATAATTTTGATGTTTCGCTGATTCGGACAGATCATTTAAATATTGAAGAAAAAGATAAAATTATTACACTTTGTAAAAAATATAAAGACATATTTTATGATTAACAAAAAGCAAATGTAACTTCTACTATTGCTGTTAAACATGAAATTAGAACACGTGACGAAAATCCTATTTATGTTAGAAGTTATAGATACCCTAAAGTTATGCAAAAAGAAATTGCCAAACAGGTTAATAAATTGTTAGATATTATTAGACCCTCTACATCTCCATATTCCGCCCCAGTGTGGATTGTTCCAAAAAAAGCCGATGCTTCTGGCCAGAGAAAATTTCGAATGGTAATTGATTACCGAAAACTTAACGAAAATACTATAGATGATAAATATCCGATCCCTAAAATTGATGAAATTTTAGATCATTTAGGTAAAGCTACTTATTTCACAACTCTAGATTTAGCCCAAGGATTTCATCAAATTGAACTTCATCCAAACTCTATTGAGAAAACTGCCTTTTCTGTACCACAAGGTCATTTTGAATACATAAAACTTCCTATGGGACTTAAAAACAGTCCAGCCACATTTGAACGATTAATGGATAATATTTTAAGACCTTTCTTGTACAAATCTTGTGTTGTATACATGGATGATGTAATCATCTTTTCCAAATCTCTTCATGAACACCTTGTTCATATCGCCACTATTTTCGAAGTATTTAGGAAAAATAATCTTAAAATTCAGCTAGACAAATCGGAATTTCTTAGAAAAGAAGTTACTTTTCTTGGTCACTTAGTGACTACCGAAGGAATCAAACCAAATCCTAGCAAAATCGAAGCCATTCAAAAATTTCCACTACCAAAAACTTTGAAAGAGATAAAATCATTTTTAGGACTACGATATTATCGTAGATTCATTCCAAATTTCGCTAAAATCACATCCCCATTTTCTAGATGTAGGTACCCCAAAAGGAGCAATAATTGACCCTACTAATTCAAGTTATTTAGAATGTTTTGAAAAGTGTAAACAATTATTAAATAATGCCCCTATCCTACAATATCCTTATTTTTCAAAATCTTTTGTTCTGACGACAGATGCCTCGAACATATCTATCGGCCCTGTACCTACTATCCCAAGAGAATCGCCTAATTGTCTTTTATTCCAGAACATTAAATTCTGCCGAACAAAATTATTCCACCATTGAGAAGGAACTATTGTAGATTCTTGTAAACATTTTCGTCCTTATTTATATGGCCAAAAATTTCTGATTGAAACAGATCACAACCCCCTTGTTTGGATTTATAAAATTAAGGATCCCACTTCTAGACTAGCACGTTGGAGACTTAAATTAGATGACTATAATTTTGAAGAAAAATATAAGTTAGGTAAGGAAAACCGCGTAGCTGATACTCTCTCTAGAGTTCAGATAAATGCACTAACAGATATCTCAAACTGCCCTGAACCTCCCGACGTTAATAGTATTTTTGATGCTGATGAATTTTTAGAATTTGATCAACATCAATCATCTGACAGTACTCAACATACGTCCGTCGAAAACCCTATCACGGGAATTTTAATTTCTGGAGAACCCATAAACCTATCTACTAACTAAATAATTTTTGTAACAGATACAATTAGTTATGATTTAGTTTATAAGAAAATATTTAATAAACATAGGTATATTATTAATTTAACCAATAACTGGCAATCCGAAATAACTAATGCATTTCGAGAAATTTTGCGACCAAACCAAAAGTTTGCTATAAAAATAGATCAAGAATTTAGACCCTTTATTTGTAACTATTTCACAGAAAATTTAGAATCAACTGTAAAAGCTATTTTTGTACAACACTATTACAAGACATTGAAGATGAGCAAAAACAAATAGAATGTGTAAAGAAATACCATAAAGAAAACCATAATGGAATATTAGAAACTTATAAACATTTAAGACATACATTTTATTGGCCTTCTATGCAAACAACTATTTCTAATTTTATCAATAAGTGTGAAATTTGCCTAAAAAATAAATATGAAAGACACCCTTATAAACTCCCACAATTAGGACCGCTTCTTGGACAAAAACCCTTTGATATTTTGCATGTAGATTTATTCCACTGCAATAAAAATTTATATTTAACAAAGAACAATAAATAACTGCACAGTTAAACTAAATTTCCACTATTTATTCGAAAAATTTGCTTTAAAATTCAATTACAGCTGTTTCGCTATAACTAGCATCGTCAGATTGACATATTGAAATTACATGTTGTTTGTTTGTAACTAGGTACTTGATGTTGATAAGGAGTTAAGACCAAGTAAGGAAGTAATAAGACATAACAATATTAAAGCCTAGATGTTATTAGCCCTAAGGGATTATCCTGGATGTATTTCCCTCTAAGATCAGTATAACTGTGCAATGATATAGAAAAACAAGGAAAAAACTATATCATGCTGATTTTTACAATAACTTAATATATTTATGTTACAATAATGTCTTATCTATGTATAAAATGAAGACTCAATCAAAGTAAACAGTTTAATAGTGGAGAACTTCCAAGATTTATTTGTTCATTAACTACTTTAATCTGTTGATCTGCTAGATGTATTTTAATTTCAAGTTCTTCTAGAAAATCTAAATTTTGTTTTTTATCACAAATGTGTAGTATATGAATCATTGGTGTGTATAAGTGAGTTTGGATGTTTCAGTAGGTGTTTTGCATAGTTCGACTTATCTGGTTGTTGTAATCTATATGCTCTTAAGTGTTCATTAAATCTTACTTCAAAATTTCTTTGTGTTTGACCTATATATACTGCATTACATTTTGGACAATTAATTTTGTAAACACCAGATTTTTTTAATTTTGGTAATTTTGTTTTCACATTTAACACTTTTGTTCCAATACTATTTTGTGTTTTAAATGATATTAATGCTGATGTTGCCGAAGATATTATTTTTGAAATTGCATTGGAAATATTTCCACAATATGTAATACTTTTATAGCTTTTAATTTCTTTAGTTTGTTTTGGAAATATTAGTTCTAGTGACACTTTTTGTTCTTTCTTATTAATTAATTTATTTATCAAATGTATTGGATAGCCATTAGGTGTAGCTATTTGTTTTATGATCTCAATTTCTTTATTAAAATTATTTTTGTTCATTGGAATTGAAAATGCTCTATGTATCATGGAATTATAAGCTGCTAATTTATGTGATAGTGGATGATTTGAATTATATGGTATGGTTACATCTGTTTGTGTAGATTTTCTGTATATTGAATAATTTAATGAATTATTAACTTTTTCAATTCTTAAATCTAGAAAATTAATTGAATTATTTTCTTCAACTTCTGAAGTAAAATTAATTTTAGGATGCAAGGTATTAATATAATTAAAAAATATATCTAACTGCCGTTCGCTACCTACAAAATCTGCTAACACATCATCAACATATCTATACCAAAATACAATATTTTTTTATAACTAGAATTAAAGATTTTGTTTTCTAAATTATCCATAAATATATTTGCCAATATCAGACATAATTGATCTATTTGATGTATGCATTAGTCAAAATTATTTTACTTTTGTTAACAAAGTTTATATTCAAAATGAGGGTCTTCCCATGGGAAGTCCTATTTCTCCAATTTATCGAATAAATAGTGGAAGTTTAGTTTAACCGTGCAGTTATTTATTGTTCTTAGTAAGATGAACTTCCAAAAAGTAGAGGTTAATACAATCAATTTCATTATATCTAACAATCTTGGATTCATTTTCAAAGTATGGACAATGCTAAAAAATACCCGATAAAACTTCGATCTCAATTTTAAGTAAATTACACTATTTTTCTCATAATCACAACTATCCAAAAAATATTGTATCCGACAGTGGTACCGTATTTAATTCTTCCGTAATTAAAAAATATTTAAAAATGTATAAAATAGAAATTCATTATACAACAGTCAATAATTCTTCTTCCAACTCTCCAGTTGAAAGGTTCCATTCAACTCTTTCTGAAAAAATTAGAACCCTAAAGGAACAAAATCCAAATGACCCAATTGATGATATTTTCACTCATGCTGTACTTATTTACAATCAATCTATTCACTCTGCTACCAATTATTCCCCATTTTCAATTCTCTACGGCCCATACGCTGAAGAGATTCACTTTGATTTCGATCTCCCGTTATATGAAACTTATAATCAAAGACATAAAGACGAATTACAACCTTTATTAAAGACTTATATAATAAACAAAAAGAGAAAAGAGAAAAAATTTTAAATGAACAGAATAAAATTGCAGAAACTGTACCTGAAATAGACCCTACCGAAACTATTTATGTATCCAAGAAAAAACATCGCCCCAAACTTCAAGCACCCTATTCAGTCATGCACCCTAAAGTCCAAGAAAAAACAAAAATCGTTGGAAAAACCAACAATCTAAAAAACACTAGTACCCACTTGAAATTTGTAAAAAGAATTCGAAAATTGACTGATAAAAAGACTCAACCCAAAATTTATTTGCAGGATAACCCTATCCCTGGGACATCTTTTCAAGATCCAGGACATTCCAAATAATGGTTATTATGCCGAGGAATTGGGAAACTCTAGAGAAATATCCCATTAGAGACATAAAGCAATTCTAAAAATGTATCACATATCCTTATCCGTATACGTAACGTAAAGGAGATACGTTACTAAGCAAAAAGAAGCATAAAGCAAATGCGTTTGCAACGTAACGTAACCATTCATGTGTTTTAATTTTTAACCTAAAAAATAGCCCCGATATCTACCTTAACAAAAAAATGTCGTCATTGCCCTTGTAAAATAATCTTTTTCTTTTTAAATCCATTATCGCATATCACAGAAATGTTTGTTATGATTGATGAACAGAAATTAAGGTAATGATTTTTGAGCATACATCACTTCGACATATTTTACATATAAATCTAGATATATTAGCCGATACTTTAAATACTAACCCAAAACATTTCTTTAAAAGTCCCATTAAAAATGGACCCCTCTCTTCCCTATACGCCCAATATAATCACTTACTCGAGCAAGCCAACGACGACCTTCATAAGATAACAAGAAAAAAAAAAAGAAAGGATTTTTTAATTTTCTTGGTACTGCCATAAAATACATTACAGGAAACCCTGATGATACAGATTTAAATTTATTAAAAACACATATAACCGCTATAGAATTAAAACAAAATCAAATTATAAAAAAATTCAATAACCAAATCTCGTTTGGGCAATATTTAAATACTAGATTTGATCAATTACTAACAAAATTAAATAATAATAATATAGTCCTTTTAGCTACAATAAACAAATTATCTGATGATCTTGATGGTTACACTGTCCGCCTTCACAATGAAATAATGAATCTTCAAAATATATATGAATTTATTATGAAATTAATTAGAACAATTACCCTTTCTCATTTAGATATAAGTAATATTGAATTATTTACTCTAAAGGAGCTAGAAACCCTTAAAAATAATCTTCTTCAAATTTATCCCAAAGACTCTCTTTTTGGTAGTGATGAACATCCTTACGAACTTATTGAATCTTCAATAAGCTTTATTTGCGTTACTTCTAAAACAATGCTCGTAATAATCAAAATTCCAATCCTACATTCTAATTATTATCCTACATTCAGAATTTATCCTATACCTAATAAAGATCACATCATGATGTTGCCACCTGCCCATTTTTATGCCAACAACAGATGGTATGAAACTTGTACTGGTCGAGAAGAAAATATAATTTGTACAAATTATTTGGCCTCCAAATGTTTAATTCCAAATGCTCAAAATTGCACAAAATGTATCACTACTGAGAACTTCGTTCAAGAAACTTCCCAATCGTTTATCCTATCAAAATTGAAAATCAATGGATTCAATCAACTAGCATCCTGCTAACGGAGGAGCCCATTATGATTGAAGGCGTACTTTACTCAAAAAAGACAGTTCAAGAAATTTCAATCCCTAAAGTTATACCCATGGAACTTATACCTGACCGAAAAATTAAATTAGAAAAACTAGAGATTCTACCAAAGATTTCGATAGGACTCAGCGCCGCTGCCATTTTGTTAATATTATTTGTTTTAGCATTTCTTCTAGTTATCCTAATTAAGAAGAGAAAAATAATTTCCAAAATACTCTATGGACCTAAACTGAACTTCGAGGACGAACTTCGAGGACGAAGTCTGGACCAAAGGAGGGAGGAGAAATGTAGACACAAGTCTCGGAAGAAGATACTTTTGCAGAATCGACATTTTAATGTTATAAATTCTTTTGTAATCTGTTTATTAACGTCTTTTTATAATTAGATCTTTGCAGTAACTATTGTTTGTAAAAACATTATTATTGTAAAATTCCAATTATAATTTTTAAGTTGTATTTTTTAAAGTTCAAATAAATAAGTTGTATTCGTTTATTTTGAAAATAAAGATTATTTTTTAAAAGTTAAAGTACATTTACATTTCTATATAAAAATCAGCTTTTATACTATAACATAAGTAGAATTATAATTTCATGAACATTAGGGGTGTCTGGCAAGGGGTTGCCACGATGTTAAGTGTCTGGCAATCAATAACGTGATTTTTAATAATATTTTGAAGGTAATACCAAAAAATCACACTTTATTATTTGAAGAATTTAGATCGGTATTTTACACACCTTTATCACCGTTTACCTGCCAAAGCCACGGTGACCCAAAACCCAAACTTCATAATAGTCCATCGTTCTTACCTCTTTTGGGAGCATGCGCTGACAAACTTTCAGCTTTTATAAAATAACGAAGGTCTGGGGTTCACGGGCTCTTAGACTAATAGCACTATAATGTCAAAAACTCTACAGAAATCAAGAAAATCCACAATACAAAAAACTAACTACCATAAGGTCACAGTTTGTTTGGATATAATGCTATGACTCATGTCAAGCAATGGTGACAGTGACGTCACAATAATTTGGCGTATTTCCTTTCTCTAGGTGAGGTAACAGATTTGTTGTGTATAACAATCTAAAAAAATAGTACGTTTAATAATTTAATAATCACAGACAAACACTAATGAGAAATAACAAGAAAATCCTCACTTTTGCAAAGGTTGTTTTAAGAAAAGTTACTAGCAATTGATTGATTAATGTTTTGTTTATTATTAAATAGACTCATTTGTTAAATATTTTGATTAGAGGTGGTATCGGTGTGCCTCTGGAAAAAATTTTGGTGATTTTATTTTGGTTTAACCCAAGAACGATAAACATTTACCAGGATTGCCTAATCGGCCTGATTTGTCCGCCAGCTGTGTGACGTCATTGCAGTCCTTCATTATAACGTTTACCATATAAATGCATGGAAATAATAGGAATTAGACAGTATTTTTATTTATATTTATTTCTGAAATACTAACGTACGACTATTTGGATTTTTAAGATTAAACACTTATAATTTATAATAAATATGCCCATAAAATCGTTTTAATATTTATATTTAATGAATTTATTGAATATTATTTGGGAAATAGGTAGAGTAAAGAAAACACTATTTCAAACAAATTTAGTTCTATTTTTATTTTAAAAAATACAGTCAAATAAATTTATTATTACACAAAATCATACCTAAAACTAGTGTTTTTTGACAAACAAAGAAACAATACACAATTTGCAGCATATTACTAGTACAATCCGTGAATCTTTTATGGAGCGACATATGTATTCTATAAAGAATTTTAAATTACAAATTTAAAATTAACAAAAAATACTACATATTAAAAAAATAGTAAGTAAGTAAACTATCTCACTAAAAACGTAAAATAAAAAATGTATTCACTATTAAATATTAACGTTGACACTCAACGATACTAACCAAGCAATGTCCAGCCAAGCAGTGTAACACATGAAATTTAAAAGTCCGAACTGGAGTTTAAAAGAACAGTTTTTTAAAAATTTTACACAAAAATGCAACGTACACTAATGTATCCACAATATCTACCAGTCAAAATTTTGAATATTTTTATAATAAATCTAAAAACGACGATTGAAAACGACCTAAAATGCACTGTCAAGATAGGAAAAATACGGCCGAGGACTGCAGTGACGTCACAGGCCACCACGTGCGATCGATTTTTTGGCGAACGTACGTCTTATGGGATTAAGCAATCCTGGTAAATGTTTATCGTTCTTGGGTTTAACCACTCTTGATTTAAGGTTAAATCAAAATAATATAAAATTGAAATTGCTAACCGTATTCTTGTTTACACTTAACTGTCTTCTTTTAAAAATCACATTTAAGAATAAACCTAAAAATACTGTTACACTTAAAATAGGTAACAAACTGCAAGTGACGTCATGAATAAGTTAAGTTACAATCGTGAATTAGCCTTTTAAAATACTAAAGTTCTTCCATTTTAAATTTATAATTCGTTCAGTTTATAATAAACGAAATTTACTGTTAAGTTACTTGAATATGTACATTTAACCAACAAAAAAGAAAAATTAACACAAGTTAAAATAGTAATTAATAACCTGAAATACGTTAAAACTATACTAGTTTAAGCAATCTAAAATTTGGGAAGGCTATATTTAAATTTAAGGAGAGATAATTTTAAATTTTAATTACACAAAATTTTATTTCATATTTTCAGTTAAACAACAGTATTTTTGACTTATTACTTTGGAATTTCGATTTCTAATCTTAAAATGCGGTTGTTTAATCCAAATAATATGTTATGTCCCTTTAAATTAGGATATTTAATTTAGAATCACAGTTAAGTTATAACGGTCCCTACGTCCCTACCCCTACCTTTTAGTACGTTTTGGCGTGTTCGGGGTTGTCGGTGGCAGTACTTTGCTACTTGTTAGAAAGTGAAAGTGCAAATAGGGTCGATATTATTTCTTGTGCGAAGTTTCGTTATTACATATTCAACGTATGTGGACAATTTAATCTTAATAGGCTTTTAAATGGACGAAATAACTAAAGTATTGTTAAACGATTGGGGGCTTAACGACCTTATACCTACATTTGAACGTAAGTAACCGTAATGTATCTATGCAAATTAACAGAAACTATTAAAATATTTTTTTCATTACATTTACTTTTAGATTTTTAATTCATTTGTTCATAAAATGTTAAAAGCAACAATATTCTGTCTGCATGAAATTAACTTTGTACTCATTTTGTCTTGTATTTTATTTCGTGATTTTCATTTCTTACAGTGGAAGCTGTAGAAGTAGATGAATTCAGTCAGTATTATTGGTATTAGGTCCCGGTGCAGGCAGAAATTAGAAGTTTGGCTTAAAGATAATCAAGCAACTGTTAGTTATTATAAATTTTGTAATTCCTTTTACATGTTTTAACTGGAATTATTTTATAGTTGCCATTTGGTAAAATGGCAACTATATATTAAATATAATTATATTAAATAACAATAAATTGCAACTTTAAATGAGCAACAAAGGGCTGAAATACGATTACATAATATATGGAATAAATGAAGAATTAAATAAATAAAATTTAGAAAAAAGTTAATTTTAAAATTACATTAATATAATAAAAAAATTTTATTAAATTAACTCAAATTTACAAATAATTTAATTCAAATATACAACTAAAGAATCATAAAAATCAAGTACATTTATTTAAATCTGATTTAAATTAAAAAGCCGTACAAGGTTATTTTAATATAAAAACACAGTTAAGTTACCAATAAAGTCATTTAATAAAACTAAAAATATGATTATATATAACATCAAATCTTCAAAACTCAAAGTTGAATTTATTTTATCTTAACCGTATTTTTGTATTAATAACTGAAAATGTATTTGTGACGTCATTAAATCCGTGACGTATATCCTAATCCAAATTTACAGTTAAGCATATTACAGTTAATTTATTCCTGATTTGGAATTAGCAATCCAGGCGATGAATTCTAGTTGCTTAACCGTGATTTTTTTTCCAGGGTGGCCGTAGATAAAGGCCGGTATTTTCTCTTAATGTCGTGGTAAATAAATAAAAATGCGTGGAGCTTTGTAAAGTGGACTGTATTGTAGAGTTAGAGGTACTCAGTGAAATTAATATAATTATTACATATTTGGCCGGCGCGGCGGTTGTTTAACTTGTTAAATAATTTTGTCTGCACTTAGTTCATAACTTCGCGTGTAAGAGTATGCTACTCACTGCTTACACACTTACACCTTGACTCTCAGACGGTGTACGTTACACTCGTCGTTTTAACTAACTACAATATACAAAGTATATTCAAGAGTCATCAACTGGTAAAGGGCACACTTTTTGCACTGTCCTCTTTACTAAGCCAGTGGAAGTTCTCACGCTGACAACTCGTACCAAACTATCATCTCCTAGATGGACGGCAACTATGCGACCCAGTCGCTTCTTTGAGTAAAACAAGAATACTTATTTTGATATTTGCCTTAGAAGCTTGCCATTTAGTTGAAAGGTACTCTAATTACCATCTCTTCCAAAAGTGCTGGCGACGCTTCGTGAGTTGTCGGGAATATCCATAACATTATCAGCAGGTAGTGCTTCCAATGAGGAAATAACCTGGAGTGAGAGGGTAAAAGTCATTAGGGCCAGAGGACATTTCAGAGATTGGACGAGAGTTGAGGACAGCCTCAATTTGACTAAATAATGTGGTCAACTCCTATAATTCTATTTGCATGGTATTTTGCTGATTTTGTAGCTGATTCCCAAATACCACCTTGATGTGGTGACAATGAAGGAATAAAATGCCAGGTTATGTTATTTTCATTAGATATTCATTTAAATTCTTATCGCTTCTCGCATTCTTTTAAAAATTTTGTATTTCATCTATATGATTATAAGTACCTACATAATTTCCACCGTTATCTGAAAAAATGTGCTTACATAAGCCCCGATGAGTAACAAAACGTTTAAATGAATTTAAAAATACATTAGTACCTAGAAATGCACTTTCCACTTCTTTCCACAAACAAACGAAAATACACATGCAAGATTTGATAATTGCTCTATTACGTAGTCTACCATCTCTAATGTTAAATGGTCCTGCAAAATTCGGTAAATCACCCATGCGCTGTTCTAGAGGTCTAGGTTTACACTTAAAACATATTAGACATTTGGATAAAACGTTTAGAACTTTGCTCTTACCATAAATTGGCCAATAGCGTTGTCAAATGGCTGCTAATGTTGCTTATACACCTGCATGTAAATGTCTAGCATGTTCGTGTTTAATTATAAGTTTAGTTTAGTAATTCTTGTTGGGCAAGATAATTGGAAATTTAACTACCCTTACTTCTGGTAGCTCGTTAACATCAACTAAAAATGTACGACTATAATCACCGCTTTGATATAAGATTTGGGGACCGTTCCACCACAAGTTATGAAATTTTATTTCTCTTGGCATGATACCGCTAGAAATGATATCAGCAGGATTTTGGCTTGATTCTATATGTCTCCAACCCTGAACATCAGTAAGACGTTGTATGCGACTTATACGGTTGGCGACAAAGGTCTTTAATGTAGATGGCTCACGCGAAAGCGTGAATCACACACATTTAGCACATAGTAACCGAACTAAAACATTTTCATCGGAATCAAGTGTTTTAACGTACACACAAGCACCATATGCTTTCTCTGAAGCATCAGAGAATCCGTGTAACTACGTTCAAATATTTAGTTGTAACTTGACATGGAATATTTATATAATTCAGCATTGGTAATTCTTCTTTGAATTTTTGCCAGGATGAGTATATGTCTAATGGAACAGCTTCATCCAATCCAGTTTTTAATTGTCACAATTTTTGCCATAATCACCACTGGGCCTAATAGTCCTAGGGGATCAAATATTTTTGATATTTCTGATAGTATATGCCGTTTTGTTACGCCTTGCGTTGGAAATGTTAGATATCCGATCCCTAAAATTGATGAAATTTTAGATCATTTAGGTAAAGCTACTTATTTCACAACTCTAGATTTAGCCCAAGGATTTCATCAAATTGAACTTCATCCAAACTCTATTGAGAAAACTGCCTTTTCTGTACCACAAGGTCATTTTGAATACATAAAACTTCCTATGGGACTTAAAAACAGTCCAGCCACATTTGAACGATTAATGGATAATATTTTAAGACCTTTCTTGTACAAATCTTGTGTTGTATACATGGATGATGTAATCATCTTTTCCAAATCTCTTCATGAACACCTTGTTCATATCGCCACTATTTTCGAAGTATTTAGGAAAAATAATCTTAAAATTCAGCTAGACAAATCGGAATTTCTTAGAAAAGAAGTTACTTTTCTTGGTCACTTAGTGACTACCGAAGGAATCAAACCAAATCCTAGCAAAATCGAAGTCATTCAAAAATTTCCACTACCAAAAACTTTGAAAGAGATAAAATCATTTTTAGGACTACGATATTATCGTAGATTCATTCCAAATTTCGCTAAAATCACATCCCCATTTTCTAGATGTAGGTACCCCAAAAGGAGCAATAATTGACCCTACTAATTCAAGTTATTTAGAATGTTTTGAAAAGTGTAAACAATTATTAAATAATGCCCCTATCCTACAATATCCTTATTTTTCAAAATCTTTTGTTCTGACGACAGATGCCTCGAACATATCTATCGGCCCTGTACCTACTATCCCAAGAGAACCGCCTAATTGTCTTTTATTCCAGAACATTAAATTCTGCCGAACAAAATTATTCCACCATTGAGAAGGAACTATTGTAGATTCTTGTAAACATTTTCGTCCTTATTTATATGGCCAAAAATTTCTGATTGAAACAGATCACAACCCCCTTGTTTGGATTTATAAAATTAAGGATCCCACTTCTAGACTAGCACGTTGGAGACTTAAATTAGATGACTATAATTTTGAAGAAAAATATAAGTTAGGTAAGGAAAACCGCGTAGCTGATACTCTCTCTAGAGTTCAGATAAATGCACTAACAGATATCTCAAACTGCCCTGAACCTCCCGACGTTAATAGTATTTTTGATGCTGATGAATTTTTAGAATTTGATCAACATCAATCATCTGACAGTACTCAACATACGTCCGTCGAAAACCCTATCACGGGAATTTTAATTTCTGGAGAACCCATAAACCTATCTACTAACTAAATAATTTTTGTAACAGATACAATTAGTTATGATTTAGTTTATAAGAAAATATTTAATAAACATAGGTATATTATTAATTTAACCAATAACTGGCAATCCGAAATAACTAATGCATTTCGAGAAATTTTGCGACCAAACCAAAAGTTTGCTATAAAAATAGATCAAGAATTTAGACCCTTTATTTGTAACTATTTCACAGAAAATTTAGAATCAACTGTAAAAGCTATTTTTTGTACAACACTATTACAAGACATTGAAGATGAGCAAAAACAAATAGAATGTGTAAAGAAATACCATAAAGAAAACCATAATGGAATATTAGAAACTTATAAACATTTAAGACATACATTTTATTGGCCTTCTATGCAAACAACTATTTCTAATTTTATCAATAAGTGTGAAATTTGCCTAAAAAATAAATATGAAAGACACCCTTATAAACTCCCACAATTAGGACCGCTTCTTGGACAAAAACCCTTTGATATTTTGCATGTAGATTTATTCCACTGCAATAAAAATTTATATCTAACAAAGAACAATAAATAACTGCACAGTTAAACTAAATTTCCACTATTTATTCGAAAAATTTGCTTTAAAATTCAATTACAGCTGTTTCGCTATAACTAGCATCGTCAGATTGACATATTGAAATTACATGTTGTTTGTTTGTAACTAGGTACTTGATGTTGATAAGGAGTTAAGACCAAGTAAGGAAGTAATAAGACATAACAATATTAAAGCCTAGATGTTATTAGCCCTAAGGGATTATCCTGGATGTATTTCCCTCTAAGATCAGTATAACTGTGCAATGATATAGAAAAACAAGGAAAAAACTATATCATGCTGATTTTTACAATAACTTAATATATTTATGTTACAATAATGTCTTATCTATGTATAAAATGAAGACTCAATCAAAGTAAACAGTTTAATAGTGGAGAACTTCCAAGATTTATTTGTTCATTAACTACTTTAATCTGTTGATCTGCTAGATGTCTTTTAATTTCAAGTTCTTCTAGAAAATCTAAATTTTGTTTTTTATCACAAATGTGTAGTATATGAATCATTGGTGTGTATAAGTGAGTTTGGATGTTTCAGTAGGTGTTTTGCATAGTTCGACTTATCTGGTTGTTGTAATCTATATGCTCTTAAGTGTTCATTAAATCTTACTTCAAAATTTCTTTGTGTTTGACCTATATATACTGCATTACATTTTGGACAATTAATTTTGTAAACACCAGATTTTTTAATTTTGGTAATTTTGTTTTCACATTTAACACTTTTGTTCCAATACTATTTTGTGTTTTAAATGATATTAATGCTGATGTTGCCGAAGATATTATTTTTGAAATAGCATTGGAAATATTTCCACAATATGTAATACTTTTATAGCTTTTAATTTCTTTAGTTTGTTTTGGAAATATTAGTTCTAGTGACACTTTTTGTTCTTTCTTATTAATTAATTTATTTATCAAATGTATTGGATAGCCATTAGGTGTAGCTATTTGTTTTATGATCTCAATTTCTTTATTAAAATTATTTTTGTTCATTGGAATTGAAAATGCTCTATGTATCATGGAATTATAAGCTGCTAATTTATGTGATAGTGGATGATTTGAATTATATGGTATGGTTACATCTGTTTGTGTAGATTTTCTGTATATTGAATAATTTAATGAATTATTAACTTTTTCAATTCTTAAATCTAGAAAATTAATTGAATTATTTTCTTCAACTTCTGAAGTAAAAATTAATTTTAGGATGCAAGGTATTAATATAATTAAAAAATATATCTAACTGCCGTTCGCTACCTACAAAATCTGCTAACACATCATCAACATATCTATACCAAAATACAATATTTTTTTATAACTAGAATTAAAGATTTTGTTTTCTAAATTATCCATAAATATATTTGCCAATATCAGACATAATTGATCTATTTGATGTATGCATTAGTCAAAATTATTTTACTTTTGTTAACAAAGTTTATATTCAAAATGAGGGTCTTCCCATGGGAAGTCCTATTTCTCCAATTTATCGAATAAATAGTGGAAGTTTAGTTTAACCGTGCAGTTATTTATTGTTCTTAGTAAGATGAACTTCCAAAAAGTAGAGGTTAATACAATCAATTTCATTATATCTAACAATCTTGGATTCATTTTCAAAGTATGGACAATGCTAAAAAATACCCGATAAAACTTCGATCTCAATTTTAAGTAAATTACACACTATTTTTCTCATAATCACAACTATCCAAAAAATATTGTATCCGACAGTGGTACCGTATTTAATTCTTCCGTAATTAAAAAATATTTAAAAATGTATAAAATAGAAATTCATTATACAACAGTCAATAATTCTTCTTCCAACTCTCCAGTTGAAAGGTTCCATTCAACTCTTTCTGAAAAAATTAGAACCCTAACGGAACAAAATCCAAATGACCCAATTGATGATATTTTCACTCATGCTGTACTTATTTACAATCAATCTATTCACTCTGCTACCAATTATTCCCCATTTTCAATTCTCTACGGCCCATACGCTGAAGAGATTCACTTTGATTTCGATCTCCCGTTATATGAAACTTATAATCAAAGACATAAAGACGAATTACAACCTTTATTAAAGACTTATATAATAAACAAAAAGAGAAAAGAGAAAAAATTTTAAATGAACAGAATAAAATTGCAGAAACTGTACCTGAAATAGACCCTACCGAAACTATTTATGTATCCAAGAAAAAACATCGCCCCAAACTTCAAGCACCCTATTCAGTCATGCACCCTAAAGTCCAAGAAAAAACAAAAATCGTTGGAAAAACCAACAATCTAAAAAACACTAGTACCCACTTGAAATTTGTAAAAAGAATTCGAAAATTGACTGATAAAAAGACTCAACCCAAAATTTATTTGCAGGATAACCCTATCCCTGGGACATCTTTTCAAGATCCAGGACATTCCAAATAATGGTTATTATGCCGAGGAATTGGGAAACTCTAGAGAAATATCCCATTAGAGACATAAAGCAATTCTAAAAATTATCACGTATCCTTATCCGTATACGTAACGTAAAGGAGATACGTTACTAAGCAAAAAGAAGCATAAAGCAAATGCGTTTGCAACGTAACGTAACCATTCATGTGTTTTAATTTTTAACCTAAAAAATAGATACTTTAAATACTAACCCAAAACATTTCTTTAAAAGTCCCATTAAAAATGGACCCCTCTCTTCCCTATACGCCCAATATAATCACTTACTCGAGCAAGCCAACGACGACCTTCATAAGATAACAAGAAAAAAAAAAGAAAGGATTTTTTAATTTTCTTGGTACTGCCATAAAATACATTACAGGAAACCCTGATGATACAGATTTAAATTTATTAAAAACACATATAACCGCTATAGAATTAAAACAAAATCAAATTATAAAAAAATTCAATAACCAAATCTCGTTTGGGCAATATTTAAATACTAGATTTGATCAATTACTAACAAAATTAAATAATAATAATATAGTCCTTTTAGCTACAATAAACAAATTATCTGATGATCTTGATGGTTACACTGTCCGCCTTCACAATGAAATAATGAATCTTCAAAATATATATGAATTTATTATGAAATTAATTAGAACAATTACCCTTTCTCATTTAGATATAAGTAATATTGAATTATTTACTCTAAAGGAGCTAGAAACCCTTAAAAATAATCTTCTTCAAATTTATCCCAAAGACTCTCTTTTTGGTAGTGATGAACATCCTTACGAACTTATTGAATCTTCAATAAGCTTTATTTGCGTTACTTCTAAAAAAATGCTCGTAATAATCAAAATTCCAATCCTACATTCTAATTATTATCCTACATTCAGAATTTATCCTATACCTAATAAAGATCACATCATGATGTTGCCACCTGCCCATTTTTATGCCAACAACAGATGGTATGAAACTTGTACTGGTCGAGAAGAAAATATAATTTGTACAAATTATTTGGCCTCCAAATGTTTAATTCCAAATGCTCAAAATTGCACAAAATGTATCACTACTGAGAACTTCGTTCAAGAAACTTCCCAATCGTTTATCCTATCAAAATTGAAAATCAATGGATTCAATCAACTAGCATCCTGCTAACGGAGGAGCCCATTATGATTGAAGGCGTACTTTACTCAAAAAAGACAGTTCAAGAAATTTCAATCCCTAAAGTTATACCCATGGAACTTATACCTGACCGAAAAATTAAATTAGAAAAACTAGAGATTCTACCAAAGATTTCGATAGGACTCAGCGCCGCTGCCATTTTGTTAATATTATTTGTTTTAGCATTTCTTCTAGTTATCCTAATTAAGAAGAGAAAAATAATTTCCAAAATACTCTATGGACCTAAACTGAACTTCGAGGACGAACTTCGAGGACGAAGTCTGGACCAAAGGAGGGAGGAGAAATGTAGACACAAGTCTCGGAAGAAGATACTTTTGCAGAATCGACATTTTAATGTTATAAATTCTTTTGTAATCTGTTTATTAACGTCTTTTTATAATTAGATCTTTGCAGTAACTATTGTTTGTAAAAACATTATTATTGTAAAAATTCCAATTATAATTTTTAAGTTGTATTTTTTAAAGTTCAAATAAATAAGTTGTATTCGTTTATTTTGAAAATAAAGATTATTTTTTAAAAGTTAAAGTACATTTACATTTCTATATAAAAATCAGCTTTTATACTATAACATAAGTAGAATTATAATTTCATGAACATTAGGGGTGTCTGGCAAGGGGTTGCCACGATGTTAAGTGTCTGGCAATCAATAACGTGATTTTTAATAATATTTTGAAGGTAATACCAAAAAATCACACTTTATTATTTGAAGAATTTAGATCGGTATTTTACACACCTTTATCACCGTTTACCTGCCAAAGCCACGGTGACCCAAAACCCAAACTTCATAATAGTCCATCGTTCTTACCTCTTTTGGGAGCATGCGCTGACAAACTTTCAGCTTTTATAAAATAACGAAGGTCTGGGGTTCACGGGCTCTTAGACTAATAGCACTATAATGTCAAAAACTCTACAGAAATCAAGAAAATCCACAATACAAAAAACTAACTACCATAAGGTCACAGTTTGTTTGGATATAATGCTATGACTCATGTCAAGCAATGGTGACAGTGACGTCACAATAATTTGGCGTATTTCCTTTCTCTAGGTGAGGTAACAGATTTGTTGTGTATAACAATCTAAAAAAATAGTACGTTTAATAATTTAATAATCACAGACAAACACTAATGAGAAATAACAAGAAAATCCTCACTTTTGCAAAGGTTGTTTTAAGAAAAGTTACTAGCAATTGATTGATTAATGTTTTGTTTATTATTAAATAGACTCATTTGTTAAATATTTTGATTAGAGGTGGTATCGGTGTGCCTCTGGAAAAAATTTTGGTGATTTTATTTTGGTTTAACCCAAGAACGATAAACATTTACCAGGATTGCCTAATCGGCCTGATTTGTCCGCCAGCTGTGTGACGTCATTGCAGTCCTTCATTATAACGTTTACCATATAAATGCATGGAAATAATAGGAATTAGACAGTATTTTTATTTATATTTATTTCTGAAATACTAACGTACGACTATTTGGATTTTTAAGATTAAACACTTATAATTTATAATAAATATGCCCATAAAATCGTTTTAATATTTATATTTAATGAATTTATTGAATATTATTTGGGAAATAGGTAGAGTAAAGAAAACACTATTTCAAACAAATTTAGTTCTATTTTTATTTTAAAAAATACAGTCAAATAAATTTATTATTACACAAAATCATACCTAAAACTAGTGTTTTTTGACAAACAAAGAAACAATACACAATTTGCAGCATATTACTAGTACAATCCGTGAATCTTTTATGGAGCGACATATGTATTCTATAAAGAATTTTAAATTACAAATTTAAAATTAACAAAAAATACTACATATTAAAAAAATAGTAAGTAAGTAAACTATCTCACTAAAAACGTAAAATAAAAAATGTATTCACTATTAAATATTAACGTTGACACTCAACGATACTAACCAAGCAATGTCCAGCCAAGCAGTGTAACACATGAAATTTAAAAGTCCGAACTGGAGTTTAAAAGAACAGTTTTTTAAATATTTTTCACAAAAAATGCAACGTACACTAATGTATCCACAATATCTACCAGTCAAAATGTTTTAATATTTTTATAATAAATCTAAAAACGACGATTGAAAACGACCTAAAATGCACTGTCAAGATAGGAATAATACGGCCGAGGACTGCAGTGACGTCACAGGCCACCACGTGCGATCGATTTTTTGGCGAACGTACGTCTTATGGGATTAAGCAATCCTGGTAAATGTTTATCGTTCTTGGGTTTAACCACTCTTGATTTAAGGTTAAATCAAAATAATATAAAATTGAAATTGCTAACCGTATTCTTGTTTACACTTAACTGTCTTCTTTTAAAAATCACATTTAAGAATAAACCTAAAAATACTGTTACACTTAAAATAGGTAACAAACTGCAAGTGACGTCATGAATAAGTTAAGTTACAATCGTGAATTAGCCTTTTAAAATACTAAAGTTCTTCCATTTTAAATTTATAATTCGTTCAGTTTATAATAAACGAAATTTACTGTTAAGTTACTTGAATATGTACATTTAACCAACAAAAAAGAAAAATTAACACAAGTTAAAATAGTAATTAATAACCTGAAATACGTTAAAACTATACTAGTTTAAGCAATCTAAAATTTGGGAAGGCTATATTTAAATTTAAGGAGAGATAATTTTAAATTTTAATTACACAAAATTTTATTTCATATTTTCAGTTAAACAACAGTATTTTTGACTTATTACTTTGGAATTTCGATTTCTAATCTTAAAATGCGGTTGTTTAATCCAAATAATATGTTATGTCCCTTTAAATTAGGATATTTAATTTAGAATCACAGTTAAGTTATAACGGTCCCTACGTCCCTACCCCTACCTTTTAGTACGTTTTGGCGTGTTCGGGGTTGTCGGTGGCAGTACTTTGCTACTTGTTAGAAAGTGAAAGTGCAAATAGGGTCGATATTATTTCTTGTGCGAAGTTTCGTTATTACATATTCAACGTATGTGGACAATTTAATCTTAATAGGCTTTTAAATGGACGAAATAACTAAAGTATTGTTAAACGATTGGGGGCTTAACGACCTTATACCTACATTTGAACGTAAGTAACCGTAATGTATCTATGCAAATTAACAGAAACTATTAAAATATTTTTTTCATTACATTTACTTTTAGATTTTTAATTCATTTGTTCATAAAATGTTAAAAGCAACAATATTCTGTCTGCATGAAATTAACTTTGTACTCATTTTGTCTTGTATTTTATTTCGTGATTTTCATTTCTTACAGTGGAAGCTGTAGAAGTAGATGAATTCAGTCAGTATTATTGGTATTAGGTCCCGGTGCAGGCAGAAATTAGAAGTTTGGCTTAAAGATAATCAAGCAACTGTTAGTTATTATAAATTTTGTAATTCCTTTTACATGTTTTAACTGGAATTATTTTATAGTTGCCATTTGGTAAAATGGCAACTATATATTAAATATAATTATATTAAATAACAATAAATTGCAACTTTAAATGAGCAACAAAGGGCTGAAATACGATTACATAATATATGGAATAAATGAAGAATTAAATAAATAAAATTTAGAAAAAAGTTAATTTTAAAATTACATTAATATAATAAAAAAATTTTATTAAATTAACTCAAATTTACAAATAATTTAATTCAAATATACAACTAAAGAATCATAAAAATCAAGTACATTTATTTAAATCTGATTTAAATTAAAAAGCCGTACAAGGTTATTTTAATATAAAAACACAGTTAAGTTACCAATAAAGTCATTTAATAAAACTAAAAAAATATGATTATATATAACATCAAATCTTCAAAACTCAAAGTTGAATTTATTTTATCTTAACCGTATTTTTGTATTAATAACTGAAAATGTATTTGTGACGTCATTAAATCCGTGACGTATATCCTAATCCAAATTTACAGTTAAGCATATTACAGTTAATTTATTCCTGATTTGGAATTAGCAATCCAGGCGATGAATTCTAGTTGCTTAACCGTGATTTTTTTTCCAGGGTGGCCGTAGATAAAGGCCGGTATTTTCTCTTAATGTCGTGGTAAATAAATAAAAATGCGTGGAGCTTTGTAAAGTGGACTGTATTGTAGATTTAGAGGTACTCAGTGAAATTAATATAATTATTACATATTTGGCCGGCGCGGCGGTTGTTTAACTTGTTAAATAATTTTGTCTGCACTTAGTTCATAACTTCGCGTGTAAGAGTATGCTACTCACTGCTTACACACTTACACCTTGACTCTCAGACGGTGTACGTTACACTCGTCGTTTTAACTAACTACAATATACAAAGTATATTCAAGAGTCATCAACTGGTAAAGGGCACACTTTTTGCACTGTCCTCTTTACTAAGCCAGTGGAAGTTCTCACGCTGACAACTCGTACCAAACTATCATCTCCTAGATGGACGGCAACTATGCGACCCAGTCGCTTCTTTGAGTAAAACAAGAATACTTATTTTGATATTTGCCTTAGAAGCTTGCCATTTAGTTGAAAGGTACTCTAATTACCATCTCTTCCAAAAGTGCTGGCGACGCTTCGTGAGTTGTCGGGAATATCCATAACATTATCAGCAGGTAGTGCTTCCAATGAGGAAATAACCTGGAGTGAGAGGGTAAAAGTCATTAGGGCCAGAGGACATTTCAGAGATTGGACGAGAGTTGAGGACAGCCTCAATTTGACTAAATAATGTGGTCAACTCCTATAATTCTATTTGCATGGTATTTTGCTGATTTTGTAGCTGATTCCCAAATACCACCTTGATGTGGTGACAATGAAGGAATAAAATGCCAGGTTATGTTATTTTCATTAGATATTCATTTAAATTCTTATCGCTTCTCGCATTCTTTTAAAAATTTTGTATTTCATCTATATGATTATAAGTACCTACATAATTTCCACCGTTATCTGAAAAAATGTGCTTACATAAGCCCCGATGAGTAACAAAACGTTTAAATGAATTTAAAAATACATTAGTACCTAGAAATGCACTTTCCACTTCTTTCCACAAACAAACGAAAATACACATGCAAGATTTGATAATTGCTCTATTACGTAGTCTACCATCTCTAATGTTAAATGGTCCTGCAAAATTCGGTAAATCACCCATGCGCTGTTCTAGAGGTCTAGGTTTACACTTAAAACATATTAGACATTTGGATAAAACGTTTAGAACTTTGCTCTTACCATAAATTGGCCAATAGCGTTGTCAAATGGCTGCTAATGTTGCTTATACACCTGCATGTAAATGTCTAGCATGTTCGTGTTTAATTATAAGTTTAGTTTAGTAATTCTTGTTGGGCAAGATAATTGGAAATTTAACTACCCTTACTTCTGGTAGCTCGTTAACATCAACTAAAAATGTACGACTATAATCACCGCTTTGATATAAGATTTGGGGACCGTTCCACCACAAGTTATGAAATTTTATTTCTCTTGGCATGATACCGCTAGAAATGATATCAGCAGGATTTTGGCTTGATTCTATATGTCTCCAACCCTGAACATCAGTAAGACGTTGTATGCGACTTATACGGTTGGCGACAAAGGTCTTTAATGTAGATGGCTCACGCGAAAGCGTGAATCACACACATTTAGCACATAGTAACCGAACTAAAACATTTTCATCGGAATCAAGTGTTTTAACGTACACACAAGCACCATATGCTTTCTCTGAAGCATCAGAGAATCCGTGTAACTACGTTCAAATATTTAGTTGTAACTTGACATGGAATATTTATATAATTCAGCATTGGTAATTCTTCTTTGAATTTTTGCCAGGATGAGTATATGTCTAATGGAACAGCTTCATCCAATCCAGTTTTTAATTGTCACAATTTTTGCCATAATCACCACTGGGCCTAATAGTCCTAGGGGATCAAATATTTTTGATATTTCTGATAGTATATGCCGTTTTGTTACGCCTTGCGTTGGAAATGTTAGATTAATTACATACTCCAATTCATCAGTAGGAGCTCGCCAAAAAAATTCCTAGAGTTTTGCAATTCTCCTCGCTCATTATAAAATGTCCTAAATTGTTGTAGTTTGAACCTACCAGGTTCTGTAAAACGACTGATTTGTTAAAATTCCATTTACGGAGATTGAACCCATATGACTGTAGGATTCGTGAGATTTCTTGTACCATAAAAATAACCGTTTCATCGTCATTTCCACCCGTTATTAAGTCGTCCATGTAAAAGTCGTGTTCGATAATGTGACTTATGTGATGCATTTGTCGATATATCTTCTGCAATTTGTTTTAAGCAGCGTGTGGCCATAAATTATGCTAGACCAGTAACATAAGTTATTGTTTTTAATTTGAAGTGCTGAATTTCTTCAATACTGTTTTCACGCCATAGTATCCGTTGCAAATCTTGTTGATCTTCTGAGATGTTTACCATTCGATACATCTTTTCTATGTTAGCTGTTATGCTATGTCGTGCACTCGAAATCTGAATATTATTGAAAATATGTCGTCCTGTATGCTAGGTCCGACCATTAGCACATCGTTGAGGGATAACCCTTTACGTGGTTTAGCTGTGCCATCAAAAACAACCCGTAATTTCGTGGTGCTACTGGAGTCCTTGATGACAGCATTACGCGGTAAATAATAAATGAAATGTTTTTTCTTTTAATTTTGGGTTTTTGACGAATTTTCTTTCTACGGAAAGGAGCCTCTTTTTAGCGATGTCGAGAGAGTTTCCTAACATTTCTATGTTATATATCTCGAGTGGGTTCTACTATAAACTTGCCAGAGTTATCGCGTGTCACGGTGTTACAAAACTGTTCTTCACACTGTCTTTCTTCTTTAGAGAGTAATTTTTCAACTATATGTTCCAGACGCCAAAAATTTTTTATGTTTTCGTTTAAATGATCCAGAGTTACGTGACAAGAGATCATATTGTGCGTGTTATACGTTTGAAATGGGTCAGGGATTATCCATCTAAGTACCGTTTTTTGTAGTATTGGTAGTCCTGTACCTTATTTGATTTGTTCTACACATAATAAGTCAAAGAATAATGATGCGCCTATTAGTCTATCCACTCCTTTCGAGCTAACGTAATATCTTCTACCAAATTTAAGACTTTAGTATTAAAAATGATACATTTGCTTCATAATTGTTATGAATTGATTTTATTTTTGTTCGGGTTCGTGTTTTTACTGCGCTTTCTACTTGATTTACTCCTGATAAATGTTGTCAGGGGCAGAGAGACTACAGATATATAAAGTAGCGAAAGAAGAAAATGTGGATACTAGGTAGTGAATGGATAATGGAACCAAATTAAGGTGCTGGGGGTAATAAGAACTTTAAATACGGGAAGTGGTTCCCGTTTTGTTTGGGTCGAAACCAAACAGGCTATTATCTATGGGTGTTATATCTCGCCAAACATAAACACAACCCGCTTCGAACAGTTTCTACACGGCCTAAGACTAGACATGAAAAAACATGGGAAGGATAAAGAGATACTTGTCGGAGGGGATTTCAATGCTAAATCCTATATGTGGGATCTAGATGAGAGGATGACAAGAGAAAGAAAATGGCCGAATGTCTTGTCGAAAAAGATTTGATAGTTCTTAACCAAGGTAATGTACCAACATTCGCGAGAAGGGGAACAGAATCGTATATTGATGTCACATTTTGCACCAAGAAGTTAGCAAAAAGTAAAGAATTGGAGGGTATTATAACAAGAAAGTTTAAGCTTCCACTCGTACAAAGTCTACATATCCGAGAACGACGACAGAAAAAAGGACAATAACGTTAAACTGAAACGCTGGAGAACCAACAAGGAAAACATGCAAAGTCTGTTAGATGAATAATTCGGGAGACAATTAAGAATAAGAGGCGATGTAACCCTACAAGTAGAGGAATTAAACCAGATATTGGAAGCAGCATGCGATAAAGTATTCCGTAAGCTAAGTGTAAGAGGTAAAAAGAAACCTGTATATTGGTGGACGGAGAAGGTAGTGGAAAAGCGCAGAATATGCATTCGAGCCCGAAGAAATATGACAAGAGAGAATAAAAAAAGAACAATACTGAACAGAAAGCTCGTCGACAGATGGAATACAAAGTGAGTAAAGATAACCTTAAAAAGACTATTATGGAGGCCAAACAAATTGCTTGGAAAAAAGTTATAGAGCAAGTAGACTTAGATATCTGGGGTAAGGGATACCAAATAGTTGGTAAAAAGTTAAAAAGTATGCCTCTTATCGATATGACAGACGAAGAACAGCTTGAAGTCTCCAAAACACTATTTCCGACTCACCAGGTTAAAAAATGGAACAGGATGCTCGTAGATGCCGACAAAATACCGTTATTTACAGTAAGCGAACTGTTCAGGGCTAACAGAAAAATCAAAGAAAAAAAGCCCCAGAACCCGATGGATTCCCGGCTGGTCATAAAAATGGTTGTAGAGAGGTATTCAAACGAATTTTTAAAGATCATGAACCAAATACTGCTAAAAGGAGAATTCCCAAAGGAATGGAAAATAGCAAAACTTGTCCTTATCGCGAAAGGCAAACTTGGACAAAATAAGGGATATCGCCCTATCTGTCTGTTAAATGTCGTTGGAAAACTTCTTGAAAGACTTATCCTAGAGAGGCTGGACACAGATGTTGAGAGGAATGGAGGCCTACATGCAGAACAATATGGATTTAGGCAAGGCAGGTCAACGATAGATGCTGTAGAAAGGGTCCAGGAAATTGTCGATGTTTGAAACGAAAGAACAACGAGAAAAAAATGCATGCTTATAACCATTAACATCCAGAATGCATTTAATTTTGCGCCTTGGGAAGAAATTTTAAAGGAACTTAGGAAGAGATAGGTAGCCCCACCTACCTTTAATCTAATATCTAGCTATCTAAGCGATAGGAAGCTCATGGTAGGAGCAAAAGGCCAAAAAGACATCACATATGGCGTCCCGCAGGGGTCAGTTCTCGGCCCAACACTATGAAATATCTACTATGATGGCGTTTTAAATCTATCTGTCCCAAGGGAAGTTAAACTAATACCATATGCAGATGATCCGGCTATTCTTATTGTAGCGAAAGATGCTGAACATCTGGAAACTCTGGCCAACGAGACAGTGGAAAAAGTTAGCCAATGGCTAAAAGATAAAAAACTCAAATTAGCCCCATAAAAAACGGAAGCCGTTCTTCTTGCAGAAGGATACAAAATAAAAAATATTACCTTTTCGATAGAAAATGTGACGATGAACTGCCAAGAAAGCATCAAATACCTAGGGATCTACTTGAACAGAAATCTCAGTATGGGACACCATATCCGGGAAACTGCAAAAAAGGCCGATAAAGCTTTAGGAAATATAAGCCGGATTAGCCTAATGTAGGAGGCCCGAGGGAAGAAGAGAGTAGAAGAATATTGTACAATGTATTGGAATCCATAATGCTGTACAGTGCTACCACATGGCAGAGAGGAATTTACAAAAAGGTATATAGAGATAAACTTCTAAGCGTCCAGAGGAGAACAGCTATAAGAATGGTCAATGCATACCGGACAATATCCACAAAAGACCTGCTGGTCCTAGCAAGAACACCGCCTATAGACCTACTGGTAGAAGAAAAAAAGCTTCGAAGAGAAAATGTGGAAAAAAATGACACTCGCAAACAAATAATGGAAAAATGGCAACGTGTTTGGGAAGTCAGTGATGGAAAAGCCCATTAGACGCAAAAGCTAATAAAAGATAGTCAATTTTTACCTAACCCAGATCTTATCTGGGCTGCCAGGCTTGCTTATATCGGTTTAAACTCAGCCAGACAAACGAATGTCAATACTGTAACTTGGAAGATAGCGGTTTGTATGTGTTGGTTTTCGATATACAGAGTGGGAGAAACCATTTTTAGGATTTTTAGAAATAAGAATATCTAGAAAAGGTAAACAAAGGTTTTCTTCTACCTCCATTGTAAACTGAATACTAGGATGTATACCGTTTAGATGGATTAAGAAAGAGTCCAATGCTTCATTTCCATGAGGCCAGATAACAAAAGTGTCATCAACATAACAAGTGGGTTTTAATGGGAAGAAGTGCAGCGCAATTTGTTCAAAATTAACCATGAAAATATTGGCGATAACTGGTGAGAGAGGAGACCCCATTGGAGCTCCCTTCACTTGCCGGTAAAAGTTGTTTTGGAATGAAAAGTATGTATTGGACAAACAATGCTTAATTAGAGAAAGTGTGTCTTCAGGAATTTTATGGGTTGATTCAAGAATTGCTAGTGTTTCCGGAATAGGTATGTTGGTGAACAAAGAAATTATATCAAAACTGACTAGTAAATCGGTGGACGATATATGATAATTTTTCAGGTTCAAGAAGATGAAATGTATTCTTAAGGTAGGAAGGTGCCTGTTTTGCCAAAGGTTAAAGAGAATGGGCCAAGTGCTTGGCGAGTTTCTGGGTTGGACAATGAAAAGCACTGACAATGGGTCGTAGAGGAATGTTTGGTTTGTGAATTTTGGGTAAACCGTAGATATTGGGAATGCGTGAAGATTTTTCTTTAGGAATAAGATTGGATTTGATATCCGAAGGAAGATTTGATTTATTTATACATGTCCTCGTTGTTTTTTCTAAATAGGTCGTGGGGTCATTAGAAGATCGTTTATAATCGGAAGTTTCAAGGAGTTGTTTCATTTTTTCGATATAGGATGAAGTATTTAAGATTGGTGATTACTGTAAATGGAGCGGATTGGGATAGGATACATCGTGTAATTTAATGGTTACATAAAATACATGTAACAATGAAGTAACATTGACTAGAGTATATAACATAATAATTACATAGAGTATATGTAAAAAACAGGGAACAATTTATAATAAATGTAAAGTAATTTTTATGTAACCAGTAGATGAAATTTTAACCCTTTACTGCCCAAATTTCAATTTTTCAAGATAAATGTTTTTTTTTTGTTGAAACATGGTCAGAATTAGTCTAAAAGCTTAATTCTAAAACCATTTTTGAAAATATTGTGTTTTTTTTTGAGAAAAACCATGTTGCATATATGCAACGCTAGGCACTTAAAGGTCGGAAATAATAACAACACACTATTTTGAAGTTTTTATTATTAGTAAATGACATGGTAAAAACAATTATTTTTTGTGAAAATCTACATTACAATCAACGCATACACCTACACCACATTTTTTACACATGGTTCTAATTATGGAATGACATCCTTCATTTGAACACCTCCATCTTTTTTTGTTAGGAATATACATCAAGAAATGATCCATACGATCATATCGAACGTTGTCGTTTATTCTGTTACTTGAAGTACTTGGCAAACCTGCAGATGGACGTCCTGGTCCTTTTGCTGCTATTCCAAACCTCATGAGATACGTCGTGGCAATTTCCCTACGGAAGGCAAGTTGCGGAGTGATATTTCCCGCTCTCTGATATATGTACCAGGAATTTTCTACGGACACGTCCACCATCCAAGTAAACAGGCACCACCACCACTTTTTAGAGCGGATAGCAATCCTATATCTAGCTATGTTTTGATCCATTAGGTCTGTCCCTCCCATTGAATTGTTATATCTACCAATCAAATGTGGTCGTGGCACATGCACGATTTTTTTTTGCGAGAATCTTTTTACGTGGGTGATGGGTGCAGTACCATAGCAAGTTGACGCCATAGATACCACGTTATTGTCCATCCATTTGACATATACGAGTATAATGCCACTCTCTCGGTTCAATACATAATGGTAGTCACCTCGATTTGCATTTTTTGACAATTCATTCTTTGAAGGCAAAGGGATTTCTTTAGGTAAACGATTTTCCCTCATAGTTCCTGTACACCAAATACCAATTTCGCGCATTCCTTGCAACAAATTAGCACTTGTAAAGAAATTATCTGTGTACAACTTATACGGAAGGTTTTTCTTGATTTGACAAATTTCTTCAATCATCATCACTAACGGAGCTATGGATTTTCCATAACGAATTTCAGCGTCTTCGTTGCTTCGTGGATTTTTGCCTTGATAAATATCAAAATTTATCAAATATCCACCACGAGTATTTAGCGACCATATTTTATAGCCAAAACGGATTGGCTTGCCCCGTATAAATTGTTTGCAGCGATGCCTGCCAAAGTATTTCACCATAGACTCATCATAATTTATTTCTTCCTCTGGTGTAAAATGTTCCAAAAATTGTGACTTCAATTTGTCCATCAATGGACGAACTTTCCAGGCTTTGTCCGTTTGATCTGGATTGTTGTTGTCCGCTAAGTGAAGAAATTGTAAAACTTGTTCAAATCTATTTCTTCTCATGGCGTTTTTAACCATGGGATGTTCCATATCTGCTTTGGAGTCCCAATAATATCGACGTCCAGGTTTGGTGTTATAGCCACTAAGAATAAAAATTCCAAATGCACATTTTATATCATCCAGAGTTATTTGAGGATCTTGATCATTTTTGAATAATGCATATTTTCTTGTTTCGTCTAGGAGGTAGCTGTAAATGTCTTCAGTCCAAAATAGTTCGAATAATTTAGTAGGAGACAACTCACTATACTTCGAAAAATCTGGAATTTTGAACTCATTTTCCCTACTTTGAAGGTCGCCTTTTGCCCAAGAGTACGTTTTTGTTTCCTTTTTCTGTCGCTTTTTTTGCAAAGGATCCTCTTCGCGTACTTCCGCAATTTTATCAGGTGAGCCAATTCTTCGATTATTGCCCAATTTCAGTTCCGCTTGTGCCCGAAGTTGTCGACCAGATAGATGATTCAGATCCCCATCGCCATCTTCATCCCCAGAATCTTCATCAGTTAGGGCGCTGACTTCAGGGGGCTCCACATAAATATTTTCAATGTCAATGGTATCATCGTCATAAGCCATCTCCAATGCTTCCTGGAGGGAAAAACCTTTCCTAAAACAAAAATCTGGAATTACCAATGAATAGTCAAAATTGCAAAATATAATAGTGTATTATCCTAGCGTTGCGTTTACGCAACACGCCTGTTTATGCCAACGTTTCTAGAAATATAATAAACCTAACCTCAAAACCGTAGTCATGACATACTAGTACATCCATAATAAACATGATAATTCCAAAATACCATCAATTTTTTAATAGCAAAATGTATAAATTTTACTTACTCTAACTGCACGTCTATATTTTCCTGATTTTTAGAACATTAGCTCACAAAACCACTATTTTGAGGAACACAATTCAAGAAATCGTTACAAATCAATGATGGTTGTTTATCGAAGCCTTAGACTAGGAAAGAGAGAGGACAGCGCATGGCAATGAAAACGTTATGCGTGTGAGTGAAGCCAAGTTTCAAACGTATATGTTTGGTGGTAAACAAATTTGGAACGTCGAATTGTATTTTTTTAGTTTTTTTATTAATTTTCACCTTTTTTAATTACCTGAATAGACATTTTAAAATGGTTAATTGTGCAGTTTATAAGTGCAACAGTCAGAGTCCTAAAAAAGAGGAAGGAATTTCATTTCATAGGTAAAAAGTATTTTAAAACTATTTCCTTAAAATTTATTTTTATTAATATTACAGCTTTCAGGTCATAGATGTTTAACTAAATCACATATGTTATGTATGATAACTTAAATTAATAGTACATACATTTTGAAAATTGTTTTCATTCAGTTTTAAAGATTATTTTTCATTTAATTGTTATTATTTGCTCATATATGTATTAGTTTTGCAGTGGCGTGGAATAAAAACATATATTTAAAATAGATAAAATGGATTAAAATTGTAATATTTATTAAATAAATATGTTTTAAAATGATTGTTCTTTTTTTTGAAGCGGTATAAATTTAAAGACTTTTTTAAATTAGATTTGTAATACGAAATAATGAAAATGATTATTTAATAATCGTATAAGAAAAATCGTATGATACGCCTATGTCAATATTGTCCGCCATTAGTTTGGTGGTAAATGGGTTACATAAATTGATTCCAATGCGTAGTCCTCTCTCTTTCCTTGTCTATTAGGATATTGTCACGCCATCTATCAGCCAAAGTGAAAAGTTTTTCCGTTACAGCCTATTTCAGAACCGCTAATTTACGTTGCGTTTAAGCAACGCTAGGCGTTGAAGGGTTAATGTAACGTTATGACGTAACATATCACAAAAAATATATAACATTTATATAATGTGTTTTGCTGGGTAAGAACGTTAAAAATTAAACTTTTTAAACAATTTTAAATATTTGTATTTAATTTTATCTTTAATTGCATTTAAAGTTTTTAAAACATTTATCAGGAACTTGAACTGTAGAATAATTAATGGTCTTCTTAAAGAATAGCATTTACAAATTAACTGTGTAAATTTAGATCAATAAAACAGTACCTATTGTACTAATCTGCTTGTTGCTTCTGTTAAGTTAAAATATATAGGTAATTATTGTAAATTTTTATCAACATACAAACCCGTTTAAACTACCAATACTACTTGTATATTGTAATAATATATTCAAATGAATAAACATTATTATCTAAACTTTTGGTAAAATCTCAGTAACATTACTTAGATTTTTTGTTATTGAAAATATAAGGTGTAAGATTGCATTTCCAGTAAAATTTGAAGTGCTTCCAAATGTATTTTCAGATAGATTACATATTTATGTATGGCGGTTTTTCTGAATTCAAAGTTATCAATAAAAAAATTAACAAAATCTTGTGGAAGAAAATGAGTTAAACATGGCTTAATATTTTTCCCTGGCAGATAATATTTCCTTTCCATGGGTGTAAGCCCCATTTTAAGTGAAATATTGGAAAATTGGAAAACTAAAATACAAATAACTATGGACAGATACATTTCTGAGAGAATTAATTATAAATAGGATTTTATAACCCATAATTTACTTAAATAACTGGCTACATTTACCCATGGAAGAATATATTTGTAAAACCATAGGCTGAACATGAAATAATCATTTTGAAAAGTATTTAATAATTTTTTATAAGAATTGTTAAAGACTATTATTATATTATATTAATTAACTAACACTATATGTTTAAACCGTATTAAACACGTACAACTACAAAAATATCGAAAATCGGGGTAAAACACATGCACATCCAATACTATTTTACCCTTTATCAGCTGTTTCGACTCGTTGCATCTCACACTTATGAAGGCTTCGATCCCTCTCTTTCTAAGCTCTATCTAGGGACTTAGGAGCAAATAACACAAATAAAAACTAACTCTAAATACATCAACAAATATTAATAATAGATCTTAGAACACTAATAGCCATAAAATCAATACAAGTAAATCGAATGTAAATTTGAACAAATCTAATTATCCATATATCCAAAAATTCCTGATTTAATAATGTGATATAATTGTGGATATTTTGCTACCAATATATGAAGAAAAATACAGATAGAATAACTATAATAAAGTAAAATAATTGATGAAATAATATATTACAAATTTACAAATAACAAATTATTTATTAAGAGGATTTTCTGCAGACTTCTGCCATTCCTTAAAGATCAATTGTTTTAATTGTGATAATCGTAAAGTAGGATTTTCTTCTTTCAATTCCTTAAGTCTCCTTTCTTCATAAGCTGTATATGCCTGTTTCATACGTTTTTCGGGATGTTTGTCAATTTCATCTTTGTTGCTGCAAAAAAAACAAGTATTAATTTTTGTAAAAAACTGAAATAGTAGAAAATTGTTTCCACCTGCACCCAAGGTAAAAAAAATTAATAGTTTCTATACCTAGCGTGACCGTTTTCTATGAAAAAACAACTACTTCCTGGGCTATATGCCCCAACGGACATTGAATTACATTCCAATAGAAAACGTGATGGCGACCGACTTCGTCGATACTTAAAACCATCTCTATCGATTTGAAAATCAACGGGAAGAACACTACTCGTAGACCGATTTCGACATTATTGTGTCTCATCAGTACGAGGTAAGTAGTTCTTCTCATCCCGCAGAGCAGGACGCAAAAGCGCCATCCTACCGTTAATTTGAAAAACAAACAGATCAAAGGTAACTGCTAATCGAAAGATAACAATATATGAAATAATTTTAATAAGATGCAGTCAATAAAAAACTGAAAATGTAGAAAATTGTTTCCACCTGCACCCAAGGTAAAGAAACTTAACAGTTTCTATACCAAGATTGACTGTTTTCTATGAAACATTTTCCAAACAGGAACAGATCGAACTAGACCAAAACAGCAGCTTGTGCAACAGATAGAGGTCAATATCAAATGACTCGACTTCTACGGGATTAAAAACTAGTCCCAGTTCATTTTCTCGTGCAATGTCAGGACTCAACTTCGAATGTTGTTTCGTTTACCTAGACGATTTAGTAGTTTTTGCCAATAATTTAATTAATCATAATAAAAATTTGGTTTAAGTATTTCAAAGATTAAGAGAGGTTAACCTTACGCTAATCCAAATAAATGTGAATTTTAAAAAAAAGAAATTCTTTATCTAGGTACGTAAAAAATTTCGCCGAAATTGCTCAACCTTTAAATTATCTTAGATGTAGATGTAGATGTTTAAGAGGTGGCCAGAAGCCTATTCCACTGCGACCTTTTCAGATCTATTGTGGTCCTCGAAAAACTAGATTACATCCCCCAGTCCGACTCTCTTAACGAAGTCTATAAGCTTTGAGACTGTAACCTTCATGCAGTCCCTTGCCAATGGATATTCTTCTCCTAAAGTCAGGAACCGCATATTTACCGGTCCGTCGCACTGACATAAGATGTGCTCTGGTGTTTCCTCTTCTAGGTGACAGAATCTGCACAGATCCGTCTCTGTCAACCCCATCAGCTTAAGATGCCTGTTTAGCTTACAGTGCCCCGTCAATAGACTTACTACAGTTTTGACCGTTTTCCTGTCTTTACTCAATAAGTCTGACGTAAACTTTTGCGAATGTTCCATTATGAACTGTTTCGCTTGCCTTTGTCCTGGTGAATTCCACCACCATTCCCGTAATTTTTGTGCCACCCATGTTTTCATGGCCGTCTTTATTATATTTTTTGCAATGCCGCAGAAGGGTTCCGGTCCAATAAAAGGCATTGATGAGCCTAGTTTAGCCATTTCATCTGCCTTTTCATTGCCTTTTAGACCCCTATGCCCTGGTACCCAAGCTACCGTAACCTTGCTACGATCCCCCAGAGTATTCAGAGCATGCACACAGTCCCATACTAGCCTAGAATTGACCTCTATAGAATCTAGTGCCCTTAGCACCGCCTGACTGTCTGTGAAGATGGCTATTGAACGGTACGTCCTATTCAGCCTTTTAATTTCTTCTACACAATAGTGAATTGCCGTGATTTCTGCTTGAAAAATCGTGGCATTTTGGGATAGACTTACTGGGAATGTTATCCCTTGTTTCCTTCCGACTACGCCGGCTCCCACGCCATACGGCGTCTTTGAGCCGTCCGTGTACCAGGTTGACTCCGCCTCTACGGGTACACCTTTTTCCCAGTCTTCCCTACCTGGTATAACTATTTTAAATTTATTGGCAAAGCTATATCTCGTGACTGTTGCGTCAATGGGTTGCCCCAAAATGTTATCCGCTTTTAGTTCCTTGATTAGCTTACCATTATCAGCCCCATGCGATTGGCTTATGTGCTGCTGATTATGTATTAATCTGTGCATGGCTGCTCTCGCTTCGCCCTGTATATATATGTGTAGTGGTGGAATGTTTAACAAGACTTCCAGTGCAGCTAAAGGAGTAGTTTTTATGGCCCCGTAACGCACAGGCAAGCTAACCTTTGTATGTTACTTAATAGCCTTACTGCTCCTGTTTGCTGTGTCTTTGTCCACCATACCACTGACCCGTAGGTTATTATGGGTCTAATAACCCTTGTATATAACCATATGGTCATTTTGGGGTTAAGCCCCCAATTTTTTCCACACATTCGTCTACATCTGCCCAATGACAATATAGCTTTCTGCGTGGTTTTTTGTATGTGTGTGTTCCATGAGAGTCTTTGATCCAGGAATACTCCTAGGTATTTTTTAAAAACTAGTCCCAGTTCATTTTCTCGTGCAATGTCAGGACTCAACTTCGAATGTTGTTTCGTTTACCTAGACGATTTAGTAGTTTTTGCCAATAATTTAATTAATCATAATAAAAATTTGGTTTAAGTATTTCAAAGATTAAGAGAGGTTAATCTTACGCTAATCCAAATAAATGTGAATTTAAAAAAAAAGAAATTCTTTATCTAGGTACGTAAAAAATTTCGCCGAAATTGCTCAACCTTTAAATTATCTTACAAGGAAAAATTTTTCTTTTATTTGGAACAGTGACTGTCAAATTTCTTTTGAGAATCTAAAAAAGGTTTCATCAAACCCGCCAGTTCTACAACATCCAAATTTTTCACCCGAAAATGAATTTATACTTAAAACCGATGCATCAAATTATGCATTATTTGCAGTACTCTCCAATTCAGATGATAGACTTGTTGCATTTGCTAGTTGATCTCTTAATAAGGCTGAGTAGTAGTAGTAGTAGATTAATTAAATTTGGACTAATCTTCTAAGAATATGATTTTAGGATTAAATATATTAAGGGTAAGGATACCGTTGTAGCGGACGCACTATCGCGTTTTGAGATATGGTTGGACGAGCTTAAAAATTTAAATAAAGAAGTTTGTAATTCAATTTTTGTTACTACAAGAGCACAATAAAAAAACATCAAAAATGAAGCATTGAGCAGTTTCGAAACTAATTCTAACAAAAGGATTGATCACCCTGGAGTTCTAAAAATACTCGTGATATTCTATAGCGCGTGTTATAAGCAACGACCCTGTATATGAACACTTAATAGTGATGATTATGAACTTTTATGAAATGCTGAGTTGTAACTAAATAATTACACATGTATAAACTGCTGATAATAAAAATGTTTCTTTCATGTTTTGATAACAATAACATAGTCAGTCTGATGTAAACTTTAATCAAGTAAAGAATATAAAATATTAATGTTAGTTTTTGTAATCAATTATATTTTGTAAAAATAAATTATAAAATTGTTTTTAAAAAGAAGTTCTCTAGTTAGAGACTTATAAGTGGCGCAGTCAGTAGGATATTCGTAGAAAATCCATCGCGGACGTTCGTGAGTGTCAACTCTTTGACGAATATTCAAACCAGTTCCTGTGGAATCCATCGTGGAAGCCCTAGGCCAGTCTTCGTAGAAGCCGTTTCAGCTGCAGATAGGAAATGCGGTAAGATCTTAATTCATGTCAGACTCCTCTTCTCCTAGAGAATCCTTAAGTGAAATCGATAGTTCGGAAGAGTTAGATAATTTTGATAATTTTCTTCTAAGTTCCAATAATATTGTAGAAGATAATATAATTAACAATTTTAGTAAACTTTCTATAAACATGCCTGTACCAAGTTTAGATATTAAAACATTGTCCATCATTCCAAATTTTGATGGTAATTCAAATAAATTACATAGATTTATAAGTGTCACTGAGTCTATATTAACTCACTATTTTGATAATGAAAATTTACATAACTTCCAAAATATACTTCTTTTAAATGGTATATTAAATAAACTAGAAGGTAGAGCTGAAGAAGTAGTCGTTATAAGTGGTAGTTCTACTAACTGGGCAGATATAAAGAATACTTTAATTTTAAATTTTAGGGATCAAAGAGATGAGAATTGTTTGAATCAGGATTTAGTAAATTTGAGACAAATAAATAATGAAAGTCCATACCAATTTCATGAGAGAGTTTTGCAGTTACTTAATATTATTTGTAATTATATTGATTTACATAGCCAAGGTACAGAAAGAGATTCGAAAAGACAGTTTTTCACTAAACAGGGTTTAAAAACATTTCTCGCGGGATTAAAAGAGCCATTAGGTCCTATAATTCGAGCTATGAGACCTAATAGTCTAGAACAAGCTGTTCAGTTTATAAGAGAGGAAGATAATATTAAATATATTCAAAAAGGTCATAATTTTTCTAATACTATGTTAACTAATAATGGTATACGAAATAAACAAAATTACAATAATAAATATAATAACACAAGGTCGCAAGACAATATGCAAAATTATTCGCAAAATCGTAATCAGCCTCCTATAAGAAATTCTTTTATTCAACAACCTTCAACGTCCCAACAATTCCCTAAAGGACCAATCCAAATACAGCAACGAACAAACCTTCCTCCTCCTAGATATCCTACAAATAATCAAGTTTTTGGAAAACCTCTTAATGTATGGAAACCAAATCCTTACCATAAACCAAATAACCCTACACCTATGAGTACCTCGACAAGAAATATAACACCTCACTTTAGAAACCAAAATTTTAATCAAAATCGCAATCAAATCCCGAATTTTACTTCTGAAGAGTTGTTTAATAATAATGTTAGCGATGCATCAGGGAATGAGTATAGAGTACCCAGCCCTCATGATCAAAATTATTATGAATTTTACAATGGTGAAACAGATGATTTTCATGTGGAAGATTCAAATTTTCAAGTAGCTCAAGAAAAAACCCACGTAACGTGATTGAATTAAATATTTCTATGAAAACTCCAGAATTGCCTTACATAAAAATTTTAAATCCTCCTCTTAAATTATTAATAGATACAGGTGCTACAAAATCTTTTTTACGACCCAAAATTGCAGAAAAATATTATAAAAATAAAATTTTTAGGGAACCTTTGTTGTTACAGCAGTGTATCAATCCTCAACTCACCAAAACTGTGCTAATATTCCCTTATTTCAAGAATTTAATCAACTCGGTAATATAAAATTTCATTTATTTGATTTTCATGAAGAATTCGATGGCCTTATAGGGTCAGACGATTTAAAATTACTTAATGCTAAACTTGATTTTGGAAAATGTAAACTCGACACTCCTTTTACTTCTATACCTATTAATTATCTTAAAAGTAACCGTAAGTGTAGTTTTAGAACGAAAATGGAACCATATAGTAGAATTATAGTTAATATCCCAGTAGCAACATTAAATGGTGACATTTTAATACCGAAACAAATAATAAAAAATTGTGAAATTCCTTCTATACTTTCAACAGCAAAAAATGGCTATGCTTTAGTTGAAATTTTTAATAAGACAAATGAGGAAATTATTTTTGATATATCAGAACCTATACGATGTTCTAATTTCGATAAAAATTACTATGAATTGTTTCATGCAGATGTTACGGACAGTGGTTACACTGAGAAGAATGACATCGAGTCTTTATTACGAACCGATCATTTAAATTCTGAGGAAAGACAACATATATTAAAACTTTGTCGTAAATATAATGAAATTTTTTATAAAGAAGGAGAACCCTTAACATTTACTAACCAAATTAAACATTGCGTAAAAACTAAAGATGAAATTCCAATCTATTCAAAATCATACAGGTATCCATTTGCACATAAACAAGAAATTCAGAAACAAATTAAATCCATGTTAGATCAGGGTATCATTCGGCCTAGTACAAGTCCATGGTCTTCTAACGTTTGGGTTGTGCCAAAAAAGGCGGATGCATCAGGGAAGAAAAAATTTAGAATTGTAGTAGATTTTCGCAAATTAAACGAAAAAACTATAGACGATAGGTATCCAATTCCGTTAATAAGTGACGTAATGGATAAGTTAGGTAAATGTAATTATTTTAGTACGTTAGATTTAGCAAGTGGATTTCATCAGATAGAGATGAATCCAGAGGACACACCTAAAACAGCTTTTAGAGTTGAAAATGGTCAATATGAATATTGTCGCATGCCAATGGGAATGAAAAATGCCCCGGCAACATTCCAAAGGGTCATGGATAATATTCTCAGAGATTTACAGAATGAGATTTGTCTGGTATATCTCGATGATATAATTATTTTTTCAACTTCCTTACAGGAGCATATATGTAATTTAGATAAAGTATTTAAGCGTCTTAAGGAAACAAATTTTAAGTTACAGTTAGACAAATGTGAATTTTTAAAAAAAGAAGTGGCCTATTTGGGACACATAGTAACACCGGAGGGCGTAAAACCCAATCCGGATAAAATTTCTGCTATTAAAAAATATCCTATTCCAAAAACTGCTAGAAATATAAAATCATTTTTAGGTTTGCTTGGGTATTATCGAAAATTTATCAAAGATTTTGCGAAAATCACAAAACCACTCACAAAGTGTTTAAAAAAGAATGCTAAAATAATACATAATTCGGAATTTATTACATGTTTTGAAAATTGTAAAAAACTTTTAGAAAATGAACCCATTTTGCAATACCCAGATTTCACTAAAGACTTTATTTTGACTACGGACGCCAGTAATATTGCTTTGGGAGCAATTTTATCACAAGGTATAATAGGCAGAGATAAACCTGTAGCTTATGCTTCTAGGACTCTTAATGAATCCGAAGCAAATTATAGTACTATAGAAAAAGAATTGTTAGCCATAGTATGGGCTACAAAATACTTTAGGCCATATTTATATGGTAGAAAATTTAAAATAGTTACCGATCATAAACCACTAAAGTGGCTTATGAACTTAAAGGAGCCAAACTCTAGGTTAGTTAGATGGCGCCTTAAATTGGAAGAATTCGATTATGAAATCGAATATAAGCGAGGAAGTGCAGACAGCAATGCTGATGCTCTTTCTAGAGTAGAAATAAATTCTAAAGAAATTTTTGAATATATGGAAAATTTTAATAAATCATTTTCAGAAACCCAACAGAACGACGACGATAATAGTTCATTAATAGTAAACATAGATGACGATCAATCAATATTAAATGAAAATCACTCAATTATTATAAATAAAGACAATGACAATACAAATACAGATGACTTAACAGATCATACTAGTAAAGAAGATCCTATTTTAGGGATGTTGATTTCAGAAAAATGTGTAAATAGTTATGATCATCAGATTATAGTAGATTTTGTTTTGCATTCAGCAGCTAAACCTAAACTAGAAAATGTTTTTCAAACAACGTACAAATTGCAATAAATAATTTACAGCAAGATATTATTAATTTGTTTAAAAATTATATTGATCCGAAATATACCTATGGGGTATATTTCTTAAAAGATGGCCCCATCTCTCAAATTATAGAAATTTTGAGAGAAACTTTTAAATATTCCGCTTATAAATTAGTTTATTGTAAGTTAAAGTTGGAAGATATAAAAGAAAAATATGAACAACATAACATGATTAGATACATGCACGAGGGTAAAACTAATCATCGTGGTATCAGTGAGACAGAAAGTAGATTAAAAAGAACTTATTATTGGCCTGGTTTAAAAAATGATGTAACTGACTTTATTAATAAATGCGAAATTTGTCAAATTAATAAGTATGATCGTAATCCACCTCAGCAAAAACTAATGATAACTCCAACTCCTTCTAAACCATTTGAAATTATTTATATTGATTGTTTTTCAGCTCAAAATCAGAAATTTTTAACAGTAATTGATAGTTTTTCTAAATACGGACAAGCTTATCCGATTTTATCAGTATCTGGTTTGGAAATTATTAAAGCATTTTTAATTTTTATGACACATCATGGTAAGCCAAATTTAGTAATTATGGACAGAGGTAAAGAACTTAAAAACTCTTTAATACAAGAATTTCTTGATGTTCACAAAATTAAAAGTCACTATGTTTCTCCTAACAGTGCACAATCAAAAGGTGCCATAGAACGTTTTCACTCTACAATAATTGAACATTTGAGAGTAATTAGAGCAAAAAATAAAAATAAAGTTGATATTTTGACAGATATGCCTTATGCAATTTTAGGATATAACAATTCAATACATTCAGTAACTAAACAAAAACCCATAGATATTATAAATGGACATTTTGACTCAAAAGACATATTTGATTTAGACATTAACAAAACTCTGATAAATAACTATATACAAGAGCATCGCGAAATGACGACGGAACTTTACAATAATTTAAACGAACAACTTATTAAGCAAAAAGGAAAAACAATAAATTATCACAATAAAAACAGACACGAACCTCTAGAGTACACAACCGATACAGATATTTATAGAAAAAATACAACATTTATTAGAAATAAGTTAAATCCAAAATTTAGTAAAGATAAAGTCGTTGAAAATAAAGATATTATTTACTTATTAATAGCAATTTTATTTGGAATTCTAATTGCTTATAAAATTAAATTCATAATAAGAAAGATTGTTAAGACATCTATAGAAGAAGACGTCTCCACAGAAGAAGCTGTTCAACCGGAACCCCCCAAGCCACACTCAAGGGCATTTTTTACTCCATAAAATATGCCAAAATCTAAGGGCGGAGGTGTTATAAGCAACGACCCTGTATATGAACACTTAATAGTGATGATTATGAACTTTTATGAAATGCTGAGTTGTAACTAAATAATTACACATGTATAAACTGCTGATAATAAAAATGTTTATTTCATGTTTTGATAACAATAACATAGTCAGTCTGATGTAAACTTTAAACAAGTAAAGAATATAAAATATTAATGTTAGTTTTTGTAATCAATTATATTTTGTAAAAATAAAGTATAAAATTGTTTTTAAAAAGAAGTTCTCTAGTTAGAGACTTATAAGTCGCGTTTTAACGTTAATATATAGGAATTTGATATTATTTATTTGGTCAATTTATTGTTTAAAACTTTTATTTGTTGGTTATTCAACATCATTTATCAATGTGTGTGTGTTTAGGTTTTTTGGCCTTGGTTTTTACCAATTGGTCAGCTTAATTTATTTTGTTTAATTATTGCCTACAACTGATTACCTAAATTATGATCTTATTCTACTTGCTTTTTACGATAAATGCTTGTTACCGTATCCCCTATATATATATATATATATATATATTATTATGATTTTATTATTTTATTGTTGTTGGGTTCTTATGTTTTCTTTTTTTTTTGTTTTATTATTTTAATTTTTTCTGATGATTGGAGGTTATTTTAGTAAATTCACGTTAATTTTGACATGATATTATTAGTGGTTTGTTTTTATTTGATTTGACGTAATTGTTGAAGTTTTTTACTACAATAATAATGTTTTTTAGCCCCTTAAATAATATGTTGTATAATGATGACTAGCTCAAATAAAATTAAATGTTTCTTGAAAATAGACACTATCGTTAATCGAAAAATTATATCTCAGGTCGTACAGGTTTCACCACAGATTTACGCTCAAACAAATTATAAATTTTCTATCAAAATGAAATTCAAAAATCTTTACAATAAAGTAGTATAAATGTTATCTAGCGGCTAATAATTATTATCGCTTTAAAACAGTTTATACGCACACTTAATACAAATCAAATAACGGTACCTTTTTTAACTTTGTCTCTCGAGTGTTCGCCATTCACATGTAGGTGTCGCTGGAACTGGTCGTCTATCTTCTCTTCTGGTAGACACGTGGGATGTAGAACTTCCAATGGTTTAATTAAAGACAGAAACTCTTACGATGTAGAATTTATTATTGTTTACTCGTGAATTTGTTTATACAATTTACTGGTTGATAAGACTCCCTTTTTACAAGTGGCGTGTTACAAAGTTTTATACTAGGATTATTTCTGATATAAGGTAAGTCAAGCTTCTTATATTAATTTAATACTAACTTTTGTATCATTAAAATTACAGTTGAATCTGTTATATTATAAGATTACTCTGCTCGATTCAACAAACCTATTTTCGATTCAAAGTCGAATACTGTTAACTTATAAAGTTAATAAAATTTATGACTAATCAAAGTCTTTTTAAAAAAATGTAGATTACGAGTTGAATATTATAATAACTGTTGTTGAATGTTTTGAAAATGAGTCTTGAATCTTTTTTAAAATTAAACTTGAGTATTGAGTCGTGAAAGTTTTTTAAAATTAAATCTTAAATGTTTGTTGAAAATTTTTTTAAACGAAGCTTTAATGTTTGTATAAAGGGTCTTGACTCTCCTAAAATTAGGCTTGACTCCTTTTTTTATTCTTTCTGACTGGTTCTTTTACGTAAAGACTGAGATCCCTCTCTCATTATTCTCTGACCAATAAAAATGCTTCATTTAAAAACTCCACGAGAACCAATCAGAAGGAACTATTTCTTAATTTGCTTATTTCTAACTAACTACTTATATTTTACAAACAATTTTTTTACATAATATATACAATAATCATTTTTAATGTTCAATAATTTTTATATAATTTATTATGGTCGGAAAAGCTCTCAAATTATATTTACTGAGGCTTGAAGTCATAAATTCGACCGATATACTTCCGAGTAACTCATACGTCACAACGTGCACCTGCTATTCTAAGCTCTTGGAGTTCGAGGAAACTAAACGTTTCAAACACGCGATGGTGTGTACAAGCACTCGTAGTTCTGATAATTTGACGTCACACAGGCACAGGTGCACTTCTAAAGTTTTAGAGTTCATGGAAACTAAAGATTTCAAACACGCGATGTTAGCAGTCGTAGTTCTGATAATTTTACGTCACACATATGCACAAGTGTTATTCGTAGAAGAACTTTTTATACACTTTTGTAGATCTTTGAAAATCCTTTTATATATTTAACAGAAAAATATTTTACAAAAATTTATAATTTGTTCGTTTGTTTTATTTTACATTTAGAATTATATTTTCATTATTATTTATTTTTTTAATGGTGATTTTGATTATTTTTATGTAATGTGATTACTTTTTTATTATTTATTTTTGCTTTTAATTGACTTAACGATTTTGTTTTTGATTTAATCATCATAATACACATTCTTATTGAAATTAATATTTTCTTTAATGAATAAATTTTTTATGATAATAAAACTTCGTCTCAACTTCCCCCCAAACTTGTAATAAATTTATCGACGGATAAATTTTTATAAGTTTCCATTTTCTACTTTAACTTAAACTATATCCTATTTTATTTTATTTACATATTTTTTTACACTTAACTACTAAATATATTACTTGAGTGAACTTACATGAAACACGCCACGTGAAATTTTTGTGTTACCTTTTTTAAACATAAACGCATCGTATCATCTTTTTTCTTAACCACTACCATAGGATTAATATAGGGTGTAGTACTATAACCTATAATTCCATCTGCCAACAGTTTCTTTAAATGTTTATCTACTGCTTCTTGATATTTATAGTGAATTGGATAACTTTTTTGACTAAAACTCTCTATTTTTTTTAACTTTAATACTTTGGGAATAATTTTTTAGCTACTCTAGATTCATCATTAATTAAACTTTTATATCTTTCTACCAATTTTATAACTTCATTTTTTCCATCCTTTGTTGCAATTTATCATCACCTCTAAATTCTTTTCATTAACCCTATCATCGGCATCAATTGCCCTTTCATCATAATCGTAGTTTAATTTATTTTTGGTATCTAAGACCCTTTCTAAATGATTATCATTTCCATTTTTATTTAAATTTAATTCGGCATCTATGGCCACATTATTAAATATATTTCGGCACCCTTGTACCATTAAATTGCAACTAGATTCACACATTTCACTTATTTTTTCTTGGCAGAAATTTTTATTACTATTTTCTAATGACTCGTCAAATATACTAATTATATTATAATTACTAGTTAATTTTAAATCATTTATTACCTCAAATTTTATTTCATTATTCCCAAATATTACTGCATTCTTGTTATAATTTATTATAATTTTATTCTTTGATAATTCATCGTTACCCAATAATATATCATATTTTAATTTTTTGACTATCAATAACTGAACATTTAATTTTACATTATTTATATTCAAAGAAGCAAAAACTGTTTTATTAGAATATCCTAAACTTTTATCATTTATCCCTGTAAAATTTACTTTTGGAATATTGATTATATTGTTTTTTAACATTGAGATTTTATTTACTGTATTTTCTGATATTAAAGAAACTGTAGACCCTGTATCTATTATAATGCTTAATAAATTGTTATCAATATTTGCTTTAATTAATACTAATTCTATTTCTTTATTTTCTAGATGCTGATTATCCTTGTCCATTAAAAATTCACGTGGGTGTACAAAGTCACATCTAGCGCTATTTACATTGTGCACCCCTATTGAAAATTTGTGGTTTGGGCATCATCTACTGGAGATCTGGCCCTAGGAGTTCTACTACCTGAACGTGCAATGTCTCTCGGTGTATTATTTGTCTCATTTATCCCCTCATTACTGTTACTCGTATTAATTGCGTTTACTTGTCTATTATTATTGTTTGTATTTGCTCGATTATTGTTATTTTGTTCAAATCTATTAAAATTTCTATTATTATAATTATTGTTAAAATTTCTAGTGTTCTGATTATTATTGTAATTTCTATTATTATTGTAATTGTTCCTATTTTCATTATTTTGATTTCTGTTTTGATTATTGTAGTTATTGTTAAAATTATTATTATTGTTTTGTCTGTTAAAATTGTTATTGTTACTTTGCCTATTAAAACTTATATCATTGTTATTAAAGTTTCTTACATTATTTCTATTCTGATTGTTGATAATATTACTTAAATTTCTTTCAATTCTCTGCAAATATGTTATTAAATGATCAAATTTATTAATATTTTGTACTGCAATTATCTCAGATATTTCAGGTTTGAAATGTCTTGATAAAAACATTACAATTTCTGCTTCTGGTATAGGAGGAGTTAAATATTGACAAGTAGCATAGAGTTGTAAAACATAGTTGGATAGATTATTCTTTGTATTATCAAATTTGCCAAAATACAATCTTTCCCTGACTTTACTCTGTTGTAATTCTGACCAGAAAGTATCTAGAAATACCTTTTCAAAGGTTTCAAATGAATCTACAAACATTTCTTTGCAATTCCACCACAATAGTGCATTGCCTGTTAAACTTGACCTGATAAATTCTTTAAAGTCTTGTAAATTTTTAATTTTATAGTATTTATTTTTAATTGAATGTAAATAATTTATAGGATGTATCTTCCTATAATCCCCACAAAATTTTGAACTTTCTTCAAACTTCCCCCCTATATTTAAAATTTGAAAACCCAAGTCAGGTGTTACGCGATTGTCTGATAATTCAGAAATATTTTGATTCACTTGTTTTATTTTCTTTTCGAGTTCCTCCTTTAATTTCTTGATTTCTTCACTGTTTCCCACGTTTACATTTGTATTTAATTTTTCTTCTATTTCTTTTCTTAATTGTCTCTCTGTTTTTCTGTTTTCCTGTTCGGCTATGTCCAAATTTATTTGTATTCCTCTTTTCACGTTATCTTCGATTTCTGATATTCTTGAGTTTAATTTCAGATTGTTTTCGCTTGTTCTTTTGTCTATATTTTGTACTTGTTTATTTAAAAATTCTTGTTTTTCCTCAATTACTTTAATCTTTTTCTCTTGATTTTCTACTTTCTTGTCCAATTTTTCCGTTATTTCATTCAATTTTCTCGTTATTTCCTCAGAATTTTGTCTATTTTGTTTTTTCATTTCTTCAGAGTTAGCTTCTAATTTTCTTGTCATCTCTTCCGAGTTGGCTTCTAGTTTTTTCGCTATTTGTTCTGAATTGGCTAGGATGATGCTCATCAAATCTGCCAATGTGACATTTCCTCCAGTTTGTGAAGAAGTACCATCTTTTTGTTGAGGTTCATCTTCTTGTTCCCCCCTTTCTTCTGGTTCTTCAGCATTGTAGTCTATGTCTATTTGTTCTTGGCTTTTTAATCTGTTAATTAGAATTTGTTTGGTTCCTTTATCATCCAAATTCCTGTTTCTAAGTTCTTGCCTGAGTTCTTCAACTTTCCAGGTGTCAAAATTAACTTCCTCTTTATCAGACATTATGTTTCGACTTTTTATATATAATAAAATGTTATAAATATTTATTTTATATGTTAATTACAGTTACAATAATCAATTAGTATTTTTATTTTTAAATAAATTTTAATGTAATGTTTATTGATTTATTTTTTTGTTATTTAAACTATTAAAATCTGTGATTTTAATCGAGCCCGATACGTTGGTCGCCAAGTTATTATGATTTTATTATTTTATTGTTGTTGGGTTCTTATGTTTTCTTTTTTTTTTGTTTTATTATTTTAATTTTTTCTGATGATTGGAGGTTATTTTAGTAAATTCACGTTAATTTTGACATGATATTATTAGTGGTTTGTTTTTATTTGATTTGACGTAATTGTTGAAGTTTTTTACTACAATAATAATGTTTTTTAGCCCCTTAAATAATATGTTGTATAATGATGACTAGCTCAAATAAAATTAAATGTTTCTTGAAAATAGACACTATCGTTAATCGAAAAATTATATCTCAGGTCGTACAGGTTTCACCACAGATTTACGCTCAAACAAATTATAAATTTTCTATCAAAATGAAATTCAAAAATCTTTACAATAAAGTAGTATAAATGTTATCTAGCGGCTAATAATTATTATCGCTTTAAAACAGTTTATACGCACACTTAATACAAATCAAATAACGGTACCTTTTTTAACTTTGTCTCTCGAGTGTTCGCCATTCACATGTAGGTGTCGCTGGAACTGGTCGTCTATCTTCTCTTCTGGTAGACACGTGGGATGTAGAACTTCCAATGGTTTAATTAAAGACAGAAACTCTTACGATGTAGAATTTATTATTGTTTACTCGTGAATTTGTTTATACAATTTACTGGTTGATAAGACTCCCTTTTTACAAGTGGCGTGTTACAAAGTTTTATACTAGGATTATTTCTGATATAAGGTAAGTCAAGCTTCTTATATTAATTTAATACTAACTTTTGTATCATTAAAATTACAGTTGAATCTGTTATATTATAAGATTACTCTGCTCGATTCAACAAACCTATTTTCGATTCAAAGTCGAATACTGTTAACTTATAAAGTTAATAAAATTTATGACTAATCAAAGTCTTTTTTAAAAATGTAGATTACGAGTTGAATATTATAATAACTGTTGTTGAATGTTTTGAAAATGAGTCTTGAATCTTTTTTAAAATTAAACTTGAGTATTGAGTCGTGAAAGTTTTTTAAAATTAAATCTTAAATGTTTGTTGAAAATTTTTTTAAACGAAGCTTTAATGTTTGTATAAAGGGTCTTGACTCTCCTAAAATTTGGCTTGACTCCCTTTTTATTCTTTCTGACTGGTTCTTTTACGTAAAGACTGAGATCCCTCTCTCATTATTCTCTGACCAATAAAAATGCTTCATTTAAAAACTCCACGAGAACCAATCAGAAGGAACTATTTCTTAATTTGCTTATTTCTAACTAACTACTTATATTTTACAAACAATTTTTTTTACATAATATATACAATAATCATTTTTAATGTTCAATAATTTTTATATAATTTATTATGGTCGGAAAAGCTCTCAAATTATATTTACTGAGGCTTGAAGTCATAAATTCGACCGATATACTTCCGAGTAACTCATACGTCACAACGTGCACCTGCTATTCTAAGCTCTTGGAGTTCGAGGAAACTAAACGTTTCAAACACGCGATGGTGTGTACAAGCACTCGTAGTTCTGATAATTTGACGTCACACAGGCACAGGTGCACTTCTAAAGTTTTAGAGTTCATGGAAACTAAAGATTTCAAACACGCGATGTTAGCAGTCGTAGTTCTGATAATTTTACGTCACACATATGCACAAGTGTTATTCGTAGAAGAACTTTTTATACACTTTTGTAGATCTTTGAAAATCCTTTTATATATTTAACAGAAAAATATTTTACAAAAATTTATAATTTGTTCGTTTGTTTTATTTTACATTTAGAATTATATTTTCATTATTATTTATTTTTTTAATGGTGATTTTGATTATTTTTATGTAATGTGATTACTTTTTTATTATTTATTTTTGCTTTTAATTGACTTAACGATTTTGTTTTTGATTTAATCATCATAATACACATTCTTATTGAAATTAATATTTTCTTTAATGAATAAATTTTTTATGATAATAAAACTTCGTCTCAATATATATATATAGTGAAGACTTTTATCAGGTTTGTCGGTCAGAAATAAAACAATTCTATTTTCTTGTTAACTCAATATTTCGCTAATGATTATTAGCTTCATCAGGAGTGCACTACAATTTATTTAATAAAACCAGTCAAACACAATTTTAACAATTTTCTTAAATTGGTACATACAGATGTTGTGTTTGACTGGTTTTATTAAATAAATTGTAGTGCACTCCTGATGAAGCTAATAATCATTAGCGAAATATTGAGTTAACAAGAAAATAGAATTGTTTTATTTCTGACCGACAAACCTGATAAAAGTCTTCACAGTATAAATTACTAGACGGTCGATACAAAAAAACATTTTAAAAAATATATATATATATATATATATATATATATATATATATATATAATTTAAATAGAAATATTTGCCAACTATTTGTATTATCGGAATGTTTTTGGGGATGTGGCAATAAAACCAAAGTGTACTCTTTTTAGAATTTATTAACCGAGCTTTCGAACCTCTATGGGTTCATTTTCAAGGTCTAAAAATGTTTTAATTGTAAAGAAATTATATAGCAAGTAATAAAATAAATAATACTTACATATCTAGGTGAGATTATTGGTAAAATTTTGTAAAAAACTGTAATAAATGTGACATGTTATTATAAAAAACTCAAAAAACAATATGATTTAAAAATTTTGATTGATTTATTTAATATATAAATTCAATTGTTTTAAATTCTACATACTAATTCGTTTTTTTTAATTTTTTAAATTTTGTTTCTCCAAATCCAAAAGATATGCATATATTACACTTAAATTATTTAAATCAGTTTTTTTATTAATGCATCGATCCTCTTGTGCTATATAAGCGGATATTTTTAGAAACAGCTTATATAGCACAAGAGGATCGATGCATTAATAAAAAACCTGATTTAAATAATTTAAGTGTAATATATGCATATCTTTTGGATTTGGAGAAACAAAATTTAAAAAATTAAAAAAAACGAATTAGTATGTAGAATTTAAAACAATTGAATTTATATATTAAATAAATCAATCAAAATTTTTAAATCATATTGTTTTTTGAGTTTTTTATAATAACATGTCACATTTATTACAGTTTTTTACAAAATTTTACCAATAATCTCACCTAGATATGTAAGTATTATTTATTTTATTACTTGCTATATAATTTCTTTACAATTAAAACATTTTTAGACCTTGAAAATGAACCCATAGAGGTTCGAAAGCTCGGTTAATAAATTCTAAAAAGAGTACACTTTGGTTTTATTGCCACATCCCCAAAAACATTCCGATAATATATATATATATATATAAGAAGTCGGAAGTAGTCACGGCTGACTAGTTAAAAAACAAAAAATTGTTCGGAAAAATGCTTTATTATAAAACTCTTCTCCAAAATATCACAGGGATAACAGCCAAAAATACTTTAGGTTTTAATAAAGTGAACTCTTTTTTACTTGACCAAGCTTTCGGAAAACTTTGCTTCCATTTTCAAGGCTAAAAATTATTTTAAAATAGGCTAGGTTGAAAATTAAAATTATAAAAACTTACTAGTAATTGAGATTAAAAATTTAAAACCACACAACACCAATTTCCAGGAGATTTCATTTTATATTTTAAGTACAAAGTTTAAAAATTTTCGAAAATTATATTCTAACTACTAACATTTTCGTTTGTTTTACCAGATGTATGTGTTTTTTTGTTAATTTATTTTAGTTGTTAAAAAAAGGACAAGTTGTTTAAAAATAATAATTTTAGTGTTTTTAAGATTAAAATTCTTGTATACGAGGGAACTTCATAAGGTTAATGCCATTTGTAATTGTAATTATAGTTTAGTTTATTGAAATTATTTTTCTTTTATTTAAGTGTATACTAAAAATGGTAGAAAGGAAAGTCAACAATTATTTTCTATTGGTAAAAATTGAAATACTATTTTTGACAGCTCTCACCTGTACTGATTGAAAATACATATGTAATGAGAGAGAGTGACAATGACTCTGAGAAACTAAAATTCTCTCACAATCGATAACTCAGAGGCACTAGCACAATCTAACAAAATTATTGAAAAAATATGGTACTGGGAAAAAACAAAATACCACTAAGAGCAAAATGATAATTTTATCGTTAACATGTTACTGTTTTGGTCAAAAATGTGATACAAAACTAAACTGTCATTTTAGTTCCTGTTTAACAAAACCATTTCATAGTGGTACTGAGTACTTTCCTCTAGTAGGAGGTTTAATAAATTTTTTTAACGAATAATCAATGAGCCAGAGAATAACAAAATCTCTCACATTCTCATCATCTCTGGATCAAGGACTTTAAATTTATTGACTATCACTTTCGTCTGTAGTACGAAGGTTTTTAAATTGAAAAAGGTAAGTATAAATTTTGCTAAGAGAGTCAGTGTCAGATCTTTTATTCATAGGGCTCTCACAGTTGTTTATGTGATACATTTCCAAGAATTTTCTTTTTTGATAGTTTTTTTCTACATCAAGAACTGTAACATTTTCAAAATCAATGTGGTGAAATTCATCTATCACATGTTCTGATAACGCACACTTTCTTTTCCTCAATTTTGCATCACTTTTATGTTGGGTGCAACGTGATTTAAGGGTTTGTGATATCATGCCAATGTATTTTTTATTACAGTTTTTACAAGGAATACTATAAACAACATTACTTTTTGTTAATATGTCTTCTGATTGTTTTAGGTTAGAGAATAATGTTTGTAGTGGTTTAGCTGTTCTCTGGGCTATTTTTACAGTTCCTAAATCTTTAAATTGTTTTATTATTTTATCTGATAAAGTTGTAATATACGGAATTGAACCAAAAACAATAGTATCGTTATTTAAATTTTGATTATCAGAGTTTGTTGTTACCTGGTTGGTTACTTGATCATTGACTGAGTTGAAAATTAACCTCTTTAGTAGTGGAATGGGATAGGAATTCTTCTTTAAGGTTTCAAAAAGGATTTTTAGGTTTTTCTGAAGTAATGTAGGATGTGAAATCTTTGTTATTCTGTTTTTCATTCCTAGTATTAAGTTAATCTTCATTCTATAGGGGTGATTACTTTTGAAGTTTAGATATCTCCCAGAGTTGGTAGGTTTTATGTACCAATCTAGGACTATCTTATTATCGCCAGTTCTAATTAACAATGTATCTAGGAAAGGAACACTTTTGTTTACCTCTTTTTGTACAGTAAATTGTATATGTTGATTATAGGAATTGAAAGTATTAAGGATGGTGTCTATTTTGTCTTCAGGAACTGCTGTGATGATATCATCAACATATTTTTTGAGGAAAGGAATATCAAAAGGTAATTTTTCCACACAGTCAAAAAGCAAGTCATCCATGATGTACTGAGCAAAGATAGGAGATACTGAACTACCCATTGGTGTACCAAAAATTTGTTTGTAATATTCATTATTGAAAACAAAAAAGGAAGTGTTGTTCACAAATTCCACCAATTCAAGAAACCTGTCAATGTTTAAATTACAAAACTGTTCAATAGAATTCCATCTGTTATTAATACTTTCTTTGATTAAATTAATTGGTATATTCGTATAAAGAGAAACTACATCCAAACTCACTACTACATAGCTCTGTGGTAACTGAAAATTTTGTATAAATTGTGCAAAATCAAAAGAGTCCTTAACAAAAAATCTGTTATTGCTATCATAAGCTAAAGTTAGTTTATCAGTTAAGAATTGTGCAATTTTAGAGTTAGGTGCTTCAATTGAGGAAATTATAGGGCGTAGACTTAAGTTTTCTTTATGAATCTTAGGTAATCCATAAAATTTTGGAATAATAGAAGAACTCATTCTCAGTAATTTTCTATCACTCTCACTAAAGAACTCAGAATGCTTTCTTACTAAAGCTTGTGATTTTTGTAATACTGTTGAATTAGGATTACGACTAATTTTTTTATAATATTTGTCATTTGTAAGAAGTTCATTAGAAAGGTCAACATATTGATTTTTCAGCATGATAACTGTAACATTACCTTTATCAGCTTTTGTGACAATTAATTCATTTATTAATTTATTAAACCTCCTACTAGAGGAAAGTACTCAGTACCACTATGAAATGGTTTTGTTAAACAGGAACTAAAGTGACAGTTTAGTTTTGTATCACATTTTTGACCAAAACAGTAACATGTTAACGATAAAATTATCATTTTGCTCTTAGTGGTATTTTGTTTTTTCCCAGTACCATATTTTTTCAATAATTTTGTTAGATTGTGCTAGTGCCTCTGAGTTATCGATTGTGAGAGAATTTTAGTTTCTCAGAGTCATTGTCACTCTCTCTCATTACATATGTATTTTCAATCAGTACAGGTGAGAGCTGTCAAAAATAGTATTTCAATTTTTACCAATAGAAAATAATTGTTGACTTTCCTTTCTACCATTTTTAGTATACACTTAAATAAAAGAAAAATAATTTCAATAAACTAAACTATAATTACAATTACAAATGGCATTAACCTTATGAAGTTCCCTCGTATACAAGAATCTTAATCTTAAAAAACACTAAAATTATTATTTTTAAACAACTTGTCCTTTTTTTAACAACTAAAATAAATTAACAAAAAAACACATACATCTGGTAAAACAAACGAAAATGTTAGTAGTTAGAATATAATTTTCGAAAATTTTTAAACTTTGTACTTAAAATATAAACTGAAATCTCCTGGAAATTGGTGTTGTGTGGTTTTAAATTTTTAATCTCAATTACTAGTAAGTTTTTATAATTTTAATTTTCAATCTAGCCTATTTTAAAATAATTTTTAGCCTTGAAAATGGAAGCAAAGTTTTCCGAAAGCTTGGTCAAGTAAAAAAGAGTTCACTTTATTAAAACCTAAAGTATTTTTGGCTGTTATCCCTGTGATATTTTGGAGAAGAGTTTTATAATAAAGCATTTTTTCCGAACAATTTTTTATATATATATATATATATATATATATAGGGGATATATATATATATATATATATATATATATATATATATATATATATATATATATATATATATATATAGGGGATACGGATATATATATATAATATTGTTGAAGGTCATTATACAGTAGCTAAATATTTCTCAAATAAAAGACCAACTCTTTACGAGGAGGGGAACTGGATTTTTTCAAAAAAAAACTAGTTTTGATTTTAACGTTTCCTTTACTTATAATGTTTTAAATATATTTTAAAAATTTTAAAAACTAACACGTTCTTTTTTATTAGTAAAATATTGTTTTTTCTTGTGCAATGGTTCCTTTTGTGAATTTTATTAAGGATTAACGTCATTTATTATGTAAGTTAATATAATTTTATAAATTGTTAGCCATAAATTTCAATAATATGTTTTTTCATAGTTTGACTGAAGAAGAAATAAAATATTTCGAAAGCTCTCAAAATTAAGTATCAAGACTTTTACTCTAATCCTAACACGGCGCATTCCTGATAACTGTTTAACATTTATATATACATATATATACATACATCGTGGCTTAACACCCCTTCAAGGGGTTTCGCCGCTTTATAAGCTTACTAGGTCTATTTCACGGGGTAGACCAGTCCCCGTTTCTTTGATTTAGATCTTATCGCTGATTTCTCTCCACAATTTTCTGTTTTCTGTTTTGCGTTTACAATTTTTAATTCCGGCCCTTTTGAGATCCTCTTCTACTTGTTGTATCCATTTTAATCTGGGTCTGCCTCGTCTTCTTCTACCTCCAGGTATCCATTCTATCATCGAATATATCGTCGTTTTAGGTCCTGCTCTGTATACATGTCCCAGCCATTTTACTCTTTGTTGTTTTATTTTTGTTACTATATCTTCCCTATCAATTGTAATATTTCATAATTTGTTCTTCTTCGATACTAATTATCTGTTAGTTTAACGGGTCCCAGTATCGATCGCAATATTTTCCTTTCTGCTATTCTTAGATCTTCTTCTTGTTTTCTGGTCATCGTCATCGTTTCAGCACCATACATAAATACTGGTCGAATAATAGTTTTGTATATGCTAAGTTTAGTGGTTTTTCCAAGGATTTTATTTTTTAATAAATTTTTATTAATATGGAATGCTTTATTTGCGGCTATAATTTTTTCTTTTGTATCATTACAAATTTCATTATCTTTGGCTATCGTCATTCCTAAATATTTGAACTTATCAACTTCTTCGAATGTGTGTTCTATTGTGATATTTGTGTGTTCTGATTGCTTACCTAGTCTCATTATTTTAGTTTTTTCTTCATTTATTTTGAGTCCCATTTTGTGTCCTTCTTTCAACAACTCAGCATTTCCGTCATTATATGTCGCTTCTTGGATATTAGAACCACGTCATCGGCATAAGCTATATATATATATATATAGTGACGTCACATGCGCAGATCTGACGAGTTTTGATCCGCTAGATATCATACCTTGTATATTTGTATCATGATATCAATATGTTTGTTTTTCTTCCAATGTCGTTCGACTATCGGACAACGTCGAGTCGGATCGGGAGAAATACGGATCTAATAGAGGTGCGGCCTTAGGCGGTTTCAGTATTTTTAGAACTCCAGGGTGATCAATCCTTTTGTTAGAATTAGTTTCGAAACTGCTTAAATATATATATATATATATATATATATATATATAATATATATATATATATAAAAATGAAGATATTGGGTTAAGCCCGCTAATGCAGCCGTAGACACGTGTTTCTGTCTCCTTAGACTGATGAAGTCTAAGGAGACAGAAACACGTGTCTACGGCTGCATTAGCGGGCTTAACCCAATATCTTCATTTTTATAGTTAATTCATTCCCGCAAAAATACTACCCCCATATATATATATATATATATATGTTGTAATGATTATTTATGATTAGAGAGAAAGTTTATTGAATTATTTATTAGATTGATATTACTTATTTAAATGTACTAATAGCAACAAGATCTTTTTCTCAGGGGGTGTTTGGTTATGCTAGTTTCTATTGGGTTATTAGGTAGAAGGTATTTGAATAAAATTGATTAATTATAATTATAAATTTATTATAAAATAGTTAAATTAAAACAGTAATGTTGAAAGTTTAATAATGAAACTAATTAAAAAAAAATATTAAAAGAAAGGCCTTTAGTAATTGTAAAAGAACTTACTTGATGTGAATTAAGTTAAACTAACCAATGTTGTTTATGTAATGGCAAGTAAGATTATCAAATACACTAATTATTAAATATCAAGTAAATTCCTTTGTTTTTTAAATTCTAAAATTCAACTAACTACTACAAAATTTTTTAAACATTACAATTTTATCTGACCTTGATAAATAAAGTCCTGTTTCCTGATTGGTGGAAAAATCTGTAGGTGATCTATGAAAAACGGAGACGAACGAAGTGATACGTGGTATTTGCGATTTTGGTAAACTGAAGTGTTGTTAGACGATTAATTTCTTGTGTAATTATTGTTCTTTGTTTGTTCCTCAAATTTTAGTGTTGATGGATTATAGTTCCTTTAGTTGTATTAATAATAGTAAGTACTCTTCTTTTTTACATCAACCGAAAATGTTTTAATTTCACTTTTGATTAGTTTTCAATGTCACTTTTGGCACTTGGTTTTACTTTATAATTGTTTTACTTTGTATTTTTAACGTCACTTTATTATAACTACTTTAAGAACTGTTTGTTCACTTTTTAACTGACTGTTCACACTCACTGATCTTCTCTTCTCTCTTTGACTTCCAATAATAAACTCCCCCTTAACGACCTCTGTTCAGTCTTTTATAGGTTTCAAACTTCTAGAAGCTTCGTTTTTTTTTGTTCTAAAGATTAGTCATTTCTGGGAAAAAATATGTGTATCTCTTTCTTTCATATTTATGACTAGATATTCTTACTTCGTCTATCATCGATCATTCCAGAATAAAAATATAGTAAAATATATCTGTCTCCTTTTTACACATTATCTGTACTTTTTTTTACACATTATATAATCAATTTTCGCGAAGTTTCTACTAAGTTCTAAATAACATATTTATGTACTAAATATAATATCGATACATTACATAATAAAATAATTTCCAACTTAAAATTTTCTTACAAATACACAAAATATATAATAAAATAATACAATATAATTAAAATTATTTGATTGAGTTAATATTAAACAACTTCTGTTGATATTATACTGATTATAGAATATTTAAATATTACAATCAGCCCCCGATTATTTAAAAACATTTCTATAATCATATAGAAATTTTTTAAGTAATCTATTAAACATTTTTAAATTCTAAGTCATACGATATTTTTTTTTATACTAACTAAGGTACAAAAATTTGTTTTGTGTACATTTTATAAAAACGAAGAAGTATTCTTACTGTTCTATGATTTTAAGTCTCCGTGCACAGTGTCACCTGATTCTCAGTTCTGTGATCAAATCAAGTTAAATATGTCAAACTTTTAAATCATCTATTTATTAACTGCAAATTAAATTTGCATATATGTTTTTAATTAATATGTTATGTTAATTTGATCTAAATATGTTTTAGGATTTTGAAAGAATTTGCGTTTGAATAATAGATTCTAGTTCAATTTAGCATTCGGTTATCTTCCAGTTTAACCATCCGCTAAAAATTCTCTGCGCATGTACAAAAATATTTGAAATTTACAGCGGGACAGCCGCACAGTGTTGTCAGTTCAAATATTTTTTCCTGAAAGCGAATAGTTTAGTTTGAATTTAGTAAATTAGATCATAAAAAAGACGCACATTAATAAGGAGAGTTACTGCTAAAATTCACAAGTAATAATTAAGATGCTAAGAACAGCAGTTGAAAACATGAATAATAACGTAGGTAGGTACTTCCCTTCGTTATTTCGAATTAAATATATTGTAATATGCGAATATAAAAATCTCACGTTTTCATGGTATTCTGTGGTTTTTTTTAATTAATGAAAAATATAAACTACCACAATAAATGCAGTAAAAACTATAAGGAAAAAACATTTTAAATAATTATATTAAAATGAAATAATATATAATTAAAATATTATATTACGTCTTCTGATTTATTTAAGGCATATTATGTTTACATGCATATAAAATTTAAATCCAAAATCAGCCCTATAATTGAATCTCCTTGTTATAATAAATTAACGTTATCTGCAAAATGTGCATACTGTACGTTCAACATGCATTATTTCATAGATTTATTTAACTGATTACATAACCTAAGTTGCGCAATCTGTTAAATAATGTCTATAATTTTCGTCTTTCCAATGTTTATTCACTCACTTTATTTATTCATAAGATTTATTCATACATATGTGGCAACGCAGCTTGAGATTTAAAGTTTGCCGCTCCTTATCAACCAATAAAATTATCCTTGATACTTCAAATTTTGTACATGCGCAGAGAATTTTTAGCGGATGGTTAAACTGGAAGATAACCTAGCATTCCTTTTCAAATAACCTTAAAAGTTGGTAAACATTGTGTGGTATCATCACCATACATTTGGTAAGTTTACTTCTTATTCATTATATTTACAAATTTGATTAACATTAAATATTCCACGAATCATCCCAGTATCTGGATAAATTAATTTATAACTGTTAATTCCATCTTTGGTATCTACAAGATATGGGCCTTCTTGTAATAACTGAAATTTGATACATCGGTTTTCCTTTCTATTAGGTACTCTTAAAGCTTTAATAATTACTTTTTCTCCTTGCTTAAAAGTCATGGGTTTTTTATTCTTATTAGTTTTGTTTCTACATTTTTCGGCCTTTTTTAATATGTTTTCTTGTGCTTTTGTTAATATGTCTTCATATTTTTCAGGAATTGATGTTATCCATGGTCTTTCTGCTGCTGTATATTTCATGATAATAATTGGTGGTTTTTCAGTTACATCATTTGGAATATTATTCATTGTTTTGACTATAATTGGTAGTTTCTCATCCCATATTTGATGTTCACTGTGGACTAATATCTAAGTATTTAATTAGTTCTTTTATTATTCTCTCACTTGGGTTTGACTGTGGATGTCTTATTGAAGTATAAATGGGTTGTATGTCTTGTTTTACCAACCATGTTTTCAGATTGTTATTATTAAAATATGTAGCATAATACACTTCTTTATTTTACCATGTTCAGCAATAAATTTGTTAATACAATTTTTTACTACTTTTGTATTTGTTCTTTTACATGGGTATGCCTGTACATATTTTGAAAAATGGTCCACAATAACAAAAATATGTAAATCACCTTTTCTAGTTGGAACTAAATTACTAATGAAGTCAACAGCTATGAGTTCTAATGGTTCTTTACTTATTATTGGTTTTGGGGTGTTTTCATAATGTAAATTCTTTTCTTTTGCAAATTGACATAGTTTACAAGTCTTTATTATATCTTTACATAGTTTTAAATCATTTTTACTGTAGTAGTTTTCTCTGAATATTTTGAAAGTTTTTCTAACTCCTATATGTGTGAATCTTTGATGTAAATCAGTTATGATCTTTCTAGCCAAATCATTAGTTATAACATAGACTTCTTGATTACCAATATTTTTTTAGTATGTTAAATTTTCCTTTTGTTTATATTTTTGTTTCTCAATACTTACTAGATAAATTTTGTTGATCTAAAATTATTTTGTTTAAGGTGTATATTTCCTCGTCATCCTTTAATAAGTTTATTCCAATTCTATATTCCCTGTTTGTTTTATTTGGTTCACCATCCATCCTTGTTATTCCATCTGCTACCATATTTTTCTTTCCAGGTATGTATTTAATATTGAAGGAGTATTCTTGTAAAAGTAGTGCCCACCTATGTATTCTGCTGTTTCCATATTTGTTATTTAGTATTGTTATTAGTGCTTGGTTGTCTGTCTCTAGGTTGAAATGGTTTCCAATTAAATAAAATCTTAATTTGTTAATACTATATATTATGCTGGCTAATTCTAGCTCTCCCACACTGTAATTTCTCTCTGCTTTTCTTGTTATTCTGGAGACAAATGATATTGGTACCTCTTTTCCCTCAATATATTGTGTTAAAACTCCTGCAAATCGGTGTATAGATGCATCTGTTCTGAGTGTAAATTTTACATTGTAGTTTGGATGATAAATTTTAATATTTTCAGTAAATTCCTTTTTTATTTGTTGAAATGCAGTTTCTTTCTCATTATCCCATTTCCATTTGGTGTTCTTTCTTAACAGCTCCAGTAATGGGAGTTCTTTTTCTGATAGATTGGGTACTAACCATTTAAAGTAATTTAATATCCCCAAAAATCCTCTTAGTGTCTTTAAGTTAGTTGGTCTTTTATAATCTTGTATTATTTGAATTCTTTCTTCACTTAATGATACCCCTTCTTGATCTAATTTATACCCAAGGAATGTTACTTCTTTTTTAAAGAATTGACACTTTTTCATGTTTAATTTTAGTCCGGCTTCATCTAAGGTTTTCAAAACTATTTCTAAGTGTTTGATATGTTCTTTTTCATTTTTGGAAAATATTAAGATGTCGTCTATGTAGTGGAGAGTGAAGTCTTCATATTTATTTAAAATTTTGTGTAGTACCTTTAGTAATGCTGAAGTAGCGGATTGTGCACCAAAAGGCACAACGGTGAAACGATATACAACTCCATCTATCATGAAGCCAGTATAGTCTCTGCTGTTTTCAGCCAATGGTATCAAATGAAAAGAATGTTTTAAATCCATTTTTGTAAATATTTTTGCTTCTGATATCCTTCCTAATATAGCTTCTATAGTTAATGGTGATTCATATTCTGGTATGGTGTGTTTATTTAAAAATCTTGCATCTAAACATAATCTTAGATCTCCAGAAGATTTTACAACAGGTATTATGGAGTTTATATATGGTGTTGTACTATATTCTATTATTTTATCTTTTAATAATTTGTCTATTGCTTCTCTAACTTGGTTTTTATGTTTGTATGGTATAGGATAACTGTGAGCTTTAAATGTTTCAATGTTCTTAACCTTCAATTCATGTACATAATTTTTTGCTCTCCTAGGTTCATCAGTAAATAAATCAAAATATTTTTCCATTAATCTTTTCAATTCATTCTGTTTCTCTTTCTCACAATCCAGTATGATGCTACTCCAGTTATTCATTCTTGAATTAATTTCATTTTCTGTTCTTGCTTTATTCACCATTTCACCAATTATCTCATTATTTTTTGAAATATTCTGTAATTCTACATTTTCTTGTAAATAATTTATAAACTTATCTTTTCCTTCTCTTTTTTCATAATCAAATTTAATTATTTTTCCATTTATATTAATTATTTTTCTTTCATAGTCTATTTTTACTTTATTTTTCTCAAGCTCATCAGCACCTATTAATACATCAAATTCCATATTTGGTATTACTACTAATTGTACTATTATGTTTTCTTTCTCCATGTTTAGATTTAATACCATTGTTTTGTTGATTTCAATTAGTTTTTTGTTATTTACACCTATTAAATTTATCTTTGGTATTGAAATTATTAAATTTTGTAAATTAAGTGATTCTACTGTTTTATTATTTATTAATGATATTTCTGATCCAGTATCAATTATTACTTTAATTAAATTTTTATTTATTTTTGCATTGAGAATGATTAATTTACTATTTTCTTTTTCCTTTTCCAGGTAATCCTCTGGAACAAGAAAAGAGCTTGGATGTACAAATATAAAATGATTACTATTTTTTACATCCTTTACTGAAAATGTGGAGTGGATGTACTATCCATATCTTCCACCTGGATTGCATGGTTATCAAGATTATTGTTTTCTGTCTCATAATTTCTTTCAGAACTTCTACTTCTTTGGAAGTTTACTCTCCTGTTGTTGTTTCTATTATTAATATTATTGTCATTATTATTATTAGATCTATTTCTTCTTATGTCTGTATCAGAATTTCTTCTTTGTAATTGGTTATTACTCTTTCCCCATTATTTCCTTGGTTATGATTTTGATTTCTATAGTAATTTGTCTAATTATTAAAATTATTTCTTATGTTATTATTATTTTGTCGATTGTTATGATCTTGATGGTTACTTCTATCATTGTTATTTTGTTGGTATCTATTTCTTTCTCTTCCATAAGTGTTTTCCCCATAGCTATGGTTTCTTTGTTCCTGATTATCATGTGCTGTTTCTTGTCTATTTACCATATTTCTTTCCACTCTCATTATGTAATTGGTAAGTTGTTCAAAGGTTTTTATATTTTGTATTGCAATTGTCTCTGCTATCTGTGGTTTGAAATGTCTGGATAAATACATAACAATTTCTTCTTCTCTTATTGCCGGATCTAGGAACTGTGCTTGTGTGTAAATTTTTAGAGCATAATTATACATATTTCCTTTTTTAGTTTTATCATACTTTCCATAGTATAGTTTTTCCCTTACATATCCTTGGTTTGTTTCCCCCCAATAATGTTTAAGTAAGGATTCTTCAAAGTCCTGGAAGGTGTTAAAGTGAGATTCTTTACTCGTGAACCAGATCTGAGCCTGATTTGTCAAATATCCTCTTATGACCTCTCTTATATCTTCGAAATTGTTCCAGTTCCTTATTTTGTTTCTTATTACCGTTATGAATGTTTTTGGGTGTATTTTCTTTATGTTACCATTAAACTTTAAGTTATCATCAATATGTAATGTTGTGTTAAATGTAGGTTGTAGTATAGCCATATTATTATTTTTAATTTCATCTACTTTCTTATTACACATTCCAATTTCTTCTTTGGTTACTTGTATTTCTCTTTTCATTTCTCTCCTAAGTTTAAAATGTTCATCTTCCATGACATTTCTGTTGGATGTAATTTCTTCTTCTATCTTCTTTTCCAATGAATCTATGTTCTTTGAATTGCTCATGATTTTTCTTTCTTGTTCTTTTAGTTTACCATTAGTTTTTTTATAGATTTCTTCTGATATGGTTGTTTTTGTTGTTTCAATTCCTTTCTTGACCTCTTCAGTTATCTTGTTCTGGATATTTTCTATCTTATCCTCTTGTTCTTTTTGTCTTTCTTCTAACTCTGTTTGTTTCATCTGTACTTCGGAAATATCTTTTCCCAACGATTCTTTTATTTCATTAATTTGCTGTTTCATTTCTTCCTTCGTAGTTTGATTAAGTTTCTCCATATCTTCTTTTATTTGTTTCTGTGTATACTCAATTTTGTTTTTTAAACTTTTATTTAATTCTTTGTTTTGATATTTTATCTCTTCTTGTAGTTCCTTCTTTTGACTTTCTATCTTATTATCTATCTTTTCCAATTTTGTGTTCACTTCTTGCTGATTATTCTGCATATTTCCTTTTATTTCTAGTATATCTGTGTTCATTTTCTGTATGTCTTGCAATTGTTTGTTCATCTTATGCTGTGAGATTTCTAAATTTTCTATACTTTTCTTGTGTTGCTCATTTTGAATGTCCATCTTTTCCTGTAATTCTTTATTTTGACTTTTTATTTCATTTTCCAATTTTGAGTTCATTTTGTGCATGTCTGTGTTCATTTTCTGAAACATTTCCTTATTTTCATATTTTTGACTATTCATCTGTTCAAGTAAATGTTTCATCATATCCATCAATTGTTCACTGTTGTCTTTTGTTTCTTTAGGTTTTTCTACACTATCATATCTCTTGCAGACAAACCACCTCTTTCCATGGTTTGTTCTGCTTGAGTAGTGGTTGACTGTTCTTCTGTTTGAAATATGTATTCTTCAGGATTTATTCCCTCTTCTTCTAGTACTTCCTGAAGTCTTGCTATTAATGTTTCTCTAGATCCTTCAGTATTTAGATTTCTGATTTCTAACTCATTTTTAAGTTCTGATAGACTTAGGTCTTTTAATGTCTTTCTGGATTCCATTTTGGTTATTTATTGTTTAAATATTTAGTGTAATAATTTATTTTATTAAATATATTTAATTATTATGTGATATTATATTAGGTTTTGTTTACTTAAAAATTTGTACCTATGTTAAATAAAATGCAAAATGTATTTTGATCTTAATAAAATATCTAATAATGTAGTCTTTTAATGAAGAACCCTTCCTATTATTTAATATTACTAAATTGTCTACTATTTTTCAACAGAAATTGTTTATCTAAAAACCTAATTTTCCAACAGAAACTGGCCCCACGTCGGGCGCCATTTTGTAATGATTATTTATGATTAGAGAGAAAGTTTATTGATTTATTTATTAGATTGATATTACTTATTTAAATGTACTAATAGCAACAAGATCTTTTTCTCAGGGGGTGTTTGGTTATGCTAGTTTCTATTGGGTTATTAGGTAGAAGGTATTTGAATAAAATTGATTAATTATAATTATAAATTTATTATAAAATAGTTAAATTAAAACAGTAATGTTGAAAGTTTAATAATGAAACTAATTAAAAAAAAATATTAAAAGAAAGGCCTTTAGTAATTATAAAAGAACTTACTTGATGTGAATTAAGTTAAACTAACCAATGTTGTTTATGTAATGGCAAGTAAGATTATCAAATACACTAATTATTAAATATCAAGTAAATTCCTTTGTTTTTTTAAATTCTAAAATTCAACTAACTACTACAAAATTTTTTAAACATTACAATTTTATCTGACCTTGATAAATAAAGTCCTGTTTCCTGATTGGTGGAAAAATCTGTAGGTGATCTATGAAAAACGGAGACGAACGAAGTGATACGTGGTATTTGCGATTTTGGTAAACTGAAGTGTTGTTAGACGATTAATTTCTTGTGTAATTATTGTTCTTTGTTTGTTCCTCAAATTTTAGTGTTGATGGATTATAGTTCCTTTAGTTGTATTAATAATAGTAAGTACTCTTCTTTTTTACATCAACCGAAAATGTTTTAATTTCACTTTTGATTAGTTTTCAATGTCACTTTTGGCACTTGGTTTTACTTTATAATTGTTTTACTTTGTATTTTTAACGTCACTTTATTATAACTACTTTAAGAACTGTTTGTTCACTTTTTAACTGACTGTTCACACTCACTGATCTTCTCTTCTCTCTTTGACTTCCAATAATAAACTCCCCCTTAACGACCTCTGTTCAGTCTTTTATAGGTTTCAAACTTCTAGAAGCTTCGTTTTTTTTTGTTCTAGAGATTGGTCATTTCTGGGAAAAAATATGTGTATCTCTTTCTTTCATATTTATGACTAGATATTCTTACTTCGTCTATCATCGATCATTCCAGAATAAAAATATAGTAAAATATATCTGTCTCCTTTTTACACATTATCTGTACTTTTTTTTACACATTATATAATCAATTTTCGCGAAGTTTCTACTAAGTTCTAAATAACATATTTATGTACTAAATATAATATCGATACATTACATAATAAAATAATTTCCAAAAAATTTTCTTACAAATACACAAAATATATAATAAAATAATACAATATAATTAAAATTATTTGATTGAGTTAATATTAAACAACTTCTGTTGATATTATACTGATTATAGAATATTTAAATATTACAATCAGCCCCCGATTATTTAAAAACATTTCTATAATCATATAGAAATTTTTTAAGTAATCTATTAAACATTTTTAAATTCTAAGTCATACGATATTTTTTTTTATACTAACTAAGGTACAAAAATTTGTTTTGTGTACATTTTATAAAAACGAAGAAGTATTCTTACTGTTCTATGATTTTAAGTCTCCGTGCACAGTGTCACCTGATTCTCAGTTCTGTGATCAAATCAAGTTAAATATTTCAAACTTTTAAATCATCTATTTATTAACTGCAAATTAAATTTGCATATGTTTGTAATTAATATGTTATGTTAATTTGATCTAAATATGTTTTGAGATTTTGAAAGAATTTGCGTTTGAATAATAGATTCTAGTTCAATTTAGCATTCCTTTTCAAATAACCTTAAAAGTTGGTAAACATTGTGTGGTATCATCACCATACATTTGGTAAGTTTACTTCTTATTCATTATATTTATAAATTTGATTAACGTTAAATATTCCACGAATCATCCCAGTATCTGGATAAATTAATTTATAACTGTTAATTCCATCTTTGGTATCTACAAGATATGGGCCTTCTTGTAATAACTGAAATTTGATACATCGGTTTTCCTTTCTATTAGGTACTCTTAAAGCTTTAATAATTACTTTTTCTCCTTGCTTAAAAGTCATTATATAATCAATTTTCGCGAAGTTTCTACTAAGTTCTAAATAACATATTTATGTACTAAATATAATATCGATACATTACATAATAAAATAATTTCCAACTTAAAATTTTCTTACAAATACACAAAATATATAATAAAATAATACAATATAATTAAAATTATTTGATTGAGTTAATATTAAACAACTTCTGTTGATATTATACTGATTATAGAATATTTAAATATTACAATATATATATATATATATATATATATATATATATGGTAGTAGTATTTTTGCGGGAATGAATTAAATAAAAAAATGGAGATATTGGGTTAATGCCCGTATTATGGTCATCACTGTAAAATATAAAGAATTTAACGTTACATACATCTATAAGTGGGATAGATAAAGAATTTATATTTTTGTTATTATGGTCCATCAAATTTAAAATTATATTCTGTAACTAACTTCGTGAATGTATTCTAACCTAAAATTTAAATCAAATTTATTGTGATATTACTAGTATTCTTATTTGTTAGTTAAAAAGCTTGTGCTGTGATTAATTTTTATAAAAAAAATAATCTTTGTAAATCTGACATCTACCAAATAGCAGCGTCGTGTACAGATCTGGGGTATCTAGCATTTAACGCCGATATAAAACAGAGTCGCAAACCAACATCATATTAATTGAGTATCTACCCTTACGGATGATATAAAGATGAGGTTGATATTCTTCATCTGTTAAAGGAGGAACTATGATTTTTATATGAGTCCCATCAACGGCTCCAATATTACCTCTCATGCCCCATTTGGTATAAAATCCTTTTTGCTTTTTTCTTTGTCTTCCCTTAATGCTGGAAGTTTGATCCAAATATGTGCCAGATGTATAGTAATTAACCTGCTAACTTTGTTTATTGCCTTAGATATAGCAGATTGGCTCATACAATTTAAATGAGAATTTCCCACAGCTTTTTGGTCAGATCCATTAGCAAAGAATTATTGCTGCTAAATACCTTTAAATGAAATGGAATTGAATCTTGTCTTCTTAATAAGACTACCTACGTTCAATTATTTGTTCAATAATAATTGGTTGGGAAAGACGATAATTTTTTTTTTAAATTGACTCCGATATTTCGAACGGATTTTCGTTATCCCTCAAAACGCGTCTTTCTATTCTTAAGCGATTTCTAAAATGAATGAACTGGTACAGATTTATTTATTATTATTTTAAGAATTTTATTCATACCTATTATTATCTTCATTGGCATTAAATATATAAATAAAGGCATAAAATCCATTATATTAACTTGGTAACTGCGAAATAATAATTTAATATTTAAGGTTACGGTGACATTTCGCTCTCTGTAAGCTTACAGAGGCATTTAAAGAAAAATGTAAGTATACAGAATGACCCTAATTGCAAAATTCTTAAATTCTGTAACTTTGAAGGTTACAGAGCTTAAATTATTTAACGCAGCGACCATACGGGTATAAGCCCGCTAATGCAGCCGTAGACACGTGTTTCTGTCTCCTTAGACTTCATCAGTACGGCATAGCTAAGGAGAATATTACCAAAAAAACACTGAATGATGGAAAACAATATAAATCACACAATTTTTTTTGTCATTTTTTATTTTATATACATAAAAATTGCAGTATTCCTAGTGTACAATAATGTGTCTAGACTGGTGGGGAGTTGGACATCGATATATCTCTTAATTTTTGATAAAACACATTTATCTCTCCTTGGTGGTTTGGGCAGTTAAAGAGTATATGATGAAGGGATCCAATTGCTCCACAGGTACAGTTAGGGGATTCGGCAATTCCTATTCTATACTTGTGTTCCGGATACAAGCCATGTTTGCGTCTTACTCGATTGAGTGATTTTACAAAGTAGCGATCGGTGACATCTGTTAACCATGGTTTCCTGAAAATATGTGGCTGGATTGTACGAAAACGGTTGCCCTTGGTGTCTTGGGTATATCGTTGCTGCCATCTGTAAAATTGATTTTTCTTTACATTATTTTTGAGATCAGTCAAGGGAAGAAGGTGGTCGTGGATTTCTTCACCCCTTTGAGTTGCTTATTTGGCAAGTTGATCTACCTTTTCATTATTAGTTATACCACTGTGCCCTTTAATCCAAACAAGGTTTATCGTTTTTCGCCGAGTTATTAGTTCCTTATATTCGACCAATATCTTGACAGCAACAATGGGTAAGTTTGATTTAAATTTTATATCTTTCATGGTAACAACTGAACTTTTACTATCGGTTAGTACTACAAATTTTTGTTTTTCGTGATTACTAGCGTATCTCAATCTCAATCACAATCATTTCTGCTGTATAAATAGATGTCTGATCTGGTAGCTTTATGAGTTTTGATTTAGAATCATTAACGTGCAAATAGACACAGTACTGGTATTCGTAGTTCTTGTAATCTATAGTCTATACTGAAACATGGTAAAGTATAATTTTTATAGATGACATTGTCAAACTGGAGTAATCTTAGATAACTTTTTGCAATTAAGGGAGGACGTTTCTTGCGCCAGTCTGATATGCTCGCACATCTGTTTTAGGACTAATGAGTCGCTGAGATAATCCCTCCTTATCTCTAAGGGTGGTTCTGCTGCCTCTATTTCAAGGACAGTTTTTGGTGTACTTTGCAAAACCCCGAGACACAGCCGTAAACTTTTATTTTTAATTGCTTTAATACGTTTTAATTGAGTTAAACATGTGTTTCCATAGAGTATGCCACAGTAATCCAAGACAGATGGAATTAGGGATTTGTAAAATATAAGTGCAATGTTGAGGTCTGCACCCTATTTTGTGTGACAGAAGACTCTTAAAATATTGATGACATACATTTTGAAAATTGTTTTCATTCAGTTTTAAAGATTATTTTTCATTTAATTTTTATTATTTGCTCATATATGTATTAGTTTTGCAGTGGCGTGGAATAAAAACATATATTTAAAATAGATAAAATGGATTAAAATTGTAATATTTATTAAATAAATATGTTTTAAAATGATTGTTCTTTTTTTTTGAAGCGGTACAAATTTAAAGACTTTTTTAAATTAGATTTGTAATAGGAAATAATGAAAATGATTATTTCGTATGATGCGCCTATGTCAATATTGTCCGCCATTAGTTTGGTGGTAAAAGGGTTACAAAAATTGATTCCAATGCGTAGTCCTCTCTCTTTCCTTGTCCAAGATCGAAGCTTTCTATTACGATATTGTCACGCCATCTATCAGCCAAAGTGAAAAGTTTTTCCGTTACAGCCTGATTCAGAACCGCTAATTTACGTTGCGTTTAAGCAACGCTAGGCGTTGAAGGGTTAATGTAACATTATGACGTAACATATCACAAAAATATATAACATTTATATAATGTGTTTTGCTGGGTAAGAACGTTAAAAATTAAACTTTTTAAACAATTTTAGATATTTGTATTTAATTTTATCTTTAATTGCATTTAAAGTTTTTAAAACATTTATCAGGAACTTGAACTGTAGAATAATTAATGGTCTTCTTAAAGAATAGCATTTACAAATTAACTGTGTAAATTTAGATCAATAAAACAGTACCTATTGTACTAATCTGCTTGTTGCGTCTGTTAAGTTAAAATATATAGGTAATTATTGTAATTTTTTGTCAACATACAAACCCGTTTAAACTACCAATACTACTTGTATATTGTAATAATATATTCAAATGAATAAACATTATTATCTAAACTTTTGGTAAAATCTCAGTAACATTACTTAGATTTTTTGTTATTGAAAATATAGGGTGTAAGATTGCAAAGAAAAATACAGATAGAATAACTATAATAAAGTAAAATAATTGATGAAATAATATATTACAAATTTACAAATAACAAATTATTTATTAAGAGGATTTTCTGCAGACTTCTGCCATTCCTTAAAGATCAATTGTTTTAATTGTGATAATCGTAAAGTAGGATTTTCTTCTTTCAATTCCTTAAGTCTCCTTTCTTCATAAGCTGTATATGCCTGTTTCATACGTTTTTCGGGATGTTTGTCAATTTCATCTTTGTTGCTGCAAAAAAAACAAGTATTAATTTTTGTAAAAAACTGAAATAGTAGAAAATTGTTTCCACCTGCACCCAAGGTAAAAAAAATTAATAGTTTCTATACCTAGCGTGACCGTATATTCCGATCCGATGGCCGATCAATCATATGTGTTTCCAGTCCGACGTGTGCGTAGTTGGTAAAGGAATTAAAAAGTTGATCATTTTAAAAATTGTTTAAAATGACGTAAAAAATAGACAGGGAGTTGTTAATACAACTTGTTAGAGATGAAACTCGTATATGGGACCAGAGGGTGAAAGCTTACCACAACCGTGATATAAAATGTGAGCTATGGAAATCAATTAGAGGATCACGTCGGGACCATTGTAGAGGCAATCATGTCTGACGTTATCGGATACCGATGTTCGGACAACGTCGCATGGGATCGGATCGGGAGCAATACGGATCTAATATAGGTGCGGCCTTAAGATTCGTTTATTCTAAATCCAGTTTCAAAAAATGAATATGACAATTTAAAACGGAGTAACGAAAAGGATAACCACATAGTTTAGTCCAGGAGAAATCGGCGCATGAGTACCGAAAACTGTTCCACCTGAATTTTTTTATGTGATCCTTTTCAAATTGCCCTCCTAATGATATAAATGCATGTTGCCATGGCGCAACCCGGTGCCATATTGTTTTAACCGGAATTGTTTAAACAATTACAAGGAATTGTTATTTTTCAACCGGACAAATTTTTTTTATATTCTTTATTGAAATGCCAATAAAAAAGGTCCTATGACTTTTCACGATAAAGTTAATATTTTTAAAGATATGAATATTTTAAGGTTCGAAAAATCTCAAATTTGGGTACTTTCGACCTATGAAAAATATATTAAAAAAACAGATAATGTGAAAGTAATAAATGTTTTTAATTCTCTATACAATAGTTAATAATATTGTTAATAGAGATTTAAAAAAATTTCATTGTTTATATCTTTTTTTTAATTTTTAATTTGGCGCGCTCACAAGTATGCATCTCTTACTTTTAAGTATCGTTGTCTCTCTCTGACTCATGCGTTGCGTCGGCCTCTCTGTGTCTTGAATTATCATTTATCTTAAAAACTATCAACTTTATCAAAATTGTTAAAGAAAGCAATGTTATTAGATAATAATTAAATTGCCTACAATTTGTTTTTAATAAATTTTTTTCTGAAATCAATTTTTCAAAAGTTCGTTAAGCATAAATCGGAACATGTCATTAAAATTACTTTTTTATCAGATTATATTACTTTTTGCTATTAAACGTTATTATTTATACAAAGAGTAACCTTGAAAGAATAAAAAATAAAAGAAAGAATTTTTTTCTTACTCATACACACACTATGATACATATACATAAAATTATTTTTATTCAATTTATTTGAATGTTTTTTCTAAATACCCAATATATTTTTATTATTTATAAATAATTGTGATTTCAAAAAATCTTCAAATACCATTATATCTTATTATTGTTGATATAAATGCAAAAATTACTATGATAATAACAAAAAAGTAATATAAACTGATAAAAGTAATTTTAATGACATATGCTTAACTTTTGAAAAATTGATATCAGAAAAAAATTTATTAAAAACAAATTGTAGGCAATTTAATTATTATCTAATAACATTGCTTTCTTTAAAAATTTTGATAAAGTTGATAGTTTTTAAGATAAATGATAAATAATGATTCAAGACACAGAGAGGCCGACGCAACGCATGAGTCCGAGAGAGACAGCGATACTTAAAGGTAAGCCATGCATACAAATTAACAATTAAAAAAAAGATATAAACAATGAAATTTTTTTAAATCTCTATTAACAATATTATTAACTATTGTATAGAGAATTAAAAAAAATATTACTTTCACATTATCTTTTTTTTTAATATATTTTTCATGGGTCGAAAGTACCCAAATTTGAGATTTTTCGAATTTTAAAAAATTCATATCTTTAAAAATATTAACTTATCGTGAAAAGTCATAGGACCTTTTTTATTGGTATTTCAATAAAGAATATAAAAAAATTTGTCCGTTTGAAAAATAACAATTCCTTGTAATTGTTTAAACAATTTCGGTTTAAACAATATGGCACCGGGTTTGCGCCATGGCAACATGCATTTATATCATTAGGAGGACAATTTGGAGAGGATCACATAAAAAAATTGAGGTGGAATAGTTTTCGGTACTCATGCGCCGATTCCTCCTGGACTAGTTGGACACTTCATATGCAATACAAATTCGCGAATTATATATTTTTTTCAGGATTTTCGATCATCATCTGACTTAGGTACGATGTTGAGAGACCCGAAATGTATATATGAAGAAAGTAAAATTTTTATATTACGTTACGGCATTCCAGATGAAATTGTTTCAGATCAGGGTAGAGATGATTCCAAAAGTATCGCGACAGCAATAATTGTTCTACTAGAATTCTCCAATTGCGCTGCGGCACGCGCCGATCGGAGATTGTCGGCGAATATCCCCACATTGCCGAATCTTACTGGAGCGATATTTTTGTAATCATCTCTACCGAGTTTTTAAAGAAATTAGTAGTTAGAGCAAGTCATGTGTTCTGGAACAGATCATGGGCTAGGAAGAAATGGATGGACAGTCCATCGAGGTTGTTCATTTTCTGGCACAGTCCATTGACAACGACCAAGGGCTGAAGACAATTCTTCTCGCCATCTAAATTTAAAAATTTTTCGTCGTCGGTGTGATTTGAACCGAAGACCTCTCGTTTCATATGCACGTACCTAACCGTCACGGCTATTACGATTCATAACTTGTTTATGCTAATTGTTGAAATACTGTTACCTGTCGGCGACGTAATGTATTTGTTGTTTAGAGATGATTTCAAAAGTATCGCGACAGCTCCGGTTTTCTCACCTATCTTTACCGTCGACTCGAACGCTAGCGATTACCCAGTTCAAGAAATAGATTCCAGTGGCCCAGCCGCCGCTGGGACTAACAAACACCGCACACGGAATCCGTTTAGCAATTGTTCTACTAGAATTCTCCGACTGCGCGCCGATGGGAGATCGTCGGCGAATATCCCCACATTGCCGAATTTTACTGGAGCTGTCGCGATATTTTTGTAATCGTCTCTACTAGAGAGGGAGATGTTTTTGTCGACTAGATTGACCTTGTTTCTGAAAAATAAAAATATAGTTCTCATGGTGTATTGTTTTCAATACCATAATTTATTTGTTATTAAGAAAGGTTATCTAATTACTTATTATTTTGGAAAAATACCAATTTCATGATAAGAAATTTGATTTGTTATTTGTATGGAAGCGTGGGAAAATTTTGTCATTTTAATTACAAACATAGCTTAAATAAACCAGTAGCGTTTTACTTTTGAATGATTTTTAGAATTAGTATTTAATTTATGGATAATGGTTTTAAAGAAAATTACAATACATCTATTGATATTTTCTTAAACTTTGACACTGTCATTACTGCCATTGTCATTATTAAAACTAATGGTTTAAATTACAACTCAAGAGAGCAAAACCGTTTTGAATTTAAATAGAGAAGCATTGAAATAGTGAATAGTAGCATAAATTGTTGTTTCCCTTATTTTAGGTAATTTGTTATCAATAATAATTTTTACATTTTTGTTAATAAAAAAATCTCTTATTTTAGAGCAACACAATTGCTGTTATTTTAACAACCCCAATATTATCCATCAACTATAGACGTTTTTACAAAACAACAATTTTGTTACTGTATAAGTTAAGAAAATGGAATATAGAAAATGGATAAATTGAGATTTGATTTTAAAGTGAAAGGTTCATCAGATGGAAAATCAAATATATTGTGCCTAATCTCAGTTGGTACACTGGACAAAAAAGTTATTTAATATCAGATCAATATTAAAATATAATTCAACATAAAGAATTAGAAAAAACACAAATAATTTCAAGAATAAAAAAATACTCTGACAAAGAGACATCAACAAAGACAAGTATGGGTAACTTTGAGAGAAGATCATCTAGAAGAAATTATAGAAAATAAAGAACAATCTACAACAAATTTGGAAAATAAAAATGTACAAAAATTATTGGAAAAACTATTGGAAGAAAAACAACAGAAATCAGAAATTCAAAATTTGAGCAAAGTTGCAAAAGATTTTATTAATGAGAAATTTGATGGCAGGAATTTAAATGCAAATCAATGGCTTACGGAGTTTGAAAAAGAATGTGAAATATATATGTTACAAGATGATATAAAAATAATAGAAATTATTAAATTCTTTTTAGAAAAAGCTGGTTTAGATTAGTACAGTAGTATGAAATTTTCAGTTAACTCAAAATGAGAAGACTGGAAAAAACACTTCTGTGAAACATTTGGAAACAAAGGATGGTCTTCTATAAGGTATGCACACACATTTAAGTATCAAACGGATTCTTTGCTTGATTACGCTTTAAAAAAGGAAAAATTATTACTACAAGTGAGAAAATCTATCGATAAAAATACGTTAGTAGATTTAATAGTAATGGGCCTGCCAAATCATGTAATAGAAAAAATTGATCGAGAAATATTACAAGAAACACATGATATAATGAATTAGGAAAATTAGAATCTTAATGAAAATGGATATAAAAATGCAGAGAAGAAAAAGCCTTGTAAAATTTGCGAAAGGACAAACAAAGGGAAACGTTATCATCCTGAAGATAAATCTGAAAAAGTGGAAAAATCGTTTCCACCTGCACCCAGGGTAAAGAAACTAAACAGTTCCTATACCAAAGCTTGACCGTTTTCCATGAAAAAACAACTACTTCCTGGGCTATATGCCCCAACGGACATTGAATTACATTCCAAAAAAAACGTGATGGCGACCGACTTAGTCGATACTTGCAACCATCTCTATCGATTTGCAAATTAACAGGAAGAACACTACTCGTATACCGGTTTCGACATTATTGTGTCTCATCAGTACGAGGTAAGTCGTTCTTCTCATCCCGCAGAGCAGGATGCAGAATGATTCTTTTACGCCAATACATAAACCGTGAATCCACGATTCAATGATAAAGTCGCAAAAGCGCCATCCTACCGTTCATTTGCAAACCAACAGATCAAAGGTAACTGTAATCGACAGATAACAATCAAGAAATAATATCTATAAAAGAATCATGAATCTGTAAAAGAATCATTCTGCATCCTGCTCTGCGGGATGAGAAGAACTACTTACCTCGTACTGATGAGACACAATAATGTCGAAACCGGTATACGAGTAGTGTTCTTCCTGTTAATTTGCAAATCGATAGAGATGGTTGCAAGTATGGAATGTAATTCAATGTCCGTTGGGGCATATAGCCCAGGAAGTAGTTGTTTTTTCATGGAAAACGGTCAAGCTTTGGTATAGGAACTATTTAGTTTCTTTACCCTGGGTGCAGGTGGAAACGATTTTTCCACTTTTTCAGTTTTATATTGACTGCACCTTATAGATATTATTTCTTGATTGTTATCTGAAGATAAATGCTGGTTTAAAGATAAAAAAAGAATGTAAGGAACAAACAGGGCAACCGAGAAACCTTCAAAATAATGCATTGATGAAGATCATAGAGATAGAAAAATATCGAAATGTATTTGCAAAAGAAAAATATGATGTTGGGTCGGTTAAGGGCTATGAAGCTCACATTGATTTAATAGTCGACCTATATTGTTTTAATCGTCCATACAGGTGTACAGCTGAACATAGAAAATAAATTGAAGATCAAATAGCAAAATTATTAGAACAGAGTTTAATTGAAGAATTATATAGCCCATTTGCAGCTCCAGTGACTTTAGCTTATAAGAAGGAAGAAGGAAAAAAAACCAAGGTTGTGCATAGATTTTAGAGGACTAAATAAAATAGTCCTACCTCAATCACAACCATTTCCACTTATAGAAGATTTAATAATAAAAACAGTAAATTACAAATACTTTACCACTTTGGGTATAAATTCAGCATTTTAAACGTCCATTTGAAATAGTTTCGATTGATACAGTTGGAGGATTTGGGGGATGCCGATCAACAAAGAAATACCTACATATATTGATTGATCATTTCACAAGGTACGTCTATATTTCTACATTATAGAATCAGAACTCAAACGACTTCATAAAACTAACAAAAATGGTGACAAAAAATCACAAAATTAATATGATTCTAACCGATTAATATCCTGAAATAAATTCTAGAGAGTACAAAAATTTCCTTAAAGACGAACAGATCAAACTTATTTTTACAGCTGTAGATACACCATTTTCCAATGATCTAAATCAGGGATTCCCAAAGTGGTCGATATCGGTTTCCTAGGGGTCGACATAAACGAAAAGTGATTTTGGGGGTGGACGAGGTCTAAAAATCGACCCCTATTATATTAACACAAGTTCTTATGTAAAACTTTTATGTTGTGTTACGTGCACTAAGAATAATTAATATTTTTGTAGGAAATAATGTTCTAGGAATGTAAAGTCTCAAGTTCGTACAAGATGAAAAACTCGGCAAGTGTATGTGGACAAGCTTGTGCAAGATAATGAGTTTGAGCGTACGTCTTTCAGCCACGTTTTGACTTGCTCTCTATTTGACGATTACGTGATTTAAGACGAACAAATTCATGATCAAGTCCGAACTGATATTTTACTATTTAACGAGCTTGCACTTAAGTTGAAAGTTCATTTACGATTACGTATACCCAAGTCAGAATGAAAAATAACACTCTGTAGCAGCTGTTTTAAGTTAGCGGACCATTATGAATAAGGGGGTTGATCTTAAAACCATGGGGGTCTGAGGTAACAGTTCATTGTTGAAAAGGGTTCACTTGTCCAAAATAGTTTGGGGATCCCTGGTCTAAATGAAAGAGTAAACCAGACGCTCGTAAATAAAATACGATGTAAAATAAATGAAACAAAAGAAAAAATTGAATGGACAACTATTGCTCAAAAATTCGTAGATGCATAAAATACAACTGAACATACAGTTACGAGATTTACTCCAAAATATTTATTAGAAGGTCGAAACACCCATATTTTACCAGGATAATTAAAACCGATATGTACTAAGTAAAGATAAAAAACTGGCTTTAAAAAACACGATTAGATCACACGAATACAACAAAAAAAGATTCGATGCACATCGTATAGAAAAATATCTAAAAACCGGAGACAAGGTATATATAGAAAAAGGAAATAAATTAAACAGAACAAAATGGGAAGAACTAAGAATTGGACCCTATACGATAACAAAAGAGATTTCAAATTCCATTTATGAAATAGACACAGGCCACAAAAAAAGAATCAAATTATTTCCATATCACAAAATTGACTAATGATTTAAAGTACAACTCAAGAGAGCAAAACCGTTTTGAATTTAAATAGAGAAGCAGTGAAATAGTAGTAGCATAAATTGTTGTTTCTCTTATTTTAGGTGGTGTCCCGTCAAAATAGCCCATGACAAAACAGCCCCGACAAAATAGCCCATTGACAAAATAGCCCATGACAAAATAGCTCAACAGCAGGACCTAGAGAGTTTGGAGATAGGATCGTTATCTTTTTCTTCTTTTTAACTTTATCAAACGTTATTTATTGAATTTTATTTGATGGGAATTTTAAGATTTCGTTTTTATAATTTAATAGCACTGGAAGAACTAAAATGACAGACTTCAATTTTAAGATAAACATAATATTAATAATATTAAAATTGTTACTAATACCTCATAAGAAATTTAGCTTTTAGGTCGGATCATAACCATTCACTAATCTCTCCAAACGTCTATTAAATTGGTAATATTTACATTTGGATGCTTCCGGTTGTCGAAATCCAGCAGCAAAACATTCCATCCATTCGGTATGGTCTTGTTCTTTCCGCATTTGGTCCACCAGCTTAAACACAGATGGGTGTTGACAGTTTATGGTTTGTTGAAATGCTCGGTGCCAGCCTTCTACGGAGTTGTTTGTACGTGGAAAACTGAACCTTTAAAGGTATGGTCAATAATTTACACATAATATCTATTATTTTCAGAGAAGAAATAACGTTCCTAATTCCAAACTCTCTCAGGCTTGCTGGAAGAATGCGAAAATTCAAAAAAGACAAAAAGAAAGATTGATTCTAACTCCAAACTGATTAGGGCACGCTGGAAGGATGAGAGAATTCGAATAAAGTTATTGGGCTATTTTGTCGGGGCTGTTTTGTCATGGGCTATTTTGACGGGGTACCATTTTAGGTAATTTGTTATCAATAATCATTTTTACATTTTTGTTAATAAAAAAACTCTTATTTTAAAACACACTTTGTGTTATTTTAACAACCCCAATATTATCCAGCAACTATAACGTTATTACATAGTTAATAAGCTTTGACATTTCACATAATTGTGTAAGTAGACTTTTATCAGGACATGGTATATTTAGCATGTTCCAGTTGAAGGTTCCGGCATCAAGAACTTTTCGTTGAAATTCGTTGTATACTTGTAAAATATATCATCTTTTAAAAAGTACTTGTTACCATCGATATATTTAAAAACTGTCGTGTTATCTCCTGGTACGCCAGCAAATTCATCCTGAGTTACACCATCATATCATCATCATAATTGTATAAATTAACCATTGTTGTACCAAATGTAATTCTTTCCCACATGTGTTTGAAATGTGTTAACGTATGCATATTGTGGTAACTGAGAATTAATATCTCTGCTTATCTCCAAACTGGGAAATCCTACAGCATAAAACCTTTCCTCACTTTGAACAATCAAAGAGCCCGCAGAGTTTTGAAAAACACTTAAAATCTTATAAAGATTTTTATTTACAATGTAGGAATTTAAAAATTCCGGTGTTAGTACTTTATTAGAATTTAAATCGAAATTCCATATCGTGTTTTCTTTGATGATATACATTCGATAAGAACTAAATTCTAAACTAAATGCTAAAAAGATGACATCCGGTACCTTTACAAAACATAAGTTAGTAATAGGTTTTTGATCTGTGTGGGTGACTACCGGAGGTTTGCTTTTTGCTTTAGATGCGCGTGGTATCTTCATTGTTGTCGTCGTCGTTGTTAAAAGTATTTTAGGTATTTTTGCGTATGTGTCTTTGGAACCATACAGACTTTCTACGGCCATAATATTATCCTGATCTAAATTTGATTTATTCGAATACCATAGCTTCTTCTTGTTTACTATGTTGTATTCCTTACTTATGATCGATTTCGTGCACTAAAACACCTAAAAAGTTTGTTTTTTGATCATCAAAATTATCCAAACTGTAGTCCCAATCTTCCGAAATATCCATGTGTATTTCAACACATTGATTTCCCTTGGGAAAATAACCGTGAGCTTATATACCACCTCTACCATCAAAGTCGACAGATCATTCATAACGACCTTGACAAGCTGTTCGAAAACGATGATGTTTTTTTGATAATTGAATATCAGGTTTTTGAGGATTCGGTTTGATTAGATGAGTAAACGTTAAAATAGAACCATTTTCCCAAATATCAAACCCAATACAAGTGGGTTTTATCTCCATTCTATTGTTGTCCCTTCTAGCTGGACGTTTCTTAGATGTGGCAGTAGTTCCTCTTGTCCCTTGTGTAAAAGGGCAGGAAAGATGCCATCTGCGCCTGGTGTTTTGAAAGGTTGGAGTGTGTTTAGTGCCCATTTCAATATTTCATCTCTGCATATGTGTCTAGCCATTGCAGTGATTTCTTTGGTTGGTCTGCTATATAATTCTCTAGGAGAATTCCAGGAGTACCACTTCCCGGAAAATGATTTTCAAGTTAAGAGTTTTGCGCTTTCTTCCTCATTTTCCGTGATGCTTCCATCTGGCTTTCGTAACGCCATTACCGAACCTACCCTGCCTTTTGCCATGACTTTATGAAGTCTTGCTGCAGTAGGTGTAGCTTCTATTTCTTCACAGAATTTCCTGAAGCTTTTTCCTTTCGCTTTCCTAATCTCTTTGTTGTAAAGAGGTAATTTCTCAGAGTATCTCTGCCAACCTCCGTCACGTTTTGCCTTGTTAAAAAGCCTACGTGTATCGGATCGTAGTTTTGACAGATGACTGTTATTGTTTTTCTTGCTGCTTTGCATAGGAGTTGAGGATTGAAATTCGCATATAGAATGAACAGGTCTGTTTCCGTAGAATGCTCATTCAGTAATGTTACTATCAAAGCTTATACTCGATACTTATGTTTTTCCAGGTTTCAACACACTTTTTGAATAACCTAATATAGTTCCAAGGCTATCATCCTTTTAAAAGCTTATGGGAGATGTTTTGCTATATATTTCACACTTGAACGTATTGTTGTTGGGTTTTAATGACAAATCTGGTACTTTATTAGACTGGATTGCTAGTTCTCGCTTAATATACGCTTCGATGTCAGTAATTTCGTAGCAACTATACTTTTTAATTTTCGGTTTATCGAATCTTCATAGTAGTAAAACTTTTCACCATCAATATTAGGTATTGAGTTGTAGGTGTTAAAATCAGTCATTTTAACATTATGTGACACCTTTCGTTTTTCTCAACTTTCTTAGGAACGCCCCTGTCTACTGTAGACAATCCTAGTTGAGCGCTAATTTCTTCTAATTTGAATTTCGACAATTACCGCTTACTCGAAAGAATCCGAACAGCAACGCTTCACCCCTCGTCTCAAGTACCGTACCAAACCCTTCGACCAACGAACTCTCTCTTCCTTTTTGACCGTTGAACTGGAACGTCGTTTCGTCTCTATGTTTAAATAAATTATTTAATTAGGCTCTCATGCCATATTACTATATTCTATGTATCGTTTTCAAATTGTTTCTATCAGTTAAAAAAGTAAAGTCAGTGTGATTAGTGAATTTAAACAGGTAACAAGTTATTTATTACTTTTTCAACCTCATATCGAGTCCGCAAATGGAAGTTTTTACCCGGCGGCGTTGCCAACGTTATTTACTGCTATGGAAAAATTGCTTAGATAAAATCTTTCTTAATATTTTAATCTAATATTTACATGATTTGCATTTGCGCTATTGTACTTTCAGTTAATAATTTAATATGTATCAAGATATTGTACTTTGTGTTCGCGTTTAACAACTCATGCCGCCGTGTGCGCGTGTTACTCGTTCGGAAAAATTGTAAAGGTGTCATTTTATTCCATGTATTCTATATCTGTTTCTAGGAACCTTAAAATACTTTTGTATATAGCTATCAAGCTGTACATTTTGATTGCTTAATTTTAATAAGAAGTTAATTTTAATTTATCAAATTAAGTTTGAGTTCGCCAAACTTTATTTCCAACCCGCATTCCCTGATTACAGGGTGGTCCTTCGAATCCTCAACATTTGTTTATCCCGCGACTAAACATGTGTAGGACCCTTTAGTTGAACCTAGCAAAATTTGTTTATGATAGCGTTCTTACAGCTTACAGTCCGCTCAGTCTCTCTTCCAATCCTACACAGTAGGAATGAAAACCCAGCAGCCCTAAATAATATGATTTATTAGTAGAGACATCACTGATGTAATAATAAATGTGTAATTACTTTTAAAGCTGTATTTACATATTATTTAAGTACATTTTATTCTATTTCTTAAAAAATATGTGCAATATCTTCTTGCGCGCTTGCCAGTCCATCGACATCTGTTCTCGAATCAGGTCTATTATAATTTATAAAACAAGGTAACCGAATTTGCAAATAAAATTTTTTTTGAGGCAATTTATACCACACATCTAATAAATCACTAGGTCTTAAGCGTTTAATGAAAAAATCAACAAAGCACATTTTTAATTCATCTTCAGTGAAACTTTGTATCCTTTTTTACCATCGAGATAATCTGTTATGCTTTCCATTGTATAAAAATTTCAAACACAAATGACCACAATTAATTTGATTATAATTTTGATCGTTATTATAGTAAATTTTTACTGTATCACCTAAATATTGAGCTAGTTCTTTCGATGGTTTTAAATTACCAAATGAATCGAAATACTCGACGTTACCGTTTTTCTTGCTATAAGCTACCAATGAGTACCAGGATTTTTTGTAACGTCTAAATTAACAGGCTGACATTTTTTCGCGGTCCATTATGAGGTAAAGCGTCTCGCATAAAAACATCTCGAAAATTTGTAATTTTTAACGTTTTAACGTATCTCGATAACTCGATGTTGGTTAACGGTTTATTGGGTAGCTTTATAGGTAGTTTTTTTGTTGCTTCAAAAACAATTCTAGTCCTCCTTTTTACGTCTTAAGTAAAGACCTTTGCCAATCGATTCCATAGCTTTGTTGTGTCTTTTGAGCATTTTTTGCATCGATTACATTCTTTGCAATGCCAGCAGCTCCACCACTTAATGCACCGAGAGCACTCAGACCTGCGAATAGCGGAATTGGTGGTAGATAATCTCTAGACTTTGGTATTGGTATAACGCGTGGAATTCTAACGCTGTTTTTACCGCCTGAACGTTTAACAGCATCTCTCGCTGCCTTTAATCCAATAGCAGCATTTTTTTATGTCGGATGATGGATTTTTTAACAAAACTTTACCAATTTTTGTAACAATAATCCGTTTAAACCCCGTTTTTTTATACCCATACCCAATTTACGTTTTAACTTAATTCCAGTAGTTACGAACCAAGTTGCAGCTTTTCACCCAATTTAGCGTCTTTTGATTTAACTATTTTAAGCAGCGTTTTCCAACTCAAAATCTGCTTTATGTCTTTCTTTTAAAGAGTTCTGTTGAGCGTACGCGATATCGTGACGTTTACAAGCAGCATCCAATAGGTTTATGCCTGCATCACCGCGTTGTAAACGCTTATGTATTTTTGCACCTGGTCCACAATACTGATACCCAGGTAAATGGAATTCGAATGGCAATTTATTAATAATAGTATTTAGCACACCACGAAAAATCAACATTGGAAATAGTGTTTTATTCTTAACATCAATCTATTTATATAGGCATGCGTAACTTGAAAATATTATTAAACAAAGAAGTTCTTTCGACAAGAGCACACGATACCAAGTGAAAATTTAGATTTTACCCCAATCGAATATGGAAGTGGAAAACACGGAAAATTATTACCTCATTCTTTTCGAGCAATTATATGCGGTCCCAGCGGTTGCGGTAAAACCAACGCAATGATGGCATTACTTTACAGCCCCATGTATCATGTGATATCGATGCTGCATACTTGTGTCAAACTTACTCGAAAATACCCAAACAGCTTATACTAGATCATTGAAATATGATTGTACTATTTAAGCAAGACGAGGTGAATCTTAAACGTTTTTGAAGAGCACGCATATGGAATTTGATGTTTTTAAAAAAATGTGTTCTGAATGTTGGAATTCGAATAAATATGGAACGTTGGTAATTGTAAAGCACTTTGATCTCAACGATGGTAGATATCGTCAGGGCTTCGATACTTATATAAAAATTTAAACTTCTCCCAATAGGCATGATGACTGATTTTTAAAAACTGATCCACGATGTTTTCACGTATATACTTTATCTAAAATAAATGTTATTTTTGCAAAAAAAAATTTTTAAATGAGAAATTTATTTTTTAAAAATGCATTTTAAATTTGACGCCAAAAGCTAGAATAGTAATGGCGTCTATCTATGACATCATCGATTCGTAAATACCATTTATACTACACTGCGACCCGTGTCATCTGTGGATTCTGTGGTAAAAACGTCAAACTTCAAACATTTTGCAGGTTAAAAGAGGGTGGTTAAAAAAGTTTATTTTGTTTTTACTTGTTTTGTGCGATTATAATAGTTATCATAGTCATGAATCCTAATGTGTATCGATGGTGTGCTGTTCCACAATGTAAGAATACCTATATCAATAAAAACTCCGAACAAGATATTTGTTTACGTTCCAATGTCAATGTCAACAATATTTAAGAAAGTAAGACGTCACGTAACGCTCTTCTGATTGGTATTTCAGCTAATATGGCGGATTGTTAAACTTAGTGCTTATATTTTTACTAAAATAAACGGAATCACTCATGTAATATAAAAATAAGTAAATTCTTTAGAATCTCCGTATCTTCTATAATTATAACAAATCAATATTTTAGTGATTCTTACTTACTGTCATCATGCCTATTCACAATAATCCACATTAAAATGTGTGACAATCAAGACGTGAGTAGAAAACAGAAAATTGCTCAGCTCTAACGAGCAATTAGAAAAAAATATTTATCTTTAAAATTAGGTAGATCGGAAGAAGATGAATTTATAAATAAATTATTTAAGCCTATATCAGAACCATTACAACAAATTATAAAACAGCAACGACACTTAATTGTAAATAATAAATCATCACTATCGCCTCCAAAACAATCACTAATTGCTTTAAAGAAACAAGAAACCCAATCAGAACAACCACTTAAAAATGAAGTAGAAGATTTTCCTCGTTTTCTACCGCTACAGGAGATTGATACCTCTGCTAGTTCGAAAGAAGTTGATGTAATTAATGATGAAGTATTTGACTTTAATCCTCGAAATGGTTTTATTGTGACACAAGGACAGCAATTTAAGAGTACTCCTGGATTGTGTGAATTCTTATTTTACGTTGATCCCGAAAATTACAATAAATCAGGAAAATTATAGAAAACTACTAGATTTAACAGAAGCACATACATTTAGCCGAGGATATCTTAATCCATCAGCAATGTCAAAGTACCAACATATAATAAGACCTATGTTTCGACGTAATACCACCGGTAGTGGCATGCGATTAACCTACAATAATAAACCAATCGAATACGTTTATTGAGATGTTTCAAACGAATTGTGTTCTCGTCTTAAATTGTTAATGGCTAGCGATGATTCTGGAAATACTTCACACGATAACGAAATAGTCGCCATCATAAATTAAGTTCGGGAAGCTAATATTATATATTATATTATTTCCACATATTCCTGAAATGTCTCTCAACAAGTTTAGACGTAAATCATTGGGGCACACCAAAAATACATTAGTTGAAATTGCTCACATTGAAAATAAGTTAACTAATTTATTTGATGATAAGATTCAAGCGATAAAATCCGAAATATCTTTACTTGTAAATAAAGTTGATAAAATTAATATGAATTTGAAAACAGACACTGTTTCGTTAACGGATAAAACATCGGAAATTAATCAAATCATATATATTAATCCACCTACGGCAGCTAAACATTTAGCTACCAAGAAATACGTTGATGACGTCATTTGGGGTCACTATAGTATATTGTACAACAAGGGGGAAAAGTTACACTTTTCTCACGAATGTGAAAGTTTGTGGTATGAGCCTGAAAGGCCAGTGCTACAAACACAAGAGTAAGAAAAGTATCTTTTCCACCGTGTTGCACACCATACTTTTTCTACGACTGCATATTAATAATAAAAATAAAGAAGTGAATTCATAACATTTTATTATTATTATTATTATTGGTTATAAAATAAACGTCACATACTTAATGCAAAAAAAACTAATTTTAATAATATTGTAATTGTACTGCAATTTTGTATTGAGATTCCTGGTGTTTCATTTTTTCGTAACTTATTGCTATTAACTGTGGGAAAAAATCTACCTCACGGCTGAATTCCCATTTAAATATACGTGGTGTGAGAAAAGACCCGTGAGGTAGATTTTTTCCCACAGTTGAGAGCAATACGTCACTTTGTAGTTCTGTCAAATGTGTCAAAAGCACCACATTCAATAGCAGCCGTAGAAAAAATCATTTTTAAGAGCTGATATAAAGAACACCCAAACTGAGTTGGAGAATCTAATCAACAATAAAATAGCCACAGTTGATGAGCACATAGTAAAGTTATTCGAAAAGATTGATGATTTAAGTAAAGATATGGATACCATTAAGCAAAAAATCAAATAATGTCTAGAGAAAAAATTCAACGCGAATTACATAAACCAGCTCGAAAAAATTACTCATGTCGTAGAACGATTATCAAAGGATTAAATGATTTGTGGCAAATATACTTGGGGGAAATGCGCGAGAATAAAGGATTTAAATTTATAATGGTGGTAATAGATTGTTTTCAAAGTATATGTGGACACCTAACCTAACCTAACCTAACCTAACCTAATCATCGTTGATAGAAATTTTAAGAAAAAATCCTACACCTCCAAAGAATGTACAAACCGATCAAGGAAAGGAATTTTTTAATGTAAAATTTCAAAATTTAATGAAAAAATATGATATTAATCATTACAACACTTTTACTGCGAAGAAAGCTGCTATTGCGGAAAGAGCTATAAGAACTTTAAAATCAAAATTATATAGATATTGTAGTTTGCATGGTAGTTATAAATGGATAGATGTTTTACCTGAAATTACGCGAGAATATAATAACACGAAACATCAAACGATCGGATACAAACCTTCCGAGGTTAATGAATCCAATGAGAAAATTATTTTAAATCGAGCATTATTCATTTAAAAATTGCCGGACCTAGAAAATTAAAAGTTGGTGATGTTGTTCGTATATCAAAAGTGAAGCATTTTTTGATAAGAGTTACACACCAAACTGGACTACGGAGCTCTTTAGAATTGTTAAAATTAAAATAACCAATCCTGTTACGTACCTACTGGAAGTTCTCTTTGTTGGAGAATTTATCATTTTGTGAAATGTATAGGAATATTATAGAACTTACACGTGAATTTTTAAAAAAGAATGATACTTTAAATTCCATAAATATTTTGACTAAGATTTGGGATTTATGTGATATTTATAATAATTTACTTAGTAATGCACTTAAAGAATACATTTTGTATTATAAATCAAATGTTGTTAATGATTTGTATCAACAAATTATTTTATGTGGTTGTAAAATAAAATTTTCAAAATAAGAATAAAATGTTTTTTATTTCATTTTCATACATTAAAATTATATTTTTTTCTTTTTTCCTTTCTGAATCAGTTGGAGTAATTAAATTTAAAAACAAAATACCTAATACATACTAAATGATACTATAGCGGCCCCATGAGAGTGTATCATAACAATTAGGTAAAAGAAATCTTTAATCATCAAAATCACTTAAAGCGATTTTTCTCTGCTCAACGCTAAAACGTTATGGTTAAACGATAAAATATTACATTGTTTTTCATATTTTGGTTCTAAACTTTTCAAATATTCAACATAATCTTCAAAAGTAATTTTGTTTTTCACAACATGTTTTTTTACCACATTTGACTTTTTAGTAACACCCAAATTTGATAATTAATTTTTATTTCCAATACATTTCTCCCTTTTATCCTTACTAACTTGAATTTTAATTGAGTAGTACATCTTCGATCTAAGTCCAAGAAAATGCGTAATTATTTGAGAATTAGCTTCATCCTTCATTTTACCTAGTACTTTTACTAATCACTTGTATCATATTTATCGATATTTGGTAATACTCTTTTTTATCGTATAATGTTGCTAATAATTTTTTATATTTGGAATTTGCTGGAATGCAATGTTCAGCACAAAATGGAAAATCTTTATGATAATCATGCAAGTTTTGTGGGTATTCTAAATCAACCATTAAAATATAACCAATGTCACCATCATCTGGGACAGTGTTCACATCTAGATTAGTATGAACCCACTCAAAATTTGAACAAGGAAGAGCCTCTGACATTGCTCTTATCATAAACGTTATTCACATCAGTATAAAGTAGATATTTTATAGTTTGAGATGGATTAAATGTATCCATGTATTTGTTATTCGCCTCTGAGTAACTGTTGACGCATACTGATATTCCACCAAGAATACCTTTTTTCAATAAATAATATTTGATCGATATCTTTAAGCAACTCTAAATTGCATTTGGTAAATTTTAACATAGCTTCCCAGGTATACTCAAGCATAGTATAATACCATGCTGGATCTAACCCATGAGATTTATATAACATTTTTCTCTAAAAACTTCGTCGTTTTATAACGTGTAATGTACGTTTATGATAATGAATAATAACACTATTGAGTTTCTTCCGTAAAAACGACAGTTTTTCATTTTAACTTTATATTTCATATAAGAAGAAACTACATTAAATGTTAATTATTCCTTAAATCTTTACAATAATATATAAATTAAATGTCGAACATAAAATTTGACAATCATTATCAAAACGAAAACAACGTACTTTACATATATGTGCCTGTTTTATATATCTGTAATATGTAGGTATATCATCGACAAGAATAATATTTTCTGCACTATGACTTTATTGTTATTATTAGATATCACAAACTACTGCCCAATACACCTATCTCTTTATTGAATACTCATGCGCAAATATTTTTGAATTTTCCCCTTCCACTGCTAAAATAGGATTACTTCTTGCCATAGAACACAACGTATTGCTACCCAGGAATACCACAATTTGAATGAAAAAAACCCTTTTAGCTGTCAAAAGCTAGCTTCCATTTGCCGTATAGCCGCGGCAGCCTAGGCCATAAACCACAAAAAGGAGAAGTTTTAATTTTTATTTCGTTTGTGTACGCCGCTTGCTAGTTGTTATTGTGTTGTTCTTATCATTGTGTATTTAATATTAACGACTTGTGTGTGTACCTAGACTTCTCTTTGGATTTACTTTACTTTGGATTACTGATTACTTTTGCATGTCATACCAACACAATTTTTTAAGGGGCACGAACATTTAGGGGGAACTACGAGAGTGGGAGTTGGTTCGCGCACGAGTATTCAATTTGTGCCATTAACGAGATGGGTCTATTAATATAATAATAAATATATTTATATCTATGAAATAATCCTTTTATTAAAAAAAAAAATTATTGAAGTTGGATTTTATTGAATTCTTGAGTTTTCAAATATCAGTTTCTTTAATTTATAAGTAGTTAGTTATAGTCTATATAGAAAGGACAAGGAGTAATAAATCATTCATTTAAGTAGATTTCATAGACGTACCAAAATATATTTTAAGAGGTATACCGTAAGGTACATTTTGTATTGAACGAATGAGTTGCAGCTATGCTAAAGAATATACGATTTAGGTAACGGGATGTACTATTTTTAATAAAAAAAAGTGATAGAGGTACATAAATTTTAGTAACTTTGATAAAGAAAGGCAACACAGTTTATTCATAATAGAAATCAAACCAATCTGTAACAATAATTATTTTATATATTTTTGGTCTTTTTGTAAATTCAAACTTTGAATATTGTCACAAATAAATTACAATGAAATATATTTTTAAAAAATTAATTAAAGTCAAGATAGCAAGATATCGTTACAATTTTTATTAAATTCAAAGAAGCAAAATGAATATTTTTTATTTGTAGTGTTTGGGGAATTTTTCTCAGAAATTTTAAATGGCAAGTGGCCTACTGTAATTGGCTTAATACGATTACACCTATTTACAGATTATTTGATTATTGAGAGGGATTTTCCAAACAACCCAGTTTTCTTAGAAACATTATCGGGAATATTATTTAAAAAGGAAAGTAGGTACATTAAATCAGTACTTAGTATTAGTTCTTTGAGTAAAGTTGTATAAAGTTGTATGATTTTCATAATATTGTAAACAGTTGGAATATATTTAAAACATTTTGTTAGATTCGCGAATTATAAATTCTCACGCCAGCCGTGCCTTTGGACGTACTCAGTACCGCGAATCATTACCTAAGTAATCGCCTTTTGGCTAACCAACCGTTTCCCAGGTAACAACAAAACTATGTAATTTTGATGGTTGAGTTTTTACGTTGTCAAAAAATATACAGTCCATTTTTTATTAATATAAGTGGTTTATAATCAATATTGGTATAGTTCAAAGGCTTTTAAATAAAGCTGAGTGTTATAAACTACCGGAGTTTTACTGAGCTAATTGGAGCTCAACATTTGGTCATCTTCGAGCAGGATTTTACTGGACAACAAAGAGGATTTTTACACCAGTGATTTGGCACTGTAACGGGATTAGAATTTGCTGTTGCATTAGCAATTTATGCAAGGTATTTTTACAAATGTGAAGCAGATTCATACAAGGTTGATTATTGGACTAGTACATGGTAGATTGCTGATAAGTGGTATATGAAACTGGTAGTAAGCGGACTACTGTTATATGGAAATTTTACATGGTATTATACTAAGAACGAGTAAAGAAGACTGCTGAATCAAGGTCAGATCTTTCTTTATTATTGTTACACAGCATCAGGGATATTTTGAATACGTTTTGCCAGGAAATTTGACAGGCATTTTTGGACTTATATTTAGTGATTTATACTTTGTAAAGGGTGTTGTTAGTTAAGTATTTGTGTGATTTCAATTTGTTTATAATTTTCTGAGCGTTAAACAAAATGGGAGAGAAGGATAAAACATTTTTAATACAAAAAAGAGGCGGAATTAAATCAAAAATAACTAGGTTAGAGAACTATGTAAATTGAAATGGAAATAACATGTCAATAGATGTAAATGATTTTGTAGTTAGGGAATCGATGCTTGTAAAAACTTATAGTGATTATGAATATGTACAAGAACAACTTGAGGAAATTGATGGTTGCCAAGAGAGTGATAGGGTAGAAGTTGAAGCTCAATACATTTCACTATATAGTAAAATTAAAACAATAATTTCCAATCGGTCACAAGTTCTGCAAGGTGCGACTGGTGGGGAGTCGAGTGGGTTTGCAAACAATTTAGGTACAAATTCTTCTGAAATTTTATTCTCGTCATTACCCCCTACAAAAATTAAACTGCCAAGCATCAATATTCCTATTTTTTCTGGAAGGTATGAAGATTACAGGTCTTTTATTGAATTATTTAATTCCCTTATTAATTGTGATCAACACCTTAATAAAACACAAAAATTTATTTATCTAAAAACGGTTTTAAGGGATGAACCACTTTTAATGATTAAGGATTTGCAAATTACAGTCAAACTATGATGTGGCACCTGATATTTTAAATAAAAGATATGACAATAAATTAATAACAATTAATTGTCATATCAGACTTTTAATGGAAGCACAAGTTTTAAAAGGTGACTCATCAGCTTTGCGGGATTTTATAACAAAAATTAAACAAAACTATAATGCTCTTTCTGCTCTTGGGGTACCTGTAGAGACATGGGACTTAATTTTGGTTTACATATTGGCATCTAAATTAGATTTTAACACACACAAGGCTTACGAACTCGAGCGTGATTGCACAAAATTGCCAACTTTTTCGGATTTTTTAACCTTTTTAGATAAGTGGTGTTTAGCTTTAGAATCTTTAACAAAACCAGAGTACAAGCAAAAATTTGTAAAGGCGGGTTGTCATTCAATGACCGAATCAACAAATACGGCGAAGGGTAAATGCATTTGTTGTCATTTGGAGGCACATCCAATGCATAAATGTAATAAATTTCAAAGGTTTGATTTAGCACACAAACGTGAGTTTATTAATAAAAATCGACTTTGTTACAATTGTTTGGGTTTTAGGCATACAGCAAATTACTGCAAGTCAGATGGTTGCAGGATTTGTAAGGGAAGACATCATTCTTCATTGCACGAGGAAAAATATGGAAAAGGAAGTGGCAATTTGGTTTCAAATGCAAATACATTTAAGGGACAAGAAAGGGACAATGAGCAGAATAGTTCTAAGGTTCAAGAAACTTTCTGCGTCTACGTCATTGGTATCTACTTCGGATGAAACCAATTTTTCTCCATGTTTAATGTCAAGGGTCAATAAACAAATCCTTTTGGCCACAGCAATGGTCAATTTAATTTGCCATGACGGTTCAAGGGTTCAGGCCAGAGCACTTTCGGATTCGGCCTCTATGTGTTCAGTCATTACATCACGCATGGCGGATAAACTACGGTTGCCAAAAACTTCGGCTAACATTCATATTTCTGGAATTGGAAAATGTGATGTTCAAGTCACAAGCGTTGTTAATATTGAAGTGGAATCTCAATATAATCCAACAAAAAGAATTTCGGTAGTTTGTGGTATAATGCCAAGGGATATTACTTGTCCATTGCCCCACTCATACGTTGATAACGGTTCTTTAAATATAACCAAGGGTTTGGATTGGGCTGATCCTTCATTTGGTATTCCAGCAAGAATAGACTTACTACTAGCAGCGGATATTTATTTCGATGTAATAAGTGGTGGTATTTTAAGGTTAGGTGATGACTTGCCCATTCTCCAAAATACTTTGTTTGGTTGGATCATAGGGGGGAGTATTCCCAATGCAAATAATATTTGCTCGAATGTTATGGTTTCTTTATATTCACAAGGTCCGGATTTAAACGCATTAATCCCACAATTTTGGAGGTTAGAGGTCACAAATAAAAGACATATGTGCCCTGAGGACAAGATATGTGAAGATATTTATTCTTCAACCACTAAAAGATTACAATCTGGTGTTTTTGAGGTTAGGTTACCTCTAAAACAGAAATACACTGCTCTTTCTCTAGGCGAGTCTCTTCCTATGGCTACAAAAAAATTTTTGGCACTTGAGAAAAGGTTTCAAAGTAATCCAAATTTAAAAAGGAAATACGCGGCTTTCATTAAGGAATATTTAGACATGGGTCATGCACTGGACATTACTAATGATACTAAACTCTTACAGCAACACAGGTACTATTTTCCACATCATTGTGTAGTTCGAGAAGACAAATTGACTACAAAATTCAGGGTAGTTTTTGATGGATCAATGAAGACTAGTTCGGGTTTAAGTTTGAATGATATATTATTAACAGGCAGTATAGTTCAATCTGATTTGTTTGACATTATTGCTAGATTTCGAACATTTAAATTTGTTTTAACAAGTGATATTCAAAAAATGTTTATATGTGTCAAAGTTCATTCAGACTATAGAGTCTTACAAAATATTATTTGGAGAGATGATCCTTCACTTCCAATACGTCATTTAGAATTACAAACAGTCACGTACGGATGTAGCTGCAGTTCTTTTCTAGCAACTCGGACGTTAATGGAGTTAGCTAACCAAGGTAAAGGGTCATATCCATTGGCTGCGGAAACGTTATTAAAACAAACGTACGTGGATGATATTTTAGGGGGGGGCGAATACATTGGATGCTTTACATAACCTTCAAAATGAATTAAGTGTCCTCTTAGAGTCTGCAGGATTTTTGTTACATAAGTGGAACTCAAATAACATGGTTTTGGTCTCATTTCAAGGGGATAAATCATCCAAGGTTTTAGGTGTTTTATGGGACCCAGTTTTAGACTCATTTCGCGTATCGGTACCAAGTGTGATTGAAAAAGATAGATTTACTAAGCGTGAGGTTTTAGGAATTATAGGTCAAATATTCGATCCAATGGGCTTCATGGGCGTTGTTATAATTTTAGCCAAAGTTTTTATGCAAAAATTATGGGCCAAAAAACTTCAATGGGACGATATTTTACCTTCTGATTTATTAACTGAGTGGTTGACATTTTATAGACAATTTCCAAGGTTACAAGGACTAAGCATTAAACGTTGGATATTCTCTGGGAACTTTAAATCGGTAGAATTAATAGGGTTTGCAGATGCAAGCATGATAGCTTACGGAGCTTGCTTATACGTTAGAGCTTTGTATGATAATAATTCTGTTTCTCGTTTACTCAAAATCAAGAGTCGCGCCTCTTAAAACGGTTTCTCTACCGAGGCTAGAACTTTGTGCACTTTTGCTTTTAGCTCGGATGTATGATAAGTTTAAATCATGCATGAAATTTAACTTTAACCAAGCTATTTTATATAGCGACTCGAAAATTGTGCTATCTTGGATGCAATCATCTCCATCAAGATGGACGACATTTGTCGCTAATCAGGTCTCGGAAATTCAGGACTTAACACTGGACGTTGAGACATATTTCATCCGATTTAAATCCAGCAGATTACATATCTCGCGGTCTTCAGCCTGAACAGCCTGAAGCATTGTTAGAATGTAGAGTTTGGTTTAAAGGTCCTGATTTTTTAAGTGAACCCGATTGTTTTTTACATTCAGAACAAATCGATTTGCCTGAACAAAGGCAAGTATGTCATTTTCAAGCCAGAACAATTATTGATTTGGACATTTTTTCAAGGTTTTCTTCTTTTAATAGGATGCAACGATGTATTTTGCTTATGTGTTAAGGTTTATAGAAAATGCTAAGAAGAATAAATAAAAACTTTACGGTCCTCTTTGTGTAGATGAGATATCTAAGGCCCGCATTTGCATTTTTAGAATAGTCCAAGAGAAATATTTCTCGAAAGAAATTATATGTTTAAAGGAAAACAAACCATTACCACAAAAAAGTAAAATTTTGTCTTTGGTTCCTTTTTTAGATTCTAATGGTTTATTACGAGTAGGGGGACGTTTAGAAAATGCGCTTTTGTCTTTTGATGCTAAGCATCCGGTTATTCTTCCGAGCAGTTGCCATGTTACTGACATAATTATTGAAAGTGAACATTTAAGGTTGGGACATGCTGGTCCTCGAGCAGTTCTTAACAGTCTTCGGCAATCTATTTGACTTATAAAATCTGTACGACGAATAAAGGCGATTTTGCTTAAATGTGTAAGGTGTCACAGATTTAGAGCTATTGGATCAAAACAACTTATGGGAAGTTTGCCTGTTGAAAGAACACAACTAATTCGTGCATTTTTGCACACAGGTCTTGATTTCGGGGGCCAATCATGATTAAAGAGTCGAGGTTACGCAAAGCTCGGGTGTCAAAAGCATACATTCCGCTTTTTGTGTGCATGGCAACAAAGGCCATTCACATTGAGTTGGTAACTAGTTTAAATACAGAGGACTTTCTGCTAGCATTAAAACGATTTGTATCTCGTCGGGGTAATCCTATTTCAATAAGCAGCGATAATGCAACTAATTTTAAAGGTGCGAATAATACTTTTAATGAATTATATAAATTTTTTAAGGGGCATGTTTGTCAAATTCAGGATTTTTTATTTACTAGGGAGATTCAATGGAAATTTATTCCTCCTAATAGTCCGCATTGGGTTGGTCTGTGGGAGGCAGGGATTAAGAGCACTAAATATCATCTGCGAAGGGTAGTTGGTAACGCGGTTCTATCATATGAATGTTTATATACGGTATTAACGCAAATTGAAGCGATACTTAATTCAAGGCCGTTGCAATCAATGTCAGATTCAATTTCTGATCTCACATGTTTAACTCCAGCACATTTTTTAATAGGGCAACCACTAACTTCCTTCCCAGAAAAAGATGTTTCTAATTTGGCGAATAATCGTCTGAGCATTTGGCAACACTGTTCAAAATTGAGACAAGATATTTGGAAACTCTGGTCTACGGAGTATTTAAATCTACTTCAACATCGTCCAAAGTGGAAGGTTTCAGAAACCAATTTAAAGGTTGGTGATATGGTTATTGTAAGGGAGGATAATCTACCTCCTTTGGAGTGGTGTCTTGCAAGAGTTTTAGAGGTAATGCCTGGTCGAGATAATAAGGTGCGTGTGGTTAAAATAAAAACAGCTAATGGGATATTTACTAGGCCAGTGACAAAGTTGAGTCCATTGCCTCTGCAGTTACATAGTTCTATTGTTGAGGATGACTCCTCAAAGGGGGGAGAATGTTAGATTCGCGAATTATAAATTCTCACGCCAGCCGTGCCTTTGGACGTACTCAGTACCGCGAATCATTACCTAAGTAATCGCCTTTTAGCTAACCAACCGTTTCCCAGGTAACAACAAAACTATGTAATTTTGATGGTTGAGTTTTTACGTTGTCAAAAAATATACAGTCCATTTTTTATTAATTTAAGTGGTTTATAATCAATATTGGTATAGTTCTAAGGCTTTTAAATAAAGCTGAGTTGTTATAAACTACCGGAGTTTTACTGAGCTAATTGGAGCTCAACACATTTGTTGAATGTTAATTGTGCAAGTACCAAACAATGTCGATAAGCCAAGGACCATCTAAACGACCAAAAACAGGTCCATTATCTTTAAATGAAAAAACTGATATTGAATTGTTATATTACATTATGGAAACTTTTGAAAGATGTGGGTTTCAGATATACAAAACATAATAGAAAATCTCTCTTGATAGATAAACCGGAAATAGTTTTTTGGAGAAGATACTATTTAAGAAGCATTCGACATGCCAGAGAACAAAATTTGAAAATCTTCTACTTAGACGAAACATGGATAAATGCTGGATATACAGTTTCCAACTCTTGGCAAGATGAAAACATTAAAAGCGGAAGGCAGGCATTCGTGGAAGGCTTGTCGTTAGGTTTGCAGCCACCATCTGGAAAAGGAAAAAAGACTTATCATTGTCCATGTTGGAAGTTCTGAAGGTTTTGTTGATGGTGAATTATTAACTTTTATTTCAAAACGCACGAGGGACTATCACGAAGATATGAATGGGGATGTCTTCGAGGAATGGTTTGTTCAAATGTTGGATCTGATTCCAAAAGGGGCTGTTATTGTTATGGACAACGCAAGTTACCATTCACGGTTACGAGAAGTCGTTGGCGTAAAGCAGAGCTTTTGGAGTGGCTTATTTCGAAAAATGTTAAATTTCCAAAAGATCCACTAAGGAAAGAACTTTACAGAATTGCAAAAATGAACAAGAATAAATACAAAACCTACATTGTAGAAGAAATGGCTTCTTCTCGTGATATATCAGTTCTTCGACTTCTCCCTTATCATTGTGAACTTAATCCCATAGAATTAATATGGGCTCAGGTAAAGGGGGAAGTTGGAAAAAAATACTACTTTTAAAATAAACGATGTTGTGAAATTTTTTGAGAGTGCTGTAAACCATGTTAGTAAGAAAAATTGGACAAACTATATCGAGCATGTTATCAAAGTAGAGGCAAATATGTGGAAAATTGACAATATTTGTGATGATTTAATCGACCCTATTATTATTAATGTCAACAACGATTCTTACTCTTCCGAGTCGGATATAGAATAAAATGTAAGTAATAAATGTATTCAAATAATTATTTCTTTTCATTTTTTATTATATTATAATTTAAAACGTATTTTTTTCCCAAAATACACACCACTGCATTGCGTTATTGTTCCTTTAACCTTTAACAATGAAGAAACCCTAAACTTTGCTACAACTGAAACAAATACGGGGTCGATCTACCTGGTTTTTAGATTTACGGAAGAAATGTAATTTAAAGTAAGAGATTTATCTAAAATTTCATGGTGCTCCCTGTAAAGGTTTTGCATACTTAATTAGGGTTTATTACTCCTCGTACTTTTTGTACATACTATAAATTAGTAATTAGTATTAGTAATCAAACATTTTTTTAAAGAAATAATTTCTTCTCGAATTTCTTATAATCCAGAAGTATTACGATACCTAAAACAACTTCAATAATTATTTATCCCAAATGATTTTTGTACAGCGGGTAGATTTATATATTGCCGCCTTCATTTAGTTTTTACCCCAACCACGCATATGGCGCAATAATTACGTCAGAATTTTCAACATTGAGTTTATTATCTATATTAGGTGTACATTTATGGGCTAATAATCATTTAAAATTTAAACATTTATAATTCTATCGACGACAACTAACAAGACTTTACAAAGTTCCTACATAATTTCTATTTCTTTTCCTCTTACTTACCGTAATACAAAACGACATGTGCTTGTCTCTATCTCGACATGTCAAGAGATACCTATTGTTTTTAGGCGACTGAGTCGAGGTCCATTTGTCGCTATAATAAAAAGACAAATAGTCATATGGTACGACACACGGAATACGAATAGCATTCCATATTGAAGTGCGGTGTGTGAAAGACGTGAATACATTGCGATCGAAACGAAACCAAACGGAAAACCGGTAAATAGATATCTCCTATATATTGTATAATTTGAATTTAAATCTTCATTTTTTACTTTTTATTTTTTTTCATTTATATATAGTTTAATTCTTCTGTATTTCATTGGATAATTTAGATAGATTTAATAAATATATGCAGGGGATAGAATAATGGGGGAAAATTCTGGGGGACATGGCCCTCCGGATTTGAATAGTATAGGGATTGAAAATAATTTAAATCACGATAAATTACAATCTCAAGTTAATACATCCAAAATTGACGAATTAAAAAAAAAACATTTAAATACTCGTTTACTGATAACAACGCGAATGAAATATTGGATAATGAAATAATAAAAAATAAAGGATATGACATCTTCATACCAAGTAAAAACATTACTTGCAAAGGAATAGGAAAATATATCAGTACTTCTCAGATGAAATTTTATCGAATTACTCGGATACTAACATTAAAATAGTAAAGGCCTTTTTTCTAAAAGAAAACCTAAAAAGTATAACGATTTAGAACAGTCCGTTGAAAATCCTTTATTTCCCACGGAAACTATAAGAGTCACCTTTCTCGGGGACTACTTTACCCAAAAGTATCAAAATCTGCGGTATTGAACATCGAGTACTTCCTTATATAATGCCGGTGCTTCAATGCTTTAATTGTCTCAATTATGGTCACATAAAAAAGCAATGCAAACTTAATAAAGCAAAGTGCCACAAATGTAGAAAGGAAAAACATGAAGACAATATTCCTTGCAATATCAGATGCGTTCACTGCAACAGTACAGAACATAGTAGTACGAACAATAACTGTCCGGAAAAGAAAAGACAACATCTCATTAGGGAGGCGATGTCTTTAGACAACATATCTTTCTTTGAAGCAAACGAGAAGTTTCCGAAAGGGAGAAAGAAGAATGAAAACAATTAATTTGTTAGAAATAACGAAGATTTCCCTACACTGCGTACAAGATCAACGGAACATGAAAATTCTATCCCAATTAATCAAAGAAGGATCAATCATAGCATCACGACCCCCAAAGGAAACTCCTATTCACAAATGGTAAGACAGAAGAGAAGAAACAGTGACACAGGTGGATACGATTTCAAAGCTCATAAGACATTCCTTATCAGCCCGAATGGACAACTCAATTACTCCCCTATATCAACAATTAGCACTTACTATGTTCCCCCTTCAGAAACTGAAATCTAAATATTCTCATAGGTCCTAAACGCAATATCAAATGCTTAGCGCAAGGTTTCCCCTTAAGTCCGTTATTATTTAATTATTATTTAATATTTAATCAAGCTCTCTTCATCAAACAGAAAATAACCAAAAAAACATAATCCAATACGCGGATGATATATTAATTATGGTCGAAGGTAAAGATGAAGAACAATTAATTGAAGATATGAATAAAAAATTAACTAAAATACAAATTTGGGCCTAGCAACATAATTTTGATAATTTTGTTTAATAATACCCAGTCTCGAAAATACAAACTTAATAGTGCACGAACCCTACTTCATATTAATAAAGATGTTATCACAATCAGTAGAGAAGTTAAATATCTAGGGGTTAATGAAAAATTAAATTGGAATTCTCAAGCACAAAGTATTATCAACAAAACTAGGGTTTAACATAATGATAGGCAAACACTCTTTTGCTGTTATATAACAGTGTAGTAAGATCCCACTTAGATTACGCCTCATTCATCTGGAAGCCTTCAAACTTAAACACATTAAAGAATCTTGACCAGATTCAATTTAAAAATGTAAGGATGATCTTAGGAGCAATGAAATCGACACCTTCAAATAGTCTCCTAGCGAAATGTGGAGAGACATCTCTTGAGTGCAGAAGACTAACCCTCAACATTAAGTTCTACCTTAACATCATAGAAGACAAAAAGCATCCTCTCAACCAATGTATAAAAATGATTTGGCACAACTTTGTAACCAAAGGAAAGGTTACTGGAAAAAAAGACAACTTCCCTACCTAGTAGAAGTCAGGAATAGAACTTTACCTCATTTGAACTATATTTAACAACACAACGTCAAAATACACTATGATACGGACCTGAAAACCCAAGTAAAACCGATTAAATGCATTTTCGCAAATATGAATAAAGGGGAAAACTATAACAACCGATGGATCCTTCCACCCAGACAATTATGAAGTGGGATGTGGGATATGTATCCCATCACTAGACTATAACTTCTCACAAAATTTAAAACCCACACACAGATTTGTACCGCTGAGGTTATCGGAATACTGAAAGCGGTGGAAGTGTGCTTGGATAAAAAAATCAATAAATGCATCATCTTTTCGGACTCAAAAAGTGCCATTCAACAAATCAACAATACTAAGTTTGGCAAAACTAGGTACACGGCTTTAGAAACTAAGAAATTAATCCGAAATGCCAGAAAAGAAAACATTGAAATAGTATTAGGATCGATCCGGGGACACGTCGGCATTAAAGGGAACGAACTGCCGATAAATTAGCGGAAATAGGCAGAAACTGAAACATACCATCAATACATAATGTTAAAGCTATGGATCTTTTTCCATATTTCAAAAAAACAAAAGCCGATTGGTATCAATCGTTCTAGAATCATTTTACTAATATCCCCTTTTTAAAAAATATTCCATACATTAATAAAAGATACCTAACAATTTTCACTAGAATAAGAACGGGTCATTGTTTAAGTCCAGAACATCTCTTTAAAATTGGCTGTATATAAGATAATTTATGTATCTGTGGCCAAATTGGTGATTTATACCACATCTGTTTTAGATGTCCCATCAATTAACTCCCGAATTATGATTTATATAAAGAACTTTTAAAAAATAAAAGTGAAGCACCCATTTCACTAGCTTCTTGCTTATATAAAGCCGCGTGCAATACAATTAAATCCTTTATACTTTTTATTAAAACATTTGAAATTACAGTATAAATAAAACAATATTTTAATTGATTCAGAAAACCAACTGACAACATCCCAACCCTTTGTTGTGATCGTTAATTAACATGTAATCTACTCTATTATCGAAACAAAATTTAAAACACACCACAAAAGCAAGAAATGTTTTATGCCCAATAAAAGGGGTGTAAAACAAAAACCAGCTCTGGCCAAGTAGGTACTGTAAAGGTGGAGGCCAAAAAATCAAAGAAGAAGAATACGAATAGTGTCATTTTGTGGCGGCTGCGACTGCGAACCCAAAACTGTTTTCGGTCATGTTGCGTACATTTTTTTTTCGGTAACCGTACGGAAAGTGGGTACTTCCAGGACGGTTCCCGAAAAAAGTAATTTTTTTAATGGCATAGAGTATGAGTCAATCAGCCAGACACATCATGTAAAAATACTACAACTAATAAAAGTAATTATATTAAAGATTAATATTAAAAACCACATTTTTTAATACTCCTGTTCATTTGACTGGATGTGGTTAACAGTATAATTAAGCATACCTGAGTATACAAATTGCTTCAGCAACAGTTCTTGCCTCTTCACCATCTATTACAAGCCTATTAACATTTTCAACCAAAGGTACTTCAAGATGAGTTTCAAATTTAATTTGTTCATTATCTTGTTTAGACGTTGTTGCAGCTACTTTTGTACTGATTTGAGCTCTTGTTACTTTTACATGAGGTGATGGTTTTGAAGTTTTCTTAATTATTTCATTTGCTTCCTTCTCCAATAAAGCTTTTGCTTCCGCTTTTTTCTTTAATAATTCTTGTTTCTTTTTTTCTTCAGCTTCCTAAAATATACTTTTACAATGATAGGTACATAAAATATTATAAGCGTAAAGGAGCGCTACGAAAGAAGCAATACAATTTTCGGACAAATACTTGTTTGAGTTTTGTTTTCAGAATATCTCTCATGACACAACAATACCAAATTCTTAATTATTATTAAATTTATAATGGTTTATAAATATAATATAACATACTTCTTAACAATTGAAGTGAATACTATAAAAATTGGTATATTATTGTTTGTTAATAAGCTGTCAAATCGCAAAATGGGAGGCACAAACATGACCATGGAACCCGGTTTATTTACAATATTTTATATGATCTTTGATTTACATGCTATTCTCGACAATTTTCTTTGTATTGTACTTAGTCTTTTTGGTTTGTAATTTTGAAGTGCTAAATAATAACTATTTAAAAAAATAAAATCCAAATTGGCGGATTAAATGATATTTTTTATACTGTATATTACATTTATTTTGCTCTCTAAGGTAATACATATTCTTGAGATCCAATTTTAAGGACTAGTGGAATTATCTTTCAAAAATATCCCGAAATAGATGTTACCTTTAATACTTCCTGAACAGAAGAAATTGATTGAGGTCCACCATTGTTTTTTCTACTCCACATCGTAAAGGTCGCCATTGATTGCGAAATAAAATTGTTTTTGTATGAATACTTCTTATTCTATTCAATTTTGTTGTATCTATTTTTTGGTAACTTTATGATGGGTACGAATTTTAAAAATAATTTGCTAAGCTTAATTAGGTGGTGGCAATGAGCATCAATTAAATTTCAAATATATGATCTCCAAAATAATCGTATAATCTGAATGGTAATTTAATGTATTCACCTTTAATATATACTATCATAAAAAATGGTATACCCAGAAACAATAAAGTCGTTTTATTGAAATTAAGCATAAATGTTTATTTAGTGCCTTTATGTACTTGATGAAAATTTCAAGCAGAACAAAAAACGAGTTGGGTATTTTTTGCATCTTGTTTCAATTAATTTTGTATCAACAGTATTTTTTATAAATTGTTAAATTTGTCTTAGTTGGTTTGGTTAAATATTTTGAAATGCCATCGGCACGAAGGCGTGCAAATTTTAGGCAACTAAACCAGTTTGAAAGAGGCCGTATTGTGGGACTACGTGAAGTTGGACTTTTATTTCGGGAGATAAGCCGTGTTATTAATTTTCTTAAATAATCTTCAATTAATATCAATATCCATACTAAGGATTATTTAGGTTAAGGATTATTTATATACAGTGTGTAAAAGCCAAATGGAATAAATTCATTATTTCGGTTACTGTACATATTTATGAAAAATCTCGGAACACGTCAAATTTAAATTATAACTTGACATTCTTTAACGTGAAAATGTAACCCCTACCTTCAACCCCCTTAGAATGACAGGTACAACCCCCAATTTTTTAAATGGGAAGTATAGGCTTGTGATATATCATTTGAAAGGTCTCTTCATTCTCTATTCAAAAATGTTATTGTTTTTAAATTTAATGCAAAAATTAACATAAAAAAATTAATATCATGTTGTTAAGCATTCTCCAACGTGCCTAGGTATGCTTCTGATCAGGTAGTCAATATTCTCCTGTGGTATCTCAGTCTAAGGAGGACGTTGCAAATTGAGCAATCTCCTACCCACTATATCCCACACGTGCTCGATTGGGGATAAGTCGGGAGATCTTGGTGGCCAAGGTAACAATGTGACATCATTATGTTAAAAGAAGTCTATTGTGACTCTTGCGACATGTGGTCGGGCATTATCTTGTTGAAAAGTTGGATTTGCCAGGGTATCAAGATAGGATAAAATATGGGGTTCTAAAACTTCTTGGATATAACGCTGCGCGTTCATGTTACCTCTGATGAAGGTTAAAGGTGATCTCGAACCATAAGCTATAGCACCCCTAACCATAACTCCAACAGTTTGATGAACATGCCTTCAACTAAAAACCGTGGATTTCTCCTTTCACCACGTCGTCTTCTAACCCTCGCTCGACCATCGTGCATGCCTAAACAAAATCTAGACTCATCACTAAAGATAATACTGTTCCGTTTCTGATGCCAGAGTGACCACTCAAGGCGATTACGTCGGTGTTCTGGAGTTAAAGGGAGGACCCAGTGTGGTTGATATGAAAATAGCAAAACGTCTTATTCGTCGGTAAACACTTCGCATGCCAATAGGTCTTCCGTGTTCTGCAAACCATTCATTTACAATGGACCTGGTAGTGGAGAAACGGTCCCCTAAGGCCAATAATCTTAGGCGGCGATCTTCACGGACTGTTGTTCTACGGGGGCGTCCAGAGCCCCTTGCTCTTTGCGTACGGCCTTCTCGAAGCCATGCCTGACAACACCTAACCACGGTGTCTACACTTTTTTGCTCTCTAACTGCAATTTTCGAAAAGAAAATCCAGTTTCCTGAAGTCCCACTATACGACCCCTATCAAACTCAATAAGTTGACGAAATCGTACAGGTCTTCGTACCCTAGACATCGTAACCAATCTTAAAGAATGTCAAGAACCAAAATCCGCAAAATTTGGATCTTTACTATCGCTACAATATTTATTTTTGGATTAAATTGATTGTACTAACCCTTACTATTTGGAAGTCCATCTTATTAAGGATAATAAAAAACTCTTCGTTTTAACAAAACTTCCACTATTTATTTAAAAAATTGCTTTTTTAAACTCAATACAACTAGTATCGTTGGATTGACATATTGAAGTTGCATTTTGTTTGTTTGTAGCTAGGTACCTGATGTTTATTAGGTAGTTATAAGGCTAGACCAAGTATGGAAGTAATGATATAACAATATTAAAGCCTAGATGTTATTAGCCCTAAAGGGATTATCCTGGATGTACTTCCCGCTAAGATCAGTATAACTGTGCAATGATATAGAAATATAGAAAAACCAGGAAAAAACTATATCATGCTGATCTTTACAATAACTTAATATATTTGTGTTATAATTACGTCTTATCTATGTATAAAATGAAGACTCAATCAAAGCAAAGACTTTAAAAGTAGAGAACGTCCCAGATTTATTTGTTCATAAACTTTAAATTGTGGATCTGCTAGATGTCTTTTTATTTCAAGTTATTCAAGGAAATCTAAATTTTGTTTTTTATTACAAGTGTGTAGTATTTGGATGTCATTGGTGTGTAAGAGTGAGGTTGGATGTTCAAGTAGGTGTTTTGCATAATTTGACTTATCTGGTTGTTTTAATCTATATGCTCTTAAATGTTCGTTAAATCTTACTTCAAAATTTCTTTGTGTTTGACCTATATATACAGCATTACACTTTGGACAATTAATTTTGTAAACACCAGATTTTTTTAATTTAGGTTATTTTTTTTTTACATTTAACACTTTTGTACCAACATTATTTTGTTGCCAAAGATATTATTTTTGAAATTTTATTGGAAATACTTCCACAATATGTAATATTTTTTATAACTTTTAATTTCTTTAGGAAATATTAGTTGTAGTGACACTTTCTGTTGTCTTTTATTAATTAATGTATTTATCAAATGAATTGGGTAGCCATTAGATGTAGCCATAGACATATAATTTAAATAGACCGAACTGTTTACATTTTAAAGCGATCACACATCCCTAGATCTACTGACGATGTTTGAAAACAAACAATATGATTTATATTAAAATAAGAGTATTTTCACGTTCAAAGTTGTGTAAACTATATTCACTAAATATTTTCTTTTTTAATTAAGCATCTTCTTTTATCTTTTGGCTTCAAACATTGTTTTTTAGTACATTATTACAAACTTTTAAAATTTATTAGGAAAAGAGTTGGCAAAGCTGTGGGGTTGGAACTACTACAAGTTGATTATTTCATACCATTTTTGGATTTACAGTGTTGTGGTGCGATGGTTTAGTATTTATTAGTGTTTCTTAGTGTTATTCGGTGTTTTTTCCTTAAATAAACTGTTAAACTTTATTAAAAATGGTTCGTCAGTGTGTAGTTTGTAAAAAAATGGATTTTTCCAACCCAAACTTAATATTTCGGTGGTAAGTGACATTACGATATGTATACAGTTGTTGTTTATCCAGTGGTACAGTTAAAATGTTTAGTAAACAAATATTTGGTATTACATGTATTTTTATATTTTTATGAGTATAGATTTATTTTGTATTATTTTAGTTTTCCACTAAACAACGAACGCAGACAGAAAAGGCTAAATATTTTAATAAATTTAAATAACCTACATGTTTTTAAGTATGCATCAATTTGCTCAGACCATTTTGATGAGAGCGATATTATAATTACTGAGATATCAGGTCGAAAATAAATTAGACCCAAAGCTGAGCCACATTTGTAGTATATGCCCATGATTACGAAAGAAGTGTCTTGCAGGTAAAAACATTTTTAAACCTTATCTAATTATTTATATTTATATTGTAATTTCTTTCATTTAGTTCAGACTCTACCATTAGTGGAAATTCTCCTACAAAATCTTCCAGGTAAATACTGTAACGTTTATTTATTTTTACTAGTCTTTTTAATTTATTTTTATACTATTTAAATCACTAACACTGTTTAATTTATATAACACAATTTATTTACAATACTTTAATTTATGTAAGACAATATTTCTATTCGCATTTATCTAACAACATACTACTAACTAACTACCTAAAAATATTCAAATCGGTCCTTTATATAGGTAAATATTGTTCGAGTATACTCCAGTCTATTCTGGGAGTCGTCTCTATCGTTCGACTGCTTCGCTCATCGGGCGCCGTTGAAAGAACATAAATTCTGGAATATTCTCGCGTCATCTGTCTGCTTCGCGTCTGGGTCATAGCGCCAGGGGCGTACTCGCACAACATTGCCCCCTCCTTAAGAGATAGTTCCTCCTGGAACTTTTAAGGAATTGAGACTGGATGGATATACTTACAACTGAATCCTCGTGTACAATTTCCATTTGCATGGAAATAACGTGGAATGGTCTTTGATGTCAGCTGAACACGGGGCGAATGGCTGCATACCAACACTTGGACTTCGGTATCTTGAAAGATTACTTCCACCATATGTCGGATGACCCTCCAATCCAATGAGTTGCACTTTATTTTCGGCATGGCTAGCTTCTGTATGTTGGACTCCAATACGTGCTCTCTCAAATTAAGTAATGATTCCCATATATTTCGATAAGTGGGCTGGTCTTGGTAGGTATTCTTGGTAATCAGATAGAAGAGGCAACGGGAGTCATCTCGAAGTATCAAAGCCTTCCCAGTGGCTGGTAACTGATTTCGAAGTTCTGACAGTCGACCAAACTTTCTTCGAAAGACAGACGCTAATCCTCGGCCGTCGCTGATAGTGGCGGAAACGCTATGGGCCAATGAGTAGTCATCAGGAAGTGTGAACAGGTCTTGCTGTCTCTCAATAGTCACGCCGTATCTAGCTTTCCCAGTACCTCCATATGCACCCATAAATTCTTCGAAAGCAAGGTCGGGTGTATCTTGGACTTGATTTACGACTTCTTCTTCCTGGTTATGATCTCCTTCAAATTTCGCCAGTCGGTTTCGGTGTACTACCTTAGGTTTTCCATTCGGAGTCTTTATTATAAGGTATATGACGTCATTGATTCTTTTCTTAATGATGTATGGTCCCTCCCAAGATTGTTGTAGCTTTGGTGAGTACCCGTTCTGTCTTTTCGGGTTATGGAGCCAGACTTTGTCAGCTTCTTGGAAACATCCCTCTATAGCTTGGGTATCATACCGTTTCTTCATCCTGTCACTGGCAACTTGGAGATGGGAGCGAACCAAATCATGCATGTCGTCCATTTTTCTTCGTAACTGGATTACATAGTCTTCTCCAGCTATATCCTCTCCAGGTCGGCATCCAAACTCGAGGTCGCATGGTAACCTCATCTCGTGTCCAAACAAGACTTTTGCTGGTGTTTGACCTGTTGATTCATTGACGGCGGATCGATAAGCCATTGCAAAGAGCGAAATATACTGGTCCCAGTCTCTTTGGTGATTGAATACTACTTTTGATGGATATTTGCCAATGGTTTTATTTATGCGTTCTACCATTCCATCCGATTGTGGGTGCAATGCTGTAGTTCTTGTTTTCTTCATTCCTAAATTGTCGCAAATTCCTTGAAAGAGTTGACTTTCGAAGTTCCTTCCTTGGTCACTGTGAATCTCCAAGGGCACTCCATATCGGCAAATAAACTCCTTCACTAGCACGTCTGCGACAGTTGCTGCCTCTTGATTTGGAATGGCGTAGACTTCAACCCACTTCGTAAAATAATCCATTACCACCAACATGTATTTATTCTTATTCTCAGTAGTGGGGAACGGTCCATCAATATCTAAAGCAATTCTCCCAAATGGGCTACCAACGTTATATTGTTTCATGGGAGCCTTTCCTCTTTTCTGAGGTCCATTACTAGCAGCACAGATGGTACACTTCTTACACCAGTCCTTAACATCATCGGAACTATTCATCCAATAAAACCTTTCACGAACTCTCTGCAGGGTTTTCTTGACACCAAGATGACCTCCTGATGGACTGTCGTGTAACTGTCGTAGTACTTCGGCTACTCTACTCTTTGGTATAACTAATTGCTTTCTGTTAACGGAACCGTCATCATTTTCAATTATTCTCTTTAATAAATCGCCTTCCAAAATGAAAGACTCCCACTGAGCCCAATATGATTTAAGGACTGTAGAGAATTTTGACACTTCTTGCCAAGTAGGTCGACGATCTTCTATCTTCCATTCTCTCATTTTCTTTAAAACAGGATCATTATCTTGTTCTTCTTTAATTCTAGTAGGTGCCCAGTCGTCGTTAACTACAGTTGTTCGTAGTATTGCAGTTTCTTTTAATTCTGTCTTACTACAGTGAGAACACTCTTCTGGGCACGGTCTTCTGGAAAGGTAGTCTGCATTTCTGTGACATCCCAGCTCGATGTTCGATCCTAAAGTCGTACTCTTGGAGTCGTTCGATCCACCTGGCAATTTGACCTTCAGGGTTCTTAAACTGCATTAGCCATTTTAGGGCTGCATGGTCCGTCCGGATTAAGAATTTTCTTCCATAAAGATATTGGTAGAAGTGTTCCACCGATTTCACAACTGCCAGAAGTTCTCTTCTCGTAACGCAGTAATTCCGCTCAGGTTTGGAGAGCACGTTACTAAAATAACCCAGGACTCTCTCTTGTCCATCTTGAATCTGTGAAAGGACTCCTCCAATTCCGACATTACTGGCATCTGTATCCAAAATAAGTTCTCCTTCCGGTTGTGGGTAGCCTAATATAGGTGCTGCGGTTAAGTGCTTCTTCAGAGTTTCAAAAGCCGTTTGACAGTTTTCATCCCAGCAGAACTCTCTCGTTTACTCTGTAAGGCGTGTTAATGGCTTAGCAATGTCTGAAAATTTTCTGATAAATCTGCGACAGTATGTACATAGACCAAGAAAACTTCTTATTTGATGTTTATCAGTTGGTTGTGACCATTGTTTGATAGAAGAAACCTTGTCCTTATCTAAAGACACGCCTTCCTTGCTGACAATATGACCCAGATAATTAACTTTGTCTTGGAATAACTGGCATTTCTTTGGATTCAGCATCAGTTGGGCAGCTTGAAGTCTTTTAAAAACATCTTCTAAGTTTTTCAGATGTCTTCGAATGTCTCCCCCAAGACTATGATGTCGTCTAAGTAGACCAGGCACGTTTTCCAAGACAACCCTCTCAATACGTTCTCCATCAGTCTTTCAAATGTCGCAGGAGCATTACATAGTCCGAATGGCATGACATTGAACTGAAATAATCCAGAACCGGTGGTAAAGGCTGTCTTTTCTTTGTCTCTTGGGTCCATTTCTACCTGCCAATAACCAGACTTCAAATCTAAGGTAGAAAATAATTTACTTCCAGCTAGAGTGTCCAGGGTGTCGTCGATTCGAGGTAGAGGATAACTGTCCTTCTTGGTAACATTGTTCAACTGACGGTAGTCTACACAGAACATCGTAGATCCATCCTTTTTCTTGACCAAGACTACCGGAGAGACCCATGGACTGGTAGAAGGTTCTATCACTCCATCTTCTTCAATTTCTCGAACAATCCTTTCAGCTTCTTGCCTCTTTGCCTGTGGTAATCTTCTAGCTGATTGACGAATTGGCTTGGCATCACCCGTGTCGATTTTATGTTTTACAGCAGAGGTACGTCTTACCTCCCCTTGGTACAAAAATGTTGCGATACCGATGAAGAAAATCTTTCATTTTTCTTTTCTCTTCTCGGTTTAGAGATGTACCAGCAACCGCCACCATTTGTTCAAACTTATCGTTGGAATTATCGGGAATAGTTGTCTGTCGAATTATAGATGTTACTGGTACGGAGGTTCCAACTTTGGTCTCTTTCTTGATCGTAATTGGGTGATCATTGACATTTATAACTCGTACTGGAATTTCTTTAGCAGAAGTGACCAATCCTTTTCCTATCAAAATTCCTCGACCGACCTCCTCATCATGGTTCCACCATCACAGGTATTCATCAATAGTTCCTTGCAGTCTGGCCACCATGATCGTTTCGCTTCTACCAGGTACCACAGTATCCTCCTGGACAACGGCTGGCACGGTTTTGTCCTCATATGGATGAAGGAATATTTCTTCAGAACCAACTTTGATAACTCTGTTCTTGAAATCCAGTTGGAAACCATGTATGTTCATCACATCCATTCCTAATATAACATCTTCCTCAATATCAGCGACAATAACAGTATGCGTGAACTTTTCTGAGCCAATTCCTATTTGAACCTGGACTTCTCCAAGGATGTTAGATCTATCACCTGTGACAGTTCACAGTCGTAGCCTTGTTGGTAAAAGCTTCTTACGGCTATTTATAGTTGTTGGCTGTATAATCGTTCTGGTCGCTCCAGTATCCACCAATAGTGTATTCTTTTTACCGTTGACTTCACCATCTACATATACACTGTCGTCGCGGCATTTCAAAGAGGCTATTAGTATAAGATGGTCTTTGGAAACGTTCCGGGTCGAAGCTGCCCCCTCTAGGCCGACCCGTTTTAGTTTTCCTGTGGAGCAGTTTCTTGATTCGTAGTGACCCCAGGGCGTTTACATGAATTGCGAACATGTCCTATTTCACCACAATTCCAGCACCTGATGGTCTTCTTCTTTTTCTTATCAATAAAGTTCTTCATCATGTTTACTAATTGGTCTAACTTATTTTCATCTTCCTCTTCCGTTACGGACCTTACTTTACTCCTCCACAAGCTTTCGAAGCCGCTTCATACTCAAGCGCGGCAGACAAGATGTCTACTAATGTTTTGTGGTGGGCTAATCGGAGTGTCTTTGCCATTTCGTGGTCACGAAGTCCATCAAGAAATGCTTCAACAGCTAAACATTCCATCATTTGTTCTGGAGCTGAAGGGTAAGCAAATCTTACCAATCTGGCAATATCTACTTCGTACTCTTGAAGTGTCTCCTCTCGCTTCTGTTTTCGAGTCTTCAACTGCGATCGGTGCAAGTTCTCCAAGTGTTCGTGACCATATCGCATGTTCAAGCTTTTCTTCAGTTGCTCAAAATCATCTGTGTCCTCCACTGGTATGGTCTGAAGAACATCCAAAGTGTCTCCTCTCAGAGCGATGGTGAGGTTTATTGCCTTCTCTTTTTGGGACCATCCGTTCGCTCTTGCAGCTGTTTCGAACTGTTTGAGATAATTTTCCCAAGACATCTTTCCGTCAAAGGTTGGGGCCTTAACACGAACAGAACTTTCGTTGCCTTCCAATTTCGGTTTCCGCTCCACTTTGAAGCTTCTCATTTCGTCCTCGTTTTCCTCTCCTAAATCTTCCATATCTTCTTTACCTCCTTTTTCCATCTCTTCCATTTGCTTTTCCATTTCTCTTATTTTCTCTTCAATTTTTTTTCAAATGAAGACATTTTATTTTCCATAGAAGAAATATCCAAAGAAACTTTGTTTTCCAAAAAAGAAATATCATTTTTTTAAAGAAGACATATCAGTAGAAACTTTGTTTTCCAAAGAAGAAATGTCAGAAGAAACTTTATTTTCCAAAGAAGAAATATGAGAAGATACTTTATTTTCCAAAGAAGAAATATCAGAAGATACTTTATTTTCCAAAGACGAAATATCATTTTTTAAAGAAGACATATCAGTAGAAACTTTGTTTTCCAAAGAAGAAATATCACTCTTCAAAGAAGACATATCGGAAGAAACTTTGTTTTCCAAAGAAGAAATGTCAGAAGAAACTTTAAGGAAGAAATAATTGTAGCAGAAGAGTCGTCTACGAAAATTTGATTTTCTGGATCTAAACCATCATTTTCCAATGCTTGCTTAAGTCGCTCCAACAACTCAGTTTTCCTTCCTGTTGTTTCCAATTCACGATCCTCCAGCTCTTGACGCAATTCTGTCACTTTCAAGTCACAAAGTTTTTCGACATATTTTTTTTACACTATTTATTTACAATATCCCACTTCTGACACCATTGTAACGTTTATTTATTTTTACTAGTCTTTTTAATTTATTTTTATACTATTTAAATCACTAACACTGTTTAATTTATATAACACAATTTATTAACAATACTTTAATTTATGTAAGACAATATTTCTATTCGCATTTATCTAACAACATACTACTAACTAACTAACTAAAAATATTCAAATCGGTCCTTTATATAGGTAAATATTGTTCGAGTATACTCCAGTCTATTCTGGGAGTCATCTCGATCGTTCGATGCTTCGCTCATCGGGCGCCGTTGAAAGAAACGTATATTCTGGAATATTCTCGCGTCATCTGTCTGCTTCGCGTCTGGGTCATAGCGCCAGGGGCGTACTCGCACAACAATACCTAATACATTTTTATTACAATAGAGTATTATTTTATTACTATTGTGAAAGCAATAAAACATTAAAGGATCATTATATAACTTATACTTACTATTGAAAATAATTTTTTATTGCCTACCTCAGTAATGAATATCTGGTTGAAAATAAACTTTGGTAAAATTTTAAAAGTAAGGGTTGGTGCAATAACTTTCATTAAAATATAGATTTTTTAAATAAAACAAACATTTTAGGTCTCTTGATACAGATTGTAAAGACTTTTTTAACAATCCAGGGTCTCCAAATATTTCCCAGTTAAATTTTGAATAAAATCAAGCTGATCCTTCAAAGTTGTAAGCATTTTGATTATATATTATAATATATAAATATGTTTAATAAACAAAAATTATAGCAAAATATCTGAGATTAAGCCCATCTCTTTATCTTCAGAAAAGACAGAGACTGCCTCAGAACCTGAAGTAATAATAAAGAGGTAGGTTATTTTCTTAATAATTATTTAGAATAAAATTCAATTCAATAATTTTTTATCTGTTTTCTTGCAGTCCAATGCAGCAACAACTGTCAAATATCACTGCATATAAAAACTTAAGAGAACAAGGAAAAAGATGACAATCTAAAAAAGGTTTTTATAAAATATATATATATATATATATATATATGTAAAGGTAGTTTATTTGCTGAATAATTAGGTATTAAACCAGAAATATTGGGGAGTACAGCAATTAATTGCTGTACTCCCCAATATTTCTGTTTAATACCTAATTATTCAGCAAATAAACTACCTTTACATACAAGTAAGACAATGGGGTTTTATAAAAACATCGAAGAAAGATATGGTAAATATAGTGTTCAATGTTTGAAAAATTGGTCCAAATCTAAAATGAAACTTGCCAAAGAATATAACAGAAGATGCTTTTTATTGAAATGTAGAAAAGAAGGAATTATTCCAAAACATATACATCATTCTTTAGTACCTTTATTAGACCTCTTACATCGTCAGGACATACAGATGAAAAGAAATACAGGTTTTTTCTTAGGTTTAGGAAGTAAAATATTAAATATTGAAATATCCAATAATCATAAAACTATTGTAAATCTAGAAAATAATTTAGAAATATTTAAAAACAACATTATACAATCTACGTCAGAATATATTTTTAAGAATTTTGAATATCGTCAGAAAGTAACCTATAATAAAATTTGACTGATATTGAAATACCGTATGACATTTTGTGTTTTTTATCCCTAGGACCTAAATTTAGTATTGAACCGATATTAGGAAAAGACATTAAAATTAAACATATGCTAGCAGATATTGATTACATAATTTCGCTTACACCTGATGATAATTTAAGAAAAACAATAATGGCAAAATCAACCAATGTTATTACAAATCATATAAACAATAAAACTAATAATAATTTTTTTCGTAATTTATATCATAAAACTAAAAGATTTCTAAAAAAGAATCCGAATATAGTCATAACTAATAGCGACAAAGGTAATTGTACAGTTATTATGTTAAAAGACAATTACATTAATCTTTCCTTAGAAATAATCAATAACAATTGCTCTTATATTAAACTAGATAAAAATCCTACTACAACAATTCAAAATAAGTGCAATTCAATTATAAAAAAACTTTACGATAAAAAACATATAAATAAAGATCTGAAAGATAAGTTAACTTGCTACAACGGTATTCCTGCAAAATTTTATGGTCTTCCCAAAATACATAAACCTACGTTATCATTAAGACCTATAGTAGCTTCTATAAATACTCCAACAAATTTATTAAATACATATATTACCGAAATATTGACTAATGCTTACGATTACAACACAGAATATTACATAAAGGATTCTTTTGATGTTTTTAATAAATTTAATCATTTTCAATTACCTGAAAATTATGTTATTTGTAGTTTAGATGTTATTTCTTTATTTAGTAATGTATATTTGGATTCTGCTTTAAGAGCTATTGATAAAAATTGGAATAGAATTAGTCAACATTGTTCGATACCTAAAAACTACTTTCAAGAAATAATTAAATTTCTTTTTGAAAATACTTATTTTTCATTTGATAACCAATTATATAAACAAATTTTCGGTACTCCAATGGGCTCTGCTATTTCTCCAATTATAGCATGTTATGTTATGGACAACTTATTAGATACAGTGATACCAGTTTTACCTTTTAATTTAATATTTATAAAAAAGTATGTAGATGACATTGTCTTGGCGTTAGCCAAAAATGGATTGGAGGAAATTCTTTTCATATTTAATAGTTACGATCCACACATACAATTTACTATCGAAAAAGAAGATAAAGAACAAAGTATAGCATTTTTAGACACTAAATTTATACGAAATATTGATAATACTATTTCTATTAATTGGTATCAAAAACCAATTAGTTCAGGAAGAATTATGAACTATTGGTCTTATCATAAATATTCTATGAAAATTAATTTAATTAAACAAATGAAAAATCGTATAACCAAGATTTCAGATCCAATATTTTATGAAAATAATTTTAAAATACTCCATCAATTATTTTTAAATAATGGTTATCCCAATAAATTAATAAAAAATATATTATTCAATAGTTCTTCAGTAATCGATAGAATAAATCCTAATGTAAATAATTATATAAATAATACAACTGAAATTATAAATTATTATGTATCTTTACCATACATAAAAGAACTAACACCAAAATTAAAAAGAATTTTTTAAACCATTAACGAATATTAAAATTGCAAATAAGACGTGTTTTACAATAAGATCAGTATTCACAAAAGTAAAAGATAAAACTCCAATTCTTGAATTATCAAATTTAATATATTGTGTTCCATGTAAAAATTGTGAAAAAAAGTATATTGGCCATACAAGTCAAAAATTAAAAAGTCGATTATCTTTACATAAAAGTGATTGCAGATTACACCCTGAAAGGTGTGAATTGGCCAAACATGTATTTGAAAATGATCATATCATGGATTTCGTATCTGTTAGTATTTTAGATATACAACCTGTTTTAAAAAAGAGACTCTTCTTAGAAATGTCTTTTATTTCACAAGAAGAAAATATTATTAACAAAAAAAGTGACCATAAAAATCTTAGTGACATTTATTATTATTTATTATCCAAAGATAAACATAAAAACAAAAAGAAAATTTAAACAATCAAATATCTTAAAAATTACTGTTAACCAAAATAAAATAATTTTTTTGAGATTTTATTTTGATTACTTTCTGACTTTGACAATTATATTGACATATTATTTTAACATTGTATAAAGTGACACTATGAAATTCAAAATTAACCAAAAAATATCTTCTTTTATTTTAATTTGATAGAAATAAGTAAATAGCTAGTACTTAATTAAAAAATAACGAATGCCTAAACAATTTCATAAGTGTCATTCTGACAATTTTTGTAGTAAAAAAATTTTCTTTACAAATAATAGTTTTAAGTTTTTACATATTTACCATTATAACATCAAAATTTAATATTCTCATATACATACCTAGATAATGGAAATAAATTTTCCGAAAGCTCGGTAAAAAGTATAAAGAGTTTACTTTTTCTAATTGCTGTACTCCCCAATATTTCTGGTTTAATATATATATATATATATATATATATATATATATATTAAACCAGAATTTTTGGGGTAAACGGCAATGTTTTTTAAGAAAACTCTTTTACTTGTTTTCCAAGCTTTCGAAATACATTTATTTCATTTTCAAGGAATAAGTGTGAGTTAAAACAAAATTGGTGTTAACAACTTGGTAAATATAACATAAAAAAACTATTTTAACTTTAATTTGGAATTTAAAAAAAAAAAAAAAAAAAAAAAAAAAAAAAAAAAAAAATTTATTAATTAAAAAAACAATAAGAAAATTAAAATAAAGACAAAGAACATAACATAAAATTCAATTAGAGTAAATGTTTATTATTGACTTATTGTCATAACAATCAATAAATGTCAATTTTACATGGCAAACTTAGAGAAAAGCAATATATATCGCTTTGCCATGTAAAATTGACATTTATTGATTGTTATGACAATAAGTCAACAATAAACATTTACTCTAATTGAATTTTATGTTATGTTCTTTGTCTTTATTTTAATTTATATATATAATAATATATATATATATATATTATTATGAATTTATTAATTTTTGTTGTTGTGTTCTGATGGTTTTCCTTATTTGTTTATTTTAATTTTAATTTTTTTATGTTTTAATTGGTATTTTCGTGAACCCACGTTAGTTGTGACAAGATATTATGAGTTCTTTGTTTCTATTTTGATTTGACGTAATTGTTGAAGTTTTTTTATTACAATAATGTTGTTAGCCACTTAAATTATATGTATAATGATGACTAGCTCAAATAAGATTAAATGTTTCTGCGTTCGTTTGTTTAATTCAAAATAAATACTATCGTTATCGAAAAATTGTATCTCAGGTCGTACAGGTTTTACCACCGATTTATGCTCAAACAAAATTATAAATTTTCTATCAAAATGAAATTCAAAAATCTTTACAATAAAGTAGTATAAATGTCCTCTAACGGCAAATAACTATTATCGCTTTAAAACAGTTTAATACGCACACTTAATACAAATTGAATAACGGTACCTTTTTTTAACTTTGTCTCTCGAGTATTCGCCGTTCACATGAAGATGTCGTTGGAGTAGATCTTTGTTGATCAAAATGGTACAGGCAGCTCTTCTCTTGTAGCAAACACGTGGATGGAGAACTTCAAGGGTTTAATTAAAGACAGCAAAACCTTATTCTATGAAAGACAGAAACTCTTACGATGTAGGAATTTATTATTGTTCACTTGTGGATTTATTTATACAATTTACTGGTTGTTAAGACTCCCTTTTTACAAGTGGCGTGTTACAAAGTTTTATACTAGGATTATTTCTGATATAAGGTAAGTCAAGCTTCTTATATTTGATACTAACTTTTGTATCATTAAATTTACAGTTGGAATTATTGTATTATAAAGTTACTCTGCTCGATTCAACAAACCTATTTTCTATTCAAAGTCGAAGAATGTTAACTTAACTTATAAAGTTAATAAAATTTAATGACTAATCAAAGTATTTTTTAAAATTAAACTTGAGAGTTTAGAAAATGAATCGTGAAAGTTTTTTTTTACAATTAAATCTTAAATGTTTGTTGAAAATTTTTTAAACGAGGCTTGAATGTATGTATAAAGAGTCTTGACTGTCTTAAAATTAGGCTTGAATCTCCTTTATTCTTCCTGACTGGTTCTTTTACGTAAAAACTGAGATCCCTCTCTCATTATTCTCTGACCAATAAAAATGCTTCATTTAAAAACTCTACGAGAACCAATCAGAAGGAACTATTTCTTAATTTGCTTATTTCTAACTACTTATATTTTACAAACAATTTTTTTACATAATATATACAATAATCATTTGTAATGTTCAATAATTTTTTTATAATTCATTATGGTCGGAAAAGCTCTCAAATTATATCAACACTGAGGCTTGAAGTCATAAATTCGACCGATACATTTCCAAATAACTCTTACGTCACAACGTGCAGGTGCTATTCTAAGCTTTTGGAGTTCATGGAATTCATTTCAAACACGCGATGTTGTGTACGAGCAATCTAATTCTGCTAATTTGACGTCACAGGCACAGGTGCACTTCTAAGGTTTTGGAGTTCATGGAAACTAAACATTTCAAAACGCAATGTTGTGTACGAGCAGTCGTAGTTCTGATAATTTTATGTCATACACATGCACAGGTGTTATTCGTAGAAGAACTTTTAATATACACTTTTGTAGATCTTTGAAAATCCTTTTATATATTTAACAGAAAAATATTTTTAGAAAATTTATAATTTGTTCGTTTGTTTTATTTTACATTTAGCATTATTTTTTGATTATTATTTTTTTTTAATGATGATTTTGATTATTTTTATGTAATGTGATTACTTTTTTTATTGTTTATTTGCATTCAATTGACTTAATAACGATTTTGTTTTTGATTTAATCATCATAATACATATTCTTATTGAAATTAATCTTTTCTTTAATGAATTAATTTTTTATGATAATAAAACTTCGTCTCAATATATATATATATATATATAATATATAATATATAATATATAATATATAATAAACAAATATACAGTCCACAGTGTTTGAGTTTCGAATTGCATACGAAAAACCAGCACAAAACAATATTTTTGCTAAAATTGGAGAAATGGGACTTTCCATTGGAAGACCCTCATTTTGAATATATACTTTGTTATTAAAAGAAAAATAATTTTGACTAATACATACATTAAATAAGTCATTTATATCTGATATTATTCCTGGATGGATATTTCTTTCATCTAATAGTTTTTTAACTAGAACTATACATCCAAATTTTATTAAAATAAAATCATTGGGTGTTCGGATTTTTATGTCGCTAAGTATACTTTAAATTATTATGTCTTAAATTAGCTGTTACTGACATGTGTCAATAAATTTCACTTCAAAATATCTTCTTGTAAAAACTGTCCTTCATTTCTATGGCAACCAATCCCTTTCTCATTAACCAAACTATTTTTTTTCACTACTGGCTTTAGAACCTAAGTTTATTGACTTTTGTTGAGGTAGTTAAGTTGTATATAATTAACCAAGGTAGAAAAATATAGAGCCTGCTTGATTAGATCTAAATCTCAATCCATTTGACAGAATTTAAGGTTAAGAGAGTATTACTCGGGTTCTCGAGATTCTGAGGGAGGCAGCAGTGAGAAACGAGGGAGAAAATTTACAAGTAAGGGGTGTGTACATCTTACTACTGAATAAACCCCACTGCTCGTATATTGTCGAAGAGGGTTTGTTTAAAATATTACAGCGGCTTGACCAAAGTATTTTATATTCTATTTGGAATATAGGTGCATTCATAAGTGTGATTTGTTTTTGTTTTTAGTGTGTTGGTTGTGTATTGAATATTTTGTTAGTTATTTTTTTACTTTTGTGATTATTTATGTGATTACTTTTGAATATATACATCAGGTAATTTTTTTAATAAACAGATGAAAATGTGCTTAATATATTTTGCGATTCAGGTAATATCTTTTCCAAAGAAAACCAATGAACCTGTTCACCGAAGAGGAAGTAAATCCCAATTTAGGCTATCGACAAGAATGTAAAAGAGAAAGTATTTAAAAAAAAACATAGGATCAGGTAAGTCAAGTCAAGTAAAAATAAATATTTTACTTAGAGATAAGGGTATAAAATAACATAATGGTTAGGTATTTTTGTTTTTAGGAGATATTTTACTTTGGTGATTGATAAAATGACTATTTGAACAAACCTAAAGCTTTTTCTGAACTTCAAAACATTGTTAAATGTGAAAATTATAAGATGGATTATAAGATGTGGGTTGATAAACATTTTTTAGTTTTTAGGAGCAACTCCGGCGTTACCTCTAAAATGTATATATACTGCTGGAAATAACACACCCGAAGAAAGAATTCAGAGAAGAAGAACAAAACGGGTGAGATAAACAAAAACAAAAAAACACAAATGGTTTTACCAAATCCAAGGGCAACTTCATGCGACTAAGTCAGATGCCTGCATTTTTGCCGTTTGGACCCCACTTGGACTAAAACATGAAATCACTTGAAAGGATGACCATTTCTGAATTAATAATTATTACCAGAACTAGTAGACAGTCATAAAGCCAGAAATATTCGTAATCCAGTTTATGTAACGGAAGCAATAATAAAAGAAATCTTTAAAGTAAAATGTTTTAGTTGTTTTATTTTATTCTCCCTATTAACTTATTTAATGACTTACACACATAAATTATCTCAGGTGGTATTGATGAAAAAAGTAGAGAAAAATATCAGTTTTTAAAGATCAAAACAAAAATGCAATGGTAACTGAACAACTGTCGAAAGAAACAAAGAAAACATAGCGTTTTCTTTTGAGATTAGTAGAAAGTGATCCGAGTGCGCCCTCGGTGCGCACTGAAATTGCTCTTGCACTGCCCAGTTTTTACTGTGCACTGGCAACGGACGTTTTCAGGGCGAACTGTGTGTTTTTGACATTTCAAAAGAATGCATTTGATATAGTGCACTTTTTTGGTTATTATTAGTACTAAGAAATTTTTTATGAAATTACCGAAGGCGATTATACGTTGAAGGAGAACTTAAAGTATAGAGCTGTTTTGATGAATATTAGATTACAGGCGTGCTAAAATAAAATAAAATAAAGAAACGTTTTATCTATTCTGCACAAAGACCTATTTACCTTCTCCATTGTTACCATTTTCAACTTGAACTTGACCGTTAAACGCTTGAACCTAACCTATTCGTATTGTCCTGTCCTGTAAATTTGTTGTACCATGGTATTGCCCTGAGTCGAATAGTCAGAACAGTTTTTGGTGCCCTTTGGTCACATCTAGAGCGAGCAGTCTATTCAAAAGAACATGTGTGACAGATTGTTCTCCCTAATGACATTTCAATAGAACACACAACTCGCTCTCAGTGCGTTGCTCTGGTCTCAAAAGAAAACACTAATAGTGTATTGTGAGCACAGTATAGTGTGGAAAAGCCAAATGGAATAAATTCATTATTTCGATGGATCTACATATTAATTTAAAAAATTCCGAAACAAGTCAAATTTAAATTATAAATTGACATTCTTTAAAGTGAAAGTGTGATCCCTACCTTCAACCCCTGTTATGTTAATTAAATTTAGAAGACATTTTATATATATATGAATATACTTTTTTCTTTAAACATTACTAATAAAGTTAACACTTTTTTCTTGGGTATAGGTTATACTTAAAACAATTTTCAAAATTTTTTCACAACGTTTCGCACATTATGTTGTGCTTTTTCTAGAAGAAAACGTACTAAAAAATCTTGATTTAAACATAGCGTTCTTCAAAAGATATGTAGATGACATTTATAACTGCTGTACCATCAAACAAAGTTGATGATATACTTGAAGCCTTTAATAAATATTATCCCAATTTACAATTTACTGCAGAAGTTGAAATTAATTTTCTAGATCTTACATTAATAATAGATAAAAAAACTTCTAAAATCAACACAAAATGGTTAACAATAGATACATGGTCTGGTCGTTATTTAAATTACAACTCAAACCACCCAAAAAACTAAAGTACAAATGTTATAATAGCACTTTCAGATCGAGCTATTACACTTACATCGCCAAAATATAGAACGGAAATTTTAAACAAGGTTAGGGAAACTTTACTAAATAATCGGTTTCCTGAAAATTTGATATCCAAAGTATTAAAAGAACGGATTTATTTGTATTACAACAAAAATAAAAAAATTCAAATAAAAATAAAAAAACTGAAAAGTACGTAGCTATGCCATATACACCAGGTCCGACCAGGTCTTTCCGAAAAGCTTAAATATATTTTATCCAAGCACGATATAATAGTTTTCCATAAAGCGCAAAATCTAATTAACTCACTTCTTACACCACTCAAAAGTAAAGTTCCCAAAAATAAGAAATCTAATGTTGTCTACTCCATTCAATGTTTAAAATGTCCTAAAAAATATATTGGAATGACAACACAACATTTGGAAGGTAGGTTAAACGGGCATAAATATACAAAAAATGCATCAACAGCATTGCATAAACATAAAGCATCCACGAAACATAAATTTAATTTCAGTGATACGAGAATATTAGCCCAAGATAAAAACCAACAAAAACTTTCAATAAAAGAAATGATCTAAATCAAAAAAGAGAAGGAAGCCTTAAATAACAAGAAAGATATTAATAATTTAAGCCAGATTTATCACAATTTAATAAATCTTAGTTAGCCATCAACAGCTGTGTACATCTCACAAATAACAACAAGTATTAAAAATCAATAAGATATATTAATTTTTTAACAATATAATTTATACCGTTTCCGTCCCTGCAAGTTGTTTTAGTAGGACGTGTTTTATTTCGGCGCTTAAGGAGCCCGTATCCCATGCAATCTGAAACGAAAATGTGTCAATGATTTTTTTGTCCATGAAGTGCAGACATCTCTTAGTAATAGGATAAACTAACAGAAATAATAATAGAATAATAGAATTGCCAGCCAACAAAATATATTTTGTATTTTATGTCGGAAAAGAACGAGGGTAGATCAACATTTATTTAGTAATATCAATAGGTGCTCTATAGTAATTATTACTTTTATCTTTAGTTTTTATTAAAAACATTTTTTATTTGTATTTTTAATTCTATATATATACCTAATCACCGGTAGGGTAAGTTTATTATTTTTATAAGTTTATAGTTGTGTGTGATTCTTTTTAGATCAGTTCTAGGCAAGGTTCTAGGTAAGTGTCAAAAAATTAATAAAACATTATTAACTTAGAGGCGATGCATTTACAAATGACACATTAAAGTGGTCAACAGATTTTAATTTTGTAATACCTATTTACTTGCGTCGAAAATTCAGAGACTAGATACTTATGAAGAATAATGATGTTTTCTAGAACGTTGCTGGATTTAAACTAATGTTTTAAAATTTGATGAAGTGCTGGAAACTACCCACTATTACTACCCGAATGTTAACCCTTCAGGATTATTTGTTGACTTGAAATACGGTTTCTTAGGTGCATCGCCTGATGGTAAACGAATTATTGTAACTATTATATACATATCAGAGTTTAATAACTTATTATGTTTTAGGTTTAATTGATTCAGATGAACTTGTTGAAGTAAAATGTTTTTTAAAAGTAGTCACATCAAAAATATCATTGAGAGAGGCCGTAGAAAAGCGAATGGTTCCTTGCTTAAAAATTGAAAATAGTGAAATTCACTTGAAGGAAAACCACAATTATTATTATCAGGTAAGATTTGTTACTGGCTTTTCATTTTACTAATTTTTTTAGAATATTACAAATTATTGTTTTTAGATACAAGGACAACTCGGCATCACAAAAAGAAAAACATTCCATTTTATTATTTATACAGGAGATATGAATCCACTTTTTACCGAAAATATAAATTTCAACGAAACTTTTTTTAACAATATGGTAGAAAAGTTGAGACGATTCTATGAGGATTGCGTTGGGCCGGAAGTTATTTTAAACAGGAGAGGCAAAAGATTAAAATATAAAGATCCACCAGAAAATATTTAAATGTAATAATAATAAAAGTATATTTTTTAAATAAAATATTTTTATGCCAGTTTTTCTTTTTACTTAATTCAGAATACCACGTATACAAAATTTACGCTAACACTTTTTACTCTCAGAAACCTGTGACCAGATCTCTTCCAAAATTTGAACAAGAAGTGTCTATATGGCCACCAATAATTAGTATTTTTTTCAAGAATTTTGAATTTACAGTTTTTTGTTATTAACAATTTTATAATTTTTATATTTATTTACAACGATGTTTATTCTGTGTCAATAATAATAATAATTATTATAATATAATATAATATAATAATATAATAATATAATAATTAGTATTTTTTTCAAGAATTTTGAATTTACAGTTTTTTGTTATTAACAATTTTATAATTTTTATATTTATTTACAACGATGTTTATTCTGTGTCTAATGGTTTTTAATTGTGCTGGGAAAATGGAATAATAAACACTTATTCTGTATGCGATCGCTCGGCACACAAACAATAATTTTATTTTCCTACGACCACATATGAAAGTGCTAGTTTGCACACTTATTTGTACTTAAGAAAGTAGCTAATATCAATATACGTATTGAAAAGTAAATATCAATACACGTATTGAAAAGTAAATATCAATACACGTATTGAAAAGTAAAAAAAAATATAGTTCTATGATCTGTGACATTTACGTCAAATTTATCAATAGTAAAAACACATAAATGTCAAAGCAAGGACCATTTAATTTTTTTTAAATCTTCCTTGTGTCAAATATTGTATTGTAATTGCCAATACAAATTTTTCTGTATAAAGTAAGAATAAAGTTTCTTATAGGGTTTTAAATTTTTAAAAAATAAACATATTTTTATTCAGTATTATTATTTTTATAAAAACACTTTTAGAAAGAAGGACAGTTTATTCTTCTTTTTTATATTGGGTTATGTTCCGTGCATGTGTCGAATGTGGATTTTTGAAGTTATGTTTGTTTTTCTGTTTACAATTATCTTTGCGTCTATTATTATTACATTACTTTTCAATTAATTTCACCAACTGACCATTTTACTTTTAATTTTTATAGAGCCCACAAAAAAATTAATGTCATTTAGCTAATAAAGAATTTTGATGTGAATTCCTGAGAAAGGTGGTTATTTGATTTTAATTAATTATATTTCCATGCAATATATAAACTCTTTTAAATCCTAATTTTTAACATGACTAACAATTAAAATAAATTTTATAAATAAATTTAAAATATTTATTATAATAAGAAATATTGGGGTCGTAGGAAAAATCGTGTACACAACGCGTTGGAAAGTGTATTTCTTGCACTCGTTACGTTTCCGCACTCGCCACTACGCGGCTCGTGCTAAACTTCACTTGTGCGTAATACTTCACTTTCCACACTCGTTATGTAATATACTATTACCCTCATATATAACTATAGATGGCCAGCCCTACGCTGGGCATATTATAATTAAAATTTCTTCAAGATATAACAATGATATAACTGGTCTGCTGACAATCAATATCCGCAAATCAGTATTCTTTTTTTTCATTTTACTAATTTGTTTTATTGAATAATTGTTTTGTAATTATCGCAAAATATTTAAAAAACGTTACATTAATTTATAATACAAAAATTTTTTTTGACTTCGTTAATAAAAAAAGAAAAAAATACATAGTGCCTAGTTCCATCTATGATAAAAGTTATAAACTAAAATACAATTATTTCGTCATTAACTACGTCCATTTTTGATCCAAAGTGAAAAAATAAAAATAAAATGCAGCATGATTTTAGTTTCTAACTATTTCTTAGGTCTTTAGAAAATTCTGATTGGGCTATTTGATAGAAAAATGTTCAACTTAGGAAAGGTTTAGTTTCATTTTAAGAAAATTTATTTAGATTGTTGTTTATTTATACAAATGTAAAGGTCTAAAATAGTTCGCATTCAACAGCTCTTTTTCAATATTAAACCATTAATTAACAAAAAATAAATGTAATCCTTACCTAAGTTAGACCTTTATATGCAATTTAGTGAAAAAAATAAAACGATTTGAGTTGTAATAACGGAGAAGGTTAGAATAAACTTTTGGTCTGCAGGTGCCATTCTGATGTACAGCGATACCCCGTCCTTAAAAGTATTTAAGTTCATGAAAAATTACCCAAGTTATTATTGTGCTCTTAAGTGTAAACGTTATATATGGTGAGTGCACTTTTGCAAGTTATTAGTACATATCCTTTTGTAATAACCGAAATATTTATAAAATAAAGTATTTTGGAAACTATTTTCGGATAGATAAAAAGCCAACAGAAATTAGTTATCAGTATAGCAGGCCAGGGGCGTACTGAGGCGCCCAGCCTTGCTTCATCAGTTCACCTAAAAATGTCAACCACTATGTCATACTCTTCGGTAGTAATTCAACCAAAGCATCCTTCAAAAAAGCATGGAATAATAATCAGTTCAATTGAGGGAGCGGGTATACATGATTATTTAGTTCCTTTGGGACAAATTGTACAACCAAAAAATATAACACACATTTCAAAAATAAGTCAAAACCGAGTATGTATTTATCTTTCTTCTCCTAAACTTGTTGATGACTTCATCAACAATCATGGATCCATAACAGTTCTTAATCAAACCTTAAGCGTTAGAAGGCTTATTACCCCAGCCGAAAGAGTTGTTTTATCTAATGTCTGCCCTTCCATACCTAATGAATTGCTTACTGAAGAATTAAAAAAGCTTGGTCTAAATTTAGTATCTCCTTTGACTAATCTGAGAATAAGCTCATCACTTCCTGAATTCACTCACATACTTAGTTTTAGACGGCAAATTTACGTTAGCCCCCATGAGTTTCGTATTCCAGATTCTATTGTTGTAATATACGAGAATACTCCGTATAGAATATTTATTTCGCAAGATAGTATGGCTTGTTATATCTGTAAGCAAACAGGTCATATTGCTTCACAATGTAGTGAGCGTGTAACCAATACACCAAATATTTCTTCGTCACAAATATTGACAGAACCTTCCTCACAACCCTCATCATCAGATACAAGCTTTCAACAAACTACCGAGAATATCTGCATTGAACTTCCTAAACAGCCAATTTCACAAGATAAATAATCTTCGCAGCCATCTTCACAACACCCCTTACCTCAAGATATACAATCCGGAGAAGATACAAATTCAAAACAGAAACCTCCACCTATACCAAAACGACAATTTAAAGAAATAGTCACTCCCCCATTAGATAACAATACCGATCCAACAGATTTATTCACAGTACCATCACCAAAACCATCCACAAAAGTTAAAAAATCAAAATCAAACAACTCCCTCTCCAGTGTTGAAATAACAAAAAAGTTCATCGATAGTCATTCACTTTCTTTTGTTCTAAACTATGATCAACTAATGCTTTTATTAGACAATGTCCAAGGAGTTATAGATCCGATTAACATTATTAAGGACTATACAGATGATTTGCTAGGACTAATCAACTTATTAACTAAAGTATACCCACACATTCACGAGAGGTACCAAGAGCAGAATAACAAAATTAAAAAAGAAAATTTTTTCACATATTGGCAAAGAAACCTCTGATTTTGATAGCGATTCGTCACAAAGTAGTTCCCAATCATCTCAAGCTAACTCCCAGCAAAGAACCATTTCCACCATACACTCAAATTAAAACATTTAACTCGATACTGCAATGGAACATTGATGGATTTTTCCATCGCTTACCAATGCTACAGATTATAATATCAGAACATTCACCTGATATAATTTGTTTACAAGAATCCAACCTAAAAGAAAATCAAACATACAACTCAAAGCAGTTTAATGTATTTAGAAAAGATAGAAATGATGCACAGAGCGCAAGCGGAGGAGTAATAATTTTAGTAAACAAATCTATTGAATCGAAAATTTATGATATAAATACAAGCCTAGAAGCTCTTGTTGTTAAAATTTCATCTAACATACCAATATACATTTGCAATATATATATACCTCCCAATGTTTCTGTTGACCAATCAACTTTCGTAAATCTCATTTCTCAAATTCCAACTCCACGTATAATTCTGGGCGACTTCAATGGACATAATATTATGTGGGGTTCTGACAGTACTAGTTACAGGGGTAAGTTAATAGAAAATATCATATATAACTTAAATTTAAATTTTTTAAATGATGGTAGACCAACAAGATTTAATATAAATACAGGCGAATCTTCCTGTATTGACTTGACCTTATGCGATCCAAATTTAACACCTTCCTTAATATGGTACACATTAGATTTTACATATGGTAATGATCATTACCCAATCCTTATTGATAATAGCAGTGCTTCACTGGTTTGTACAAACCACTTAAGTAAATGGAAAATACGAACAGCAAATTGGAATTCCTTCTCATCGACAATTGAAGAAAATATAGATCAAGTAGTAATTTCTTCCGATATAGATACAACGTTAAAAAAGTTGAATGAAATAATAATAGAAAGTGCCGAAAAACATATTGGTAAAACCAAATTCGTATCAAGACGTCAACCTGTACCTTGGTGGAACACTGAATGTGAGCTGGCTATATCAAAAAGTAAATCCGCATTTAACAGATATAAAAAACACAATACACTGAAAAATAAAATAGAATATAAAAGATTTAAGGCTCAGGCACAGCTAACAGTAAAATTAGCAAAGAAGAATTGCTGGAAAGATTTTGTATCCGGTATAAGTAGCTCCACCCCAACAAGTGATATATGGAATAAAATTAGAAAGATTTCTGGATTAACCACTACTTCAAACATTAAATGTTTAAAAAAGGACAACGAAGTTGTAACGTCGCCAATAGAAATAGCTAACACTTTGGCAAAAGTATACAAAAAACATTCTTCTAATGAAAACTATGATAGAAACTTCACCAGACATAAAAACAGGAAGAAACTGACAACAATAACTGCATGAACCACCCGATAACTCTTGAAGAAGTAAACAGCTGTATTAATGACATGAAAGATGGTGGTGCTGGACCAGATGACATCCCTCTTATATTCTTAAAAAATCTGCTATACTCTGCAAAACGAAAGTTACTTACAATTTTTAATGTTATATGGTCCACAGATAGTTTTCCAACTCTTTGGTCTAAAGCTATTGTTATCCCACTACTAAAAAATGGCGAATCTCGTTTAATACCGAACTCATACAGACCAATTTCTATAACATGTGCAATGTGCAAGGTTTTTGAAAAGATTGTAAATAATCGCTTATTGTGGTACTTAGAAATTAACAATTTAATTGCTCCTGAACAAAATGGCTTTAGAAAAAATCGATCGTCACTAGATAACATCTTGGATCTAGATAGCAACATACAAGAAGCGTTGGCTACTAAACAAAAATGTATAGCGATATTTTTTGACCTCAAACACGCCTTTGACACGGCATGGAGATATAATATAATAACTACACTTCACTCTTGGAACATTAAGGGACATTGTTTAAATTTTATTCAGAACTTTCTAAAAAACAGAGGTTTTCAAGTAAGAGTTGGTAATCATCTATCAGATTACTGTGTTCAGGAAAATGGCGTACCACAGGGTTCTGTACTTAGTCCCACTCTGTTTTTGGTTGCAGTGAACAACGTATTTAAATCCATCGATAAACCAAGCAAGGCACGTTTGTATGCAGATGATTTAGTTATCTTTGTCAAAGGACATGATTTAAATCTTATGTCGAAAATTCTACAAAACACACTAAACAACCTTGAATCTTGGTCCACTAGTATTGGATTTAAATTCTCAACCATAAAAACTTCTGGTGTGGTTTTTTCTTCTAGAACTGTCCAAAAGCCCAAAATTACATTTTATGACTCTTATTTACAATTTAAGCCACATGTAAAATTTCTAGGTACAATATTTGATGAAAGGCTGACTTGGAAGAAGCATATTAATCATCTAATATTATCATGTAACAAAGAGATAAACCTTTTAAAAACATTATCAAGCAAATTTTGGGGGTCGGATCAAACTACTCTATTGACTTTGTATAGATCATTAACTAGATCAAAAATTGACTATGCTTCGGTAGCCTATGCCTCTGCTAGCTCTTCCACACTGAAACTATTAGACACCGTTCATAATAACGCGCTAAGAATCTCGTTGGGGGCATTTAGAACAACACCTATCTGGTCTGGAGAACCATCTCTTCACCATCGTAGAACATTGTTAACTCTAACATATGCTGCAAATATTGCTCAAGATGTTACTAGACCAATATATCAACAAGTATTTCGACAACAAGATAGTGAAGATGATACTAATTTCATTACTAGAAAGCCATTCTATGAAAGATTAAGACTTACACTAAAGAACCTTAACTTGAATATTATTGATGTATTTCCGAACAAAATAACTTACCCCCCTCCATGGTTACTAAAACCTTTACATTGCAACTTCCAAATAAAACTGAGACAAACAACTCTGTCATTAAAAATAAATTTCAAGAAATTCTTAATCGTTATTTTAAATATCACATCCATATATATACAAATGCTTCCAAATCCATTGATGGAATAGGCTGTGCATTTATCACACCTGAAGAACAGGTTTCATTTAAATTGCCAATGACCTTCAGTATATTTTCAGCTGAGCTTTATGCAATATATGAATCTCTTAAATATATAAATAGGTCCAATCTCAAAAATAGCCTCATTCTCGCAGACTCTCTATCTTCCATTACATCAATACAAAAGTTATGTCCAACTCATCCCATCGAAAAACTAATAAAGCAAGAACTAAAATTCAAGAGGACTTAAGAGAGGTTCAATTCATCTGGATACCTTCCCACATTGGCATCCAAGGAAATGAAAAAGCCGACAAATGTGCGCGTCTTGCAGTGAATAGTGATACCGCGGTCTCAGTGTTTAAAAGTCCTGGTAGTGATCTTAAAGCGTTTTACAAAAGCAAAGTTTTCGGTAAATGGCAAAGGGAGTGGGAGTGTAGTGACTCAGCGTTAAGACAAGTCAAATTAGCGGTTAAACCCTGGGAAAATTTCCCTTCAAATCGGTTTCATCAAGTAATACTCTCTAGATTACGATTGGGACACACAAATATGACCCATTTGTTTTTAATAACTAAAACTGAGCGACCTAAATGTGACACATGTAATACAACATTATCTGTTACACACATACTAATAGACTGCATTAAATACAATGTTTAGCGCAATTTATATAACATCCCCGCAAATTTAAAACTATTACTTGGCGATCATTCTCCTATCAATAATCTTATGTGTTTCTTAAAAGACATTAATATCTTAAATCGTATTTAGTTTAATGTACAGGTGAAGAATGTATTTATTTTATACTATTATTTCTTTTACTATATGATTGTATTGTACCGTCGCTAATAACCATTTGGTGGATGCGACTATACCATTAAATAAAAAAAAAATAATTTATACCGACTTTTAAAAATTAATTTGTTTAATGTACTTGTGTTGTAAATGAAATACACTTGAAAAAGCACAATATAATGCGCGAAACGTTGTGAAAAAAATTTGAAAATTGTTTTAAATATAACCTATACCCCAGAAAAAAGGGTTAACTTTATATATATATATATATATATATATTAATATATATGAATGGATTTAACTTTTTAATATTATTATTTTTGACTTTATAAAATGATCTGTTATAATGTCACATCTGTTTTGAAATAAAATTAAGGGATGAATTGTTTAATGATCGACTTAAGACTTGTGATTCGTGGATTAAGAATCTACCTCAAGTTACTCTTCCTCCCAATGTTTCCAAAATACTCTCTTTAGGTCCCAAATTTAGTGTTGAACATAGGTTAGGTGTGGACATTCCAATTAAGTCATTGTTAGCTGATGTTGATTGCATTTCTTCCTACATTTCAGATATTAATGTTAGAAATCTAACGATAGCTAGATCTGTCAATATGATTACTAATAATGTTTTTCAAAACAAACCCCCTTCGTTTCTTCGAAATCTCTTTGAGGAGACTAAACACTTCCTGAAGAATCACCCTGAACTAGTTGTTACAAAGTCTGATAAAGGTAATGTAACAGTGATTATGTTAAGGGAAGAATATTTCAGGCTTTCCCAGAATTTATTAGACCAGGACACTTCTTATCTTCTTTTTCTCATTTACCCCATTACATATATATATATATATATATATGAAACCAGTAATATTGGGGTATGCAGCAATTAATAAAAGTAAACTCTTTATACTTTTTTCCAAGCTTTCGGAAAATTTATTTCCATTTTCAAGGAATGTATACGAGGATTATAAAATTTGTTCTTTACAATGGTAAATATAAATATAATTAAAACTATTATTTTGAAAAAAAATTTTTTTAGAAAAAGGTGTCAGAATAACATTAGTAAAATTGTTTGTAAAACAATAGCTATTTATTTTTGAAAATGCCAAAGGGTGCTTAATTTTTTAATTAATTTAAATTAAAAGAAGAAAAATAAATTAAAAGAAGAAAAATAAATTAAAAGAAGAATTTCTTAGGTTGAATTTGAAGTTTACAATATTACTCATACATCCTTTTCATAAACACTGTCAAAATAAATGTCAGTGTCAGAAAATAATCAAAATAAATTTTCAAAAAAATATTATTATTAAACAGTAATTTAGTAAGATGATTTATTATGTAAGTTGTTCTTTTATGTTTTTATCCTTAGATAGTAAATAAAAATAAACATCACTGAGATTTTTATGATCACTCTTTTTATTAATGATTTTTTCTTCTTGAGAAATAAAAGACATTTCTAAAAAGAGTCTTTTTTTCAAAATAGGTTGTATATCTAAAACACTAACAGATAAAAAATCCATTACATGATCATTTTCAACGACGTGCTTGGCCAATTCACATCTTTCAGGGTGTAATCTACAATCACTTTTATGTAAAGATAATCGATTTTTTAATTTTTGACTCGTATGGCCTATATACTTTTTTTCGCAATTTTTACATGGAATGGAGTAAATTAAATTAGATAATTCAAGGATCGGAGTTTTATCTTTTACTTTTGTAAATGTTGATCTAATGGTAAAACATGTTTTGTTTGCAATTTTGATATTTGTTAATGACCTAAAAATTCTTTTTAATTTTGGTGTTATTTCTTTTATATATGGTAAAGACACATAATAATTTATCATTTCAGTGTTATTATTTAATTGTAAATGTAATTCATTATTTACTTGAGGAATCAATTTATCGTTAAGTGAAGAAGTATTATATAATATATTTTTAATTAATTTATTGGGGTAACCATTATTCAAAAATAATTGCTGAAGTATCTTAAAATTATCTTTATGAAATTTTGGATCTGAAATCATCGTTATACGATTTTTCATTTGGTTAATTAAGTTAATTTTCATTGAATATTTATGATATGACCAATAGTTCATTATTCTTCCTGAATTTGTTGGTTTTTGATACCAATTAATCGAAATAGTGTTGTCAACATTTCTTATAAACTTAGTGTCCAAAAATGGTATACTTTGTTGTTCATCTTCTTTTTCGATGGTAAATTGTATGTGTGGATCATAACTATTAAATATAAAAAGAATTTCATCTAAGCTATCTTTTGGTAACGCCAAAACAATGTCATCTACATATTTTTTAATAAATATTAATTTAAAAGGCAAAACTGGTATAACGGTATCTAATAAGTTATCCATAAAATAACATGCTATAATTGGAGAAATAGCAGCACCCATTGGAGTACCAAAAATTTTGCTTATATATCTGATTATTAAATGAAAAATATGTATTTTCAAAAAGAAATTTAATTATTTCTTGAAAATTCTTTTTGGGTATATATATATATATAGAAAAGGTAGAAACCTTTGTGATCAACGCTGATCAGTTAGATATAAACTTCAAAAATTGGTTGGGAATGCAGCGGAAAGGACGTGAAAACTATGAAAGCCGTAGAAATCTATAAGATGCAGCTTTTTGCGTTCCTACCAGTAGCTATCTGCCCCACTATTTATTTTAGACAATAGATGTCTGTATAAAATGTTTAGCATTACTCGGCGGACTCAAAGAAGTCTTATTGTGAAACGAATTTATTCATATTTACTTCGAGAGTTTGCCGTTAGTGGCGTTGCTAGATATACACAATGTATATTTTAAATTTTAGCCTTCGCATTATTTTTCGTCCTTTTAAAAAAATTGTAAACTAATATGTGGCAACGTTGCGATATTAATCTGCTTGTCGATTTTAGGGATATTTTTAAGTTTTCAAACGGTAGGTATTCATTATTTCGCGCGTGATTATTGTTCTTCCTTACGTAGGTACATATTAAATGTGAGTGAACAATAACAAATTTGGAGTAGGTGTTTTAATATAGTCTATATTTGGGGTAAGTATTATTTATATTTAATTAAATTTAAATACTCTTCATTTAAACATCAATTGCGCGGTAGAGAAATAAGCGTACTCATTTATTTTAGTATATTAATAATACGTTAGTAGTGCTAAAGTTATTGATATTTGATTATAGTATATTTATTTACTTTTAACATTTTTAAAATTTGTAAAAAATCGCTTAAGAAGGAAAATTGAAGAGGTTTAGTGTTTACTTTGATACTACGTCATCGGGTATTTTGATAAATTGTGATATATAATTTTGGAGGTCTCATTAATAAAGTTTGAGAGTTTGTCAACTTTTGATTTTTGTAATATCTTATATTTTCGAAACAGTTTCTTGAAATAAGTAGAATTACCTTTAGTTAGTGTCTAACTGAAGATAACAACATTTGGAGGCCCCGGCGAGATACTGTCAAAGAAATTACACAAAAAATATGACTTCAAGTGAAACATTGGTTTTAAAACTGACTAAAAGCTCTTTCGATGCAGCTGTGATGATTTAGAAGCTATGATAAAACAAGAAATCCCAGATATAGCTTATCTTCTTCAAGTCGACCAAAACTAAACTTACCGAAGATAGATTTTAGAAAGTTTGGCGGCGACATTAAAGATTGGATACAGTTCTGGAGTCTATTCAAACGTATCCACGAAGACGATGAAATGGAAGATGATGATAAATTCCAATATTTATTGCAAGCTACCATTTCAAATTCGAAAGCTAGACAGCTTATTGAGAGTTATCCACCCACTGGGGAAAACTATAATAAGGCCATTGATAGTTTAAAGTCCAGATTTGGTCGAAATGATTTGCTGATAGAATTCTATGTCCGTGAACTTCTTAAACTCGTTTTGAATAATTTGACCAACAAAGTTAATTTAGCCTCAATATACGATAAAATGGAAGCTCAATTAAAAACTTTAGATACTCTTGGAGTTACTACAGATACTTGCTCAGCCATGCTTTATCCTTTATTAAAGTCAGGTTTGCCAGAAGAGGTCTTAAGGAAGAGAAGAGGAAGAGGTCTCTTCAACCGATGACTCGTTGTTAAAGGTGCGCTTAGATAAACTAATGTTATTTTTAAAGCGTGAAGTTGAAAATGAAGAAAGAGTTTCGTTGGCTGCAAGCTTTGAAACAAAACAGAAGAAAGCTACAGAAGTTAAATATTCTATTCCTTCCGCAACGGGTTTGTTTAACCAGAATCCCAGATGTAGTTTTTGCAAACAAGAGCATATTACCGCCAAATGTGAGGATGCTTTAAAGTTGACTTTTTTGGAACGAAAAAAGAAATTACTTGACGACGGCTGCTGCTTTCGATGTTCAAGACATGGACATTTAGCAAGGAAATGCACTATGTTCTCAAGACTCAGAGATGTGAGAATTGTAGAGGTAAACATATTTCACTAATGTGCCCGAATGAAGAACAAAAGAATTTGAATTCTCATCAAATTGTGCCAAACAGAAATTCCTCTTCTAATTCAGAAAATAATGCAGTTCCGACAACTGACTTGGGTAACTATACTTATGTGCATGTATTTCTGCAAACATTAGCTGTGAAATTACAAAACAGACACCAGACCAAAAAAATTCGAGCACTACTGGATCTCAGAAATCATATATTTTAAGAAAACAGCGGTTGATATGCAGTTGAAAGTTTTAAGAGAAGAAGAATTGATGCATGCCCTCTTTGGTGACTACCATACAGAAACTATTAAACATACTTGCTATCAGACGCAATTATCCAGTTTAGATGAAAGACACTCTTTTTCTTTTGAAGTCTACGATCAATCCCTCATCTGCGGAAATATTGCTTGCATATATGATGGTCCTTGGTACCCAGAAATGGAAAATTTAGGTATAACTGTAAATGATACCGAAGAGGGACCTATAGAGCTTTTGCTTGGTGCAGATATAGTTGGTGCACTTCTCACTGGAAGACGTCATGTTTTATCATGTGGGCTAGTTGCTATGGAAACATATTTGGGATGGACCATCATGGGCAAAGCTCCGATTTATAATGGTAATTTAAGATCAAGCTGTACACTAGTTACTAGTATGCTAATTAATGATAAAAAAATGACGGATTTTTGGAATCTTGAACTTCTCGGTATAAACGATCCAGTTAAAGAATTAACCAGAGAAGAAGCAGAAAAAGCAGCTATGGAACATTTTATTTCTACGGTAAAAAGAACTGATGATCATAGATATGAAGTGAGTCTACCGTGGATAGAAAATCACCCTTTTCTTTCCACTAATTTTTACGTTGCCAAAAAGAGATTGAATATATTAATTAAAAAGTTGGAAAAAGATGGTTATCGTGAAGAATATAATAAAGTATTTCTGGAATGGTTTGAGGAAGGGATTATAGAAGAGGTTACAAAACAAAATTATCAGTACACAGGTCATTATCTACCCCATCGTCACATTATCCAGCTGAGTAGTGCCACGACAAAACTAAGACCCGTTTTCGATGCTTCAGCTAGAGAAAATTCCCAGAGCCCATCTTTGAACCAATGCCTAGAAAAGGGAATGAATTTTATCGAATTGATACCTTCTATTTTGATTCGTTTTAGACAGCATCAATATGGAGTTATCTTAGACATTAGAAAGGCATTTTTACAAATCAGTTTGAGACAAAAGGACAGGGACTTTCTAAGGTTTCTGTGGTATACACCTGATGGTGAATTGATAATTTACAGACATACCAGGGTGGTCTTTGGTTTAACTTGCAGTCCGTTTTTACTTGGTGCAGTAATACAGCATCACCTTAGGAACGTTCTAGTTGAAGATTCCAGGTATCCAAGTACATTTTTTAAAACCCTTAGCAACAGTTTTTATGTGGACAATAGCATTATTAGTTTTGATTATCCTGAAGATATACAAAAATTTAAAGAAAATGCTCAGAAAGCTCTGATGGAAGCACAGATGGATTTAAGGTGTTGGGAATTTACCCGAGAAGAAAATTGTGCACTAGAATCAAGTATGACTTCAGTACTCGGTTTAAAATGGAATAAATTAGAAGATACTCTCGAAGTTTCATTAGATGGTTTTCAAAGTTGTTCAGTTACAGAAAATCTTACGAAAAAAATGATACTTTCTACAGTCAGTAAAATTTTTGATATAATAGGATTTGTTTGCCCAGCTTTATTGATCCCTAAAATACTGTTACAAAAAACCTGTAAGTTAAAATTACCATGGAATTCTGACGTTCCAGATGATATCAGAAACAAATTTTTCTATTGGTTTAAAGATGTTTACTGTTTGGCCAATCTAAAAATACCTAGATGGATTCGTCTATGTGTTAAAGATGAATGTAAACACGAAAGTTTACACGTATTTTGTGAAGCGAGTCAAGAAGCCTACGCAGCTGTGGTTTTTCTTCGAACTCAATCTAGTTATTCGACTCATGTAGAACTAATAATGGCTAAAAACAGAGTATCACCGATTAAAACTATATCGATTCCGAGATTAGAACTCTTAGCAGCTACAATTGGAACACGAATGTTGACGTCTATTAGGAAAGAATTTGCTGATCATATTACCATCTACTGTTGGACCGATTCTTCCACTGTCTTAAGTTGGATTAAGAGAAATGAGACGTGGAAGCCTTTTGTTAGAAACCGCATTTTGGAAATTCGGAAACTGACCAATGAACAATTTTGATACCATGTTCCAGGACATCAAAACCCAGCTGATTTACCATCCAGAGGTTGTTTGCCCAAGAAATTGTTAGAAAGCAGATGGTGGAATGGTCCCAGTTGGCTATCAGAACCAACAGAACAATGGCCCAACCAGAACAATGAGATAGACGAAAAAGTAGTTTTAGAAGAGAAACAAATAGGAGTGACATCATTGATTAATCAGGATAAAATTGATACTATTTGTCTATCTCACTATTCACGTTTTAAAGATATTATAAGAATAGTTGCGTGGATCAAAAGATTTATTTTAAATTGTAAAATTCCACAAGAAAATCGTATTTTTAATAGTTTTTTATTAGTAGATGAATTATTGGATTCAGAAAGAATAGTAATCAAGTTAATCCAACAGGAAGGTTTTGCCAATTATCAAGAAGCCTTAAAGAATTTTATGCATTTCAAAGATGAGTTTGGAATTGTTAGAATAAGAACAAAGATAAGTGAAAGAGAAGAGAGTCTATCTTTTAGATATCCAGCACTGGTCCCAAAGGGACATGTTATTGTTGCTCGCCTTATTTTTGACAGACATGTTGCCTTATTACACGCTGGAGTGCAAACAGTATTAGTAAGTCTTAGAGAAGAATATTGGGTTATTGGAGGGAAAAAATTTGTCCGGTCTGTAATTTCAAAGTGTATTATTTGTCAGAAACAACAAGTAAGAAAACTTCAAGCTCTGTCTATACAACTTCCTAAAGATCGAGTAAGAGATGCTTCTGTTTTTGAGGTAATAGGAATAGATGCTGCTGGACCTTTATTTGCTAAGGATAAAGGAAAGACTTGGATTTTAATCTTTACCTGTGCAATATACCGAGCGGTCCATTTTGAGATTATTACATCTATGTCCACCGACTGTTTCTTATTAGCACTTCGACATTTTATAGCTAGACGTGGTCGACCAACAACAATATACAGCGATAATGGGACGAATTTTGTTGGAGCAGCGAATGCATTCTCTGAAGTAGACTGGGATACAATATGCAAGGAAAGTACTGCCGAAAGGATCACTTGGAAACTAAGTCCTCCTTCAGCAGCTTGGTGGGGAGGATAGTGGGAAAGGCTAATAAGGATTTTGAAACAATTACTAAGAAAAATACTAGGAAGAGCTAACCTAACTTATGAAGAATTAGTAACTATAATTTGCGATTGTGAAGCAGTTATAAATCAACGCCCATTAACAAGTTTGTCAGAAAACCCCGAAGATTGGCAACCACTGACTCCTGCCTTATTTTTACACGAGATCAGAGAAGTGGGAGTACCAGATTTAGACAAAATAGAAGCCAATGATTTGAGACGTAGACAAAGATATCGTCTTAAATTAAGAAACGAATTAAGGCAAAGATTCAAAAATGAATATTTAAGCACCCTTGCTTTAAAAAATAAAAAGGCTATTAGAAGTAACATTCCAAAGGTTGGTGACTTGGGTTTATTAGAAAATGAAAATTTAAAAAGATTCCAATGGCCTTTAGCCAGAATTGAAGAAGTTTTTCCTGGCAAAGACGGTAACATAAGATTTTTACGTTTAAGAACACCTTCTGGCAGTCAGCTCTTGAGACCAATTCAAAGATTTTACCCTTTAGAAATAATCGATTCAGAAGAAGCCGAATCAATGAAAAGGAGAACATTTGATACCAAAGTTCATTCCGATCAAGAAGAACAAGAAGCAAACCAATCGACGAGTAAATCCTCTTTTCCCAGTTCCACAAGTTCTGACAAAGATCATGTCTCCGTAGAAAATAAAGATTTTGAGGAAAAGAATGGAACTACAGTAACACTAAATGGGAGAATAGTCAAACCTCCTATCCGTTTTAAATTTTAGTTTCCGAAATATGAATTTTTGGAGAAATCATTTTTTCTGGGTTGGAGAATAAAGAGGTTTAGGGTTTACTTTGATACTACGTCATCGGGTATTTTGATAAATTGTGATATATAATTTTGAAGTTGTCATTAATAAAGTTTGAGAGTTTGTCAACTTTTGATTTTTGTAATATCTTATATTTTCGAAACAGTTTCTTGAAATAAGTAGAATTACCTTTAGTTAGTGTCTAACTGAAGATAACAACAAAAATTATATTCTATTTTAGTATGTTATAAATTAAAATAAACTCTTAAAATAAGTTGTAGGATACTAATTAAAATTTAATTAAGCCGTTTTAAACATTATTATTAACATTATTAATTAATATTTATGAATGTATGAGAACTAGTAGGCAATTAAATTAATTATGTAAATAAGGTTTTATTAACAATTAATGTTAAAATTGTTAAAATAAATAATAATTGTCATTTTGTTTAGAGTAAAACTATGTAGGTATATATTTTAAAGATTGAAATAAGAATTTTAGCATATTATACATGGTGTTTCTTAAGTAATCTAAAATATTATATAGGGCGCTTCGTTACTCAATTTTAAGACGAAAAGTTCATATAAACATGTGTGATAGGTGTTGTCGTTTATGAGATACAGGGTGTTGTACGTGAAATTAATTTTTCTTGGTGACGCTACTGATTTATATTTTTTTATTATTTTATTACAAGCAACATGTGTTAAACATAAAGAAAAAATAATACATTTCAGAGCAAATGTTCAAAATGTCCACCTCCAGCTAAAATGCAAGAATCCGCTCGATGTCTAATGGATTGTCGAATACGTTCGAAGATACCAGGATTGTTACGAATAACATTACAGCCGTCTATGATACGATTTTGAAGATCTTGTACGTTTAATATCAGTGTTGTGTAAACAAGCCATTTCAAATATCCCCACACACAAAAATCCAGAGGATTGTGTCCAGGTGATCTAGGGGGCCATGGGTGTGGAGATCCTCGTCCGATCCAATGGCCTGGAAAAACATTATTTAAAAACTCGCGTACAATCACTGAAAAATGTGGAGGAGCTCCGTTATGCATGAACCACATGCGCCTTCTAATAATAGGTACATCTTCCAAAAGAAGTGGAAGTTCATTTTCTAGAAAATGTTGGTATGTCTCACCGGTTAACCGTACAGGAAGGAAAAATGGTCCAATTAAATAATCATCGATGATGCCAAGCCAAACATTGACCGAAAATGTTTGTTGAAATCGTTTTACACTTATGGTATGTGGATTTACATGTGCCCATATGTGGTCATTATGAAAATTCATAATCCCATGTCTAGAAAAGTTGGCTTCATCCGTAAATAGAATATTGGCCACAAAATTCGGATTGTTCGCGATTTCACGTAAAATCCATTGACAATACTGTATGCGTATTGGATAGTCAGTAGGTAACAAATGTTGAACACGTTGAACGTGATATGGATACAATAAATTATCTTTTTACATTTTGCACTTATAAAAATCTTCATTATAAAACGCATTTGCGTATCGTAATGTAACTTTTACGCACGCAAATTTTTGTTTTAAATGGTTGGCGACATGAGTGAAGTATCTAAAGGCAAAACTATTGACAATGACATTTGTGGCTAATAGCAATTTATTAATTTTATATTGTTCTTTAAGAAAGTATCTGTGAATATGAATATAATATTTTACTTATATAATATATTATTATTGGTATATTGTTCTTTTTAAAATATTTTAAAACATTAACATTTGATAATTTAAATGTCACAACTGTCAAATTTTATAAATTACACAGTGCTGCCGACATACTTTTTAAAATAAAAATTTTCGTAATTACATAAAAATAAAAAATTAATCAAAAAAATGGTAAAAAGGGCAAAATATAAAAAATATTATAAACAACTTATTTCATATGGCTGTTGTGACACTCGTTCTTTAAAAAACTCATCGCTTCGCGATTCGTTTTTTAAACTTGAACTCGTGTCATAACAGAATTCCATATGAAATGCGTTGTTTAATATACTATTTAGAATATTCCAAACAGTTTTGTTACTAACATATACTTCATCTGCAACTTTTCTTGTACTCGTTTCTGGATGTTGGTCAATAATTTGAAGAATCTGGTTTTCCAATTGGGGATTTCTCACAGTTCTGGGTCGTCCAATAATATTCTTCGATTTAGCAAAAGTTCCAGTTTCTTGTAAACGAATAAGTAACTTAGTAAACGTATCTGAACATGGTAAACGATTATTTGGATAACGCTGGGCATACGTACGTCTAGCTTCTAAGGCATTACCATTCGCTAATCCGTACAAAAAATGCATATTAGCCATTTCAACATTAGTAAACACTGGCATAGTTATTAACTAAACACAGAGTCAATCAAATAAAAATGTACGATTTTTGCGTTGGTTTTCAAATTTGACACTTGTCAACATTATTTCAAAGGCCACTTAGAATAAGCATGTTTTTGCGTATTACTTCTAAAAACCAGTAGCGTCACCGGGAAAAATTAATTTCACGTACAATCAGAACTGACTTATTACAATTAATTCAACACCCTGTATCTCATAAACGACAACACCTATCACACATGTTTATATGAACTTTTCGTCTTAAAATTGAGTAACGAAGCGCCCCATATAATATTTTAGATTACTTAAGAAACACCCTGTATATAGGGTGTATTATTTAAACAGATATAGATTATATTTATATTTAAACGGTTTATTACTAATAGCGTAAGTTAAAGTGGTTTTTATATACAGAGTCTACCAATCGCCTCTCTTATTATATTATGTTCTGATGATCTTATGCAGCTCATACTTTTGTTGAAGGAAAATATAATACAAACCAAAATGTCAAAAAAAATTGGTTTTGCAACAGAGGTTTTTCTCCCGTCAATGAAGACTATAGCGGTGAGGAAGAAACTTTTTCCATGAATAATCAAAATGGTGACGAAAATGACTGTAGTTCGGTAATGTGGTCTTGACCTTGTTTTTTACGAAAACAACATATTAAACTCTGAATTGCTTTTAGGACATTTCGCTTAGTTCTCCAATAATATTTTGCACTCCGCCAACAGAAGACTCGGATTCGGGGTTAAGTGTTAAAAAAAATAGTGCTGATGGTATTTTAGAAAGGAATACTTCTTTTAAGGTAACTTTGCTTTTTTTGAGGTAAAACGATTTAAAAAAACTCAAAAAAATTATACCACTTTAATTGTAGGATTATTTCTCTGACCCATCTGCTGGAACCTTCGAGTCTCAAGAAAATAGAAAAAATGATAGGCCATCATCAACAGATATTAAAATAAAATCAAATGCTATTAGTTCTAGGACAATTAAGAGGAATACATACCCTGTCCGTAAAATCGGTGTCGGAAGCACCCACAAAGTTCGAACAGAGATAAGCCGAGATATTTTAAATGCTGACGTAGATTACAAATCATAAGTCGACGTATATTAAATCTTCCATGGGCTAGAATTTTGGGTGGGTAGGAAATTAGAGATGGGCTTGGGTACGGGCGGCATACACATATAATTATTATCAGTAGTTTCAACTGATCAGATAAGGATTTTACAACGAATACAACAACCACCCAGCCGATAATTTTATTACCAGGCATCGGTCCTATTTTTTTATTCTGAATATCTCCAAAACGATTAATATAATTTAATTATAAATAAATAAACTTTAAAAAAATTAAATTAGGCTACATTATTGAGGGTATTAAGGAGGGAAATTAAAAAAACATTTTAAAAAAAAATTGAAATGTATAAAATTTTTAAAGAATCGTTAAATTTATAGACACCTTTTTAATTGAAACATTTTAAGATAACTTTTCTTATTTATTTAAAACTTTTAACTAAAAAAAAAGTAGGTATAATTCTATTTCTGGGAAAGAAATTATTATTACTAATTAAAAATCGATAAATAGACCTAGAAAAATAAAAAACTGTGACAATATGGCAATGTTTTTTATGTATGATAATCCAGGAATTTTGTTTTACGTGTCTTCAATTATTCATCTCGTATTCCGTTTGAATATAATAGAGGGGAAGAATTATTGTGATGAGAAAAAAATTGGTTTGATTGATTTTTACGTTGTGGAGATACCTACCTGACCGAAAAATATTTGTTTGCGGAACCATTTTTGGATGTCAGTGTGAAGTAAATTTGTTAACACTATCTAGAAAAAACGGCTAAAGGGATTTTAAAGAAATTTTTACCATGACTGTGACAAGTGACAAGAGATATTTAATGGGATTTTACCATTTAGAAAATTCATAAGACTAAGAAAACTAATTGAAATAAAATTTAATATATACGTGAACAAAAAAAACGTTTTTAATCACATTTAATATTACATACCCCCTTTTATTTGAAATAAAAATCAAACGCCGTTATTTTCCGATCGATTGTTTTGAAAATTTGAGTTGTTTCTTTCTAGATTTTTATATTTTATAAAATTACAGTATGTTTTAATTTCCTTTTACATTTTTATAAATAATTTAACGAAATTAAATGAACATTTAGGACTTAATATTTATTACCTATATCTTTTTAATTATATTTTATAAGTAGATTTGTCATCGTACAAAAGTTCTGAATTCTGAATATTAAATATGCTATTAGCCTAAATTCATGGAATATTTAATCAAAACCAAATTAGTTGCTATCAATCCGCAATTTCCTTATTTACCTTTAGAATAACCATACTTTATAGAAATTTAATCGTAGTAGGTACATAATAATCTTTATTGCTTGATAAATAATAAAAGGGAATTAAAATTCTTTGGAATAACTATAAATCCATTAAACCTTTTTATCTGTAGATAGCTACCTAATAATTATTATTCCATAAATAACCGAAAATTGGTGAATTTATTTTATTCTTGTGTCAGTTGGCTGCTATTTCCCATAACTCGAAAGATACCTACCTTCAACAAATAAATGCATTTCAAGAAACTACCGGAGATTACACAAAAAAATTTTTAGCAAGAAGAAAACTCAAGCGACAAAGAACTCAAAATTTTAAATGTAAACGGGGATATAAACCAAAATTAATTATTTCAGTTGCCGATGAAGATTATGAGGCAGTGCAAGATGAAGTAAGTCAAGAAGAACTAAATGCTAGAAAAGAAAAGCTCCAGAATATATTAAAAAAAAACAATGACAGATAAAATTAGTATAGAAATAGCTACAAGAGGACAACATTTAAATCCGTTATGGCATCAAGTACGACAGTATAGACTAACTGCATCTAATTTTGGAACTATCTGTAGATTGCGAGAAATGACAAATCGTCTTACAAAGTTTTTACAGGTAACAGAGCTACACGATATGGTCAGGACAATGAAGCCACAGCAATTCGTGCATTTGAGGAACTGACAGGTTTAAATATTGCACCTTGTGGCTTATTCATTGGAACTGGAGAGGAATATTTTCTAGGGGCAAGTCCAGATGGCGTGATTAAAGGTGACAACAATTTCACTATTGAAGTTAAATGTCCCTTGGTCCTAAAAAGCTGCTCAATAGAACAAGGAGTAGCTGAAAAGAAAATTAAATTTCTTTGTATTTAAAACACACTCATCCGTATTATTATCAAATACAAGGGCAGCTACATCTTTCAGGCAAGGAATATTGCTATTTCATTGTCTGGTCTCCTTTAGGGCCGATACATGCTGAACAAATAAGCAGGGATGATGTGTTTTGGAAAAATAAAATGATTCCTAAATTGAAGTGTTTTTATTATAATGCTTATTTAAAAGAAATAATAAAAGATGTTATATAACCTTTATGTTGTTTTTAAAATTTCTTATCTTAAAAAATATCTAGCAAACTCAACCGGTTAAAATATCTCATAAAAACAAGTGTTCGGTGTTTTTGGCATTTTGTTTAGCGAAGCACTTAATATGAAGCAAAAGTAACCATTAACGCTTTTTACAATGAAGCTCCGGCTCTTAGTTACTTAATAAATCAAAAAAATCTACTTCGTAACTACAGAATAATATCCCTATTTTATTATCTAATTTCTCTCTACTATAAGTTATATTGTTAAACGATAATTCAGTAAACGGCTACTTACATTAACTGATAAGGTTTAAAATAATTATGGTTGCGATATTAAAAATTGCTTTCAACAAAGTTGATATAAAATGTCTTTCAACCCTATAAGAATATCAACATTAAGGTTTTTACGTAAATGCTAAAAGAAACAACACCTAAATCCATAAAGAACTTTTAATAAAATATAAATGCCAATTATATCATATACTCTTCATACTTTTTATATTTTTACCTTTTAAAACCTTCTATATTAATTAAATAATGATTACTTTTAAAATACTAATGCAAAAGAAATACCTACTTTAAACAACGCGTGTTGAAAACAGCGTATTTTATTTTAATTTTTATTACCTATTGAAGCTATTTTACCAAATCTTTATTCAGTCGTACTAACCGTTACTTACAGTAACTAACACAAGTAACAGAGTTTACTGTTACCACCTCTATACATGTTAGTAGTTCCGTTTTCACAGAATTTATAAGAGGGCGCCATCAATCAATTAAGAAACTTAAATGTTTGTTGTGCGCCCAAACGACTTAAGATAAATTCACGAAACTTTGGGAATGGTTACATCTAACTAATGTCTAAAAAGTTATAGGAGCGAATTTTTGAAAAATTAAAAATCTGAGTGTAAATAATTTTTTTCTCAGAAATTAGACTTTTTTAAAAAAATCTGTTTCCATATTTTTTTTTAGAAGTATACATTAAATTAATTTCCAAATTTTCAAAACAATCGGTTGGTAAATAACGGCGTTTGACTTTTATTTCAAATAAACGAGGGTATGTATTCCTCTTAAGGTAAAACATTAAAATAATTATAACCGCAAAACATTTATGATCATTCATTTAGATTTTACAAAATGTTATTATTGGCCCGAATAAACAAGCAGGAGATGAAAAGGAAGTTGAGGAAGATGTTGCAAAAAAGAAGAAAACTGTATAAAAGGGCAGTGCAATAAAAAAAGTCATAAAAGATAAAATTGATGTTAAGATGATTAAAGAAAGCTATGCAGTTGAAATAGCGGAAGTAAAAAAAGAAGGACAAAATTATGTGAACGACCATGTAAGAACCTACTTTTTGAGCACCGTATGTGTTTAATATTATCTATCTCTGATAAGTTTTTTTTTTCATTTTTATATAAAAAAGCAATTTTGCGTTTCTACTTTAGCTTTAGATTTACTCTTAATTTAATTCTAATTTATTTTTAGACTCCATCAGAGGTTTACGATAGTGATGCAGACCCAGAATTTGTTCCAGAAGATAGTGGATCAGAATCTAGTAAAGAAAATGCATATGACTTAGAGGTAAATTAGTTATCATATGGAAGTTGTTTTTAATATTTTTTAAAATGGTTTCTATATTTCAGAGTGCAAAATGTATAGTTAGAAAAGGTCCAAGAAAATATAAACTGGAAAAGAAAATAAATATGCTTCAATCATTGATAATGAGTTAGCACATAAGAGAGATGATAATATAGATACGAAAATGAAAGATAATTACGAAGCAATTGACGGATCAAATACAGATAAAAAGGGAAAAATATATGTGCTATTTTTGTGAAGCAGTTGTCCAAAATTTTGCCCGTCATTTGAAGAGAAACCATAGCTGTGAAATAGAAGTTCAGGAAATATTTTCAAAACCTTTAAAATGCCCGGAACGGAGAAAATTACTGGCACTATTGAAGAAGAAACGCAATTTTTTACAAAACAATGACACATGTAGAAGGCCTGTTAAGAAAGCTTATCAAAGTGGAAAATCATTTTTACCATGTTTTAACTGCCTTGGATTCTACAGATAAAAATTTTTATATCGACACAGGAAGATTTGTTTGAACATCAATTACCAAAAATGCTCAAGCAGGCGCACAAAATTTTTTACTATCTAATAGTAAGAAAATAGATCCGTGCTTGAAAAGTGAAGTCTTTCCCAGAATGAGGCCAGATAAAATATCTCTTGAAGCAAAATCTGATTTTCTCATTTGCGCTTTCGCTGCAAGATATTTAAAGGTTCACAGAGAAAAACATTTTGTTAATGTGGTTAGTAGAAAAATGAGAGAGTTATCCAAAGTACTTTTGGAAGTAAGGAAAAATAAACCTGCTGTAACAAATTTATTTTCCGCTCTCAAAACTAAATATTACGATACTTTGGTTGAAGCTACAAAATCCATTGCGAGATATGATACCGTTACCGACTCTTTTAAATCTCCCACTTTCGCTATGAATATTTCAACGTCATTGAAGCAATGCTGCGATATCGCTCTCCATATGATTGCTAAAACAGAGCCTTCGGTCGAAAGTGCTACTTGTGAGGCAAGCCTTAAAAAGCTAATTAATTTATTGCAATCAAATTGGCGATTTGATATATCAAGTAAGGCAAGTAACGACCTACATATAAAAAATTTAATAAAGTAACGATTGTTCCATTAGCAGCCGATTTAAAATTACTTAAGGACTGTTTGGTAAAGACAGCAAGAAAAAGCATACAATCATTAAAAAATAATCCATTTGATAGTGCCGCTTATATTACATTATAAGAAACGATATATTGTAGAATTATACTTCTCAATAGACGAAGACCAGGCGAGTTGCACCGTATGTTGGTATCAACTTATACAGAAAAAGAACAAAAAAAACATGTCCTACGAAGAATTTCACGAAGTTGTGTCGCCATCAGAAAAAATTCTTCTGAAAAGTTTAAAGAGAGTCGTAATTAGAGGTAAAAGAGGACGAGCGGTACCAATTATGTTTAGTGTTGATACACAAAATCACATTGAAGAATTGCTAAAAGTAAGACAGAACTTTTTAAAAGATGACAATCCCTACTTATTTGGTAAACCGGGGCTCTCTACGCCAATATATGGATATAAAACAATATCAAAATTTGCAAAGGCTCGTGGTGCAAAAAATCCTGAAGCTATAACGTGCACGAGACTAAGAAAGCATTTAGCTACTTTATCCCAGTTATTTAATTTAAACGAAAACGAAATTGAGCAGCTGTCTACTTTCATGGGACATACTCCTGGAGTTCATAAAAACTCGTACCGGCTTCCTGACGACGTGTATCAGACGGCGAAAATATCAAAAATCCTTTTATTGATGGAAAAAGGAAAAGCAGGAGAAAATAAAGGAAAGACTTTGGAAGAGATAACGGTAAATTTGGACGAAAATCTTTTAGATAGCAACGATTCAAGTGAAGATGAGCTTGAAGACAATGAGGTGGTTGAAGATAATGGACAAAATAATGATATAACTGAATGTATTACAACTTATAATCAAAGAGAATTTGTAAAAAGAAATATAAATGGCGAACCGAAGTTAGAAATAAAAAAAGACAAAAAAAGGATTTTGATACCATGGACAAATGAGCAGAAGAAAGTAGTCATTCACTACTTTAAAAGTCATATTGAAAATAAAAAACCACCCAAAAGAGGCGAATGTGAAAACCTAAAAAGTCTGTATCCAGAACTTTTAAATAATAAATCATGGGTTAAAATAAAAGGATACATTCAAAATATTTACAAAAAACAGTAAAATTTTATGGTTAATTCAAAGTTTATTTTATATATTAAATTTAGTTGAAAAACATATCTATTTAGGTTAAAATAACTATTTTTGTATTTGCTATGAAGTCTTTAAAATAAAATACGCCTTTTTAATATATTATTTTATTTTATGCCTTTGTATACTTTTATAAAAAAGCATATGAGACTATTATGATTATAATTTTTTTTCCAGAAAATATTTAACTATACAAGCTAAAAAACAAAAAACCCAACTATTTCAAGTTAAGGGGTTGACTACTTTAAGAAAAAATGGGCGTCATAGTAAATGAATAAGTTTAACGGCAAGACTCTACTTTAAAATTTAGAAATATATTCATAAATTTGGCATCATTGCTGGGCACAAAAAAGTTACTCTAATGTAATTATATTATACATCAGGAGACAAAATAGGGTTCAAAATGTTTTGAAAATATACATGTGGAGGTAATATGTGATACTAAATATAAGGAGGAAAAAAAGTTCTGAAAATAAAAAAACTCAATAATTTTATTTTTATATTTTGCACTTATAAAAATCTTCATTATAAAACGCATTTGCGTATCGTAATGTAACTTTTACGCACGCAAATTTTGTTTTAAATGGTTGGCGACATGAGTGAAGTTTCTAAAGGCAAGACTATTGACAATGACATTTGTGGCTAATAGCAATTTATTAATTTTATATTGTTCTTTAAGAAAGTATCTGTGAATATGAATATGATATTTTACTTATATAATATATTATTATTGGTATATTATTCATTTTAAAATATTTTAAAACATTAACATTTGATAATCTAAATGTCACAACTGTCAAATTTTATAAATTACACAGTGCTGCCGACATACTTTTTAAAATAAAAATTTTCGTAATTACATAAAAATAAAAAATTAATTTAAAAAATGGTAAAAAGGGCAAAATATAAAAAATATTATAAACAACTTATTTCATATGGCTGTTGTGACACTCGTTCTTTAAAAAACTCATCGCTTCGCGATTCGTTTTTTAAACTTGAACTCGTGTCATAACAGAATTCCATATGAAATGCGTTGTTTAATATACTATTTTAATAAAAGGATAAACTAAATAATGAATACTACCCAAAATGCATTTTAAAATCAATATACGCAACTCGATTGACCCTAAATATAATATTTATGGCGGATGTAAAATGTATGCGATATATATATTGTTAAAGTATACATTTACATTTTATATCTAGTAAGTAGATTTGATAATGTTGAAGCTTTTGTAGTTGTCATGGATATGTTGTTGGATAATTATATTGACTTATGTAATATTGAAGTTTTATATTGATTAAAACGTTATGTTCATAAAAGAAGACTTTTAATTGCACTCTGAACCTAAAGAAACTTAATATGGTAGCAGAGCGTGGTTCGCTAATCAGAATTTAAGTTAGTGATTGGAAAAGGTCAGAGTATTGAATTGAAAAGAGCGAAGTTGATATCAAGCAGATAGTTAAAAGTAGAAAATGGCGAAAAATGAAATATCTATACCAATATTTGATGGTGAGGACTATAGTATGTGGAAGAAGAGAATAACTATGTTTTTGAAAATGAAAAAGTGTAATACAGTAATAGAAAGAGAAAAGACCCAAGAGGATGGAGCTGATTGGTATGAAAAAGATTTGAAGGCAATAAACTATATTTATAGTGGTATTTCTAACAAACAATTAGAATTTGTATGCGAAAAAACAAGTGCTTACGAAATAATGAAGAAATTTGACAATCTATACCTAAAGGAATCTACTGCTTTGCAGATTATATATAGAAACAAACTGGAAAAATTAAGATTAAAGGACTATACTGACTCAACGATATTTTTTAGTGATTTTGAAAAGGCTATAAACGATTTAAAGAATGCAGGCGCTAATGTAACAGAAAAAGAAAAACTTAATTATATATTAAATACGCTACCAGACTCGTATAGTCACATTGGTGATTTAATAGATACTTTTAAAGCAGAGGATCAAACAGCAGAATATGTGAAAAGTAAAATTCAGATGACAGAATTAAAGAATAAAAAAGAAAATTATTCAAGGAATACTAATGTGCTTGTAACAGAGAGAAGCAAACAGGAGAAGAAGTGTTATCAGTGTGGTGAGGGTGGCCATTTCCAGAGAAATTGTCCCAAAAGTAGTGATCAAGGCAACAGAGGAAGTTGGCGTTCAAATAGAGGTAGAAAATTTGGAGGAAGAGGAAGTTTTGCAAGAGGAAGTTTTGCAAGAGGACGAAATCAACCAACTGGAACGAGTAATCTACAAACTAATCAACAGCATGAAAGGAATTTTGCTTGGATAACAAAAATAGAGCATGATGGAGTTGGAGAAAATGTAGAGGTAAACAACTCACAGGTAAACGATGATAATAATGAAATAAATTGGTTATTGGACAGTGGGTGTACTGACCACATTGTAAACAATGATAAATTCTTTGAAAATTTTGAAATTCTTAAAGAACCAGTTAATGTAATATTAGGTAATAACACAATTGTAAAAGCTACAAAAGTTGGTAATGTTCTTTGTTATTTTAATACATACAGGGTGTTTCAAAAAAAGGTAACACCGTCTCTAGAATAGGTAAAAAACTGAAAAATAATTGGGGTTTGCTTAGTAAATTTTTTTTCTAACGCCATCCGTTTTCAAGATAAAGGGCGTTGAAGAAAATAAAAAATTACACATTTCTTACGATTTTGCCGAAACTACTGGCACCATTGCAATGAAATTTTATACGAATATGTTTTGGAAGCTGATATATCCCATGAATATGTTTTTATAACTAACTTTCATAGAGGGCGTTAGTTACACGATTCATACAACGTATTATTCAACATAACTTTTTTTAGGGTAGAATTATTAGTCAAAACTCCAAGTGAACATAAACATCATTTAATTCTACACCAAAAAGGTACTCTTGGTAAAACTCGATATTATGTACCGTTTTCGGAATATTTTGATTTGAAAATTATGAAGTAATAACCGCCCCTCGTATAAGTTAATGATAAATTTATTAATTAAAAAAACTTACAATAAGAAAATTAAAATAAAGACAAAGAACATAACATAAAATTCAATTAGAGTAAATGTTCAAAATGTCCTCCGTTTTCACGAATACACAAGTCTATCCTTTTTTCTAAAGAATCCATTAATCTTCTTAACGGTTGGGGATCATCTATGATGTCATTAAAGTGATGTTTAATTCTGTCTATTAATTCTTGACGAGAATTTAACTCTGTAGCATAGACTTTTTCCTTAATATACGACCAGACTGTGTAGTCCAAAGGATTAAAATCGCATGACCGAGGAGGCCAATGAATCGGAGCTTCTGCACCTCTACCAATCCATCGATTCCGAAAATTGTTACTCAACCAATTACGACACCTTCTATCAAAGTGCGGTGGAGCTCCATCATGCATAAAAAATAATGATGTTCGCTCATTTATCGATAAATCTTCTAATATCTCAAATAAGTGATTATTTAGAAAATCAAGGTACATATCACCACTTAAATTTCCAGGTAGAATATGATAACCTAAAGTTGCTGCCCAAACATTAACTTTAAATGAGTGTTGGTAATGTGATACCCTTTTGGCTTGTGGATTCTCATCACACCAGTAGTGTGCGTTATGGGAGTTAAACATACCTTGTCGCGTAAAGGTGGCCTCGTCCGTAAAAAGAATACATTTTAAAAAATTTGGATTGAGGGCTGTCCTTTCTCGCAATGTTTCACAAAAATCGACTCTAACCGGTAGATCGTCCGGCAAGAGTTCTTGAACTTGTCTGTAATGGTAAGGATGTAGCTGTTGCTCTTTAAGTATACGCCAAGTAGTTGAAGAAGATGTATTTGTTTGTCTTGCCATATTCCATACACTTAATGTTGGATTTTGATCAACTAAATTTAAAATAATATTTTATTTATTAATTGTTCTTGTTGTTCTTGGTCTACCTGAATTTATTTTCTTTGGTCTTACATTCCCAGTTTCTCGACAACGTCGTTCAACTGCTCTAAATGTTTTTTTATTTGGTAAGTTTCTTCTAGGAAACTTTTCTGCATAACGCGTAAAAGCTGCACTAGAGTTTCCTAAACACTCGCCTAAAGTTAATAACATGTCGGTGTATTCAACATTTGAGTACATTTTGTTTAACAATATCTAATTTTACAAATAACAAGGTTTCAAAACTCTATTTATTGTTGACTTATTGTCATAACAATCAATAAATGTCAATTTTACATGGCAAACTTAGAGAAAAGCGAACTTTATCATTAGTTTATACCAGGAGCGATTATTACTTCATAATTTTCAAATCAAAATATTCCGAAAACGGTACATAATATCGAGTTTTACCAAGAGTACCTTTTTGGTGTAGAATTAAATGATGTTTATGTTCACTTGGAGTTTTGACTAATAATTCTACCCTAAAAAAAGTTATGTTGAATAATACGTTGTATGAATCGTGTAACTAGCGCCCTCTATGAGAGTTAGTTATAAAAACAAATTCAAGGGATATATCAGCTTCCAAAACATATTCGTATAAAATTTCATTGGAATGGTGCCAGTAGTTTCGGCAAAATCGTAAGAAATGTGTAATTTTTCATTTTCTTCAACGCCCTTTATCTTGAAAACGGATGGCGTTAGAAAAAAATTTCACTAAGCCAACCCCAATTATTTTTCTGTTTTTTACCTATCCTAGAGACGGTGTTACCTTTTTTTGAAACACCCTGTATAACAAGAAAAATTTAGTTAAAATTCAAAATGTATTTTTTGTAAAAGAAATGAAATCAAATTTATTAAGTTATAGCAAAATTACAGATAATAATAAAATTGTTTCAGAAGGGAATATAAGTAAAATTATGAGCCTTAACGGAAAAATAACAGCAGTAGCTTCAAAATTAAATGGGTTATATATAATGAAAGGTAGGGTAAAACAAAAAGTATCGTATGTAAATATAGCAACTAGGAGTAATATAACGGAAAAAGAAAGATGGCATAGGATACTTGGCCATGTAAATTTTAAATATTTAGATATATTAATTAAAAACAAATTGTTGATAGGTATACCAGAAGAAGTGAATCAAGATTTTATGAAATGTAAAACCTGTATTGAAAATAAAATGCATAATATGCCCTTCGAGAATAGAAGAGAGAGAGCAAAAGATGTGTTAGAGATTGTGCATACAGATGTAAAATGGGTTTATACGAAGAAATCAAATGGTGTTTATAAAGCGAGACTAGTAGCAAGAGGATTCCAACAAAAAGACGAAATTGAAGATATTTATTCACCAGTAGCTAAGATGCAAACTTTAAAAATATTGTTATCAGTTTGTGTCCAAAAGGGATTAGATATACAACAAATGGATGTTGAAGCAGCCTTTCTTAATGGTAAAATAAATTCTGAAGTATATACTCGTCAACCAAAAGGATTTGAGGATGGAACCACAAGAATTTGTAAACTAAATAAGGCCCTATATGGATTAAAAGAAAGTCCCAGGGCATGGTATGAATGCCTGGATGATTGTCTTTACAAACTAAGTTTCCAAAGAAGCAATGTTGATTCGTGTTTATATACGTGTAAAATCGAAAATGATGTAATATATTTACTAAGTTGATGATTTGTTGATTTGTGGAAGCAACCTAGAAAACATAAAGAAAATAAAATTGTTATTGACAGATGAGTTTAAAATGAAAGATTTAGGAAGAGTTAAGGAATATATTGGAATTGTTATTGAATACGAAACTGGTAAAGGGATGACATTAAATCAAACAAAGTATATAGAAAGTTTAGTTAAGAAGTACAATTTGGAAAACAGTAAGTTATATCATACACCAATGGAAGTTAATTTGAAGCTGGAAAAATCAGAAGTTTGTATTGAGGATATAAAATATAGAAATTTGATTGGGGCATTATTATATATAAGTTCTGCAACGAGGCCGGATATAAGTTTTAGTGTTAACTACCTCAGTAGGTTTCAAAATTGTTATAATAAAGATCATTTTAAATACGCTATAAGGATATTAAAATATTTGTGTTGTACAAAGAACTTAAAGTTGATATATAAGAAAAACAATAATGGAAAAATTTTAGACTGTTTTGTAGATGCTGACTGGGCTGGAGATATAAATGACAGGAAATCAACAACAGGGTATGTTATAAGGTTATATGGAAATGTTATTTATTGGAAATCAAGGAAACAGAAAAGCGTTACAAAGGCTTTAACGTTTGCTGAATAACGTTTGCTCTTTTAGAAGCTGTAAGTGAATTGAAGTTTATTAAGGAATTGTTAAAAACATTTGAGATAAATGTGGATGAACCGATAATTATCTATGAGGACAATAAAAATGCTATTGATATAGCATTAAATAGTAATTTTACGAAGAACTCAAAACATGTTGAAATTCACTATTATTTTGTTCACGAGAGTGTAAAAGAGGGATTGATTAATATTAGTAAAATTGAGAGTAACTTTAATACTGCTGATATTTTTACGAAAGCTTTAGGAAATGAGAAATTTAAAAAATTTAGAAATATGTTAGATTTATTATAATTATTTATTATGGTTTATAATGAGAAATATAGAAAATATAAATGTAAAGGGGCGTGTTAAAGTATACATTTACATTTTATATCTCGTAAGTAGATTTGATAATGTTGAAGCTTTTGTAGTTGTCATGGATATGTTGTTGGATAATTATATTGACTTATGTAATATTGAAGTTTTATATTGATTAAAACGTTATGTCCATAAAAGAAGACTTTTAATTACACTCTGAACCTAAAGAAACTTAATATATATATATATATATATATATATATATATATATATTTCATTTTCAAGGAATAAGTGCGAGTTAAAACAAAATTGGTGTTAACAACTTGGTAAATATAACATAAAAAAACTATTTTAACTTTAATTTGGAATTTAAAAAAATGTATTTCGAAAGCTTGGAAAACAAGTAAAAGAGTTTTCTTAAAAAAAATATATATATATATATATAGAAACCCTATTTTAAAAGAAGGAAACGAAAAGACTCTGGTACTTCATAGAAACTAGATCGCTGTGATTTAGACTTAACTCGAAGGAAAATATATGAATTGTACACAGAGCACATTGTGCCTACACTAGATATATTCATACAACGATTTGAAAAGGACGAAACTGGCATCCTTTAAGAAAGTCTCCTTTAAGAATGGGTTTTAGTTTAAAAAATTTAACAGCAAAAAAGTTATAATGGTATCTGTGCGCCTTAAGCAATGGAGATTTCAATATTTATTGTCGATAAATGATTTTAGAGAAGCTGGCAGAACAATTGTGTATTTGGATGAAACTTGGTTCGATACACACGATATTCCAAACAAAAGTTGGATATATTCATCTGACTTGTGCCAGACGAATGCGCCGTATTACTATAATAAAAGCAGCAACAAATAATGGTTTTATACCTTATGCGTTATCGTTATCGGCAAAAAATATTAAGGACTCCTTGATCGATTAATATGACAACACTACTGCCGGAATATTTGAAGATTGGTTCTAAACTAAACGTTTGTCAAATATTTCACCCAACCTTGCTACTTTTTCGTACTTTGTCATACTGATTTTTATTTTTACCAAGTTACCATTTTATTATTATTTTTAAATTATCTCAGTAGTTTAATACAAACAGGTTGTCGGAAATAGTTTAGTCAGGCGACTCAATATAGATGATCTAATATTTACAATTTGTTGAATAAAATAGGTGCTTGTTGTGTAAATTACTTAATTACTTGTGTGAAAGTGATCATGTTAAAGTTACACTCTGTTTATACCTCATGCTAAAATATTTCCCACTTGTGTGAAAAATGTCACTTTCTGCCATAGTAATGTAATATACCATTAAATTACTAAGAATAACAAACAACTCTTCGTTTAAACGCAACTTCCACGTTTAATTAAAGTATTAGAGTTTAAATTACAATTACAGCTGTTTCGCTACAACGAGTATCGTCAGATTGACATATTTAAGTTACATTTATTTGTAGCTAGGTACCTGATGTTGATTAGGTAGTATTAAGGCTAGACCAAGGATAATCTCTTGGGGCTAAAAACATCTAGGCTTTAGTATTGTCATGTCTTATCACTTCAATACTTGGTCTAGCCTTAATACTACCTAATCAACATCACATACCTAGCTGCAAATACACAAAATGTAACTTAAATATGTCAATCTGACAATGCTCGTTGTTAGCGAAACAGCTGTAATTGTAATTTAAAACCTCATGCTACAATATTTCCCGCTAGTGTCACTTTCTGCCATAGTAATGTAATATACTATTAAATTACTAAGAATAATAAACAACTCTTTGTTTAATCGCAACTTCCACGTTTTATTAAAGTATTAGGGTTTAAATTACAATTGAGGGGCCTAGAATAAAAGGGGTATAAGTGCACTTTTTCTTGGATTGGAGTTAACTACATATATAGAAATTTAAAATTGATATTTGTTAGGTGCAAAACCAATCCAAGTGATATATTGACTTTGACTGCCATCTTTTGACGGGTAGAAATACTAGATAATAATTTCTACAGTTTGCTGTGTGCAAAACAGGTATAAGTGTCACTTGTACCCATTTTGTGCCAAATAAAAATCAGTAGAGGAATTATGTACTGTCGATACGAATTACGATTCCGATTCGAAGTCGAATACGATGCGAAACACTTCGAATTCGAAGTTGAGATTATGAACACGTTTCGAATCGGTCCCATTAAACCTCGGTTATTTTCGGGACGTTTGAACTAATTTTCTGTGTTTGAACTAAAAAAAGTGTGGTTAGAGTTGAATTTTTGTTGTGATTGAGGTTGTGATAAATACTTCCGTGAAATAAATAATAAAAAATATTGAAAAAACTGATTGATTCGAAAAGGAGATGCTCCCCATTGTTCGGATAATAAATAGGCGTGCTAATAGGCGACAGTTGATTCGCCAACTGCAATCCAGACGGAGGGTTTTGAGGCATGAAGCAAGACCTTTTTCATTGCCTGAGAGACAGTTTATACAATTATTCAGGGTGAATAAGCAGTTGGCAAGAGCAATAATTGAAATGTTGAGACCACATGTTAATCAGCCAATAACTAGAAGAGGTGTTCCAGTTGAAATTAAAATACTTGTTGCGTTACGTTTTTTTGCAACAGGTTCCTATCAGAGGTGCATCGGAGAAGAATATAATTTCAGCTTGAGTCAATCCTCTATTCACTTCATAATAAAAGAAGTTACGCAAGCCATGGTGATTCACGTTGTACCTGAAGCAATAAGGTTCCCGCAGAACATAGCAGAAAGAAATTTAATCAAAGCTGAGTTTATGGATCGCTTTGGTTTCCCAGGTACTATAGGTGCAATCGATTGCACACATGTGGCAATTTTAAAACCCTCAGAGGACGAACAAAATTTCCTGAATCGTAAAGGTATGGATAGTAGGGACTCAGTTTATTGTTCTACAAAATAATTTGTTCTTCATATTTGTAGGGTTTCATTCAATAAACTGTCAGCTTATTTGTGATGCAAATCTCAAGATCTTGAATGTGTTCGCAAATTTTGGGGGATCTACTCACGATTCCTTTATATGGAATAACTCTAGCACCAAACTTTACCTTCAGAGACTGGAGGAGCGTGGCCAACGTAACTGGCTAATTGGGGATTCGGGATATGCGCAAACTACGCTGGTGATGAGTCCATTCAGAGATGCAATGCCAGGTTCGCCAGAAGCACGGTATAATCATGCCTTAACTAGAGCCAGAAATTGTATCGAAAGATGTAACGGGTTGTTGAAAGGCAGGTGGCGATGCATCTTGGAAGAACGTGTTGCCCGATATGATCCTCGGACAATGTGCAAAATCATCAAGGTTTGTGCTGCCTTACACAATATGTGCATTGAGGAAGGCATACCGGATGACGACATAGAGATCATTAATGATGATGACTTTAGAAACGATAATGTAGTAGTACAAAATCAAGATCGTGCAGGATTAAGGGCTCGACAAAATATTGTAAACAGATATTTCTTAGTGTGAATAAAAACTGTATTACAAAATAAATGGTATTCTTTATTTCAAACAAAAAACCTATTCTTTAGTATGAGAACAAAATTATAAGCAAAAATCACAGAACAAAAATAACATAGGAGTAATTTCTTCGATTTTTTTTAAACTAAAATGTAGAATGGAACAATTATTTATTTCTCAATGTTTGAGATATGTTTGTTAAATTACTATTAATGTTCATTAGAACATGTTTGATTGCACGGAGCTCTGAAATTGTTGTTTCGTATAATTCATTTTCTCTCTCAACTTCAGTTTTCTTTTTTTTTCTTTGTTGAGAATAATTGTGTTCGTCCAACTCACCAGAATGCTAAAATTGAAACGTTCAGCTATTGCTAAGTTGATTATTTATTACTTTACCTTTCCGCTGGTGCCTTGTGCAGCAGACAACGCCTCCGGTGGTTCATCCTCAACAACAATGTTTTCTTCTTCATCTCTAGGCTGGAGATTTTCTTGTGGAAGACCCACCTCGTCCTCCCCAACTCCCTCATAAAATGTTTTCCCCAAAATGTTTATAATCCTCTGTTCCCACTGGTTCAAGCTTTTTATTGTTCCTGGTCCCCCTCCTGTTTCCGCTTGGCTCTGCTTAATTGCTGAAGCTTTTTTCTTTATATTATACTTCATATCAGCCCACGACTTCTGCCATTTTTCGGTAGTTTTTGAGCCGTCTCCTAAACCATTTAGTTTTGTTGCCAATTCTTCCCACAATTTCTTCTGAGTACTTTTACCGGCTGGTCCCACAAATTTTCCCCGAGCAAAGTCTTCATGGCTCTCCATAAATTGAAGAAGCACCTCCCAGTGACCCTCACTTATTCTCGTCGTCATTTTTCTGAAGAAATAATGAAAGATGAACACTCACTATTCAATGGAATATTAATTTTCTAAATTTAAAACGTAAGAGGGTTGATGAGTATACAGCAAAGTACGTAAAATAATAATAATATAATCAAATTGACAATACACACCTTTTCGAGCACGTAAACAAACACTCTCAATGCATATACATAACCTCACAATGCCACTGTTTCTACTGTTTCGATAGCCCATGTGCTATCGAAAGTTTCACTTCGGTTTCGACTCGGAAATTCACTTCGGATTTTAGTTCATAATGCCTGCGTTCGAAACAAAATGGAGGATACGATTCGTGTCGACCGTTCATAATTCCCCTGCAGATTGTTGAATTCGAGTTTAAGGTTCAAAGTATTGATACGCTGTTAAAATGTGTGTTTTGTTTGTTCGGTTCGTGTTATTGTAAAGATTTTTTTAGTAATTTGAGTGTTTATTCTATTGGTTGTTCTCATTATTATTTTGCAATGAATAATTCGAATGCAGAAGGTAAGAAAGCTTTATATAACATAATTTTTGAAGGTTATGTTTATTTTTCCGGTTTTTTCTCTCTTTAAGATTCCGATATTGCTGATCCGTACGAAATATATGAGGCAAGTGATTACGTCCCCGAAAATGATTCATCATCATCGGACGATAAGCCAACACACGAAATTGATGCAGAGGCCACAAAAAATGAGGAGGATAATCACAAAACTCCATCAACAACAAGAAAGAGGAAACGGAATGTGAGTAAATGGAAAGTAAACCAGAAAAAATCTCTTAGAAATGCTGGCAAAGCATATATATCTCACAGAAGCATACCACATCCACCACGTCAACTAGCACTATATCAACATAGTTGTCGATTTAATTGCAATTTAAATGTACTGGAAGCTGATAGACAGACTCTTTTTCAGAAATTTTATGCTCTATGATCTTACGATTTGCAAAACTCATTTTTATCTTCCTGTATTAAAAAAAACCTATTCAAAGAAAAAAAGTGGAAGATAGTGGCAAGAGTTTCAGTACTGAAATTTTTCTCATAAATAAGCGGGTCTGCAAAATGTTTTTTCTTAAAACCTTTGATATTAGTAACAAAAGGTTTACTACTGTTTGTCAAAAAAGTAACGCTGTTGGTATATGTAAAAAGGATAACAGGGGTCAAGGTCCTGGTAGAAAAATAGTCTGTTATAAAGTTTAGCAAAATATGCCTAACCAAATAAAATAGAGGGTCAACGGACACACGTCAACTAGTGAGCCCAATGCACATACACAACAAGAGACAAAAATAAAAAACTTAAAAGTACATCTGAATTTTATTATAATAAACACTTATATACCTCAAACATAAAGTGAGATATATAACATGGTGGCAGCTGGGTATTGATCGATAACTACCTAAATAAGATAGAAAAAAAAAATTACAATAATGTAACGAGCGAGACTCCCCTAGTACGCCCCTGTCGCACTGATAGGTAAACAACTGATTCCCGATAGTCTAGTCACCCCTAGAACGTAACAATAATTTTGCTTCTATCAACACGTGGCAAACAGCGAACGAAATGCCGTTCAAACCTCCAAAAGAATTCGAATGCGGCGAAAATCCTGCTGGAAATTCGGAGAAATGGAGACAATCATTTGAAATTTATTTAGAAGTAGCAGAACTTTCAACAAAACCGATAAGCCAACAAAGAGCTACATATTTACACTTAGTTGGACCTACAGGTTTAGAACTTCACAACACATTTATATATGTTAAAGAAGATGGAACAGAAAGGACGAGTGATGAAAAGACTCTACAAGTTGTGTTGGACTCATTTTCAAATCACTACAAACCATACAAAAACATAACATATTTAAGATATATCTTTTTCTCAGAAGTCCAAAAAGAGACACAAACAATCGACGAATTTGTTACATCCTTAAGAACAAAGGCCAAAGATTGTGAATTTGGATATCTAACAGATGACCTAATAACCCATTGAATAATCTGTGGCATAAGAGACAAAAATCTCAGAGAACGCCTACTTAAAGAATCCAACTTATCTTTATCACAAACCATTGATATTTGTAGGGCAGAAGAAACATCTAAAAGCCATGTAAAAGCTATGCAGAAAGACCAGATGAATCCCAAATAGCAGTCATCAAGAAAACTAAAATAAATAAAAAGGAAATGAAAGGTAAAACAATAGACTGTAAAAGATGTCTACAAAAACACAAGTTAAGGGAATGTCCAGCCTGGGGAGAAATCTGTAAAAAATGCAAACTAAAGAACCATTATGCAAAAGCATGCTGTACAAACACAATTCATGAGCTAGAAGAACAAAAAAATTATGAAGATGACTCCGATAGTGACTATGTGGGTGAAATCACAGAGACAATTAAAGTAGATGAAGTTACGAATAAAGACTGGTTCATGAATTTTATGGTAAATGACACTATGGTTAAATTTAAATTAGACAGTGGTTCACAAGCTAATTTAATCTCTAGTCAATTACTTAAAAATTTTAAAAAGAAACCTAAGATAATTAAAACAAACAGAACCTTAACAAGTTACTCAAATCACACTATCCCAACATTAGGAATTGTTAAAATGGACACAAAATTAGGTGATGCAGTACACAACAAGTATTTTGTTACTAAAGAAAATAAGACACCAATCTTGTCCTTTGAAACATTTAATCTTTTTAAACAGGGTTCGAGGATATATATCGAGTGATATATATCATGATATATATCACGATATATATCATGATTTTTATTTGTGGATATGAATCGGCGATATATATCACCTGATATATATCACTTGATTTATATCGGATATTTATTTTTCGAGTCAAATTATTAAATATACTGCTAAAATTATGTTTACTTCTGTTTATCTAACTTATTTAAAAATATGTCACAGCAGCTGAGCCGCAACTAGTTGGCCAGAAGTTGCACAATGCTTCTGACTTAATTAAAAAGAAGAATATTAACAGATTATAGGTTATGTCTCATTGTGTGCTTTGTTCCAAATTAGTGGTTAATCTGAGAGTGAGAGTCCAAAATTTACCTTTTATTTAATTAAGTTGGATAACAAAAATGCCAAAGAAATGTCTACCAATTTGGATTCAATTTGAAGAAATCAAAAAGACAACAAATTCTGGAAAATGGGCTAAATGTAAACAATGCAGAAAAGAGATGCAAGGGATTCCATCGCGAATGCTTAAGCATTATGAACTGTGCCATGGCCATGGACATGATGATCAACTTCTAGACACTGCTGAAATCTCAGAGAACCCTAGTTGTAGTTCTGAAACCGCTTCAGGTTTGTCTTTTAGATACAAAGCAGTAAGCCTAAAATTAATTTAAAAATTTCGTTTTTAGTGTTAGAAAGTAAAACACCTGAACCAGAACTAGTAACACCCAAGAAAAAATTTAAAAGGTTTAATGTTGTTGAAAACTGTGATGTCATATCTACCTCAAAAGAGTATGCTGAGAAATTAGATATACAGATTGGAAAGTGCTTTTATAGCACAAATACACCATTTCTGCATGCAGCACATCCAGAATTTGTTAAAATGTGTAACATGCTGAGACCTGGTTACAAACCACCAACACCTTTCCAAATTGGGGGAAAAATTTTAGATGCTGTACATGAAATGACACTCGAAGAAGTCAAAGGCAAATTAAACGGACAAACTGGGGCAATATCTTTAGATGGTTGGAGCAATGTCCATAATGATCCTATTGTGTGCTGCTCTGTGATAACTGAAGATGGGGATTCATGTCTCATTGATAGTATTGATACTTCAGGACATTCCCATACAGCCGAATACTTAAAGGAGGTGGTTGATAATGTAATTAAAAAAGCTGAAACAACTTTTTTAATAAATATAACAAGTGTGATAACTGATAATACCGGCAATGTTACTAAAATGCGTACACTTTTATCGCAAACCAATAATAATGTAATCTGCATGGGTTGTAATGCACATATTTTAAATTTATTAGCTGGAGATATTAATATTGAAGGAGTAACAGAAAACATTTTAAAAGTAATAAAATATTTCCGAAATAAACATATACCCGCCGCATTATACAAATCAGCTAACGGAAAGAAACTACAATTACCAACAGAAGTAAGATGGAATTCAGTTACAGATTGTATTAAATCGTATCTTAACAACAGGGGACTCTTAATCCAGATTTGTCAAGATAATAAAGAAAATATAGATAAGCCATTGCCATATAGTTGCCATTGCACTTGACAGGATGCAAAGAGCCAACACAACTATATCGGTAGCTGTTGAAATTTGGATAAAGTTAGAAAATGATTTGAAAGATGAAGGACATGAAGTCAAAAAACATTTTTTTAAACGACGTGATATGGCGCTAAGCCAGTTTCATTACCTAGCAAATATGTTGGATCATAGATTCCGTGGTTCCAGATTAAATGACTCCCAAAGAGAACAGGGTTATACATTTTTGAATTCAATCAATCCTGAATATTTTCCCCTGGTATTGGCTTTAATAACCGGATCGAAACCTTTCCCTGAATATTTGTTCGGGGAACAATTTAGAAGTACTCCTCCGCTTATTTGGTGGAAGTCAGTTATATTACCAGACGAAAAGTGGACAGATAAAAAGAAGTTTTTTGATTTACTTAGATAATTATTTACTGCTACTGCCAGCACAGCCGATTTAGAAAGAATATTTTCCTCTTTTGGGCTTGTGCAATCAAAATTAAGAAATCGTTTAGGAAATGATAAAGCAGGGAAATTGGTGTTTTTGTTTAAACATTTTAACTGTAATAGTACTGTAAATGACAAAAAATCTCTAAAATGGATATGGGAGTAAATTTTAATTTGAATTTATAATTTATGAAAGAATGAGCTATTTTGTTATATATTTTTACCTGATATGTTTCTTGTTTCAGTTTTAAGAGGAAAGAGGATTTATTTTTTTGTTTCGTACTTTTTATTGTTTCATTTATTGTTATTTTTATTTACATTGAAATGTAAAACATGTTTTATTTGTCTAATAAAAAACAAATGTGATTGCTACTTTGTCTACCACCTTCAGTCATTAGAGAACTTACAGTCTGATGTTTTTCATCCCTGGCTGTTTAAAGTTTTCTTGTTTTGAACTTTGAAGAAATAAATATCGGATATATATCAGATTTGGATATATATCAGATATATATCAATAAATATCCGATATCACGATATTTATATAAATATCATGATATTTTCGAACCCTGTTTTTAAAGTTATCAACAAAGATGTTACAACATTAAGTGAACATGCAAATAATATATTAGAAGAATACCAAGATGTGTTTAAGGGTCTTGGTAAACTTGATTATACCTATAAAAAAAGGTTAAGAGAAGGAGCCATACCTACAGTAAACTGTGCCAGAAAAGTTCCTCTGGGACTAAAAAACAAAGTAAAAGAAGAAATAGAAAAAATGGTTAAAAATGACATCTTAATTAAAATGAATGAACCAACTGAATGGGTCCACCCAATAGTCATAGCAAAAAAGCCAAATGGAAATATACGTATATGCATGGATCCTAGATCCTTAAATCAATACATACTATGAGAACACTGAGATACCAACAGCAGAAGACAAATTGGGTGATATAGGCAATGCAAAATATTTCACTGTCCTGGATGTGTCACAGGCCTTCCTTCAAATACCATTAGATTCAGAATGCATAAAACTATGTACAATAGCAACACCATTTGGAAGATATGCATTCAAAAGGGTACCATATGGTATATGTAGCAGTCCCGAAGTTTGGCAGAAAGTAATACAACAAACCTTTGAAGGCATAGATGGTGTACAAATATATATAGATGACATTCTAGTTACAGGAGCCACAGAGGAAGAGCGCAATGAAAGATTAAAAAAGGTGCTACAACGAGCCCGAGAGAAAAATCTTAAACTTAACAAAAATAAAATACAGATAGCAGTAAACAAAATCAATTTTTTAGGACATGAAATAAGTCCAAATGGAATCAGCATCTCCAAAACAAAATTAGAAACAATTGAAAATATACCATCACCCAAAAATGTACAAGAACTGCAGATGTTCTTAGGAATGATAAAATATCTGTGAAAATTCATTCCAGCAGTCTCAGAGAAAACTCACATTTTGAGACAACTACTCAGAAAATATAGTGCATGGGTTTGGACAGAAAATAAAGAAAAATGCTTCAAATTGCTTAAAAAGTGCATCTCTACTGCACCTGTTTTAAAATTATTCAGTCCTGAAGAAGAAATCACACTATCTGTTGATGCAAGTCAATATGGCCTGGAAGGTGTATTGATTCAAGCAGGTCGCCCAATAGCCTATTCATCAGCAACCCTAACCCCAGTACAATCTAGATATGCACAAATAGAAAAAGAACTTTTGGCTATAGTCAGTGCATGTGAACACTTCAAACACTATGTTCATGGAAGACATTTCAAAGTGGAGACAGACCATAAACCACTACTAGATCTGTTGAAGAAACCGTTGGACTCTCTAACACCTAGGCTTCAAGGTTTAGCTCTAAAACTATTGAGATATAATCCTACACTAGAATATGTACCAGGAAAACATTTGTTGATAGCAGATGCCTTATCAAGAAGTTCTCAACACAGTGCACAGTTGACACTAGCTATTTAGAAGAACAAGCTGCAAGAGTTTATAGTGTTATGCAGGCATCATCAGTAAAAATGAAAGAAATGGCAGAAATTACACAGTCGGATGAAACACTACAACTAGTAAAACAATATGTACAAAATGGTTGGCCTGCTCAAAAATCTTCTTGTGCAGTACTCACCAAACCATATTGGGAAATAAAAGATGAAATTGTGCACCAAGATGGTCTACTATATAAAGGTAACAGATTCATTGTACCAAGTAAATTACGACCTGAATTTACGAGATTAATACATAGTGCACATCAAGGTATCAACTTCAGGATCCTAAAAGCTAAGCGAGCCTATTATTGGCCAGGAATGTACAATGATATCATGGTAGAGACATGTCATATCTGTCTCAAATATTCACGATCAAACAAAAAAGAACCCTACACAACTCATGAACTCATGAACAAATTACCATGGGCGAAAATAGGAATGGACTTTCTAAACATGAACAAAAAAGATTACTTCATAACTGTCGACTACCACTCTAAATTCATTACACTGAACCAAGTTAAATTAAAAACAGCCGAGGCGGTAATCAAGGTGTTAAGGAATGTATTTGTTCACCATGGAATCTCTCAAAAAATAATGAGCGATAATGGACCCCCATTCAATTCTATAGAATTTTCAAACTTTGCTAATAAACTAGGCATTCAACTGATAACTTCAAGCCCTCAATATCCGATCTCAAATGGATTAGTGGAACGCTCAGTACAAACGTCAAAGGATTAATAAAAAAATCAAGCCAGTCAGGATTAGAATTACAATGGGTGATTTTGAAACACAATAGTGCTCCAAAAAATGGATTAGCAGCACCATCAGAATTACTAATGGGCCGTCAGTTAAATTCCATCCTACCAATACCTAAAGAGGTACCAATTCCAAAATTGGACACAGAGCAGGCTATCAAAGATCTAACTCATAGACAGGACAGTATAAAACACCTAGGCGAAGGCAGAAAATCAATAAAATGTTTAAAACCGGGAGACCACATTATTATGCAACAAAACAAACGAGATTGGATTCCGGGAATGCTATTAAATAAGGAAGTAGAGCCAAAATCCTACAAAGTAATTACACAAAATGGCAGCATATTTAGAAGAAACCGTCAACACTTAAAACCTATTTCAAATGAAACACTACTTCAACCAAGTGATGGAAAAGAAAGAGAAAACTAAGAAATGGGAAGCCAAACAACAAGCCGCAGGGACAACGAATGCGAAAAAAGAACAACGAGGAAACCAGTCTACTTAGAAGATTATACACTAAATTAAACCACTCTTTTTTTTGTTTGTTTTGGTGGGAGCATGTTATAAAGTTTACCAAAATATGCCTAACCAAATAAAATAGAGGGGCAACACTGTTGAAGGGTTGTCAACGGACACACTAGTGAGCCCATTGTACACAACAAGAGACAAAAATAAAAAACTTAAAAGTACATCTGAATTTTATTATAATAAATACTTATATATCTCAAACATAAAGTGAGATATATAACAGAGTCAGAAAAATGAAAAGTGGTTATTGAACACATTAAAATGTTTCCAAAATATAGGAGTCATTACTCTAGAAGTGCAAACTTTTTTACTCGATATTTATCACCTGAGCTTAATATTAGAAAAATGTACGATTTGTATATTGAACACTGTACGAAAAAAAATTTAGATCTTGTTAAATATTCCTATTACCGACATATTTTTAACACGGAATTTAATTTAAGTTTCCACCGTCCAAATTCTGATACTTGCAGTAAGTGTGATGGTTTTAATAATATTACCTATTAAAAATTCTGATAATGCAGAAAAAGTTAATACTGCAAAGGTATCGCAGACAGTTCATCACAGAAAGGCTCAAAAGGCACGAGAATCAAAACAAAATGACTCAAATGTAAATAAAGAATCAACAGATACTTTTGTTATTTGTTTTGATCTACAACAAGCTTTACCAACTCCACATATAACTACCTCAAAAGTTTTTTACTTGAGACAACTGTGGACATATAACTTCTGTATACATAACCTCGTGACAGGAAAGTCCGACATGTACGTTTGGGACGAAACCATCGCTTCCCGAGGCTCACAGGAAATTGGATCCTGTCTGATCCATTATATAACTAATGCAGTTCCTCAAAATGTCACAAAGATTATTGCTTATAGCGATTCCTGTGGAAGACAAAATAAAAACAAAAATATTGCTAAACTTTTCATGTACTTGGTCAAAGCTACAAGAATTCAAGAAAAGGTAAAACGAAAGAATCCTTAGGTGTTTGTTCCAGAACATTGGAGACAACTAATAAAGAGTTCATGCAAAAAAATTACAGTTCATGAAATGTCCAAAGAAAATTTTTTCAGCTTTTCTAACTTGAATATTATAAGCGATCCAAAAAAAGATACAGAAAAACGTGCTATTAAATGGAGAGAAATTCAATATTTATTTTTTACAAAGGAATCAGAGAGATTCTGCTTTTTTTATAAAATTACTCTGAACTCAGAATTTCCTTTCAACAAATGCTTATGTCCTGGTAAAGCAGCAGGAAGATCAAAGTTGACATTAAAGGACACGTTTGATCAGTTAAACAGAGATAGTTTAAAAATAAACGAGCTGAAGTGGAAAAATTTGCAGACTCTTTTGGAATATGTTCCTCCAAAATATCATGAATATTATAACAGTATGCAACATGAGAAAAAAGAGTAAAGTGGAAACAATAAAACCAAAGCTAATAGGAACAAAAAAAAAACTGACGAAGTAGCCATAGCTGAAGTAGAACCACAAGATGACACACAAGAAGAAAATAATGAAAATTATATTGACTTTATTTTGTACTCCAATGACGAATAGTAGTAATATTTAAGTTTTTGTATTTCTTTAAAATAAATATGCCAATTTGTGTACTAAACTTTTTTTTAGCATGATACAGTTTTTTTCTGGTTTTTCTATATCATTGCATAATTATACTGATCTTAGAGGGAAATATATTGAGGATAATCCCTTAGGGCTAAAAACATCTAGGCTTTAGTATTGTTATGTCTTATTACTTCAATACTTGGTCTAGCTTTAATACTACCTAATTAACATCACATACCTAGCTACAAACAAATAAAATGTAACTTAAATATGTCAATCTGACAATGCTCGTCATAGGGAAACAGCTGTAATTGTAATTGTAGCAAACCTGATTGCATTTTCTTGATATCCAGTTGTGTTCAAATAAATTCTTATAAGCTATTTCTCTTAGAAATATGGTTAAACTATATACACATCCATTCACAGATGATATAACATAAGAACCTAAGATTTTGAATCTGTGTATGCTTAGGTTAGGTTCATTGAATACAACAAATTTGCTAGTTTCCACCACTAACAGTAACAAATAGACGATAAATACAAAGAAAAAATATAGTAGGATTATATAAACAACCTTTCAAATTAATTATATTTGACTAAGAAACGGTGTTAAACTGAGAAAGTGTATGATTCCTAGATCATTAACTACATATACTACTGAATATGTATGGATATATATTACCTTCTTTTGTTGTTTTCGTTGAATTTGCTTATCATTATCCTTCCAATAAGCATCGTCCAATTCTTGTTGTTTTTTAGTAACTAATTCATCTTTTATTTGTTTTTTTCTGTCTCTAGCAGCTACAGCTTTTGTATTTTCTGAACCAAACTTTTTGGGCATTATGAATATAGCATTTCCAAACGAAATTTTTTAAGTATAAGGATTGTTTTTTATAGTTGAACTAGAACTTGTTGGTTTTTGCTTTGCACTAGTTTATGAACATCCACGTACTTCATAAAACAAACTTGACGGACATTAGAATCTCAAAACTGTCAAATGAAGGTGGCTGGCCGCCATGATAAGATATCAGGGACAAACTAAGGGGTGGACAGACCTAAATAACTAAAATAGGATTCTTATCATATGAATTAAATTAAATTAAAGTGTGCATGAGTTAAGGTATAAAATGACGATATATTTATTTTAAGGGAATCTCATTATGTCAAAATCCCGAAATTCAGTACTATCGTTGAAATTGCGATTTAACAACATAACTGAAATGCTTAATGAGCATGAGCCTAGTAGATAATAGGGACAGGGACATAAAGCAGTTCTAAAAATCACTACGTATCCGTATACTTATCGCAATGCGCATGTGCAGAAGCGATACGTGGAAACCTTAAACGTATCAATCCATCACACGTACCTATCGTAACGTATCGCATTACTGTGTTCCGTGATCGCGTTTTTCAACGATAGCGTCAAAAGTGATGTTGTATGCTCAGAAATCATAACCTTATTTTTCATTATCATAAATCATAACAAACATTTCTTTGCTAAGCGATAGTATTAATAATATTCTGAAACTTATCGTTAAGTAACGACGCCGTTGCATTAACGACTATAATGTGAACGACAATTTTTAAAAACGTATTCTATAAAATTCCCGTTACATTAAAATCTAGTGACAAAACGTGTTTACAGCGCCGCTCGTGACCTGAGTACTAACTATATAATTGTATTTTAATTTTATTTAAAATTTAATGTAAAATATATATATTAAAATATTTTAAAAATATTCTGATAAGTATAAGAAATATATTTTTCAAAATATTTTTAAAGTATTTTAATATTGTTAATAATTTGGTATTGACTTATACAGAAATAAAAATAAAATAAGTAATCATTCTTTATTTAATACACTTTGTGTCTCTAATCGACGGGCAACTTTTTTTAAGTTCTTAGCCATTTGGTAAAGTTTTATAGTTGTAGGAGTCAAATTTATTTTTCTTTTTCCCTTAATCATCCTGCTGTTAGAGGATCATCAGAACAATGAGGGATGCTGGTTTCTGAAAAAGAAATATTAAATGATTGAAGGGAAACACAAAATCAATGTCACAGATTTTTATTTAATACAATAGCGACTAGTTTCGGCTTTTTTAGAAGGCCATCATCAGGCTAGGACAAACAGGATGAGGTCATTACATATTTAACAAAATCACTAAACCATACCTTTGACAGTTTTTTCCATAAAGCTTTTATCATTCCCCTTTCTCAATCATCTTTTATGAAGGAGATTAACATTACTAAACAAATAGCAGTTAATAATAATTATCCCATAAGTTATATTAATAAAATTTATAATAAATTTTTTGTTAAATACAAGCTCAGTTTTAACTATGTCAGTCAGGTTTCATTGTTAGACAGAGATATGTATATGGGTTTTGGTCCTATTTCCTATAAATTTGGCCATGTCCTTCGTAAATATAACATCAAGTTTGGTTTTAAAACCAATAATACCTTAGGGTCTTCCTTGGTCAACACAAAAGATAAGGTCTCTTTCTTGAATACACCTGGAATATACAAATTGTGTTGTAATGATTGCAATGCAGTTTACATAGGTCACTAGAGTAAATGAACATCGCATTCAAGTTAATAAATATAAAGATTTTGACCCACCTATCTCTCCTTCATCCTTTGCTAACCATATTATTTCTGAACACCACAATTTTTCTGATTCCAATATTACTAGATTGCATAAATGCTTTAAGGGACCAAGAATGAACCACTTGGAGATGCTGGAGATTAATGAAGCTACCAAGCAAAATTACCTTTTGTGTTTAAATGAACAACTTAAACCTGAAGATCCATATATTTTTCTTAGTCTTCCTTTTTAATTTACTATTTATATTATAGATTGTAACGTTCTTCCACATATTTCTGTTCTTTTTCTATTGTTACTATTTATTAATTTGAACATTTTAGGTTTTACAGTTTTATAATTTAAATAGAACTTATTGTATACATTTAATTGTCAACATAGATAAGGACAGGATTGTCAACTTTAACTTCTTCTTCTTTTATTGGTTGTGATATGTACTTAAACTTCATAATTGTTAGTCAACACCCCCTTGTTTTATTAATTTAAATTGTTATATATTATTGATTTCATAATTTTACTGTTCTTATTGTTCAACTTTGGTTGTTCGACCTAATTTGCTTGTTTTTTGATAATAGCAGTTTTGTCTTTAAATAATTTCCTATATCCACAGACACAACGACTTTTAACCTTGTTTTGTACTTCTACTTCTTATGTTTCATGTTGTATGAATTCCGTTCTCAACATAGATATTATTAATATCTATGGTTCTCAAGCGACTTTGATCGCTGCATTCATTGCTGTTAAACTGTGTTTTTGAGTAATCAGTGCTTTTATTCAGTTTGTTAGTGTTATGGACTTTTCTAACATTAATGCAACATGTCTCTCAAAACTATAATTACCTTATGTCTATTATTGACATTGTTTGAGTTTGGCCTAGTTGAGTGCCCTTCAAGGATTTCTCCAAGGTCGGATGTTCCACATCCCAACATTATTTCTTTGATTTTTCACAAATTTCTCCTTAGAAATTCTTTTCAGAACTTATACTTTACTCCATTTGCCATGATTATTTCCTCTTTGACCTCTTGCATTGGTAAAAATAAATTGTTTTATTTTATTTTCACCCTAACCGGATGTCTTAACTTCGTCAACCCATACATAGATATGTTTACCTTTCTATAAATTTTTTAGTTGTATAAGACACATTTTCTATTTAGCATATAGTTTTATAATTTATCTTAATTTTATACTTATTCATGTTACTATATAATTTTGATGTCACACTTGTACCTCATTTTCACAATTTTTCATTAATAATTTTACCATTTCAACTATTTTGTTTATTGAAGCATGTTGTTCGAGCAATTATGGTTTTTTAACAATTTTATACTAAGGTATATTTTTGTGATTTTGTTAAATATGTAATGACCTCATCCTGTTTTTTCTAGCCTGATGATGGCCTTCTAAAAAGGCCGAAACTAGTCGCTATTGTATTAAATAAAAATCTGTGACATTGATTTTGTGTTTCCCTTCAATCATTGTTTAGTCACATTTGAGAAATGGATGATTTACTTCTTTTGAAATAATAAATATTATAAGACTGAGTTGTCAATATAAGACAAGTAATTAGAAATTGACAATAAAATTGTATACTAACCTATAATAGTAGTATTCCCTCATGATACAATATACAAGATAAGATATCGCGCATGTTTGGGGCGTGGTTAGTGACGTCACTGGTGATCAGACGCCATTTTTTACAGGTTATAATTTTAAATTTCTCCCTGAAAATATAAAATAAATGAATTAAAATGCGTTGTGCTGTATACGGGTGTGGTATTGACAATAAAACTAAACATTTTTCGAGTGATATAAAGTTCTTTAGCTTTCCAAAAGACAAGAAAGTGCAAAATGGAAATATTTATGTAAGGGGGTTAACAATTTCAACGTTAAAAATTAATAGATTGATTGACTTACCTGTAAGGAGGATCAATCTGAATTTTTCGAGCTGGTCTTCCGAAAATAATTACACCCTGTAGTATCGTTTATTTAACCTTATCGGTACAAGTTTAAAGCGCAGTCAAAAGTTGATTCACCGAACTGGCTTCTCTTATCTAAATACCTACTACCGAAAAACCGTTTACACTACCACTACACCAACACAAACTTTTATATGCCTGACGCGCGTTTCGATAACCAAGTTATCTTCTTCAGAGACCGAAGGTAAACTGTTTACCTTCGGTCGGTCAGTTTACCTTCGGTCTCTGAAGAAGATAACTTGGTTATCGAAACGCGCGTCAGGCATATAAAAGTTTGTGTTGGTGAAGTGGTAGTGTAAACGGTTTTTCGGTATCATTTTCGCCAACGGTTCCAGATTCAACATTTTAAATACCTACTAGTTTTTGCATATCACTTCGTTTGATCTGAGGAACAATGATTCAGATAACAAGGGTTCCTGGGAAGGGGGGGTGTGTAATTATTTTCGGAAGACCAGCTCGAAAAATTCAGATTGATCCTCCTTACAGGTAAGTCAATCAATCTATTAATTTTTCTTCGCTGGTCTTCCTCAATAATTACACCCTGTAGATGTTTAAAGTAAAATTAAGTTATCTGAATTATTATAACATTTTATTTTTCTACATTTTTATTGCAACATAGAATAAAGAAATACAATGCGATTATAATCTGCAAACAATAATATTTTAATAACTAACATGAATTATAATTAATAATTAACATTTAAAAAGAAGAAAATTTAGATCTAATAAGTATTACTTCATTTGCAAGACTGCTCTTGCAAAGTCCTCAGGTTTCTGAGTTACAGGTTTATTATAAAATTTATTGAATACCTCTGAAGCATTTGTCCAACCAGCAGTCTTTCTAATTGTTTCTATATTAATACCGTTTCTAAAGGCGGCTGATGTGGATGCATGCCTCGTGCTATAACCCGAGAAAATTTCTACATCAATACCGGTTATTTTTAAAATCGTTTTTAGCCATCTGCTAATGGTTTGAGCTGATGCTTTGTGATATGGTTTTTTGTGTGTTAAAATTAAATATCTTTCATTTTGGTGTCTCAGTGAGCTAGTTTTCTGAATGTAATAGGTAATGACTGAACCCACACACAGTTCTGGACATTCTTTAAACATAGGAAGTGTTAATACGGGTTGATATTTATTTCTTCCTGAAGTTTTAATCTTATCTGGAATTCGAATTTCTATTTTTTCGGTTGAAGTGACAATGTTGTCCAATTTTATAAGCGATAGTGTTTGGACCCTATGACCAGTTGTTAATGCCAATAACATGCACAATTTATAATTTAATTGGTCTAATTTTAAGGATTCATGCGGATACAGAGTTTTTAAGTAGTTTAATACTGGATTTGGATCCCAAGTGAATTGATATTTAGGGGCTGGAGGTTTTTTGTTATAAATACCTTTTAAAAAACGTTTTAATATTTTTTCTTCCTCTGGATTAATCTTAAATATAAATGATAAAGCAGCTTTATGAATGTTAATACTTGAGTACGATAAACTTGATTCCACCAATTCTGACAGATAGTTAATAATATTTGTCAAGTCTGCTTTTAAAGGGTCCTCACGGTGTAATGTTGAAAATTCCCACCAATGTTTAAATAAGTTATTGTATTGTTTTAGTGTACTTTTCGATATCGAGTCTATCATGATGGGAATTGCTTTTTCTGGTACTTTGTTGTTTCTCCATGACCTCCAAATAACATCCCTGCAACCAGGGTAAGGCTCTTGTATAGAGGATGTGGTTTGCTGAAAGGAGAAAGTAATAAGTTTTTATTTGGGTAAATTATATATGGTTTACTTATTAAAAGTTTGTTAAACAAAGGGAACCATGGTTGCGAGGGCCACCTTGGTACAACTAATATTCCTTGAGCTTTTTCTTGAACTATTTTTTCTAAAACTTTAGTTATTATAGCAAAGGGCGGGAAAGCATAAAAGAATTCCCTTTGCCAATTAATGGTAAAGGCATCAACGTTTTCTGAATCTGGATCTGGTATCCATGAGACATACCTATTACATTTTTTATTTAATTTTGAAGCAAATAAATCTATTGATGGATTTCCAAATTTTTTACAAATATTTTGAAATTCTTTGTTATTTAATGAGTATTCATTTTCTATAGCTTGTGAAAGAGATTCACTATCGGCGACAATGTTTTCTTTGCTAGAGATATAGGAAGCAAAGATTTCAATGTTTTTTGTTTCAGCCCATAACCAAATATCCCTTGCAATTTTGTTAAGGTTTTCGTATTGGACACTTCCTTTTTTGTTTATACAGGCGATAGCCGTTTTGTTATCTATTCTGAGTAAAATATTACAATTTTGATGGTATTTAGCCAATGATTTTAATCCATATAAAGTAGCAAGAAGTTCCAACTGATTAATATGCATTAGTTTTTCTGAGGGAGACCAAAACCCATTTGTTTTTCTTTCGTTGGCGTGTGCCCCCCACCCGGTTTTAGATGCATCCGTAAACATTTCTTGTATTCTATTGGGTCTTTTATTGCTTTATGAGATGTCATTATATTTTTTAACCACCAATTGATATCATTTTCGATACTTTTTGAAATTATCATTACTCTATTATAATTATTAAAATTTCTTTTAAGTTCTGTATATTTTACTCTTTCTAGACTTTTAATATGAACCCAACCGTATTTGACGGCAGGGCTTGCTGCAATTAGCGTCCCTATTATTTGCGCAAATTGTCTTATAGAATAACAAATCCCAACTTTTAATCCTTTTAGTAATTTGTAAATGTTTTTCCTTTTTTCGTCGGGTAATCTTATGGACATATTTTTTGAATCGTATACAAAGCCTAAGAATTTTATTACCTGTGTGGGAATCAATATACTTTTGTTTTCCTTAATAATAAAACCCAATTTTTCTAGTATTTTTACTGTGAATTTTACCGAATTTGCGCATTCTTCCTTTGTTCTTCCAATTATTAACAAATCATCTAAGTAAATAACAGATAAAATTGAATTTTGTCTAAGGACTTGCATTACAGGTTTTAATAGTTTTGTGAAAATAAAAGGAGCTATATTGAGTCCAAATGGTAGACATTTAAATTCAAAACATTTATTTTCAAACTTGAAACGAAGAAACTTTCTATATTTTGGGTGAATAGAGAGAAGATAATAAGCATCTTTCATATCAATTGTACAAAAAAATGAATTTTTATCCATCAATTTTGTCGCAGTTCTATAGTCTTCCAGCTTGAAATGGGGAGCATCAATAAATGTATTTAAGTTTTTAAGATTTAAAATAAATCTATAATCCCCATTGGGTTTTAGTGTTAAAAAATAACTAGATAAAAATTCACCTTTAATTCTTTTACATTCTGAGATAGCACCTTTCTCTAATAGTTCATTAATTGCTTTTTTACACTTATTTTCCATAGACTTAGAGATATTTACTTTAGGCTTTAGTTTTTGATTAGGTAATTGGTTAAAAGGAATTTTTATTCCTTTTATCCAATTTAAAATTTTTTTATTAGAAGTAATATTACTCCATTCTTTATAAAAAAGTTTTAACCGTCCACCTACAAAGTTTACCTGTGTTATTTCCGTTGGTTGTAGAACTTGTGTCGATGTTGGTTGTTGTGATACTTCGTTTGTTTGTGTGTTTGGTTGTTGACTGGTTTCTTCTTCAAGGTGGATTGGGGTCGCTTGTAGTTTAAAGAAGTTGATGGTGTTGGATTTGGGCCTTTATATTGCACCGTAGATCTTGGGTAATAATTGTTAGTTTTTGTTTGTGGCTTAAATTGCTTAAGATCTTTTGCCACTTTTTTAAGTGTTTCTTTTGATTTTACTTGTTCTAAGAAATCTTTTCCCATCAAAAATTCGTCTCGAGAGCTTTTTTCAGCTAGTTTCCTCGTATTGTTGTTTAGGAATGGTAAGCTTTGATATTTTCTGCTAGCGTAAATTGCATGGTGTATATTACATAATAACTGACCAACATCTCCCAATACTGTAAAGGTATCTATCATATTAGATTTATCTTTATCTAACAAAATTTTATTTAATTGTGTGCCAATAGCAGCTAAGGCATGTCCCGCTTGAGTTTGAAGTTTTTCTAAAAATTGATCATGCCTTAGAGCTTTGTTGTCTAAGCATTCTTCTACAACTGGGTCTAGTTTGGGTGGTTTTAATAATGGACAGTTGTTAAATATGGGGTATTTGTTTAAAATACTTTCTCTCTGATCTTTTGTCAGACCTTGTATAAGATATTTTTTCCATCTATTATTAATTTCTTCGTGAAGCAATATTTCTTCCTTATTATGTTCGATCGGATCTTGACCTAAAAGGTTGAAAAACATTTCGGTTTCAGGATCTGCTGATAAAGTTTCTTCTTCTCCACTATTGTTTACTTGCGTTGCTTCTTGTTGTTCGTCATTCAGATTTTGTGTATCTATTAAATTATTTTCCTGTTCACTCTTACTTTCATCACTGTCATCTACAAATTATAAATATTTAAGAGAGAGATCCTTTATGTGTCGAAATGTTTAATTTAATGTATCTGTATTATCTGATTTTGCAACGTTTGAATTAAAGCATAGCGGCTTTAAGATTGTTTTATATTATCATTTTTAAGCATAGTGGCTTATAGGATCGTTATTTATTTCAATTTAAAGCATAACGGCTTATAAAAAACAATTTTATTTTAAAATATTTATTAAATATTATTTATTTATTAATTTATTTATTTAAAATATTTTAAGCATAGCTGCTTATAAAAACGATTTTTATATTTGAAATATTTTTTAAGCATAGCGGCTTATAAGATCGTTTTTATTTTCATTATAAGCATAGCGGCTTATAAGATCGTTTTTATTTTAATTATAAGCATAGCGGCTTATCAGATCGTTTTTATTTTAATTATAAGCATAGCGGCTTATAAAAACGATTTTTAATGTTTAAAATATTTTTAAGCATAGCGGCTTGTAAGATCGTTTGTCCCGTGGGTTTGGAGCCTATCGGGCGCGTCCCCAGGTGGCGGATAGGGGCCCCCCAGAAAAGTATCTGGTCTGCTTGAGCAGCTAACACTGCAACATGGCAGGCTAGGAACAACACTGGGGTTGTGCGTACTATACGGACGGCGAGTCTTGCATGAGCGGTGTAAAACCCGCAAGATTGTCGGACGAGTCGTACCTAAGGTCGCACCGCGGACCAACCACCCCTTCCCAGCTGTCGTGTCGTGGCTAAGGGATTGCACAGGGGTACACGATGCCGGCGAGGTCCATTGACCGAACCGAAAAACCAGTAACCTTGTCGACCGTGGATTATTATGTCTCGCGGATAGGGTTACGGGGGTCTGGGCTTAACAACCTGGACCAAGAGGAGACAACCTCAATAAAAACCTGAATCTCACGGTGGGACACCAGGCCAAGGGGATGCGTGGCTGAACAGAAGATCAGCAGCGACTGGTAGTCACCTTGGGGCACCGGGCGAAACCCCATTGTATTTAGCCTTCCCCTGGCATGCGGGGCTCTGTCAGGGGCGACCACTTCCCTAGCTGCTCGTGGGACCAGATATGGATACCAAACAAAAGACGAAAAGATCGGGAGCGCACCGTCGAAAGATGAAGCGCGCCCGAAGACTTCTTACCGGAGATGGTGGAACCGTAGAGGGACAGCCAGCTCCGGTATTGACACCAACTCCGTCAGGGTCCGGCACCTCAATCGAGGGGCAAGGAACCAGCGGAAGAGGCGAGAGGGCTGAGAAGCCCATAAAACCGAGACCGGCAGGGACTCAGAAGAGGCCCAGACCGGACGGGCGAACACCACCTGAAAAGGTGGTAAAAATACTACAAGCAAATATACATCACTGTAAGGCAGCCACGGCGGTATTACAGAGATGTCTACTCAAACAAGACATAGATCTTGCTCTTGTGCAGGAACCCTATGTCGTTGGGAGAGCGGTCAAAGGGTTACCATGCGCGGGAGGCTACGACTTGATCTATTCGACGAATGGCCACCCTCGGGCATGCATAGTAGTCAAAAGAAATCATGACGCTTTTCCACAATGGGACCTGTGTACAGGAGACCTAGTGGCAATTACAGTCAAGATTAAAAGAAATAACATGTCGAGGCAGATTGTTATTGGCTCGGCATACCTACCTTACGACCAATCAGGTCCCCCTCCTTCCAAAGAGGTGAGAGAACTGGTTACACGTTGTAGGGACAAAGGGATCGAACTCCTTCTGGGGTGCGACGCCAATGCTCACCATATCATATGGGGGAGCACAGACATTAACTCAAGAGGGGAGTCACTTCTGGAATACATTGCTTGCAATAATCTAGAGGTGGCTAACGTTGGGAATGACTCCACTTTTGTGATCGAATCGCGGGAGGAGGTCATTGATATCACAGTAGGTACAAGAGAGGTGTGCAGGTGGGTGGACGGATGGCATGTCTCTAGGGAGATGTCTATGTCCGACCATAGGCATGTCCTCTACAACCTAACCTGTGAAACGGGGAAGGAGGAGGTCACATATCGCAACCCTAGAACCTGTGATTGGGACTCCTTCAGGGAGCACCTTGAGCAGGGTCTAAGCGAATGCCTCCCAGCCCCAAAGAATGTGGCTGAAATAGACTTCCTCTCAGAACAACTGACTGGAGGTCTTATGGAGGCCTATAACAGAAACTGCCCAGAGAAAAGGAAGAGGGCTAATAGGGACACTGTATGGTGGACCAAAGACCTCTCGAGTCTCAGGACAGAAGTGAGAAGACTCTTCAACCTGACCAAAAGAACAAATAGCTGGGAAGCCTATAAGGCTAAAAGGAGAGAATATGGCTATGCGATCCGCAAAGCCAAAGAAAACTCTTGGAGAAAATTCTGTGAGGACATTGACAGCCTTCCAGAATGCTCCAAGCTGAGAAAAACTCTCCAGAGGGACACCATGGGTAGGGTAGGATCTCTGAAGAATGAAAAAGGGAAATACACAACGACCGGTGAGGAGACTTTAGATCTTCTTCTAAAATCACACTTCCCGGGATGTGAACCTGTCACGGAGCAGGGGCACATCTGTTCAGGGGCACTCCGTAGGAGGGCATCCAAGGACAGCTGGGCCCTTGCCAACAAAATCGTGAACAGAACCAGACTTGCATGGGCGATAAAATCCTTTCACCCATACAAAGCTGCGGGACCAGACGGTATCTTCCCGGCACTGTTGCAACAGGGCAGGGAAATCATCGAGGGACCAATGTGCCGACTACTCAGGGCTAGCTTGGCACTGAGCTATATCCCTATGAACTGGAGGTCTGGAAGAGTAGTCTTCATACCGAAGCCTGGTAAGGCCACGTATGCTGAGACGGGCTCCTTCAGACCTATCAGCCTGACCTCCTTTTTTCTTAAAACTTTAGAAAAACTGGTGGACAGGTATCTACGGGACGGTGCTTTGAGGGTAAAACCTCTGCATCGAAACCAGTTTGCGTATAAGAGTGGGGTGTCCTGCGAAGTCGCGGTACACAAGCTGCTCCTGAAAGCGGAGCAGGCACTCTTAAATAAAGAGATATCCCTAGGTACGTTTCTGGATATTGAAGGGGCATTTAATGTTGCCTCCTTCGATTCCATACTTAGGGCCATGCAGAACCGTGGCATAGAACAGGACATTGTAAGATGGACTGGTAATATGCTACGGGAAAGAACAATAATAGGTACGCTCTTTGGGGAGACGAGGATGGTCTCAGCCACTAAGGGGTGTCCGCAAGGAGGGGTGTTATCTCCTCTTCTGTGGAACCTGGTGGTTGACGAGCTCCTTTGTAGACTCAATGACGAGGGTATCTATGCCCAAGCCTTTGCTGATGACGTCAGCATAGTTGTAAACGGTAGATTCGGGGCCACTGTGTCCAAGAGAATGCAGCTGGCACTGAGGATTACCGAAAAATGGTGCAGACAAGAGGGATTGTCAACTAATCCGGCAAAAACCTCCGTGATAGCGTTCACCCTCAGAAGGAACCTTGACTTGAGGGAACTTCGTATGTGGGGCCAAACGCTAAAGTTTAAAAGGGAAGTCAAATACCTAGGGGTAACCCTAGATAGCAAACTAACCCTTTCCAACCACATTAGAAACACAACAGATAAAGGCCTAAGAGCTCTCTGGGCATGCAGAAGAGCTGTGGGCAATACGTGGGGGCTTAAACCCAGTATGATGCACTGGCTCTATACGAGGGTGGTGGCACCCATCATAACCTATTGTTCTGTTGTGTGGTGGCATAAAGCGAGATGCTCAGTAGCATCTAGACAGCTAGGCAGGGTACAGAGAGTAGCCTGTCTAGCCATAACCGGGGCGATGAGAACAACGCCCACGGCGGCCCTGGAAGCTATGCTGGGACTACCTCCACTACATCTTATTGTGGAAAGGGAAGCACTGGCAGCTGCTTACAGGCTGAAAATAAACAACGAATGGGGCAGGGCGATCCCTAGGTACCATTCCACAATCTCGAAAGAGATTGAACATAATCAATTACTGAGCATGCCCTCAGATAGAATACCTATCTGCTACGATCTTTCCAAACCATATACGGTTCATATTCCGGATAGGGACGAAGCTCGTACCAAGACTAGGAAACAACATGAATCCGTTTGGTACACAGACGGATCCAAAACAAGCACCAGCACTGGGATTGGAATCTACAATGAAAATACAGGGAAGACGTATAGTCTCAACCTGGGTTCAGTAGAGACTATCCTGCAAGCTGAAGTGGTTGCCATCAACACATGCTCGGAAATCATCCTGAACGAGACGGTCCCTAACAGGACTGTCAGGATCAGAAGTGATAGCCAAGCAGCTCTCAAAGCAATAGAGAGCGTACACACTGCGTCACGAACAGTGAAGCACTGCCAAGGAACTGTAGCTGAACTGGCACAACGCCACAAGGTTATCCTTGAATGGGTACCAGGACACACAGGGATTCTTGGAAATGAAAAAGCTGACCTCCTAGCCAGGGAAGCTTCAGAAGGAACCCTGATCGGACCTCTTCCCACATGTGGGGTCTCATACCAACATGTAAGGGAAACAATAGAGGAACGACTAAGGGAACAACATAAGAAACTCTGGATGGAACTGCCTGGACTCAGGCAATCCAGATTATTCATAACAGGTCCATCCAGGGAGAAAACTACAGAACTACTCAGCCTAAGCAGAACCCAACTGAGAAAGGCAGTGGGACTGCTTACAGGACACTGCCATCTCCGAAAACACATGAACACAATAGGACTCGCTGAGGACCCATTGTGCAGAAAATGTGGTGAGGAAGACGAAACTCCTCTTCACGTAATATGTCACTGTCCGAGCCTTAAGTGGCTTAGACAGAGACACTTTGGCATTCAGTTTCCTGAGCCAGAGGAAATCGTGAAAGCGAATATCAGGGACATTCTAGAATACATGAAGGAAACGAACCTGGTATGATTACTTCAGGGGGGTACAATGAGCCTAGAGCTCCAGTACATGCATGAAACGCACCCCAGAAGAATAGAATAGAATAGAATAGAAGATCGTTTTTATTTTAATTATAAGCATAGCGGCTTATAAAAACGATTTTTAATTTTTAAAATATTTTTTATGCATTAGTAGAATACTTACAGTCTGAGCTTTCTCTTTCGCTGGATGACGAGTCCTTTCTTAGTCGTTTTTTAAGTTGGTTTATTTCTTCTAGAATTTTTTCATATCTTTTTCTTTTTCCCATTTTTTCTTCACTTTTTTCCGCTTCTCTTTCTCTTTTTCTGGGCATTTTTTGATAAATTTTGCACTTAATATTTAAAACACTGTTGTTCCGATAGGTACAATAAACGAAGTGATATGCAAAAACTAGTAGGTATTTAGATAAGAGAAGCCAGTTCGGTGAATCAACTTTTGACTGCGCTTTAAACTTGTACCGATAAGGTTAAATAAACTATACTACAGGGTGTAATTATTGAGGAAGACCAGCGAAGAAAAATGCCCGTATTTGCTCAAAGCATTTCACTTCTAAAGATTACGAGCGAAACTTTAAACTTGAGTTGCTTGAATACACCGCAAAAAAACTACCGATCCCTAAAAAGGGAGCTATTCCGTCAAAAAAAATTACCTTTACCAAGCAAACCTCAAAATCTTAATAAAGAAAAAAGTGCATCTCGTAGGGAAGAACACATTAATAGGGAAAAAAGTTAATAGAAACTGTTTTTAAAGAGTAAGTTAACAGAGTATCATAATATCATTAAATCATATTTTAAGTTATATGATAGATTGATTGTATTATGGATAAATAAAAGAGGTATTTTGTTTTTGTGGAGTGGATGTTTCTGATGGTGTTGATTACGTTGATAAGTCCTATAATGTATTTGGAATTAAATATCAATCTTAAAACAATAGACCTATATTTTTATATATAAATATGTAAATATACCTTGCCTAATTACTTAATTATTATACCATCGTTCTCTTTAATTAAATCTCGAATAAAAATATAATTTAACAATTCTCAATTTATTTATTCTCAATTTTAAGCCATACATGTATGATTTGAATTTTGTTTTGATAAATAATGTTGAATAACCAACAAATAAAAGTTTTAAACAATAAACTGACTAAATAAATATCAAATTCCTATATTATATTAACATTGAAACGCGCTATAGAATACCACCAATGACGTCACATGCGCAGATCGGACGAGTTTGAACCGCTAGATATCATACCTTGTATATTCGTATCATGGTATTCCCTATTTGTTGAAGGGATCACGTCTGAATAATGCGAATCTGGAAGGTGGATATCTGAAAAAAATTACGTAAGCTTTTTTTTGAAAAAGTTTTTGCTTTTATTCATAATTAAAATTTTAAAATAATTCCTTTACCTGGAAGTTTTAGAGTAGTGGTCTATTTAAAGCATCACAACATTCGGATCTGTAAATGTAATGTAACATAAAAATAATATAATCATTGTAAAAAGAATAATATGCATCATATACTAATATACATAGGTATACGCCTTAGACAAGGAAAGAGAGAGGACTGCGCATTGGAATCAATTTATGTAACCCATTTACCACCAAACTAATGGCGGACAATATTGACATAGGCGTATCATACGATTTTTCTTATACGATTATTAAATAATCATTTTCATTATTTCGTATTACAAATTAATGTAATTTAAAAAAGTCTTTAAATATGTACTGCTCCAAAAAAAAACAACAATCATTTTAAAACATATTTATTTAATAAATATTACAATTTTAATCTATTTTATCTATTTTAAATATATGTTTTTGTTCCACGCCACTGCAAAACTATTACATCTATGAGAAAATAATAATAATTAAATGAAAAATAATCTTTAAAACTGAATGAAAACAGTTTTCAAAATGTATGTACTATTAATTTAAGTTATCATACACATAACATATGTGATTTAGTTAAACATCTATTACCTGAAAGCTGTAATATTAATAAAAATAAATTTCAAGGAAATAGTTTTAAAATACTTTTTACCTATGAAATGAAATTCCTTCCTCTTTTTTAGCACTCTGACTGTTGCACTTATAAACTGCACAATTAACCATTTTAAAATGTCTATTCAGGTAATTAAAAAAGGTGAAAATTAATAAAAAAAACTAAAAAAATACAATTCGACGTTCCATATTTGTTTACCACCAAACGTTTGAAACTTGGCTTCACTCACACGCATAAGGTTTTCATTGCCATGCCCTGTCCTCTCTCTTTCCTAGTCTAAGGTATACGCTGAACTTTTCAAAAAACAAATTCTTACCTGTGGATTCTTTGGTAAACAATGCACTTTTTTATAGTTATTTCTATAAAGGCAACCCGTAACAGAACACATAAAAACCATATTTTAATATATAACTGCAAAAACTCTACATGGAAAATATAACTACTAACGAGAAAATACAGTAATTACTAAGAAAATATACTATTTATAACACAAGTACACAAACTCTAATTGGAAAAGATATCTACTAACGAGAAAATACAATACCAACTATCAAACAATATTGTTGACAACATTTAAACGGATTTCCTATTGGTTGTGATTTTATTTTCGATAGTGGCGACTTCCGTGACCTGAGCATTAACTACTAAACGTGGACCTGTCATTTGAGGAGAGTGCCCAGCAGGGGGTCGATACACGAGTGTGTGCGCCTGATAAAGTATACTTTTTCTAAACGTATACAATTATAAGTACATGGTTCAAGAATGGACTGGGAAAGTATGACGTCAAAATTTGTTTAGAAAAAGTATTCTTTTTTAGGCGCACACACTCGAGAATCGACCCCCAGGACCCCTATTCTTGACGGTGATAGAATAGAACAGACAATAGAAAGTGGGCGTGGTTCTATTAAAAATGCCAAAACCGTATTCTTGAAATTCGTTCTCTCACTGTACCGATATAGAAGGGTTGCTCCCCGAGAGAACAATTACATCTATTGGTTATTTTTGAAAGAACCGCTATAACACCAAGAGAAGGTGTTAGGGATTTTTATTTTCGAACCAAAAATAGTATAGGAAGTAATTTCTTTCATAGAGTAGTTATATTTATATGCTTCTTGCTTATATGTTATATGATGTATTTCGTCGTTTCGTGCTTAGATAATCAAAAATAATTGTCTGTCTGTTATCAACCTTTTATGTATTTTTTTTAATCAAAAGTAATAGTAGTGAACATAGATAAGACATATATAGTGTAGTGAAAATGGCAGAAAATAAAAAACCAAAGAGTGCTCCTATGAACACCCAATAAAAGCAGATTCTTGTGGATTTTATTTCTGCAAGAGAAGAAATGTACTCCGGCAAATTAACGCAGTCCTATACAAAAGAAAAAATGGAAGCCCTATGGACAGAGTTGTCAACTTTATTGAACAGTATACCTGGGGGCTCTTCCAAAAATTGGAAACACTATAAGGTCGCGACAAACTTCCTTTTTCAATCTGAAAAGCCTTGTAAACCTATAATCTGTTAATTCATCAAATGGGTTTACCAAGGGTAAAACTTCTCTTCTGATATTGATATCCTCTTCTGCTTGTCGTATATCATTTTGTATAGCGTCGTAAATTAAAACATTATTCAAATCCATTGTAAATTTTAAACACACTGGTGACACAAAGGCAAAAAATATTAATACTAAACTAAATACATACAAATACTAAAAACAATACTAAATAAAAAACTAGAACTAAATATTTATGCTATGAAATAGAATTAAATTTAGAAATGAAATAAAATATAGCTCCTGAAACAAGAGACCGTAAAAAATAAACAATAACCACGTTTGTTTGCATGATCTTCAATTGTCAAAAATTCTTTATTCCGATTGGTTTAATTATTTGGCAATCCTGCGCGACTGTACTTCTTTCTATCGAATTCAAGAATACAGTTTCATGTAACCAATAGAAAGGTGATAGAATGAAAGTAGGGAGTGCTCCCTAGGGAGAGTTCTATTTTATCACCGTCAAGAATAGGGGTCCAGGGCCCTGATTCTCAGTGAAAATTTCGACTCGAAATAATTTCGACCGTCATGGCGGAGTCGAAATGCGACTGTGCCTGTGCGCACCTATTGCGAAATGAGCGTATGACGACATGAAATCGCGACAAGTCGAAATTAATTTCGACTAGACCATTTAGGTCGAAATGAGGATTTCGACTCGAAATTATGACATTTAGCAATTACATTTAGATCTGTTTTTGAGGTTACCCGTCTGTTTAGTTAGTATCAGTAAGATATGTACATTTTTTAGTGGTTTTAATTTGTGAATATATCAATTATATCGAGCATTTAGCTTTATCTGTACATTAATTAGGTTCTATTATAAATAATGGTTGCATTATTTGAACAAGTAGTAATATGATAGTGGAGTTGGAATCAGAAGAAAACCGGAATTATACGGGACATTCAAAATACATTCTACATTGCATTATAGCCAGTTTGGGCAGTATGTATTCTTTTTCAATGAAACTAGTATACACTAGTACACAACAGCAGCTCCATGGTTGATCCTGCCATTAGTCATAGTATCGTGATGTGTTTCCTGTGCTAACAGTACTGAATAACTATTTGTTTTATTTTATTAATAAATTTTATCAAACACTAATATTTTTTTTGCCTAGAAATTTGACTTTTATTTAAAAATATGTCTCCAATCAACAAAGTCTATCTTTGATTAATAATTTTCTTAATACTTAAAACTCTTACCTAATGCTATAATAGCTAAATATGTACCCTACCATCCACATAAATAAGTAAACAGGTTTTGATTCAAATAGGTGTAGCCTTATAAGCCCAACATTTACTTAAATGTAGTTGGTGGCATGGCATGTTCAATATATAAATTAAGTTTATATAACATAATTTATGTCTGCATCAGGTAAAAAATTAAAATAGCATAGCATTTTATGTCATGTTTTATTAAAGAATTTTTTATAGAAAACCTAAAAGTATCCTAGGGTTTAACCTAGATACTATAACCATTATTTTTTAAAATTTTTGAGAATGCTGTTTGTTTCTTGCTTCTCCTGAGTTAATATGTACAGCTTTGAATTTATGGATTCCCTTTCCATGTTCAGGGTATTGTAAGTTTTATCAAATCTTCCTGCCATTGATTAAACTGATATTTGTCACCCAACTAAAAAATATAAATATGAAAGATTAAGTTTGTAAATTTATGAAAATTAAAAACTTCTTTTTGAAACTTTTGTTGATGAAAATAAATAATATAATAACCAATCTCTTTGCTGCTTTGGAGTGTGACATTCATCAGAGCTCATGAGTCTTGGAAGCACCACTTTATGAGGGACTTTTTCCAGAGAGCTTTCTTTATTAATGTTTCTTGAAGGCATCTAAAAAAGTGCTTTTTAATAATAAATTCATAATCAAGAAATTAATGTGAAAACTTACAGAATAATAATATTGATCTTCCAGAGCATCATTATTGTAGTAAAATTGGCTGACTGCTAGTGCTTTACTTATTAATAATTTTTGTTGTTTTATGTTAATATAATTGCCCTATTCATTCCGTTTAACAGGTTGCTTAAGATTTCCCACACGGCTTTTCTCTCCCAGAATATTGTTTATAAAATCCAGGACACTTTTTGGTTACACCATCACCCTCGTCTTACAAATAATTCATTTTGATTATAATAAATAAAATTTAAACAACCCGAACAAAACAAACTAATTTAACCTTAATACAACATACGTACACTACAGACAGCTGATCAAAATATAAAAATGTGTGCCAATCATATATTTATGCGATGCCAATGACATAAATTAATTATCCCCAGATATTACCAAAAGTCGAAATCACTTGGAATCGCTAAAGCACGAATACATATACAAGGATGTGAAACTCCTATGCCGAGCTATATAAGCGCCCGTGACTGAATTTACGGCTCCTATCTGGGCGGAGTCTAGTCCACGGTCGTTGCGTACTTTGTACTGCGCATCAGTTCGAACATCATACGATCATAACTATTCGAAAACACATGCGGTTGGTTATCTCGCTCGCACAAAGAAAAAGACAGCCTGTTGCGCAGTACGGAGTACGCAACGACCGAGAATTTAACCCTGCCCAGATAGGCGCCTTTTCTCCTGCTACCCTCTCCACTCGAGTTTCACATCCTTGTTATATGTATTCGTGATCTGATTGTATAAAGGTTGGTATTAATTTTTGACATCTTGTAAGTTTGTCAGTGTTTTGTGCTGGTTTGTTAGGTTAGGAGAAGTTTGTTGATATAGGTTTATTTAAAATGGAAAACATAAGTCGTCGTTCCAGCAAGACAACAAGGGCACAATATATACTTTATTTAGATGAACTCAGTACAAATAAAGCATTCAGAGATAAAAAATTTGATGCTTCAGACCCTGATCTAATTAAAAAAACTTGGGAAGAGCTAACTGGAAAACTAAATAGTTTAGGTGGTCCTACTAAGGATTCAGCAAGGTGGAAAAGGGTATGTGTTTATATTATTTATGTACTTGATTTTGTTCTATTTATTGAAATTATTATACAAGAAACAAGAGACAATTATTTATATTTATAATTTTTGTTATTGTTCATTAACTTCAGACATTTACTGACTGGAAATGTCAGGTCAAAGCAAAGGCCAGGAAAAATAAGATAATCCTTGCTGAAACGGGAAACCTAGGCGACCCTATAAAACCTCTAACTGATATTGAAGAATGCTTACTGGATGTAACAGGTTGGGTGGTTGTTGATGGAATACCTGATGTCCCTTAAATAGGAATAGGTATGTGTGGTTCTTTCAATTCTGTTGCATTATTATGTAATACTTTTTAAAATCACAGAAACTCTCAATAACGATGAAAGAAAGACCAACCAAAAAAATAAAAACATTAAGTTATTGTGTAGAATATATGTTAAAGGAGCAAACGACGACAGCCAATGATGATAGCGAAAAAATCACTATTCTGAAAGAAATATCAAGAAATGTAAAAGAAATGAGAGTAATAAAAGCTCGAATAAAAGAAAAAAGGCTGAAGCTGCAACAACTTGAACTTCAAGTGAAATTTCCTAACTACAATTTTGTGTTGGATGATTCAGTAGAGTATTAATTCAAATTCTATACAGGGTGTTTCATTAACAATTGCCCATATTTTAACTGGAGGATCCTTAACTCAAAATATGATGATTTAACCAAAAACACTTAGATAAAATAAAAATAATAAAATGATTTTTACCCAGTTTCATCAAACTTTCCAGTATAATAAGTATTTTCTTTATACTTGGGATTTTTTATACGTGTAAGAACACTTCAAATTATTTTCTACACCACAGTCGTAATCTTCCTAACGTTTTTCTCTTGTATAGTTGAGATAAAGTTAATAGTTTTTAAGATATTTTCGTTTACGATAATAGAATATAGGGGGGTGGGAGTTACTGTTGAACGCATCTTGTAAAAACCAGAAACTATTTACTACAATTTTAAGTGTTCTTACATGCAAAAACTTTTTGCTAAGTAAAAAAAATACAAAGTGTTTTTGGTTAAATCATCATATTTCGATACCGAAAACCGTTTACACTACCACTACACCAACACACACTTTTATATGCCTGACGCGCGTTTCGATAACCAAGTTATCTTCTATTTTACTACAATAATGTTATTTTAATTTTCCATCTGGTGTTTGGTCCAATTAATGTTGATAATAATAAACAGCTCCCATTACTATACATATACACGTTTATTATATTATTATCTACAGGTAATTATTTACATACTTTTAAATATTGACATATTAAAAGGTAACTTTATAATATTATATCAATTTTATATATCAACAGACAGTTCGCCTGGCAACCGATAACAACTCAGATCTTGTCTTTTTTATTACACTAACTCTACAAAACGAAACTATCAGAGATTGTTATGAGCATGCGTATGTGGATTTTAGCGTTCCAACAACAATCTGTGACAGTTTGGTGACTAATAGTAAGCTGTTCCAACGTTACATGCAAACGGTTTGAAAACTATCATAAGAGTTTGTGAATTTGTTAGGAACTATAAATCAGACGCAAGCGCAAAAGAGATTTGATCATTCGAAATCACGTGTTTGTCCATTTAATTCAACTTTTAACCTTTTTCGCGTATTATATATTTATATCGTGAAGAGATCTATTTAATATAAATATGTTTTTTAATTTTGCACTCATAAAAATCTTCATTATAAAACGCATTTGCGTATCGTAATGTAACTTTTACGCACGCAAATTTCTGTTTTAAATGGTTGGCGACATGATTGAAGTATCTAATGACAAGACTATTGACAATGACATTTGTGGGTTAATAGCAATTTATTAATTTTATATTGTTCTTTTAAAAAGTATTTGTGAATATAAATATCATCTTTTACTTATATAATATATTATTATTGGTGTGTTAGTAATTTTAAAATATTTGAAAACATTAACATTTCATAATTTAAATGTCAAAACTGTCAAATGTTATAAATTATACAGTGCTAACAACATACTTTTTAAAATAAAAATTTTCGTAATTACATAAAAATAATAAATTAATTTAAATAATGATAAAATGGCAAAATATAAAAAATATTATAAACAACTTATTTCATATGGCTGTTGTGACACTCGTTCTTTAAAAAACTCATCGCTTCGCGATTCGTTTTTTAAACTTGAACTCGTATCATAACAGAATTCCATATGAAATGCGTTGTTTAATATACTATTACAGTGGCTCGGATGAAAATATTGGTAACAGCGATTTATTAGACGAAAGTATTGGTGCATTCCACAGTGAAGACGAATCCAGTCATTTATCGAGTAAATAATTGAGGAAATTGGTGTTCGCCCGAAAAATTCGGAATGGGAACGAACCTTATTTATACACAATATAGGTTACCTAGCGCCATCTATGATTTCTATAACTAATATCAATAATACAGATTTATATCTTGCAAGAATAGCATTATCCATTAAACTAATAACATTTCACAACACCCTCTCTTAATGCTGTTCTTGCTAGATCCTGAAACTAAGAAAAATATAAACAATATCAAAATTCACAATCTTAAATCAAACTTAGAATTTGAGAAATAAACTTACTTCTGAAATAAAAGAACAATATCAAAATTCAAAATCTTACATCAAACTTACAATCTAAAATCGAACAAATGAACTAATGTCTCTAATCATCATTTAAAATAATAACTATCCCTCTCTGGTTTCTAAACCTATTCTAATGCAATTCAAGTGAAACTGATTTCTGTTTAGTCCCTTGGTTAAAATGTCAGCCAATTGAAACTTAGTACCTATATATTCTATCGTTATCAATTTTGAATTTAAAGCCTCACAAACAAAATGATACTTAAGGTCAATGTGCTTAACTCGTTTGTTATTTTCAGGGTTTTTATGCAATGCATCCTTGATTATCTTCAAAAATCTTACAACTTTGAATACCTAATTTCATATCAATGAATAATTTTCTCATCCACAAATAATTCTGTACTGCTGCACACAAGGCTACTAATTCAGCCTCAGAACTTGAAAGAGCAACACAATTTTGTTTTCTACACAACCAAGATATAGTGTTTCCAAATATTTGAATTATATAACCCGACACTGATTTTCTATCATCTATATCCCCAGCCCAATCTGAATCTATAAAACAAGTAAAAATTTCTCCCTGCTTTCTTTCAAATTTCAAACAAACACTCATACTTCCTTTCAAATATATTAGCAATCTTTTAAGAGACACCCAAACATCCTCATTATTTTTATCCTGAAACCGACTCAAGTAGTTTACTGCGAAACTAATATCGGGTCTAGAACCCAATAAAAAATACATTAGACATCCGATTAACTGTCTAACTGGTTTATCACAACTATCACTATTATTTAAACAAATTTTTAATTTAGGATCAATTGGAGTTGGCGAAGAATTACAATCAAAATTAAACCTTTTCAAGATTCCTAACAAATATCTCTGTTGACTTATTCTCAAAATCCCCTCATTTCTTTTATAATCAATCTCAAGCCCTAAAAAATACTTAACTAAATCATTTTTGCAAGTTTCAATTTTATTATAGTCCGGTCCTGAAATAATAATATCATCCACATATAATAATAAATACATTATTTCTTCATTTTCATATTGTTTAATATATAAACAACAATCTGTTTCTGATCTTTCAAAACCTAACTTTATTAAATAACCATTAATTTTGTTGTTCCAACATTTTGACGCTTGTTTTAACCCATATAATGCTTTATTCAGTTTTAATACACAATCACGCTCACACTCAATCATCTCTGGTGCATACACATATACATCCTCTTTAAACTCACCATTAAGAAAAGCTGTTTTTACATCAAGTTGCCTGAAGTAGTATTTATATTGATTTCCTACAGATAAAATAATTCGGAGGGTTGACATTTTCGCTACTGGTGAATAGAGTTCATCATAGTTGAATGAGTTTCTTTGAGCAAAGTCTCTTACTACTAATCATGCTTTATATCTATTTTCCTTTTTTTCTTCAATGGGTTTCGAAGCAAATACCCATTTTGTACTCAATATTTCTGCTCCTTTTGGTTTCTTTACTCTACTCCAAGTATTATTTTTCTCTATTGATTCTATTTCTTTTCCATTGCTCTAATCCACTCTCTAGTCATTATTTCTTCTACACTTTCTGGTACCTCTTCTACATAGGATATAGCATCAAAAGCCATGTAAAATTCATAATCGTCATATCGTTGGGGTATTTTACTCATTCTTCTGGTTCTTTCACTGAAAATTTGGTCTGTATCTAATTCTGTCTCTCTCATGGTACTTATATCATGTTCCTCCTGTATCTTCATCCCTGTCTCACCCGTCACCTCTGCATTCTCATTATTTTCCTCTGTTTCCAAGTCTAATCCAGTTACCTTTGATTTATAATAGAATTCATCTTCATTTAATATAACGTCTCTAGCTACAATTACTTTTTGATCTTTTATGTGCCATAATCTGTATCCTGTTGTCTTGTATCCTATCATGATTGTTTTTTCTGCTTTTGAATCAAATTTTTGTCTAAATTGTTTTGGAATGTGGGAATAAGCTGTGCATCTGAAAACTCTCATTCTACTTACATTATATTTCTGCGGGGGTTACTTTGTCTAGGCTATTACTTGGTGATCTATTTAATATATATGCTGTCACTCTCACTGCTTCATTCCAAAAGTATTTAGGCATGTTTGCTTCCTGGATCATCGCTCGCGCTTTATCTACTAGACTTCTGTTGAACCTTTCCGCTTTCCCATTTTGCTCAGGAGTGTACGGTGTAGTGTAATCTATAACTGTTCCATTCTCTCTACAAAAAGCTTTAATTTCATTTGATATATACTCTCATCTTCCATTATCACATCGTAGAACTGAAATTTATAAATTAAATTTAGTTTGAGCCACATTTACAAAATCCTGAAAACAATTAAATACCCCATTTTTCCCTTTTATAGGATAAACAGTAACAAAATTTGAAAAATCATCGATAAAAGTAGCAAAGTATTTGGCACCATCGTGACTTAATGGCTCTATTGGACCAGCAACATCCGAATTAATAATTTGTAAAACCCTTTTTGCCCTTCTCCTAGTACCAAAATTAGAGCGTGTCATTTTACCAGTGCAACCTTCACAGAAATCAATTTTACCCAATTTTATTTTATCTACACCTACAGCCATTATTCTTAACCAATTTTTCTAAATTTGAGTAGCAAATGTGTCCTAACCTTTTCTGCCACAATTTTGTATTTTGATCTTCAATATCAATATTCAAACATTCTTGATTTTGAACTTTGACTTTGAACTAAGAAAATTTCGTATAATTTGTCTCTATATCCTAGACCAACCAAATTTTTATTGCTATACAAAAATAGGTACTTTACCTTTATCAAAAATTACTTTAATATTTGGCCACTTCTAGTCTTTTGACTGATAATAAATTTTTCCTTAAATTTGGTACATAAAAGACATTTTTTATAGTGCATTCTACTTCTCTATTGTAAACCTTGCTTAAAACCTGAATATTTCCTACTCCTACTGCATTCTATTATCTTTTGCTACTGCTATTTTAATAGGATTTTCAAGTGGTATATAATAAACAAAATAATCTTTGCTATTGATCAAATGATCTGTACAACCAGAATCTATATAAAATAAAATTTCATTATTTCTACTTACAGTCTTTTTTCCACTATTATTTGTCATGAAACATACTTTTTCTTGTTGGGACTCATTTTGTGACTAAATATTGTGACCTTCATGAACTTGTCCGCTTGCTTCTCCAGATCCATAGTGTCTATAACTGCTATTATATCCTCTTCCTCTGTAATGACCTCTTGGAAAAGTTCCTCTACTACTTGGCCCACCATTACCATTGAAACCTGCTTGGTAACCACCTTGACTATTGCCTCTATAAAAGCCTCTGAAAAACCACCTCGAACAAAGCAGCAAATAGATAGGTTATTTATTTTCATTGACAACAGTTTCAAAAAGAAGTTTAAATATTATTGGTGATCTCTTTAAGCACCACCTTTTTAATTTTCATAAATTTACAAAATTAATCTTTCATATTCATTTTATTTATATTTTTTAGTTGGGTGACAAATATCAGTTTCATCAATGACAGGAAGATTTGACAAAACTTACAATACCCTGAACATGGAAAGGGAATCCATAAATTCAAAGCTGTATATATTAACCCAGGAGAAGCAAGAAACAAACAGCATTCTCAAAAATTTTTTAAAATAATGTTTATATTATCTAGGTTAACCCTAGGATACTTTTAGGTTTTCTATAAAAAAATTCTTTAATAAAACATAACATAAAATGATATGCTATTTTAATTTTTTACCTGAATAATGTTATATAAACTTAATTTTTAAGAACATGCCATGCCAACACAGAGTATATAATACAAACCAGAGTATCGACTCTATATGGAGGGGGTAAGCATCCATTTGCAGGTATCGCCATGACACTTTGGGAGTATCCATAGCCGTCACCGTTAGTTTTGGTTAAGGTAGGCAGTTGGTTGTATGTGAATAAATCAGTGGTGGCGTTTGTATTGTGTGGAAAAGTGCATTAAACTATTTAATTCAGGTACAGAAAACTGCGAAGGAGATGCGGAACAAATGTTACTTACTTTAAATGACATTAAAATAAATACTACTGATGCATGTACTCCTTCCCAGTGTTCTGTATCTGATAAAGATACAGATTGATGTGTGTTTTTTTAATTATTGATATCCTTCCTTACTAACGAGGAAAATTGCGTGCAAGACATACATATTCGGTCATTTATTTCGCGTAGAAATTATATTTATATAATTATTTAACCTAAAAAACCCATTTTACTTTTTTTAAAAACAAATAAATCAACGTTTAGTTATTCCATGTTTCTAAAATAACAATTATCTCAACAATAAAGAAAAATTTCAAGTACGGGTCTTATTTATAATAACAATTTTTTTAGTACTACCCTGAGCTTATACCACAAAAGAGAATATTGGTTACCACAAAACAGACTAATCAATTTTCTGTTTTGTGGTTTATACTCCCAAAAAATGGCCGCTCTTGTCTTATAAACATCAAAGGTGCCGACAGCGAGTCGATACTCTGGGGGTCAATTCTCAAATGTCTATCAAAAATGTCGAATTCGAGAAATTGTCGGTTACTAATGTCTATTACTTTTTATAAAAGGTATTCCCAATCTCCATTCGACTTAGAAACAGTGGCGGATCATGGCTTTCCGAGGCCCCAGGCGCAACTTCATTTGGAGGCCCCCCCCCCCATTGGTCGTGCCAAGAAAGGGATGGAAGGGATGGAAAATTGTATTTTTTTATTGTTGGCATTAAAACATATAATACAAGATATAACAGTAAAAAAAGGTATAATAATAAAAAATCAACGCCTTTTTTTTAGTTTTTATGTTTAATTTACCTTTTTTTAAATTATATTATTATCAAAACCTATTAGTTTTATCAATTCTGAGGCCCCCCTGAAGCGAGGCCCGAGGCGAGCGCCTCATGCGCCTGTGCGGTGATCCGCCACTGCTTAGAAAAATGGTCGACATATTATTTCGAATAATACAACCTGACAACAATGTACAAATGTCTTAAATAATTAAAAGAGAAGTAGAAAATAAAGGTTAAGATTATTTTAGGGCAGGGTAAAAGGATATATATATAATATCAGACTTGTCTCTGACAATATATAATATAAAGGGTTCCATTGAATACTAATTAGAAACATAGATAAAAAAAGTTATTGTTCTAAAAAACAGAAAGACGCTCTAATTGAAATTTTAAGTTGCAGAGTTGCAGAAAATGCAGATTTAATGTCTGGCAAATTTGGGCCACAGTTTAGGTCAACACCTCAAAACAATCTTGATAATAATGTCTCTGTCTTTCAAAATTCGCTTGTTCTTGGTTTTCCAAGTTTTCTATTGCGGCGACTATTTCCAACCCTTCGTTCATGATTATGAAAATATTTCCACAATCCAATACAATAAACTAAATATCAACAAAAGAAATATTTAAAAGAGTAGGTAGGTACAGCAAATATACTTGACAGTCGACAAACTGAATGTCTACCGGTTTTTATCATTCGACTTCTGTGTCTACTAAAATTTGTCGATTCGTCATTCGAGAATACCATTGATCATATTTTAGTAGACATTTGACCCAAGTCGCATACGAGATTTGTAAATAGACATTTGAGAATTGACCCCCTGGTTTGTATAGACTACCTAAGTCGTGACGTCAATGGGTGGAGCTTATTTTTCCAAACAAAACAAAAAATTTAAAGCCCATGCATTTAAAGCACCTTTACTCATTTTCTTTTCAATTTATTTCTTATTGTGAATAAAATAAGAGAGGTTGTAATTTGTTCTGTTGAGTGTGTGTGTATATTTATTGAAAACTTCAAGAATTTTTAAAGGTAGGTGTTTTTCTGTTATTTTAACAATAAGAAGCTTTTTTTAGGTTATATTATGGATTAGAATGGTTTTTAATAATAAAGATTTTAATTAAAACATATTATTGGATTGAATTATGTATAAAATTATAATTTATTTCTAGAAAGAGCCTTTTTCTCAATGGTTATGTGTTTTGTACCTGACTGTAAGCATTACAGTGAGCAGAGAATATGCAAATACTTTGCTTTTCCATCCCATCCAAAAGAAAAATGGATCTCTTTGATAAGGTAGGTAACTAATATATAATATTATTAATATTATAATATAAAATTTTAATAAAACTAAAAAATATTAATAGGAGACAAGATAGAGAGCCATCAAAATTCTCATTAGTTTGCAGTTGTGAAAAAAAATGCAGTCACAAAAAAAATGGGCCAACTTTAAAACTAAAAGGAGGTTAATGTTTGATTCCCCTGAAAAACGGTATGTAGTACATTTATATTTTTACAATAATATAAAGATATAGGTACTCTTTCTATCTTTAATAAGGTAGGTTTGTTTTACAAGTACTTTTTGTTGCAGTAAATGAAAAAATCCACCATTAACTGATAATATGGAACCAGCAGGACCTTCAACTTCAGTGCCAACATTAATTTCAGAACCATCCACTTCTAAACACCCTCCTGAAACTGCAAGTTCATCTACACCTGATGATGATTTGCATTCTTTTTCAAGATTATCTGGGGCATCATTGGATGCTGAACATTATTTCTTAAAACAAGAACTGGAAGAAGTTACCAAAAAACTGAATAACTTATGCACCCATTTCAGTTTTGAACATATAAAAAATAATGATTCACACATACTTATGTATACTGGCATACACAGCAATGGTTTATACATGATTCTATTTGAATTAGTGGACAGTTCGAAAATAATTATGCTGGGTGGCAGGTAAAATTATTGCCAAAAATTGATTAAATACCAATGACAATGAAATTATGTTTAAAGCTGTCACATGAAGATCTAGCTATGCGCTTTAATTGCAGTTCATAAAACATATTTTGTTGTATTATTTTAAATTAATAAAACAGACCTTATGAAAAATATTATATTTTACAAATTTTATAAACAGTATAAGTTTTAAACTAAAAAATTATAAAAATAATTGTATATATTGTATGACACAATATATTTATAATAAATAAAAAAATGTTTAATTTATATATACTATAAACTACCTATTATTTCTGATAGGTACTAAATTTAACCATTTAATAGTTTTGGGAGGTAATGATTTACATAAAATGTTTTCAATAATAATACATTTTCTTTCCAAGAAGCATCATAATATACTACAACTGTTACAACTTCATGTGGAGTCCATATGCATAAATAATAACATTTTAATTTTTTTAAAATATGTAGATTGCCTTGAATTTGATGATAATAATTGTGATTTTTATTAGGTAATGCATATATCTCCCTCTTCATTATAATATATAATGTATGTTTTATTATTTTTAAGTTTTTCTGACAAAACATCATTTTTAAAGGAATATGGGCACTTCACCTCAACAATGGCATCATCACCAAGCCATCAGGACTTGCTCCTAATATTCCTGAATTTGTCAGCCAAATACCTGTGGGATAACATCTAAATTCAAATTTTCTTTTAAATGTTTCAGAGCATGCTTCTCATGACTTCTTCCCCACTGAATAGCCTTAATGCCAACGAGAGAATGAGCACCTACAATAGCAAAATAAAAATTAATATAGAAGGATATTAATGTTTCATGATTGTTTTCAAAAGTTGTGAATATAATTATGTAGCAAATGTATATACTTACCAATTAAAGTTTTATAAAGACTGCCTGAAGAAATAACTACTCCAAAATTACTAGTAGTAAGTCTAATTTTTCTGATTAAAAACCAGTGTTCATTGGTAACTTGTCCTACTGTTAGAGCAGCAATATTTTTAATATTTATTTAAGGCCAAATTGAATTCTGCAGATGAAATGATATCTTCAATAATGGGCAAATCTGCAGCATCTCAAAGAAGCAACTAAAGCCCACAGTATTACCGAATACACTTAACTTGTTTTTAATGCAGTCATTTGCTCTTGACTTAAAGGCTCTTCAACAGCAGTATATGGTTTTTGAGGATATAATTCTTCTGTAGTTTTTACTGCTCAATATTTTTGTTTTGGTGCATTCCATGTACTGAAATATAGTGTCCAAATAGAGCCAATGCAGCTATATGGTGACATTTTATTCCTGTAGGGTAAGCACAAGTTGCAGAAACAATATCACCCAATTTATTCAATGTAATCTGAAATAAGTTAACATTTAGTAGATATTACCATCATATAAAAAATCCAAACCTACCTCAGCTTTGTAAGTTTTATCTTTCATACTGGCATATATCCCCTCTGATCATCATCAAATTAGCATCAAACTGCATATTTTTTACATGGTTCGACTCCAATGAGTTTTCACCTCTTTTAATTGTTTTATTATCATTTTTTAAAAAATCATTAATATTTGAAAGCTTTAAAACATGTTTGAAAGCCATAATCACAAAATCTAAAAATATAAAAAATATTTCACAAATTAAACAAAACTTAACCTTAATTTTATGAAAATAGTATTAAAACACCAAACATATTGAAAATGTGTCGAAGAATCGATATATTTTTTTCCAAAAAATAAATTAATTCTGTTAAATTTTGTGGAGCTTCGGGGACATAATGAGAGTTTGACTTCCGAGAATCCGGGAATATTTCGTGGACAATTTAATTTTTCGGCTCCAGAAATCCAATATTTCAACACGAAAGGCGAAGAAACGACGATAAAATTGATGGGAGAGAACCCCCCTTCAGAGTTGGGTCGGATACTGAAAAAAGTATCCGGATATCGGATACTCAAAATGTATCCGGATACTTTGAAGGATACTTTTTTAACAAGGTCATAAATTATTATTATTAGAACTGTGTAATATGCATGTATTTTTAATGTAATATATAGGATGATTGATTAGTGTGAGGAAGCTCAGTAGATCTGTTATAGTAAAAAATACAAAAAAAAAGTTATTAACAAAAATTGTAGGCAACTTTAAACTCCACATTTTAAAATTAGTTACAATCTTACAGGGTGTTCCATAAGATGGTGGCACACCAAACTTATTTTTTTATTTTTTAAATAGAACACCCTGTATTTTATTTTAAATTTGAAATCTGCTTAACTTACACATCACAACAATGTACAGTTATATTATGTTATACTGGGTATTTAAAAAGTTATAACCATTATTACCTGAAAATCGTATCAAGTTTAACTCCCTGTATAATTCCAAAGGAGTATAGGAGCATTGATCTATTGCAACCATAGTTTTTTAATAAATATTAAAAATTATAAAACATATTCGTTTTTATAATATTCGTTAAATTAAATACAGGGTAAGTCAAAATGCAAGTACATTATTTTCTTGGTAATTTTAAATAGAACACCCTGTATTTTATATCACTATCGAAAAGTACTACTATCATTCTTAAAATTTTATGAAGTACTCCCTATACCTAAAGTTATCAGTTTTCTAGATAATTTTATTTTTCCATGAAAATATTAATTTTGTAGATATTTTAACGTTTACCAATAATTATTGTGAGTTGGCCATGATTGGTTTGTTAGAAACTGACAGTTTGACATTATTATATCACTATCGAAAAGTACTAATATCATTTTTCAAATTTTATGAAGTATTCCCTATACCTAAGTTACCAGTTTTCTAGATATTTTTATTTTTTCATCAAAGTATTAATTTGGTAGATATTTTAACGTTTACCATTATTTATTGTGAGTTAGCCATGATTGGTTTGTCAGAAACTGACAGTTTGATATTATTTATTCATGATTTTTCCAAATATTTATCCCCTCTAAAAACCCCCTTCCTACGTTCATATTTTTGCCAAATATAATCAGCTCTATATTTTCACATAACCGATTTTTGGTGAAAATTTTGTGAAAATCCATTCTGCGGTTTGTTCTTGCTGGCGAAAAATTAAGCATATCAACCGGTATGAAGTTAGCAACCCAATCCCGAACGATCAGTGGCGTCGTTACTATCCTTTTGACTGCGTAAAGATGAAAGAAGTAGTTAAAAACAAAACAATAAGTATCTTTAGGAACCACAAATTATTTCTATTTCTTGAGAAATGTTATCCACCATATCTTTTAAAACAAATTTTATATAATACTTCTGACAATACAAATGCCATAATTCATAACATGACAAGGAACGCAGAATATCATGACATCAGTTCTAGAAATAATACCATTCCAATTCATGTATCTCTACCCTATATCAAATCAGTCACACCTAAACTTTCCGGAATTTTAAAACAACATAATATAAAAATTGCAAATAAAAAACATCTTACAATCCATTCACTTTTTAGTAAAATCAAAGATAAAACACCAAATAATAAATTACCTAACATAGTTTATGAAATTCCTTGTAAAAATTGTGATAAGAAATACATTGGTCAGTCAAAAAGGTCTCTTGCTAATAGAATAACATCCCATAAAAGTGACAGTAAACTTCATCCAGAGAAATGTGCACTTGCTGACTACGTATTCTCTGAAGGCCATATAATAAATTATGAACATGCCAAAATTTTAATCACAGAAATCAGTTATAAAAAGCGGATATTTTCAGAAACAGCTTATATAGCTCAAGAAGATCGATGTATTAATGAAAAAACCTTAGACAAGGAAAGAGAGTGGACGCGTAACCCGAGTCGTGAAACTGTTACCACTTGCCACATAATCGATGGGGTCAGTGGCGTAACATAATGTTTACAATACATTTTTCCCACATAACAGGTAATAATTGTATGTTTCTTAGATACAAATAATAGGTTGGTATAAAAAGAAGGAAGTGAATAAAATTCAGCTAGGTACATTTAATAGATATGATAAAACAAAAAAAAATCATATTTATATTATAAAATACTAACTTATATTATATTGATCAAGTAGTATATAAATAACAAGTAAAATTTACTAGTAATTATAAAAAATCTTTATTTGTTACGAAAATATTAACATAATCTATAACTAGGTACCATAATATTAAATAAATACTTATTCTATTCTATTCTATTCTTCTGGGGTGCGTTTCATGCATGTACTGGAGCTCTAGGCTCATTGTACCTCCCTGAAGTAATCATACCAGGTTCGTTTCCTTCATGTATTCTAGAACGTCCCTGATATTCGCTTTCACGATTTCCTCTGGCTCAGGAAACTGAATGCCAAAGTGTCTCTGTCTAAGCCACTTAAGGCTCGGACAGTGACATATTACGTGAAGAGGAGTTTCGTCTTCCTCACCACATTTTCTGCATAATGGGTCCTCAGCGAGTCCTATTATGTTCATGTGTTTTCGGAGATGGCAGTGTCCTGTAAGCAGTCCCACTGCCTTTCTCAATTGGGTTCTACTTAGGCTGAGTAGTTCTGTAGTTTTCTCCCTGGATGGACCTGTTATGAATAATCTGGATTGCCTGAGTCCAGGCAGTTCCATCCAGAGTTTCTTATGTTGTTCCCTTAGTCTTTCCTCTATTGTTTCCCTTACATGTTGGTAAGAGACCCCACATGTGGGAAGAGGTCCGATCAGGGTTCCTTCTGAAGCTTCCCTGGCTAGGAGGTCAGCTTTTTCATTTCCAAGAATCCCTGTGTGTCCTGGTACCCATTCAAGGATAACCTTGTGGCGTTGTGCCAGTTCAGCTACAGTTCCTTGGCAGTGCTTCACTGTTCGTGACGCAGTGTGTACGCTCTCTATTGCTTTGAGAGCTGCTTGGCTATCACTTCTGATCCTGACAGTCCTGTTAGGGACCGTCTCGTTCAGGATGATTTCCGAGCATGTGTTGATGGCAACCACTTCAGCTTGCAGGATAGTCTCTACTGAACCCAGGTTGAGACTATACGTCTTCCCTGTATTTTCATTGTAGATTCCAATCCCAGTGCTGGTGCTTGTTTTGGATCCGTCTGTGTACCAAACGGATTCATGTTGTTTCCTAGTCTTGGTACGAGCTTCGTCCCTATCCGGAATATGAACCGTATATGGTTTGGAAAGATCGTAGCAGATAGGTATTCTATCTGAGGGCATGCTCAGTAATTGATTATGTTCAATCTCTTTCGAGATTGTGGAATGGTACCTAGGGATCGCCCTGCCCCATTCGTTGTTTATTTTCAGCCTGTAAGCAGCTGCCAGTGCTTCCCTTTCCACAATAAGATGTAGTGGAGGTAGTCCCAGCATAGCTTCCAGGGCCGCCGTGGGCGTTGTTCTCATCGCCCCGGTTATGGCTAGACGGGCTACTCTCTGTACCCTGCCTAGCTGTCTAGATGCTACTGAGCATCTCGCTTTATGCCACCACACAACAGAACAATAGGTTATGATGGGTGCCACCACCCTCGTATAGAGCCAGTGCATCATACTGGGTTTAAGCCCCCACGTATTGCCCACAGCTCTTCTGCATGCCCAGAGAGCTCTTAGGCCTTTATCTGTTGTGTTTCTAATGTGGTTGGAAAGGGTTAGTTTGCTATCTAGGGTTACCCCTAGGTATTTGACTTCCCCTTTAAACTTTAGCGTTTGGCCCCACATACGAAGTTCCCTCAAGTGGAGGTTCCTTCTGAGGGTGAACGCTATCACGGAGGTTTTTGCCGGATTAGTTGACAATCCCTCTTGTCTGCACCATTTTTCGGTAATCCTCAGTGCCAGCTGCATTCTCTCGGACACAGTGGCCCCGAATCTACCGTTTACAACTATGCTGACGTCATCAGCAAAGGCTTGGGCATAGATACCCTCGTCATTGAGTCTACAAAGGAGCTCGTCAACCACCAGGTTCCACAGAAGAGGAGATAACACCCTCCTTGCGGACACCCCTTAGTGGCTGAGACCATCCTCGTCTCCCAAAGAGCGTACCTATTATTGTTCTTTCCCGTAGCATATTACCAGTCCATCTTACAATGTCACGGTTCTGCATTGTTCTAAGTATGGAATCGAAGGAGGCAACATTAAATGCCCCTTCAACATCCAGAAACGTACCTAGGGCTACCTCTTTATTTAAGAGTGCCTGCTCCGCATTCAGGAGCAGCTTGTGTACCGCGACTTCGCAGAACACCCCACTCTTATACGCAAACTGGTTTCGATGCAGAGGTTTTACCCTCAAAGCACCGTCCTGTAGATACCTGTCCACCAGTTTTTCTAAAGTTTTAAGAAAAAAGGAGGTCAGGCTGATAGGTCTGAAGGAGCCCGTCTCAGCATACGTGGCCTTACCAGGCTTCGGTATGAAGACTACTCTTCCAGACCTCCAGTTCATAGGGATATAGCTCAGTGCCAAGCTAGCCCTGAGTAGTCGGCACATTGGTCCCTCGATGATTTCCCTGCCCTGTTGCAACAGTGCCGGGAAGATACCGTCTGGTCCCGCAGCTTTGTATGGGTGAAAGGATTTTATCGCCCATGCAAGTCTGGTTCTGTTCACGATTTTGTTGGCAAGGGCCCAGCTGTCCTTGGATGCCCTCCTACGGAGTGTCCCTGAACAGATGTGCCCCTGCTCCGTGACAGGTTCACATCCCGGGAAGTGTGATTTTAGAAGAAGATCTAAAGTCTCCTCACCGGTCGTTGTGTATTCCCCTTTTTCATTCTTCAGAGATCCTACCCTACCCATGGTGTCCCTCTGGAGAGTTTTTTCTCAGCTTGGAGCATTCTGGAAGGCTGTCAATGTCCTCACAGAATTTTCTCCAAGAGTTTTCTTTGGCTTTGCGGATCGCATAGCCATATTCTCTCCTTTTAGCCTTATAGGCTTCCCAGCCATTTGTTCTTTTGGCCAGGTTGAAGAGTCTTCTCACTTCTGTCCTGAGACTCGAGAGGTCTTTGGTCCACCATACAGTGTCCCTATTAGCCCTCTTCCTTTTCTCTGGGCAGTTTCTGTTATAGGCCTCCATAAGACCTCCAGTCAGTTGTTCTGAGAGGAAGTCTATTTCAGCCACATTCTTTGGGGCTGGGAGGCATTCGCTTAGACCCTGCTCAAGGTGCTCCCTGAAGGAGTCCCAATCACAGGTTCTAGGGTTGCGATATGTGACCTCCTCCTTCCCCGTTTCACAGGTTAGGTTGTAGAGGACATGCCTATGGTCGGACATAGACATCTCCCTAGAGACATGCCATCCGTCCACCCACCTGCACACCTCTCTTGTACCTACTGTGATATCAATGACCTCCTCCCGCGATTCGATCACAAAAGTGGGGTCATTCCCAACGTTAGCCACCTCTAGATTATTGCAAGCAATGTATTCCAGAAGTGACTCCCATCTTGAGTTAATGTCTGTGCTCCCCAATATGATATGGTGAGCATTGGAGTCGCACCCAAGAAGGAGTTCGATCCCTTTGTCCCTACAATGTGTAACCAGTTCTCTCACCTCTTTGGAAGGAGGGGACCTGATTGGTCGTAAGGTAGGTATGCCGAGCCAATAACAATCTGCCTCGACATGTTATTTCTTTTAATCTTGACTGTAATTGCCACTAGGTCTCCTGTGCACAGGTCCCATTGTGGAAAAACATCAAGATTTCTTTTGGCTACTATGCATGCCTGAGGGTGGCCATTCGTCGAACAGATCAAGTCATAGCCTCCCGCGCATGGTAACCCTTTGACCGCTCTCTCAACGACATAGGGTTCCTGCACAAGAGCAAGATCTATGTCTTGTTTGAGTAGACATCTCTGTAATACAGCCGTGGCTGCCTTACAGTGATGTATATTTGCTTGTAGTATTTTTACCACCTTTTCAGGTGGTGTTCGCCCGTCCGGTCTGGGCCTCTTCTGAGTCCCTGCCGGTCTCGGTTTTATGGGCTTCTCAGCCCTCTCGCCTCTTCCGCTGGTTCCTTGCCCCTCGATTGAGGTGCCGGATCCTGACGGAGTTGGTGTCAATACCGGAGCTGGCTGTCCCTCTACGGTTCCACCATCTCCGGTAAGAAGTCTTCGGGCGCGCTTCATCTTTCGACGGTGCGCTCCCGATCTTTTCGTCTTTTGTTTGGTATCCATATCTGGTCCCACGAGCAGCTAGGGAAGTGGTCGCCCCTGACAGAGCCCCGCATGCCAGGGGAAGGCTAAATACAATGGGGTTTCGCCCGGTGCCCCAAGGTGACTACCAGTCGCTGCTGATCTTCTGTTCAGCCACGCATCCCCTTGGCCTGGTGTACCACCGTGAGATTCAGGTTTTTATTGAGGTTGTCTCCTCTTGGTCCAGGTTGTTAAGCCCAGACCCCCGTAACCCTATCCGCGAGACATAATAATCCACGGTCGACAAGGTTACTGGTTTTTCGGTTCGATCAATGGACCTCGCCGGCATCGTGTACCCCTGTGCAATCCCTTAGCCACGACACGACAGCTGGGAAGGGGTGGTTGGTCCGCGGTGCGACCTTAGGTACGACTCGTCCGACAATCTTGCGGGTTTTACACCGCTCATGCAAGACTCGCCGTCCGTATAGTACGTACAACCCCAGTGTTGTTCCTAGCCTGCCATGTTGCAGTGTTAGCTGCTCAAGCAGACCAGATACTTTTCTGGGGGGCCCCTATCCGCCACCTGGGGACGCGCCCGATAGGCTCCAAACCCACGGGAAATAAATACTTAAATTAAAACTGTTTATTTGCTGATATTAATAGTGATGTTTGACTGTAGAACATTTTTGTTCACCATTTAAACCATTAGACAAAAAATAGCCACGTGGAAGCTTCCATGTGTCATTAATTGCAACTATCATTAAAACAAAAGCTTCTTTGGCTAATTCATTTGAATCATCATCCAAATCAACCCCAAAATTGACTAACCATGGAAACTTTTACTATTCCATTGTGAAACCAGAAGAAGCATTGATAGTTTGCAGCTATTTCCCAATAGTGCTTCTATGGGGCAAATATGTTTCAAATACTTTCTTGATATACTTGTATATTAATTGTTTAATGGAAACAACTTTTCTTTTTAGCCTGTTTATAGATTGTTTCAGTACCCTAATATTTCTAGTCTTCTCTTAACTCCTAATAGTTTCTTGAAGTAAGTTCCATTTCAGTATTTTTAACCAGGACAGTCAGCTGTTGGGTTTAATGACTGTGTTGAGGAAGTAGAAGGACCGGGTTCTGTACTCTAAATATATTCGAATTTGGCCTTGAAAAAACAAAAACTCTAAGGAGACAGAAACACGTGTCTACGGCTGCATTAGCGGGCTTAACCCAATATCTCCATCTTTTTATTTAATTCATTCCCACAAAAATACTACTACCATTTGTATATATATATATACATTTTTTCCATAGTGTAGATCAAACATGTTGAATAGGAAAATAACGTTATAATGCCAAATCTCTTTATAATTCCCAACAAAATTGACTTTCTTCGAGTTTCGCTGTTCTACTTCAACTTCAATAGTTTCCCAACCAGATTTATCTATGATATACACTTCCTATTTACGAACAAACTGCATCAATCAATTCAGCGTCTTTAAAAAACCCTTTTTTTCCATATTTTCAAGTATTTTGGACGACAAAAATTTTTTACTTAAGACAGCGACAAAGCAAATACCTTGCTTCAAATTTTGCTAAAATTCTTAATTAGGTTTTGCTTAATAAATATAGTGTAGAACCATTAGATCAAACATGTTAAATATAAAAGTAACGATATACTGCCAAATCTCTTTATAATTCCCAACAAAATTGACTTTCTTCGAGTTTCGCTGTTCTACTTCAACTTCAATAGTTTCCCAACCAGATTTATCTATGATATACACTTCCTATTTACAAACGAACGTCATCAATTGATTCAGCGTATTTAAAAACCCTTTTTTCCATATTTTTAAGTGTTTTGGACGACAAAAATCTTTTACTTAATTTTTAATTTTTTACTTTATTCAAAACAAACACTAAAAACCTAAAAAACAAACAAAAAAATATGGAAAAAAAGGTTTTTAATTACTCTGAATCGATTGATCGTTCGTTCGTAAATAAGTGTATATCATAGATAAATCTGGTTGGGAAACTATTGAAGTTTAAGTAGAACAGCGAAACTCGATGGAAGTCAATTTTGTTGGAAATTATAAAGGAATTATATTTTCCTATTCAACATGTTTGATCTAATGGTTCTACACTATATTTATCACGCAAATCCTAATTAAGAATTTTAGCAAAATTTGAAGCAAGGTATTTGCTTTGTCGCTGTCTTAAGTAAAAAATTTTTGTCGTCCAAAACACTTGAAAATATGGAAAAAATGGTTTTTAAATACTCTGAATCGATTGATGCCGTTCGTTCGTAAATAGGAAGTGTATATCATAGATAAATCTGATTGGGAATCTATTAAAGTTTAAGTAGAACAGCGAAACTCGAAGAAATTCAATTTTGTTGGGAATTATAAAGAGGTTTGGCATTATAACGTTATTTTCCTATTTAACATGTTGGATCTAATGGTTCTAATGGTTATCACGCATAACCTAATTAAGAATTTTAGCAAAATTTGAATCAAGGTTTGTCAAGGTTTGTCAAGGCTTTGTCACTTTCTTAAGTAAAAGATTTTTGTCGTCCAAAACACTTTAAAATATGAAAAAAAGTGTTTTTAAAGACGCTGAAGTGATTGATGTGGTTCGTTCGTAAATAGGAAGTGTATATCATAGATAAATCTGGTTGGGAAACTATTGAAGTTTAAGTAGAACTGCGAAACTCGATGGAAGTCAATTTTGTTGGGAATTATAAAGAGATTTGGCATTATAACGTTATTTTTCTATTCAACATGTTTGATCTAATGGTTCTACACTATATTTATCACGCATAACCTAATTAAGAATTTTAGCAAAATTTGAATCAAGGTATTTGCTTTGTCACTTTCTTAAGTAAAAGATTTTTGTCGTCCAAAACACTTTAAAATATGAAAAAAAGTGTTTTTAAAGACGCTGAAGTGATTGATGTGGTTCGTTCGTAAATAGGAAGTGTATATCATAGATAAATCTGGTTGGGAAACTATTGAAGTTTAAGTAGAACTGCGAAACTCGATGGAAGTCAATTTTGTTGGGAATTATAAAGAGATTTGGCATTATAACGTTATTTTTCTATTCAACATGTTTGATCTAATGGTTCTACACAATATTTATCACGCAAAACCTAATTAAGAATTTTAGCAGAATTTAAAGCAAGGTATTTGCTTTGTCACTTTCTTGAGTAAAAGATTTTTCTCGTCCAAAACACCTGAAAATATGAAAAAAAGGGTTTTTAAAGACGCTGAATTGATTGATGCGGTTCGTTCATAAATAGAATGTGTATATCATAGATAAATCTGGTTGGGAAACTATTGAAGTTTAAGTAGAACAGCGAAACTCGATGGAAGTCAATTTTGTTGGGAATTATAAAGGGATTTGGCATTATAACATTATTTTTCTATTCAACATGTTTGATCTAATGGTTCTACACAATATTTATCACGCAAAACCTAATTAAGAATTTTAGCAGAATTTAAAGCAAGGTATTTGCTTTGTCACTTTCTTGAGTAAACGATTTTTCTCGTCCAAAACACCTGAAAATATAAAAAAAAGTGTTTTTAAAGACGCTGAATTGATTGATGCGGTTCGTTCATAAATAGGAAGTGTATATCATAGATAAATCTGGTTGGGAAACTATTGAAGTTTAAGTAGAACAGCGAAACTCGATGGAAGTCAATTTTGTTAGGAATTATAAAGGGATTTGGCATTATAACGTTATTTTTCTGTTCAACATGTTTGATCTAATGGTTCTACACTATATTTATCACGCAAAACCTAATTAAGAACTTAAGCAAAATTTGAAGCAAGGTATTTGCTTTGTCACTGTCTTAAGTAAAAAAAATTTGTCGTTCAAAACACTTGAAAATATGAAAAAAAGGGTTTATAAAGACGCTGAATTGATTGATGCGGTTCGTTCATAAATAGGAAGTGTATATCATAGATAAATCTGGTTGAAAAACTGTTGAAGTTGAAGTAGAACAGCGAAACTCGAAGAAATTCAATTTTGTTGGGAATTATAAAGAGGTTTGGCATTATAACGTTATTTTCCTATTTAACATGTTGGATCTAATGGTTCTACACTATATTTATCACGCATAACCTAATTAAGAATTTTAGCAAAATTTGAATCAAGGTATTTCCTTTGTCACTTTCTTAAGTAAAAGATTTTGTCGTCCAAAACACTTAAAAATATGGAAAAAAGGGTTTTTAAAGACAATGAATCGATTGATGCAGTTTGTTCGTAAATAGGAAGTGTATATCATAGTTAAATTTTGTTGGGAAACTATTGAAGTTAAAGTAGAACAGCGAAACTCAAAGAAAGTCAATTTTGTTGGGAATTATAAAGAGGTTTGGCATTATAACGTTATTTTCCTATTTAACATGTTGGATCTAATGGTTCTACACTATATTTATCACGCATAACCTAATTAAGAATTTTAGCAAAATTTGAATCAAGGTATTTCCTTTGTCACTTTCTTAAGTAAAAGATTTTGTCGTCCAAAACACTTGAAAATATGAAAAAAAGGGTTTTTAAAGACGCTGAATTGATTGATGCGGTTCGTTCATAAATAGGAAGTGTATATCATAGATAAATCTGGTTGGGAAACTATTGAAGATAAAGTAGAACAGCGAAACTCGAAGAAATTCAATTTTGTTGGGAATTATAAAGAGGTTTGGCATTATAACGTTATTTTCCTATTTAACATGTTGGATCTAATGGTTCTACACTATATTTATCACGCATAACCTAATTAAGAATTTTAGCAAAATTTGAATCAAGGTATTTGCTTTGTCTCTTCCTTGAGTAAAAGATTTTTCTCGTCCAAAACACTTAAAAATATGGAAAAAAAGGTTTTTAAAGACGCTGAATTGATTGATGCGGTTCGTTCATAAATAGGAAGTGTATATCATAGAAAAATCTGGTTGGGAAACTATTGAAGATAAAGTAGAACAGCGAAACTCGAAGAAAGTCAATTTTGTTGGAAATTATAAAGAGATTTGGCATTATAACGTTATTTTCTCATTCAACATGTTTAATCTAATGGTTCTACACTATATTTATCACGCATAACCTAATTAAGAATTTTAGCAGAATTTGAGGCAAGGTATTTGCTTTGTCACTTTCTTAAGTAAAAGGTTTTTGTCTTCCAAAACACTTGAAAATATGAAAAAAAGGGTTTTTATAGACGCTGAATCGATTGATGCCGTTCGTTCGTAAATAGGAAGTGTATATCATAGATAAATCTGGTTGGGAAACTATTGAAGTTAAAGTAGAACAGCGAAACGAAGAAAGTCAATTTTGTTGGGAATTATAAAAAGATTTGGCATTATAACGTTATTTTCCTATTCAACATGTTTGATCTAATGGTTCTACACTATATTTATCACGCAAAACCTAATTAAGAATTTTAGCAGAATTTGAAGCAAGGTATTTGCTTTGTCACTTTCTTGAGTAAAAGATTTTTCTCGTCCAAAACACTTGAAATTATGAAAAAAAGGGTTTTTAAAGACAATGAATCGATTGATGCAGTTTGTTCGTAAATAGGAAGTGTATATCATAGTTAAATTTTGTTGGGAAACTATTGAAGTTAAAGTAGAACAGCGAAACTCGAAGAAAGTCAATTTTATTGGGAATTATAAAGAGGTTTGGCATTATAACGTTATTTTTCTCTTTATCATGTTTGATCCAATGGTTCTACACTATATTTATCACGCAAAACCTAATTAAGAATTTTAGCAAAATTTGACGGAAGGTATTTGCTTTGTCACTGATTTAAGTAAAAAATTTTGTCGTCCAAAACACTTAAAAATATGAAAAAAAGGGTTTTTAAAGACGCTGAAGTGATTGATGTGGTTCGTTCATAAATAGGAAGTGTATATCATAGATAAATCTGGTTGGAAAACTATTGAAGTTTAAGTAGAACAGCGAAACTCGATGGAAGTCAATTTTGTTGGGAATTATAAAGAGATTTGGCATTATAACGTTATTTTTTTGTTCAACATGATTGATCTAATGGTTCTACACTATATTTATCACGCAAAACCTAATTAAGAATTTTAGCAGAATTTGAAGCAAGGCATTTGCTTTGTCACTTTCTTGAGTAAAAGATTTTTCTCGTCCAAAACACTTGAAAATATGAAAAAAAGGGTTTTTAAAGACGCTGAAGTGATTGATCTGGTTCGTTCGTAAATAGGAAGTGTATATGATAGATAAATCTGGTTGGAAAACTATTGAAGTTTAAGTAGAACAGCGAAACTCGATGAAAGTCAATTTTGTTGGGAATTATAAAGAGATTTGGCATTATAACGTTATTTTTTTGTTCATCATGATTGATCTAATGGTTCTACACTATATTTATCACGCAAAACCTAATTAAGAATTTTAGCAGAATTTGAAGCAAGGTATTTGCTTTGTCACTTTCTTGAGTAAAAGATTTTTCTCGTCCAAAACACTTGAAAATATGAAAAAAAGGGTTTTTAAAGACGCTGAAGTGATTGATCTGGTTCGTTCGTAAATAGGAAGTGTATATGATAGATAAATCTGGTTGGAAAACTATTGAAGTTTAAGTAGAACAGCGAAACTCGATGGAAGTCAATTTTGTTGGGAATTACAAAGAGATTTGGCATTATAACGTTATTTTTCTATTCAACATGTTTGATCTAATGGTTCTACACTATATTTATCACGCAAAACCTAATTAAGAACTTAAGCAAAATTTAAAGCAAGGTATTTGCTTTATCACTGTCTTAAGTAAAACATTTTTGTCGTCCAAAACACTTAAAAATATGGAAAAAAGGGTTTTTATAGACGCTGAATTGATTAATGCATTTCGTTCGTAAATAGGAAGTGTTTATCATAGATAAATCTGGTTGGGAAACTATTGAAGTTTAAGTAGAACAGCGAAACTCGTTGGAAGTCAATTTTGTTGGGAATTATAAAGAGATTTGGCATTATAACGTTATTTTTCTATTCAACATGTTTAATCTAATGAATGGTTTCCATATTTTCAAGTGTTTTGGACTACAGTAACTTTTTACTAAAGAATGTGGCAAAGCCAATTCCTTTAAATTGCTTTCCTTCAAATATTGCTAAAATTGTAAATACAGTTATGCTTGATAAAAATAGTGTAGAACCATTATGTTTAAACTGTTAAATAGGAAAATAACGTTATAATGCCAAAAATTCTATATAATTCCCAAAAAAATTGACTTCTTTTGTGTTTCGCTATACTACTTCAACCTCGATACTTTCCTGACAAAATTTATATATATAATACACACTTCCTATTTACCAACGGACTGCATCAGTCGATTGAGCTCCTTTACAAATCTTTATCTCCATATTTTCAAGTGTTTTGGTATACAAAAACTTTTTTCTAAAGACAGTGACAAAGCCAATTCCTTTAAATTGCTTGCCTTCAAATATTGCTAAAATTGTTAATACAGTTATGCTTGATAAAAATAGTATAGAACCATTTTGTTTAACCTATTGAATAGGAAAATAACGTTATAATGCCAAAATTCTATATAATTCCCAACAAAATTGACTTCTTTTGTATTTCGCTGTACTACTTTAACCTCACTACTTATCTGATAAAATTTATTTATATGATATACACTTTCTATTTACCAACGGACTGCATCAGTCGGTTCAGTCCGTTTACAAATCTTTATTTCCATATTTTCAAGTGTTTTGGACAACAGTAACTTTTTATAAAGAATGTGACAAAGCCAATTCCTTTAAATTACTTTTCTTCAAAAATTGCTAAAATTGTTAATACAGTTATGCTTGTTAAAAATAGTTTGAACCATTATGTTTAACCTGTTGAATAGGAAAATAACGTTATAATGCCATAATTCTATATAATTCCCAACAAAATTGACTTCTTTTGTATTTCGCTGTATTACTTAACCTCACTACTTTCCTGACAAAATTTATTTATATATATAATATACACTTCCTATTTACCAACGGACTGCATCAGACGATTCAGCCCGTTTACAAATCTTTATTTCCATATTTTCAAGTGTTTTGGACTACAGAACCTTTTTACTAAAGAATGTGACAAAGCCAATTACTTTAAATTGCTTTCCTTTAAATATTGCTAAAATTGTTAATACAGTTATGCTTGATAAAAATAGTGTAGAACCATTATGTTTAACCTGTTGAATAGGAAAATAACGTTATAATGCCAAAATTCTATATAATTCCCAAAAAAATTGACCTCTTTTGTGTTTCGCTGTACTACTTCAACCTCACTACTTTTCTGACAAAATTTATTTATATGATATACACTTCCTATTTACCAACGGACTGCATCACTCGATTTAGCCCCTTTACAAACCTTTATTTTTATATTTTCAAGTGATTTGGACTACAAAAACTTTTTACTAAAGACAGTGACAAAGCCAATTCCTTTAAATTACTTACCTTCAAATATTGCTAAAATTGTTATTACAGTTATGCTTGATAAAAATAGTGTAGAACCATTATGTTTAACCTGTTGAATAGAAAAATAACGTTATAATGCCAAAATTCCATATAATTCCCAACAAAATTGACTTCTTTTGTGTTTTGCTGTACTACTTCAACTTCACTACTTTTCTGACCAAATTTATATATATAATATACACTTCCTATTTACCAACGGACTGCATCACTCGATTTAGCCCCTTTACAAACCTTTATTTTTATATTTTCAAGTGTTTTGGACTACAAAAACTTTTTACTAAAGACAGTGACAAAGCCAATTCCTTTAAATTACTTACTTTCAAATATTGCTAAAATTGTTATTACAGTTATGCTTGATAAAAATAGTGTAGAACCATTATGTTTAACCTGTTGAATAGGAAAATAACGTTATAATGCCAAAATTCTATATAATTCCCAACAAAATTGACTTCTTTTGTGTTTTGCTGTACTACTTCAACCTCACTACTTTCCTGACAAAATTTATATATATAATATACACTTCCTATTTACCAACGGACTGCATCACTCGATTTAGCCCCTTTTCAAACCTTTATTTTTATATTTTCAAGTGTTTTGGACTACAAAAACTTTTTACTAAAGACAGTGACAAAGCCAATTCCTTTAAATTGCCTTCCTTCAAATATTGCTAAAATTGTTATTACAGTTATGCTTGATAAAAATAGTGTAGAACCATTATGTTTAACCTGTTGAATAGGAAAATAACGTTATAATGCCAAAATTCTATATAATTCCCAAAAAAATTGACCTCTTTTGTGTTTCGCTGTACTACTTCAACCTCACTACTTTTCTGACAAAATTTATTTATATGATATACACTTCCTATTTACCAACGGACTGCATCAGTCGATTCAGCCCATTTACAAATCTTTATTTCCTTATTTTCAAGTGTTTTGGACTACAGTAACTTTTTACTAAAAAATGTGACAAAGCCAATTCCTTTAAATTGCCTTCCTTCAAATATTGCTAAAATTGTTAATACAGTTATGCTTGATAAAAATAGTGTAGAACCATTATGTTTAACCTGTTGAATAGGAAAAAAACGTTATAATGCCAAAATTCTATATAATTCCCAACAAAATTGACTTCTTTTGTGTTTCGCTGTACTACTTCAAGCTCACTACTTTTCTGACAAAATTTATATATATAATATACACTTCCTATTTACCAACGGACTGCATGAGTCGATTTAGCCCCTTTACAAATCATTATCTCCATATTTTCAAGTGTTTTGGACTACAAAAACTTTTTACTAAAAAAAGTGACAAAGCCAATTCCTTTAAATTACTTTTCTTCAAATATTGCTAAAATTGTTAATACAGTTATGCTTGATAAAAATAGTGCAGAACCATTATATTTAACCTGTTGAATAGGAAAATAACGTTATAATGCCAAAATTCTATATAATTCCCAACAAAATTGACTTCTTTTGTATTTCGCTGTACTACTTCAACCTCACTACTTTCCTGACAAAATTTATTTATATATATAATATACACTTCCTATTTACCAACGGACTGCATCAGACGATTCAGCCCGTTTACAAATCTTTATTTCCATATTTTCAAGTGTTTTGGACTACAGTACCTTTTTACTAAAGAATGTGACAAAGCCAATTACTTTGAATTGCTTTCCTTTAAATATTGCTAAAATTGTTAATACAGTTATGCTTGATAAAAATAGTGTAGAACCATTATATTTAACCTGTTGAATAGAAAAATAACGTTATAATGCCAAAATTCTATATAATTCCCAACAAAATTGACTTATTTTGCGTTTTGCTGTACTACTTCAACCTCACTACTTTCCTGACAAAATTTATATATATAATATACACTTCCTATTTACCAACGGACTGCATCACTCGATTTAGCCCCTTTACAAACCTTTATTTTCATATTTTCAAGTGTTTTGGGCTACAAAAACTTTTTAATAAAGACAGTGACAAAGCCAATTCCTTTAAATTACTTACCTTCAAATATTGCTAAAATTGTTATTACAGTTATGCTTGATAAAAATAGTGTAGAACCATTATGTTTAACCTGTTGAATGGGAAAATAACGTTATAATGCCAAAATTCTATGTAATTCCCAAAAAATTGACTTCTTTTGTGTTTCGCTGTACTACTTCAACCTCACTACTTTTATGACAAAATTTATTTATATGATATACACTTCTTATTTACCAACGGACTGCATCAGTCGATTCAGCCCGGTTACAAATCTTTATTTCCATATTTTCAAGTGTTTTGGACTACAAAAACTTTTTACTAAAGAATGTGACAAAGCCAATTACTTTAAATTGCTTTCCTTTAAATATTGCTAAAATTGTTAATACAGTTATGCTTGATAAAAATAGTGTAGAACCATTATGTTTAACCTGTTGAATAGGAAAATAACGTTATAATGCCAAAATTCTATATAATTCCCAAAAAAATTGACCTCTTTTGTGTTTCGCTGTACTACTTCAACCTCACTACTTTTCTGACAAAATTTATTTATATGATATACACTTCCTATTTACCAACGGACTGCATCACTCGATTTAGCCCCTTTACAAACCTTTATTTTTATATTTTCAAGTGATTTGGACTACAAAAACTTTTTACTAAAGACAGTGACAAAGCCAATTCCTTTAAATTACTTACCTTCAAATATTGCTAAAATTGTTATTACAGTTATGCTTGATAAAAATAGTGTAGAACCATTATGTTTAACCTGTTGAATAGAAAAATAACGTTATAATGCCAAAATTCCATATAATTCCCAACAAAATTGACTTCTTTTGTGTTTTGCTGTACTACTTCAACTTCACTACTTTTCTGACCAAATTTATATATATAATATACACTTCCTATTTACCAACGGACTGCATCACTCGATTTAGCCCCTTTACAAACCTTTATTTTTATATTTTCAAGTGTTTTGGACTACAAAAACTTTTTACTAAAGACAGTGACAAAGCCAATTCCTTTAAATTACTTACCTTCAAATATTGCTAAAATTGTTATTACAGTTATGCTTGATAAAAATAGTGTAGAACCATTATGTTTAACCTGTTGAATAGGAAAATAACGTTATAATGCCAAAATTCTATATAATTCCCAACAAAATTGACTTCTTTTGTGTTTTGCTGTACTACTTCAACCTCACTACTTTCCTGACAAAATTTATATATATAATATACACTTCCTATTTACCAACGGACTGCATCACTCGATTTAGCCCCTTTTCAAACCTTTATTTTTATATTTTCAAGTGTTTTGGACTACAAAAACTTTTTACTAAAGACAGTGACAAAGCCAATTCCTTTAAATTGCCTTCCTTCAAATATTGCTAAAATTGTTATTACAGTTATGCTTGATAAAAATAGTGTAGAACCATTATGTTTAACCTGTTGAATAGGAAAATAACGTTATAATGCCAAAATTCTATATAATTCCCAAAAAAATTGACCTCTTTTGTGTTTCGCTGTACTACTTCAACCTCACTACTTTTCTGACAAAATTTATTTATATGATATACACTTCCTATTTACCAACGGACTGCATCAGTCGATTCAGCCCATTTACAAATCTTTATTTCCTTATTTTCAAGTGTTTTGGACTACAGTAACTTTTTACTAAAAAATGTGACAAAGCCAATTCCTTTAAATTGCCTTCCTTCAAATATTGCTAAAATTGTTAATACAGTTATGCTTGATAAAAATAGTGTAGAACCATTATGTTTAACCTGTTGAATAGGAAAAAAACGTTATAATGCCAAAATTCTATATAATTCCCAACAAAATTGACTTCTTTTGTGTTTCGCTGTACTACTTCAACCTCACTACTTTTCTGACAAAATTTATATATATAATATACACTTCCTATTTACCAACGGACTGCATGAGTCGATTTAGCCCCTTTACAAATCATTATCTCCATATTTTCAAGTGTTTTGGACTACAAAAACTTTTTACTAAAAAAAGTGACAAAGCCAATTCCTTTGAATTACTTTTCTTCAAATATTGCTAAAATTGTTAATACAGTTATGCTTGATAAAAATAGTGCAGAACCATTATATTTAACCTGTTGAATAGGAAAATAACGTTATAATGCCAAAATTCTATATAATTCCCAACAAAATTGACTTCTTTTGTATTTCGCTGTACTACTTCAACCTCACTACTTTCCTGACAAAATTTATTTATATATATAATATACACTTCCTATTTACCAACGGACTGCATCAGACGATTCAGCCCGTTTACAAATCTTTATTTCCATATTTTCAAGTGTTTTGGACTACAGTACCTTTTTACTAAAGAATGTGACAAAGCCAATTACTTTGAATTGCTTTCCTTTAAATATTGCTAAAATTGTTAATACAGTTATGCTTGATAAAAATAGTGTAGAACCATTATATTTAACCTGTTGAATAGAAAAATAACGTTATAATGCCAAAATTCTATATAATTCCCAACAAAATTGACTTATTTTGCGTTTTGCTGTACTACTTCAACCTCACTACTTTCCTGACAAAATTTATATATATAATATACACTTCCTATTTACCAACGGACTGCATCACTCGATTTAGCCCCTTTACAAACCTTTATTTTCATATTTTCAAGTGTTTTGGGCTACAAAAACTTTTTAATAAAGACAGTGACAAAGCCAATTCCTTTAAATTACTTACCTTCAAATATTGCTAAAATTGTTATTACAGTTATGCTTGATAAAAATAGTGTAGAACCATTATGTTTAACCTGTTAAATAGGAAAATAACGTTATAATGCCAAAATTCTATGTAATTCCCAAAAATTGACTTCTTTTGTGTTTCGCTGTACTACTTCAACCTCACTACTTTTATGACAAAATTTATTTATATGATATACACTTCTTATTTACCAACGGACTGCATCAGTCGATTCAGCCCGGTTACAAATCTTTATTTCCATATTTTCAAGTGTTTTGGACTACAAAAACTTTTTACTAAAAAAAGTGACAAAGCCAATTCCTTTAAATTACTTTCCTTCAAATATTGCTAAAATTGTTAATACAGTTATGCTTGATAAAAATAGCGTAGAACCATTATGTTTAACCTGTTGAATAGGAAAATAACGTTATAATGCCAAAATTTTATATAATTTCCAACAAAATTGACTTCTTTTGTATTTCGCTGTACTACTTCAACCTTACTACTTTCCTGACAAAATTTATTTATATATATAATATACACTTCCTATTTACCAACGGACTGCATTACTCGATTTAGCCCCTTTACAAACCTTTATTTTCATATTTTCAAGTCTTTTGGACTACAAAAACTTTTTACTAAAGACAGTGACAAAGCCAATTCCTTTAAATTACTTACCTTCAAATATTGCTAAAATTGTTATTACAGTTATGCTTGATAAAAATAGTGTAGAACCATTATGTTAACCTGTTGAATAGGAAAATAACGTTATAATGCCAAAATTCTATATAATTTCCAAAAAATTGACTTTTTTTGTGTTTCGCTGTACTACTTCAACCTCACTACTTTTCTGACAAAATTTATTTATATAATATACACTTCCTATTTACCAACGGACTGCATCAGTCGATTCAGCCCATTTACAAATCTTTATTTCCATATTTTCAAGTGTTTTGGACTACAGTAACTTTTTACTAAAGAATGTGACAAAGCCAATTACTTTAACTTGCCTTCCTTCAAATATTGCTAAAATTGTTAATAGAGTTATGCTTGATAAAAATAGTGTAGAACCATTATGTTTAACCTGTTGAATAGGAAAATAACGTTATAATGCCAAAATTCTATATAATTCCCAACAAAATTGACTTCTTTTGTGTTTCGCTGTACTACTTTAACCTTACTACTTTTCTAACAAAATTTATTTATATGATATACACTTCCTATTTACCAACGGACTGCATCAGTCGATTCAGCTCCTTTACAAATCTTTATCTCCATATTTTCAAGTGTTTTGGACTACAAAAACTTTTTACTAAATAAAGTGACAAAGCCAATTCCTTTAAATTACTTTCCTTCAAATATTGCTAAAATTGTTAATACAGTTATGCTTGATAAAAATAGTGTAGAACCATTATGTTTAACCTGTTGAATAGGAAAATAACGTTATAATGCCAAAATTTTATGTAATTCCCAACAAAATTGACTTCTTTTGTATTTCGCTGTACTACTTCAACCTTACTACTTTCTTGACAAAATTTATTTATATATATAATATACACTTCCTTTTTACCAACGGACTGCATCAGACGATTCAGCCCGTTTACAAATCTTTATTTCCATATTTTCAAGTGTTTTGGACTACAGTACCCTTTTACTAAAGAATGTGACAAAGCCAATTACTTTGAATTGCTTTTCTTTAAATATTGCTAAAATTGTTAATACAGTTATGCTTGATAAAAATAGTGTAGAACCATTATATTTAACCTGTTGAATAGAAAAATAACGTTATAATGCCAAAATTCTATATAATTCCCAACAAAATTGACTTATTTTGTGTTTTGCTGTACTACTTCAACCTCACTACTTTCCTGACAAAATTTATATATATAATATACACTTCCTATTTACCAACGGACTGCATCACTCGATTTAGCCCCTTTACAAACCTTTATTTTCATATTTTCAAGTGTTTTGGGCTACAAAAACTTTTTAATAAAGACAGTGACAAAGCCAATTCCTTTAAATTACTTACCTTCAAATATTGCTAAAATTGTTATTACAGTTATGCTTGATAAAAATAGTGTAGAACCATTATGTTTAACCTGTTAAATAGGAAAATAACGTTATAATGCCAAAATTCTATGTAATTCCCAAAAAATTGACTTCTTTTGTGTTTCGCTGTACTACTTCAACCTCACTACTTTTATGACAAAATTTATTTATATGATATACACTTCTTATTTACCAACGGACTGCATCAGTCGATTCAGCCCGGTTACAAATCTTTATTTCCATATTTTCAAGTGTTTTGGACTACAAAAACTTTTTACTAAAAAAAGTGACAAAGCCAATTCCTTTAAATTACTTTCCTTCAAATATTGCTAAAATTGTTAATACAGTTATGCTTGATAAAAATAGCGTAGAACCATTATGTTTAACCTGTTGAATAGGAAAATAACGTTATAATGCCAAAATTTTATATAATTCCCAACAAAATTGACTTCTTTTGTATTTCGCTGTACTACTTCAACCTTACTACTTTCCTGACAAAATTTATTTATATATATAATATACACTTCCTATTTACCAACGGACTGCATCAGACGATTCAGCCCGTTTACAAATCTTTATTTCCATATTTTCAAGTGTTTTGGACTACAGTACCCTTTTACTAAAGAATGTGACAAAGCCAATTACTTTGAATTGCTTTTCTTTAAATATTGCTAAAATTGTTAATACAGTTATGCTTGATAAAAATAGTGTAGGACCATTATGTTTAACCTGTTGAATAGAAAAATAACGTTATAATGCCAAAATTCTATATAATTCCCAACAAAATTGACTTATTTTGTGTTTTGCTGTACTACTTCAACCTCACTACTTTCCTGACAAAATTTATATATTGTAATAAATTACAATTAAAAAAAAAATTTTATATTTGTTTAAATAAATAGTTTAAATTGATGTTGTTATCAAATTATTGTTTTTATGTTTTTAAATTTTTATTTTTAAAGTTTTGTGGGGCTATAATTTATATTTATTTGTTTTTCAATTTTATTCTGTATTTATTAATCTCAAAACACCTCAAATCTCTTTATTTTGTTACCATTATATTAAAAAAATTTCTCAAACTCTAAATATGAAATTATTATAGTTTTAGATTTGATCTACTTAAATCAATTTTCAAAATATAAAAGACTCTTATCAACAGAAGTCGGTTCAAAAAAAAATAATAAAATCCAACGATGAAACTATATATTTTACTTATTTTATCAAATTTTTATTATACCTTATTCCTACTGAATGATACGACTATGGTTTTTCTTGTGCGCATTTACCCACGCACAAAAGAAACACGTGATATTTTACTGTTATTTCAAAGAGCAAACTGAGAGGTAGGAGATAGCGTGTGCATCAGTATTAACAAGATGTTTAAGCAGTTTGTTTATTCAAAATCGAAATTATATCAAAATGGTGGTCTAAAGATATTGAAATCTATTTTACAAGCTTTATAAGTATTGGGAAAGTGAATGTAATAAGTGATATCAAAAAAAAAACATACCGTATTTCACTTGTTGCTTGTGTATAGTGCTGAATTACTCCATTTCTGGCTTCTCACACGGGATATTCTAAACACGTGGAACCATCAACGAGCGGATGCTTGGATTTCGAGTACTTCTAGAATAATTATCTCGTTCTCACCATGTTATAAAATTGTTAGAAAATTTAATTGCTTCTCTAGACGTCCAATGTTTTAAATCACAAGGTTAGTAGAATAAAATTTTATTTTATTTCATGTATATAGTTTTTATTATTATAAAAATCCCATTTCCAGTTATTAGTAGTTTATAAATTCATTTTAATTTATACATAGGTTATTATGCTGCCATCTTTATTTTTTAACAATAGTCGGCCATTGATTTATGGTAATTTTTAAAATATACTGACGTGGAGTGGCCTTTTGATCAAATTAGAATGCTCCCGAATTTTCTTTTCCAAGGGCTTATATACCCTCGGTCAAAATTGAATAATGGCTGCCTTTTTCGAGCGTATTTTGTTTTTTATAACCTCTCTTACATCAAATTTTTGAAAAATTGACCTTTTAATTAGACATTTTCTGACCTTAAAATTGTTACAAATCAAATCTGTATAACTTATTTCATTATAAATTAACATTTTTAGAATTTTAAAATCAATTTTTCCTTATTAAAACAGCTGACTTTGTGGAGTAAACAATGTCGGCCATTTTGACAATTATCAATATTAAATTTAACAATTGTGAGCTAATATCTCTTTTTGGCCATTAATTTTAACAAAAACTGAAATTTTACATATTCAAATATGATCAGATAACTTTTATTTTCAATGACACCGCTTATATTAGCTTTTATTTGCTTTTAAAATTTACTACGTCATAACGATTCAAATACAAAATTTATCAAATAAAAGAGTTAATAATATCCAAAATCATCAAAGAACGACTTAAAATTAATTACCTTACAACAAAATACAATTATAACAAACAGTAATATCAATTAATCATCTAATATTAAGTTCAAATGTCTTTCCATTACAAGCACATCTTTTAAGTTTATAATCCGCAGTTTTTATCATCACTTCACTATTTACAGTGTTTTTCATTAAATTTATCATTCATAATGTCCTTGACTAAGCTTTAATTAAACAGTCTTAGCTTGTAAACAAACACATCACTTTCTTACAGTTTTGTTTTTACATGTAATATATTTCAATATCTTTATTTTTTTAGATTCTGACTTAAGTATTGTATTTTATCAAAAACTGATATGTACCAGAAAATAGGAAGTACTGGACTTGTACTGTCATCCGATACATCAAACTACAGGACTCATCAACAAATCTCCTACAATATTGTAATATATTCCATTACAAACAAATCATCATTTTCAAATACATCTTCTTCTTTCTTCTATCTACTTCATAATCATAACTTTCTTCTTTATACTTCATACTCATAACTTTCTTCTTTATACTTCATACTCATAATTTTCTTCTTCATCATCTTCATAATCATTTCTAATATAATTAATATCTTTCTTACTATCCTCTACTTCTTCTATCATATCCATTGACATCCATATACCATTTAGTTATACCTTCTTCTCTTCTTCATAATTAATTATAGTTTCTAATTGTTCCTATGTATCATTTAATATTATCATATCACTATCCAAATTAAACACAGCTAGTAGTTTACAATTTATTATGATTTCAATATAAATTTATTTTAATATCATATTAATTTATTTATTTCACATAACTTTTGTTTTTAATACCAGTTACTATTATATTTGGAATTTTATTTCATTATTCTTTTATTATTTAGTTTTGAAATTGATTTCGAATCTATTAATAATGTTTTGTTTCCTATATTAATTAAAATTTGTAACGGTTTGTCATAATTTTAATCTTGAATATGCAATAACTCATTAGAATGTAATTGATTTAAGTTTCATTTCAGTTGGTAAATTGATTGGGGTGGTATTTTAAATTTAATATAAAATGCAACATTTTAAATTCATAACAACTAAAAAAATTACCTATTTACTACCTACAAATATAATTAGCAATATTATCTACACCTTGCTACTACCTTCTCCCTGCTCAATAACATATTTATTTTCTTTTTCAGCTTCTTCCAATATCTTTCTACAAATCTCTTCCTGCTTTTTGTTGCTTTCATTAACATGTGTAATTTTTTATCATTGGTTTGTCTTCTCATTCTTTTAAATTTTCCTATATCGGTGTTCATATTCATTTCTTCCTTTTCTTTCTTTGTTTCGATAAGTTTCCTTCCAAACAATTGTTCAAATAAGTTTTTAATCTTCTTGTTTTCTTCCACATCTATGATTATTTTTGAATAAATCTTATTCTTATTTTTATCCATGTCATATTTAATATAAGTTTGCATTAATTTATTCATTTTAATCTTCTCAATTTCAACATCATTATCTTTGTTTCTGTCAGTTTCTTCTAAAATTTTATTATTTGCTTCTGCATATTTCTCTTTTTCAAATACTTTTTCTTCTTCATTAAATTTTTCCATACTCTCTTCTTGACTTGTGATTTGTACCTTCATATTCTCTCCTTCTTTATCAATATTTTCTATAATCTCTTCTTTTAAATATTTTCCATTGTTTCTATTTGAATAACAATCCATTTTATCCACCTCTTCCTCATTTTCATTATATTTCTTCTCACACATCTTTTTCATTTCTTCTTTAATTTCTTGTTTGGTACTCCTTATTTCTTCTCGTAATTTACAATTTTGTTCCCCCATTTCTCCCCTTAATTCATCAAATTTCTTATTTATATCTTCTTTATTCTCATCCAGTTTCTTGTTTATATCTCTTCTTAAATCTGCATTATTTTTGTCTAGTTTGTTTATATCTCTTCTTAAATCTTCTTTGTTTTCTTCCAATTTCTTATCCATATCTTTGATGTCTTTTCTTAGATCTTCATTATTTTTGTCCATTTTATCTACTTTCTTGGTTAAATTTATTAACATATTCATTACTTGATTCTGTTCTTCTTTTCCTTCAGTACTCCTTGTTTGTTGTACTGTCTCCTTTTGAACTTCTTCACTTCTTTCATCCCGTGCTTCATGATCTCCAGATCCCTGATCCCTTTCTTCATCTATCTGGGTCCCTACTTCTTCTCCTGCCTTCTCTCCTACTTGTTTACCATCTCTCAGTGTCATTTTATCCATTTTAAATAGTTTTATTATATTTTATCAAATATTGTATATAAAATTTTATTCTAAATAATTTTAATAGTCAATTAATTACTTTAACCAATCAAATTTTTTTTATAGCCAATTAATTTATTATAACCAACAGTTTTTTATTAAAACCAATAGTTTTTTTTTTATAGCCCCACGTTGGGCGCCATTTTTGTAATAAATTACAATTAAAAAAAAATTTTATATTTGTTTAAATAAATAGTTTAAATTGATGTTGTTATCAAATTATTGTTTTTATGTTTTTAAATTTTTATTTTTAAAGTTTTGTGGGGCTATAATTTATATTTATTTGTTTTTCAATTTTATTCTGTATTTATTAATCTCAAAACAATAATATACACTTCCTATTTACCAACGGACTGCATCACTCGATTTAGCCCCTTTACAAACCTTTATTTTCATATTTTCAAGTGTTTTGGGCTACAAAAACTTTTTGCTAAAGACAGTGACAAAGCCAATTCCTTTAAATTACTTACCTTCGAATATTGCTAAAATTGTTATTACAGTTATGCTTGATAAAAATAGTGTAGAACCATTATGTATAACCTGTTAAATAGGAAAATAACGTTATAATGCCAAAATTCTATGTAATTCCCAAAAAAATTGACTTCTTTTGTGTTTCGCTGTACTACTTCAACCTCACTACTTTTCTGACAAAATTTATTTATATGATATACACTTCCTATTTACCAACGGACTGCATCAGTCGATTCAGCCCGGTTACAAATCTTTATTTCCATATTTTCAAGTGTTTTGGACTACAGTAACTTTTTACTAAAGAATGTTATAAAGCCAATTCCTTTAAATTGCTTTCCTTCAAATATTGCTTAAATTGTTAATACAGTTGTGCTTGATAAAAATAAAGTAGAACCATTATGTTTAACCTGTTAAATAGGAATATAACGTTATAATGCCAAAATTCCATATAATTCCCAAAAAAATTGACTTCTTTTGTGTTTCGCTGTACTACTTTTCTGACAAAATTTATTTATATGATATACTTTTCTTATTTACCAACGGACTGCATTAGTTGACTCAGCCCGTTTACAAATCTTAATTTCCATATTTTCAAGTTTTTTGGACTACAAAAACTTTTTTCTGAAGAAAGTGACAAAGCCTTCAAATTTTGTTAAATTTCTTAAAACAGTTATACACTTCCTATTTACCAACGGACTGCATCAGTCGATTCAGCCCCTTTACAAATCTTTATCTCTATATTTTCAAGTGTTTTGGACTACAAAAGCTTTTTACTAAAGAAAGTGACAGAGGCCAATTCCTTTAAATTACTTACCTTCAAATATTGCTAAAATTGTTATTACAGTTATGCTTGATAAAAATAGTGTAGAACCATTATGTTAACCTGTTGAATAGGAAAATAACGTTATAATGCCAAAATTCTATATAATTCCCAAAAAAATTGACTTTTTTTGTGTTTCGCTGTACTACTTCAACCTCACTACTTTTCTGACAAAATTTATTTATATAATATACACTTCCTATTTACCAACAGACTGCATCAGTCGATTCAGCCCATTTACAAATCTTTATTTCCATATTTTCAAGTGTTTTGGACTACAGTAACTTTTTACCAAAGAATGTGACAAAGCCAATTCCTTTAAATTGCCTTCCTTTAAATATTGCTAAAATTGTTAATAGAGTTATGCTTGATAAAAATAGTGTAGAACCATTATGTTTAACCTGTTGAATAGGAAAATAACGTTATAATACCAACGGACTGCATCACTCGATTTAGCCCCTTTACAAACCTTTATTTTCATATTTTCAAGTGTTTTGGGCTACAAAAACTTTTTACTAAAGACAGTGACAAAGCCAATTCCTTTAAATTACTTACCTTCAAATATTGCTAAAATTGTTATTACAGTTATGCTTGATAAAAATAGTGTAGAACCATTATGTTTAACCTGTTAAATAGGAAAATAACGTTATAATGCCAAAATTCTATGTAATTCCCAAAAAAATTGACATCTTTTGTGTTTCGCTGTACTACTTCAACCTCACTACTTTTCTGACAAAATTTATTTATATGATATACACTTCCTATTTACCAACGGACTGCATCAGTCGATTCAGCCCGGTTACAAATCTTTATTTCCATATTTTCAAGTGTTTTGGACTACAGTAACTTTTTACTAAAGAATGTGACAAAGCCAATTCCTTTAAATTGCTTTCCTTCAAATATTGCTTAAATTGTTAATACAGTTATGCTTGATAAAAATAGTGTAGAACCATTATGTTTAACCTGTTAAATAGGAATATAACGTTATAATGCCAAAATTCCATATAATTCCCAAAAAAATTGACTTCTTTTGTGTTTCGCTGTACTACTTTTCTGACAAAATTTATTGATATGATATACTTTTCCTATTTACCAACGGACTGCATTAGTCGACTCAGCCCGTTTACAAATCTTAATTTCCATATTTTCAAGTTTTTGGACTGCAAAAACTTTTTTCTAAAGAAAGTGACAAAGCCTTCAAATTTTGTTAAATTTCTTAAAACAGTTATACACTTCCTATTTACCAATGGACTGCATCAGTCGATTCAGCCCCTTTACAAATCTTTATCTCTATATTTTCAAGTGTTTTGGACTACAAAAACTTTTTACTAAAGAAAGTGACAGAGGCCAATTCCTTTAAATTACTTACCTTCAAATATTGCTAAAATTGTTATTACAGTTATGCTTGATAAAAATAGTGTAGAACCATTATGTTAACCTGTTGAATAGAAAAATAACGTTATAATGCCAAAATTCTATATAATTCCCAAAAAAATTGACTTTTTTTGTGTTTCGCTGTACTACTTCAACCTCACTACTTTTCTGACAAAATTTATTTATATAATATACACTTCCTATTTACCAACGGACTGCATAATTTGATTCAGCCCCTTAATAAACCTTTATTCCCATATTTTCAAGTGTTTTGGACTACAAAAACTTTTTACTAAAGACAGTGACAAAGCCAATTCCTTTAAATTACCCTTCTTTAAATATTGCTAAAATTGTTAATAGTTATACTTGATAAAAATAGTGTAGAACCATTATGTTTAACCTGTTGAATTGGAAAATAACGTTAGAATGCCAAAATTCCATATAATTCCCAACAAAATTGACTTCTTTTGTGTTTCGCTGTACTACTTTAACCTCACTACTTTTCTGACAAAATTTATATAATACACTTCCTATTTACCAACGGACTGCATCACTCGATTCAGCCCCTTTACAAACCTTTATTCCCATATTTTCAAGTGTTTTGGACTACAAAAACTTTTTACTAAAAAAAGTGACAAAACCAATTCCTTTAAATTACTTTCATTCAAATATTGCTAAAATTGTTAATAGAGTTATGCTTGATAAAAATAGTGTAGAACCATTATGGTTAACCTGTTGAATTGGAAAATAACGTTATAATGCCAAAATTCCATATAATTCCCAACAAAATTGACTTTTTTTGTGTTTCGCTGTACTACTTTAACCTCACTACTTTCCTGACAAAATTTATATACATAATATACACTTCCCATTTACCAACGGACTGCATCACTCGATTTAGCCCCTTAACAAACCTTTATTCCCATATTTTCAAGTGTTTTGGACTACAAAAACTTTTTACTAAAGACAGTGACAAAGCCAATTCCTTTAAATTACCCTCCTTCAAATATTACTTAAGAATGTGACAAAGCCAATTCCTTTAAATTGCCTTCCTTTAAATATTGCTAAAATTGTTAATACAGTTATACCTGATAAAAATAGTGTAGAACCATTATGTTTAACCTGTTGAATAGGAAAATAACGTTATAATGCCAAAATTCTATATAATTCCCAAAAAATTGACTTCTTTTGTGTTTCGCTGTACTACTTCAACCTCACTACTTTCCTGACAAAATTTATATATATAATATACACTTCCTATTTACCAACGGACTGCATCATTCGATTCAGCCCCTTTACAAACCTTTATTTCCATATTTTCAAGTGTTTTGGACTACAAAAACTTTTTACTAAAGACAGTGACAAAGCCAATTCCTTTAAATTACCCTCCTTCAAATATTACTTAAGAATGTGACAAAGCCAATTCCTTTAAATTGCCTTCCTTCAAATATTGCTAAAATTGTTAATACAGTTATGCCTGATAAAAATAGTGTAGAAGCATTATGTTTAACCTGTTGAATGGGAAAATAACGTTATAATGCCAAAATTCTATATAATTCCCAAAAAATTGACTTCTTTTGTGTTTCGCTGTACTACTTCAACCTCACTACTTTCCTGACAAAATTTATATATATAATATACACTTCCTATTTACCAACGGACTGCATCATTCGATTCAGCCCCTTTACAAACCTTTATTTCCATATTTTTAAGTGTTTTGGACTACAAAAACTTTTTCCTAAAGAAAGTGACAAAGCCTTCAAATTTTGTTAAATTTCTTAATACAGTTATACACTTCCTATTTACCAACGGACTGCATCAGTCGATTCAGCCCCTTTACAAATCTTTATCTCCATATTTTCAAGTGTTTTGGACTACAGTAACTTTTTATAAAGAATGTGACAAAGCCAATTCCTTTAAATTGCTTTCCTTCAAATATTGCTAAAATTGTTAATACAATTATGCCTGATAAAAATAGTGTAGAACCATTATGTTTAACCTGTTGAATAGGAAAATAACGTTATAATGCCAAAATTCTATATAATTCCCAACAAAATTGACTTCTTTTGTATTTCGCTGTACTACTTTAACCTCACTACTTTTCTGACAAAATTTATTTATATAATATACACTTCCTATTTACCAACGGACTGCATCACTTGATTTAGCCCCTTTACAAAACCTTGATTTTCATATTTTACTTACCTTCAAATATTGCTAAAATTGTTAATACAGTTATGCTTGATAAAAATAGTGTAGAACCATTATGTTTAACCTGTTGAATAGGAAAATAACGTTATAATGCCAAAATTCTATATAATTCCCAAAAAAATTGACTTCTTTTGTGTTTCGCTGTACTACTTCAACCTCACTACTTTTGTGACAAAATTTATTTATATGATATACACTTCCTATTTACCAACGGACTGCATCAGTCGATTCAGCCCGTTTACAAATCTTTATTTCCATATTTTCAAGTGTTTTGGACTACAGTAACTTTTTACTAAAGAATGTGACAAAGCCAAATTCTTTTAATTGCTTTCCTTCAAATATTGCTAAAATTGTTAATACAATTATGCTTGATAAAAATAGTGTAGAACCATTATGTTTAACCTGTTGAATAGGAAAATAACGTTATAATGCCAAAATTCTATATAATTCCCAACAAAATTGACTTCTTTTGTGTTTCGCTGTACTACTTTAACCTCACTACTTTTCTGACAAAATTTATATATATAATATACACTTCCTATTTACCAACGGACTGCATCATTCGATTCAGCCCCTTTACAAACCTCTATTTCCATATTTTTAAGTGTTTTGGACTACAAAAACTTTTTCCTAAAGAAAGTGACAAAGCCTTCAAATTTTGTTAAATTTCTTAATACAGTTATACACTTCCTATTTACCAACGGACTGCATCAGTCGATTCAGCCCCTTTACAAATCTTTATCTCCATATTTTCAAGTGTTTTGGACTACAAAAACTTTTTACTAAAGAAAGTGACAAAGCCAATTACTTTAAATTAGTTACCTTCAAATATTGCTAAAATTGTTAATAGTTATGCTTGATAAAAATAGTGTAGAACCATTATGTTTAACCTGTTGAATAGGAAAATAACGTTATAATGCCAAAATTCCATATAATTCCCAACAAAATTGACTTCTTTTGTGTTTCGCTGTACTACTTTAACCTCACTACTTTTCTGACAAAATTTATGTATATAATATATACTTCCTATTTACCAACGGACTGCATCACTCGATTTAGCCCCTTAAGAGGAATACATACCCTCGTTTATTTGAAATAAAAGTCAAACGCCGTTATTTACCAACCGATTGTTTTGAAAATTTGGAAATTAATTAAATGTATACTTCTAAAAAAAAGTATGGAAACAGATTTTTAAAAAAAAGTCTAATTTCTGAGAAAAAAATTATTTACACTCCGATTTTTAATTTTTTAAAAATTCGCTCCCATAACTTTTTAGACATTAGTTAGATGTAACCATTCCCAAAATTTTGTGAATTTATCTTAAGTCGTTTGGGCGCACAACAAACATTTAAGTTTCTTAACTGATTGATGGCGCCCTCTTATAAATTCTGTGAAAACGGAACTACTAACATGTATAGAGGTGGTAACAGTAAACTCTGTTACTTGTGTTAGTTACTGTAAGTAACGGTTAGTACGACTGAATAAAGATTTGGTAAAATAGCTTCAATAGGTAATAAAAATTAAAATAAAATACGCTGTTTTCAACACGCGTTGTTTAAAGTAGGTATTTCTTTTGCATTAGTATTTTAAAAGTAATCATTATTTAATTAATATAAAAGGTTTTAAAAGGTAAAAATATAAAAAGTATGAAGAGTATATGATATAATTGGCATTTATATTTTATTAAAAGTTCTTTATGGATTTAGGTGTTGTTTCTTTTAGCATTTACGTAAAAACCTTAATGTTGATATTCTTATAGGGTTGAAAGACATTTTATATCAACTTTATGGAAAGTAATTTTTAATGTCGCAACCATAATTATTTTAAACCTTATCAGTTAATCTAAGTAGCGGTTTACTGAATTATCGTTTAACAATATAACTTATAGTAGAGAGAAATTAGATAATAAAATAGGGATATTATTCTTTAGTTACGAAGTACATTTTTTTGATTTATTAAGTAACTAAGAGCCGGAGCTTCATTGTAAAAAGCGTTAATGGTTACTTTTGCTTCATATTAAGTGCTTCGCTAAACAAAATGCCAAAAACACCGAACACTTTTTTTTATGAGATATTTTAACCGGTTGAGTTTGCTAGATATTTTTTAAGATAAGGAATTTTAAAAACAACATAAAGGTTATATAACATCTTTTATTATTTCTTTTAAATAAGCATTATAATAAAAACACTTTAATTTAGGAATCATTTTATTTTTCCAAAACACATCATCCCTGCTTATTTGTTCAGCATGTATTGGCCCTAAAGGAGACCAGACAATGAAATAGCAATATTCCTTGCCTGAAAGATGTAGCTGCCCTTGTATTTGATAATAATACGGATGAGTGTGTTTTAATTACAAAAAACCATCCTCATAATACTGTTACGTTAAAAAAAAGGAAAACAAAACAAAACAAATGTTACCTATTTATATATATTGTTATAGTTACCTATTTACTTAAATGCCAAATTGTAACGTTAAAAACAAACATTTATTGTTGCTTATTTATTGAATACTAATTGGGTATGCTACTAAGCCTGCCAACTATTTACTCAAAATGAATCCTCTCAAAGAGCTGGGGAAAATCAATAGTTTGCCTACCTTGGAAGCTGAGCGAACGTAACAAAGACCCTAGCTATGCCCAGTCAGCCGTGGGAGAATTTATATCGCGCCAGTGATTTGATAACAGCTGGTTCAAAGCACAAAACCCTTCGTTGACCTGAATCCCTGATAGGTAGAGCTGCACTCCCCCCATTAACTGCTCTAAGAACCTTATATAACCCTAGTATCCTGGTATACACTCTTACAATGGTGTAGATAGCAATAAAAATAGTACTCACCTTGTAAGGTCCAGCTGGTTAACTGGACGAGGGGTAAAGTCAAAAGAAACAAATAAGTTTACTGCTGTAAGAGAATGTTCACTATATTCTTCGAAATGATATACAGATCTGATCAATTGGCCAATTATATTCGAATATAAGGGCGTACAACTTGTTACCTAAAACTTTAGTTACACATATTAAAGAAAAGCAATATAGTACATTCCCAAATACAAGGTGACCATTACCTCCCCATACATACAGTATAACCCCAGTCACTGAAGGTGAACATAAATCATAAAGATAGATTACGGCAATACAATACAAGTTACAAGCATAGGACACTGAAGGTGAAACTATGCCAAGATAATAAGTTTAATTTTGACTATGCAAGTTCTCTATTATACCCACTAGATATTATACATAAATAAAATGACCCAACCATTTATCAAAGTTAAAATAACACCAACACTGAAGGTAAATTGGGTTATGTGAACGTCCAACTAAATTAACAATGACTTAATCGGTAAAACAAAACTACTTAACTACATTAACTTAACTTGGCAATCCCTTACAGCAGCCAGCACTACACTAGCCTATACTAGTCCCATCCACGCCATCTTCAATACTCGCCAAGAACACCTCACAGGTATGGCGGGGAGCCGAATCTTGGTTCTGGAAGTTCCTCCACCGGAACACTCCAACACCCTCGTCGATTTCCTCCCGGGCCCCTAGTTCTAGCCTAGCGAACGCTCCGAACAAATGATTCCATTCCACTAACCCTTGGCACGATGATGGACCCAGCAAAACTAGTACTACTAGCAAAACTAGTGGTACGAATATAACCCTTGATAAAACCCTACAAAATATACATATCTCCTTATTTCAGCGGACTAGATGAAATAAATTGTACATACCCTATGATGTTAGGCGGGGTTAAATAAGTAAGCCGCATGGACGGACGAATAAATCCCCTAATGGGTGGCCTGCTAATAAAATAACTTAATACACCAAACCAACAACACAACAGGCTTAATTTCGGCAGGTTGGGCGCTCCAAATCCCACTTCCAAAAGCGGATGGTTTAAGATCTTCCACAGACTTAACCTTCACAACGGCACTCACAACCAGCACGTCCTTCCCGTAGCAAGTACAAAACGGAAATCGCCAACTAGGCGGAAATCACATTTATTCCTAACCTTCACCGCTAGGTGAGCGAAATCCATCGATATCGCTTCTCTTCGTCGAACTACAACGTGAATCGATGGTCAACAAACAAGCATGCGATAGGCAATACCTAATACACCCAAATAATTATTAAGCCTACCGGCTAATGTATTCTCAATACACCAAAATAATTATTATACATATCTACAAATATTTTCTATTTGCACCCGTAACACTCCCCCTCTTCCCCAAGAGGAAGTAAAGTTACGTTAACTTTACTGACATTAAATCCCAAAACATCCACACAAATCCCACAATCCCACTAAAAAATCAATTTACACTTATTCCAAAAACCTTTACCGTTATAAAACCAAGTTCGAGTGCCCATTATCCAATCCCACAATTTCTAAATAAAGCCTAAATATAAAAATTATTATCTTTATTTGTTACACACTCTTTCAACTCTCTCAACTCTTCAACACTCTCGTCTACCAATTTATAAGTACAACTGCCTAACCTTTTTGAAACTATGAATGGACCAACAAATTTTGGAGCTAATTTAGCAGAAAAATATTTTGAAGCGTCCGATTGAGTGAAATTCTTCCTCCAAACCTTTTGACCAACCCTAAACTCAGCAGGTCGACGGCGAAGATCATAAACCCTTTTACTATTTTCATGAGATTTAACCAATTTCTTAAATACCTCCTCATAAAGTTTTTTAAACCCTTGCTGCCTTTTACGAATCTCTTCAGAAGCATCTAAATTAGTAACCGCGCTTTGTTCGTTAAAATCCTGGCCATACAACTTATGTTCTCTGCCAAAATTGATGAAATATGGAGTGAACCCTGTGGTCTCGTGACGAGACGTACGAATTGCACATGCAATGGCTGCCAAATATTTATCCCAAGTTCTATGATTATCTTTGCAGTAAGATGAGATCATCGTTTTTACTACCCTATTTACTCTTTCTGTTGGGTCTGCACGAGGAAGATAATTTGCTGTATAAGAAAGTGTAACCTTATATTTACTACAGAGATTTTGAAATTCTTTACTCTTCATAGGAGTACCATTGTCACAAATTAAAAATTGAGGTGAACCATAGACCAAAAATATACCTTCTTCTACACATTTAACTAAAGACTTGGCTGTTGCATTCCGGAGAGGAAATAGAACTACATATTTACTGAAATAATCCGTTACTACTAAACAATACATATTACCTTGAGTTGAAAAAGGCAACTTGCCAATGAAATCCAAACTAATGATCTGAAATGGTTGACTAGCTTTAAAAGAACTCCCCATAAGGCCCGCTGGAGAACGTTGCTCTGGTTTTTGTTCCACGCAAATAGTACAGTCCTTAACATACCTAACTATGTCTGCTTTCATCTTTGGCCAGTAAAATCTATCTCGAATTTTCCAGAATGTTTTAAAAATGCCTACATGACCTGCAGTAGGATCATCATGATATCGTTTAAGGATCAATTTCCTTTTGTCCTTAGGGACCACTATTTTCCAATAGTCAGATGGCGAGGATAACTCAGGAATTTTACACTTAACATGTTTGAACAGAATCTTATTATCAGCCCTATACGTTGGAAATTTATCAGGATTGTTGGAAACTCTACTTAGCATATCTTTATACCAATGGTCATTGGTATTAGTTATATCTAACTCACCAGAGGGATCAACATCAATAGCATCCAATACAGGAACGGATCTACTAAGAAAATCAGGAACAATATGTGATTTACCCGGTCGATGAATAATTTCGAAATCGTACGGTTGAAGACGTTGTACCCACCTAGCCAAGCGTCCTTTAGGATCTTTGAGACGTTGAAGCCATTGAAGAGAATGGTGATCTGTAATCACTTTAAAGTGTCTGAATTCTAAATAATGTCGAAGTTTCTCTATGGACCAAATAACAGCCAGTGCTTCCCTTTCCGTAAAATTCTGCGTCAAACAACAACCTATCCCAAAAGCTGAAGCATCGCATTGCAATATAAAAGTTTTCTCAAAATCCGGACAAGACAAAACTGGTGCTGAAATTAAACATTCTTTGATTTTTTTAAATGAATTTTCACAATCTGTAGACCAATGAAATTTTACTTTCTTCTGAGTCAATCGATTTAGGGGAGCCAAAATATTCGCAAACCCTTTGATAAAACGTTTGTAATATGCTGCGGTACCAATAAACTGACGGACTTCTTTTACATTTTTAGGGGACTGTGTATTAACAATAGCTTCCACTTTCTCTGGATCTGGGTGTAACCCTAGTTCATCAACGACAAACCCTAGATATTTCAACCGTGGCAAACAAAATCTACACTTTTCTTGACTTACAACCAATCCCGCAGCCTGCAACTTATCCAGAACTATACTGAGAGTGTTTAAATGAGATTCAAAACTTTGAGAACAGATGACAACATCATCCAGATATACAAATACAGCCGGTTGCAGCTCTGGACCTAATATGGAATCTATTATTCTCTGCCATGTAGCTGGTGCTCCAGTTAACCCAAAGGGCATTCTATTGAAATGAAAAAGACCTCTCCCTGGTACTGTGAACGCGGTGAACTCCTTTGATTCTGGACTCAGAGGGATTTGAAAGTATGCTGATTTTATATCCAAGGAACTTAAAAACTTTGCATCCCGCAATTGCTCAAGAATAGTTGCAATATATGGTATAGGATAAGCATCCTTTTTTGTGACTGAATTTAACTGCCTGTAATCTATGCAAAATCTATATTTATCATCCTTCTTCTGAACTAAACAGATTGGACTAGACCAACTACTTTTGGAAGGTTCAATTATACCCTCAGCCAACATTGAACTAATTTCTTCATCAATAATTTTCTGTTTATGAGGATTACAAGGATAATACCGTTGTTTTATAGGTTTAGTACCTGGTAAAACTTCTATGGAGTGAAAACCCACATTACACATTCCTAATTTGTTACCCATAGAGGCTAACTTTTCAGAAATCAAGCTATTTAACTTTTGTTTCTGAATAAAGGATAAGGTTGACTCACTTTGAATACCTTGATTGACGCTCACATTTATGTTATCAACATTTATGTTACCAAAGTGCCAAACATCTTTACGCAGATCTGGTATAAGGCTAATTGCCTTCCAGAAATCAATCCCTAAAAGCACAGAAATGCACAGAAATGGGCACTGTAATATAACCTAAGCTTAAACATTGCTGACCATTTGCTACAGAACAATTGGTAGTTTGAGGGATCAAACGTAACCCAAGAGTCTTTAAAATTTCAAACATCTCACCATTAATGATAGTTCTAGAACTGCCACTATCCAGTAAACCTAATACGGAGTAGCCATGAATGCTAACTTCCAAATATGGTCGTTCATCTGAATTAGCATGGGAAATAATGAAATCTAGCAAAATTTTGGTGTAATCCACATTATGAAAGGAGGAGGCCGAACCACCCTTCAGTTCCTCCGTTCCTCGTTTCCCTGATTACAAGAAGAACAAGTTTTAATGGTCACACCTGGTGTCTTGCAACGAAAGCAAAAGATATTCCTCCGCTCTGGACAATTAATCCGAACATGACCCAATTTCCTACAGTTAAAGCATACCATTCCAATAGGATCCCTGCTGCTGGAAGCAACAGCCTCCACTGAAGTATTTGAAGGATTATTCAATGTCGAGTGGGAAATTTCACTAACCCTACTTTTAACTTTAGATTTTGTGGTAGTACAAGCAAATTCCAAATCGACAAAGTCAAGACCTTTCTGACTAGGCGCAACATAACTGTCTACTCTAAACTTTTTAGTCTCAAGTTTTAAACACTCTGCTTCCAATTCCTGTAAAGTATTTACCTGTGGTAATTGTGAAGTATAAAATGGTGCCAAATTCCTAACCATTATATCTAATTGCATAGAGTCACTAATGTCTCCATGGCGTCTAAACATTGACTTCATGCATGTCATGTAGTCTATAATGCCCTCATCTACATCTTGTGTACGTCTCAAAATGTTTTCAAACAGTCTAGGTCTATAGTCTGGAGAAGAAAAATGTAGAAATAACAATTGTGATAAACTCTGCCAATTATGAAACCTATCTGAATTATTGATAAACCAGTTCCTAGCTTTACCCTCCATGAGTTCATATGCCGATGCAAACAGATCAGAATCAGATACTCTCCTAGCTGCACTCAGATGGGTAATTTTATCCAAAAATTCCTGGACCGACATGTCACCTGGATCCCCTGTGAATTTTAGGTTCCACTTGTGAATGGGTAGAGGTTTGCATAGAGAAGAATTATTACTACCGGACTGCATGCTCTGTACCATACTAACATTATTGATAGTCGCTTGGTGCTCCCTAGTTGAAATGTGTTCTGGAGACTCCATAGTAGTACTAGACAATACCATACTCAATTCTGGATTCTTCGACGACATGGACTCCAATTTATCTAACGCTGACAAAACCTTAGCCAAAAGCTCTGCCCGAGAAATCCTAGTTTCCTCTGAAACAGGCAACCTATCAACCCGATGCAACAAATGGACTAACCTAGTTTGTACTCGTTCAAATTTATTCTTAGAGTTATCCCCCGAAATGTTTTCAATTGAATTACTCACATGACTTAATTTTTGTAAAATTATTTGACGTTCCTCCTCAAAGACTAAATTCACCGCTGGAGCACTTAATTGAGATCCTACTTTCAACAAAGGTCGCAGACATGCCCTCAATTCATCTACTGTTTGATCATCACTGGCAGGTAAACCCCTAACTAATAATTCATACATAAACACTAACCTATACTACAGTATATAACCTAAATTTATACTAATTTATCAGAACTCACTGTTCCCCTTACCGCTAACCAGTAGCAGAATAAGAAACACCAAACCAGTCAACAGAAACAATAGGAGAATTCTGAAGGAACAAAGTTAAATGAAGGCTTGTGGTTTAATCAAGCTGCAAAGATGAAAGATTAATCAAAGTTTGTTCCAGGGATGTTGCCAGTTAGTATCCACTGTAACCATTGGTCATCGCTCCAGAACCGTTTGAAAAAAATTATTCACCACAGCACTAAACCACTCTATGTTTGTATCAAGTTGACTATTCCTAGAGATATATTTAGATACTCCTAAAGTTACCAAATTGACGCTTTCCTTTTCTTTATCCTTTACCAAGATACACCCACTTAAACCCTACCAAATATAACTACACTACATGTACAAACCTAAAAAACCAATATTTACTGAAATCCGTTGGGCGCCAGATTATTACGTTAAAAAAAAGGAAAACAAAACAAAACAAATGTTACCTATTTATATATATTGTTATAGTTACCTATTTACTTAAATGCCAAATTGTAACGTTAAAAACAAACATTTATTGTTGCTTATTTATTGAATACTAATTGGGTATGCTACTAAGCCTGCCAACTATTTACTCAAAATGAATCCTCTCAAAGAGCTGGGGAAAATCAATAGTTTGCCTACCTTGGGAGCTGAGCGAACGTAACAAAGACCCTAGCTATGCCCAGTCAGCCGTGGGAGAATTTATATCGCGCCAGTGATTTGATAACAGCTGGTTCAAAGCACAAAACCCTTCGTTGACCTGAATCCCTGATAGGTAGAGCTGCACTCCCCCCATTAACTGCTCTAAGAACCTTATATAACCCTAGTATCCTGGTATACACTCTTACAATGGTGTAGATAGCAATAAAAATAGTACTCACCTTGTAAGGTCCAGCTGGTTAACTGGACGAGGGGTAAAGTCAAAAGAAACAAATAAGTTTACTGCTGTAAGAGAATGTTCACTATATTCTTCGAAATGATATACAGATCTGATCAATTGGCCAATTATATTCGAATATAAGGGCGTACAACTTGTTACCTAAAACATTAGTTACACATATTAAAGAAAAGCAATATAGTACATTCCCAAATACAAGGTGACCATTACCTCCCCATACATACAGTATAACCCCAGTCACTGAAGGTGAACATAAATCATAAAGATAGATTACGGCAATACAATACAAGTTACAAGCATAGGACACTGAAGGTGAAACTATGCCAAGATAATAAGTTTAATTTTGACTATGCAAGTTCTCTATTATACCCACTAGATATTATACATAAATAAAATGACCCAACCATTTATCAAAGTTAAAATAACACCAACACTGAAGGTAAATTGGGTTATGTGAACGTCCAACTAAATTAACAATGACTTAATCGGTAAAACAAAACTACTTAACTACATTAACTTAACTTGGCAATCCCTTACAGCAGCCAGCACTACACTAGCCTATACTAGTCCCATCCACGCCATCTTCAATACTCGCCAAGAACACCTCACAGGTATGGCGGGGAGCCGAATCTTGGTTCTGGAAGTTCCTCCACCGGAACACTCCAACACCCTCGTCGATTTCCTCCCGGGCCCCTAGTTCTAGCCTAGCGAACGCTCCGAACAAATGATTCCATTCCACTAACCCTTGGCACGATGATGGACCCAGCAAAACTAGTACTACTAGCAAAACTAGTGGTACGAATATAACCCTTGATAAAACCCTACAAAATATACATATCTCCTTATTTCAGCGGACTAGATGAAATAAATTGTACATACCCTATGATGTTAGGCGGGGTTAAATAAGTAAGCCGCATGGACGGACGAATAAATCCCCTAATGGGTGGCCTGCTAATAAAATAACTTAATACACCAAACCAACAACACAACAGGCTTAATTTCGGCAGGTTGGGCGCTCCAAATCCCACTTCCAAAAGCGGATGGTTTAAGATCTTCCACAGACTTAACCTTCACAACGGCACTCACAACCAGCACGTCCTTCCCGTAGCAAGTACAAAACGGAAATCGCCAACTAGGCGGAAATCACATTTATTCCTAACCTTCACCGCTAGGTGAGCGAAATCCATCGATATCGCTTCCCTTCGTCGAACTACAACGTGAATCGATGGTCAACAAACAAGCATGCGATAGGCAATACCTAATACACCCAAATAATTATTAAGCCTACCGGCTAATGTATTCTCAATACACCAAAATAATTATTATACATATCTACAAATATTTTCTATTTGCACCCGTAATAATACGCAAGAAATTTAATTTTCTTTTCAGCTACTCCTTGTTCTATTGAGCAGCTTTTTAGGACCAATCACGCCATCTGGACTTGCCCCTAGAAAATATTCCTTTCCAGTTCCAATGAATAAGCCACAAGGTGCAACATTTAAACCTGTCAGTTCCTCAAATGCACGAATTGCTGTGGCTTCATTGTCCTGACCATATCGTGTAGCTCTGTTACCTGTAAAACCTTTGTAAGACGATTTGTCATTTCTCGCAATCTACAGATAGTTCCAAAATTAGATGCAGTTAGTCTATACTGTCGTACTTGATGCCATAACGGATTTAAATGTTGTCCTCTTGTGCTCTTGTAGCTATTTCTATACTAATTTTATCTATCATTGTTTTTTTTTAATATATTCTGGAGCTTTTCTTTTCTAGCATTTAGTTCTTCTTCACTTACTTCATCTTGCACTGCCCCATAATCTTCATCGGCAACTGAAATAATTAATTTTGGCTTATGTCCCCGTTTACATTTAAAATTTTGAGTTCTTTGTCGCTTGAGTTTTCTTCTTGCTAAAAATTTTTTTGTGTAATCTCCGGTAGTTTCTTGAAATGCATTTATTTGTTGAAGGTAGGTATCTTTCAAGTTATAGGAAATAGCAGCCAACTGACACAAGAATAAAATAAATTCACCAATTTTCGGTTATTTATGGAATAATAATTATTAGGTAGGTACCTACAGATAAAAAGGTTTAATGGATTTATAGTTATTCCAAAGAATTTTAATTCCCTTTTATTATTTATCAAGCAATAAAGATTATCATGTACCTACTAAGATTCAATTTCTATAAAGTATGGTTATTCTAAAGGTAAATAAGGAAATTGCGGATTGATAGCAACTAATTTGGTTTTGATTAAATATTCCATGAATTTAGGCTAATAGCATATTTAATATTCAGAATTCTTTTGTACGATGACAAATCTACTTATAAAATATATTTAAAAAGATATAGGTAATAAATATTAAGTCCTAAATGTTCATTTAATTTCGTTAAATTATTTATAAAAATGTAAAAGGAAATTAAAACATACTGTAATTTTATTAAATATAAAAATCTAGAAAGAAACAACTCAAATTTTCAAAACAATCGATCGGAAAATAACGGCGTTTGATTTTTATTTCAAATAAAAGGAAATATGTAATATTAAATGTGATTAAAAAGGTTTTTTTTGTTCACGTATATATTAAATTTTATTTCAATTAGTTTTCTTAGTCTTATTAATTTTCTAAATGGTAAAATCCCATTAAATATCCCTTGTCACTTGTCACAGTCATGGTAAAAATTTCTTTAAAATCCCCTTAGCCGTTTTTTCTAGATGGTGTTAACAAATTTACTTCACACTGACATCCAAAAATGGTTCCGCAAACAAATATTTTTCGGTCAGGTATCTCCACAACGTAAAAATCAATCAAACCAATTTTTTTCTTATCACAATAATTCTTCCCCTCTATTATATTCAAACGAAATATGGGATGAATAATTGAAGACACGTAAAACAAAATTCCTGGATTATCATACATAAAAAACATTGCCATATTGTCACAGTTTTTTTATTTTTCTAGGTCTATTTATCGATTTTTAATTAGTAATAATAATTTCTTTCCCAGAAATAGAATTATACCTACTTTTTTTTAGTTAAAAGTTTTAAATAAATAAGAAAAGTTATCTAAAAATGTTTCAACTAAAAAGGTGTCTATAAATTTAACGATTCTTTAAAAATTTTATACATTTCAATTTTTTTTAAAAATGTTTTTTTAATTTCCCTCCTTAATACCCTCAATAATCTAGCCTAATTTAATTTTTTTTTAAAGTTTATTTATTTATAATTAAATTATATATTAATAGTTTTGGAGATACCTATTCAGAATAAAAAAATAGGACCGATGCCTGGTAATAAAATTATCGGCTGAGTGGTTGTTGTATTCGTTGTAAAATCCTTATCTGATTAGTTGAAACTACCGATGTAATAATATTACGAATTTAATATGTGTATGCCGCCCGTACCCAAGCCCATCTCTAATTTCCTACCCACCCAAAATTCTAGCCCATGGAAGATTTAATATACGTCGACTTATGATTTGTAATCTACGTCAGCATTTAAAATATCTCGGCTTATCTCTGTTAGAACTTTGTGGGTGCTTCCGACACCGATTTTACGGACAGGGTATGTATTCCTCTTAACAAACCTTTATTCCCATATTTTCAAGTGTTTTGGACTACAAAAACTTTTTACTTAAGACAGTGACGAAGCCAATTCCTTTAAATTACCCTCCTTCAAATATTGCTAAAATTGTTAATAGTTATACTTAATAAAAATAGTGTAGAACCGTTATGTTTAACCTGTTGAATTGGAAAATAACGTTATAATGCCAAAATTTCATATAATTTCCAACAAAATTGACTTCTTTTGTGTTTCGCTGTACTACTTTAACCTCACTACTTTTCTGACAAAATTTATATACATAATATACACTTCCTATTTACCAACGGACTGCATCACTCGATTCAGCCCCTTTACAAACCTTTATTCCCATATTTTCAAGTGTTTTGGACTACAAAAACTTTTTACTAAAGACAGTGACAAAGCCAATTCCTTTAAATTACCCTCCTTCAAATATTGCTAAAATTGTTATTAGTTATGCTTGATAAAAATAGTGTAGAACCATTATGTTTAACCTGTTAAATAGGAAAATAACTAAAAAAAGTGACAAAGCCAATTCCTTTAAATTACTTTCCTTCAAATATTGCTAAAATTGTTAATACAGTTATGCTTAATAAAAATAGTGTAGAACCATTATGTTTAACATGTTGAATAGGAAAATAACGTTATAATGCCAAAATTCTATATAATTCCCAACAAAATTGACTTCTTTTGTATTTCGCTGTACTACTTCAACCTCACTACTTTCCTGACAAAATTTATATATATATTGAGACAAAGTTTTATTATCATAAAAAATTTATTCATTAAAGAAAATATTAATTTCAATAAGAATGTGTATTATGATGATTAAATCAAAAACAAAATCGTTAAGTCAATTAAAAGCAAAATAAATAATAAAAAAGTAATCACATTACATAAAAATAATCAAAATCACCATTAAAAAAATAAATAATAATGAAAATATAATTCTAAATGTAAAATAAAACAAACGAACAAATTATAAATTTTTGTAAAATATTTTTCTGTTAAATATATAAAAGGATTTTCAAAGATCTACAAAAGTGTATAAAAAGTTCTTCTACGAATAACACCTGTGCATATGTGTGACGTTAAATTATCAGAACTACGACTGCTCGTACGCAACATCGCGTGTTTGAAATGTTTAGTTTCCATGAACTGAAAAACCTTAGAAGTGCACCTGTGCCTGTGACGTCAAATTAACACGAATTAGAATGCTCGTAAACATCGCATGTTTGAAATGTTTAGTTTCCTCGAACTCCAAGAGCTTAGAATAGCAGCTGCACGTTGTGACGTAAGAGTTATTCGGAAATGTATCGGTCGAATTTATGACTTCAAGCCTCAGTGTAAATATAATTTGAGAGCTATATATAATATAACTAATAATATATATATATATATATATATATATATATATAATATACACTTCCTATTTACCAACGGACTGTATCAGACGATTCAGCCCGTTTACAAATCTTTATTTCCATATTTTCAAGTGTTTTGGACTACAGTACCTTTTTACTAAAGAATGTGACAAAGGCAATTACTTTGAATTGCTTTCCTTTAAATATTGCTAAAATTGCTAATACAGTTATGCTTAATAAAAATAGTGTAGAACCATTATGTTTAACCTGTTGAATAGGAAAATAACGTTATAATGCCAAAATTCTATATAATTCCCAAAAAAATTGACTTCTTTTGTGTTTCGCTATACTACTTCAACCTCGCTACTTTCCTGACAAAATTTATATATATAATATACACTTCCTATTTACCAACGGACTGCATCAGTCGATTGAGCCCCTTAACAAATCTTTATCTCCATATTTTCAAGTGTTTTGGAATACAAAAACTTTTTCCTAAAGACAGTGACAAAGCCAATTTCTTTAAATTACTTACCTTCAAATATTGCTAAAATTGTTAATACAGTTATGCTTGATAAAAATAGTGTAGAACCATTTTGTTTAACCTGTTGAATAGGAAAATAACGTTATAATGCCAAAATTCTATATAATTCCCAACAAAATTGACTTCTTTTGTATTTCGCTGTACTACTTTAACCTCACTACTTTTACGACAAAATTTATTTATATGATATACACTTCCTATTTACCAACGGACTGCATCAGTCGATTCAGTCCGTTTACAAATCTTTATTTTCATATTTTCAAGTGTTTTGGACAACAGTAACTTTTTATAAAGAATGTGACAAACCCAATTCCTTTAAGTTGCTTTCCTTCAAATATTGCTAAAATTGTTAATACAGTTATGCTTAATAAAAATAGTGTAGAACCATTATGTTTAACCTGTTGAATAGGAAAATAACGTTATAATGCCAAAATTTTATATAATTCCCAAAAAAATTGACTTCTTTTGTGTTTCGCTGTACTACTTCAACCTCACTACTTTTCTGACAAAATTTATTTATATGATATACACTTTCTATTTACCAACGGATTGCATCAGTCGATTCAGCCCGTTTACAAATCTTTATTTCCATATTTTCAAGTGTTTTGGACTACAGTAACTTTTTACTAAAGAATGTGACAAAGCCAATTCCTTTAAATTGCTTTACTTCAAATATTGCTAAAATTGTTAATACAATTATGCTTGATAAAAATAGTGTAGAACCATTATGTTTAACCTGTTGAATAGGAAAATAACGTTATAATGCCAAAATTCTATATAATTCCCAACAAAACTGACTTCTTTTGTGTTTTGCTGTACTACTTCAACCTCACTACTTTCCTGACAAAATTTATATATATAATATACACTTCCTATTTACCAACGGACTGCATCACTCGATTCAGCCCCTTTACAAACCTTTATTTTCATATTTTCAAGTGTTTTGGACTACAAAAACTTTTTACTAAAGACAGTGACAAAGCCAATTCCTTTAAATTACTTACCTTCAAATATTGCTAAAATTGTTATTACAGTAATGCTTGATAAAAATAGTGTAGAACCATTATGTTTAACCTGTTGAATAGAAAAATAACGTTATAATGCCAAAATTCTATATAATTCCCAACAAAATTGACTTCTTTTGTGTTTCGCTGTATTACTTCAACCTCACTACTTTTCTGACAAAATTTATTTATATGATATACACTTCCTATTTACCAAAGGACTGCATCAGTCGGTTCAGCCCCTTTACAAATCTTTATCTCCATATTTTCAAGTTTTTTGGACTACAAAAACTTTTTACTAAAATAAGTGACAAAGCCAATTCCTTTAAATTACTTTCATTCAAATATTGCTAAAATTGTTATTAGAGTATGCTTGATAAAAATAGTGTAGAACCATTATGTTTAAACTGTTGAATTGGAAAATAACGTTATAATGCCAAAATTTCATATAATTCCCAACAAAATTGACTTCTTTTGTGTTTCGCTGTACTACTTTAACCTCACTACTTTCCCGACAAAATTTATATACATAATATACAATTCCTATTTACCAACGGACTGCATCACTCGATTCAGCCCCTTTACAAACCTTTATTCCCATATTTTCAAGTGTTTTGGACTACAAAAACTTTTTACTAAAGACAGTGACAAAGCCAATTCCTTTAAATTACCCTCCTTCAAATATTGCTAAAATTGTTAATAGTTATGCTTGATTAAAATAGTGTAGAACCATTATGTTTAACCTGTTGAATAGGAAAATAACGTTATAATGCCAAAATTCTATATAATTCCCAACAAAATTGACTTCTTTTGTATTTCGCTGTACTACTTTAACCTCACTACTTTCCTGACAAAATTTATATATATATATAATATACACTTCCTATTTACCAACGGACTGCATCAGACGATTCAGCCCGTTTACAAATCTTTATTTCCATATTTTCAAGTGTTTTGGACAACAGTAACTTTTTATAAAGAATGTGACAAAGCCAATTCCTTTAAATTGCTTTCCTTCAAATATTGCTAAAATTGTTAATACAGTTATGCTTGATAAAAATAGTGTAGGACCATTATGTTTAACCTGTTAAATGGGAAAATAAAGTTATAATGCCAAAATTCTATATAATTCCCAAAAAAATAGACTTCTTTTGTGTTTCGCTGTACTACTTCAACCTCACTACTTTTCTGACAAAATTTATTTATATGATATACACTTCCTATTTACCAACGGACTGCATCAGTCGGTCCACCCCTTTTACAAATCTTTATCTCCATATTTTATAGTGTTTTGGACTACAAAAACTTTTTACTAAAAAAAGTAACAAAGCCAATTCCTTTAAATTACTTTCCTTTAAATATTGCTAAAATTGTTAATACAGTTATGCTTTATAAAAATAGTGTAGAACCATTATGTTTAACCTGTTGAATAGGAAAATAACGTTATAATGCCAAAACTCTATATAATTTCCAACAAAATTGACTTCTTTTGTATTTCGCTGTACTACCTCACTACCTCACTACCTCACTACTTTCCTGACAAAATTTATTTATATATATAATATACACTTCCTATTTACCAACGGACTGCATCAGACGATTTAGCCCGTTTACAAATCTTTACTTCCATATTTTCAAAAGTTTTGGACTACAGTACCTTTTTACTAAAGAATGTGACAAAGCCAATTACTTTGAATTGATTTCCTTTAAATATTGCTAAAATTGTTATTACAGTTATGCTTGATAAAAATAGTGTAGAATCATTATGTTTAACCTGTTGAATAGGAAAATAACGTTATAATGCCAAAATTCTATATAATTCCCAACAAAATTGACTTCTTTTGTGTTTTGCTGTACTACTTCAACCTCATTACTTTCCTGACAAAATTTTTATATATAATATACACTTCCTATTTACCAACGGACTGCATCACTTGATTTAGCCCCTTTACAAACCTTTATTTTCATATTTTCAGGTGTTTTGGACTACAGTAACTTTTTACTAAAGAATGTGACAAAACCAATTCCTTTAAATTGCCGTCCTTCAAATATTGCTAAAATTGTTAATACAGTTATGCTTGATAAAAATAGTGTAGAACCTGTTGAATAGGAAAATAACGTTATAATGCCAAAATTTTATATAATTCACAAAAAAATTGATTTCTTTTGTGTTTCGCTGTACTACTTCAACCTCACTACTTTTCTGACAAAATTTATAAATGTAATATACACTTTCTATTTACCAACGGACTGCATAATTCGATTCAGCTCCTTTACAAACCTTTATTTCCATATTTTCAAGTGTTTTGGACTACAAAAACTTTTTCCTAAAGAAAGTGACAAAGCCTTCAAATTTTGCTAAATTTCTTAATACAGTTATACACTTCCCATTTACCAACGGACTGCATCAGTCGATTAAGCCCCTTTACAAATCTTTATCTCCATATTTTCAAGTGTTTTGGACTACAAAAACTTTTTACTAAAGAAAGTGACAAAGACAATTCCTTTAAATTAGTTACCTTCAAATATTGCTAAAATTGTTAATTGTTATGCTTGATTAAAATAGTGTAGAACCATTATGTTTAACCTGTTGAATAGGAAAATAACGTTATAATGCCAAAATTCCATATAATTCCCAACAAAATTGACTTCTTTTGTGTTTCGCTGTACAACTTCAACCTCACTACTTTCCTGACAAAATTTATATATATAATATACACTTCCTATTTACCAACGGAATGCATCACTCAATTCAGCCCCTTAACAAACCTTTTTTCCCATATTTTCAAGTGGTTTGGACTACAAAAACTTTTTACTAAAGACAGTGACAAAGCCAATTCCTTTAAATTACCCTCCTTCAAATATTGCTAAAATTGTTAATAGTTATGCTTGATAAAAATAGTGTAGAACCATTATGTTTAACCTGTTGAATTGGAAAATAACGTTATAATGCCAAAAATCTATATAATTCCCAACAAAATTGACTTCTTTTGTGTTTCGCTGTACTACTTCAACCTCACTACTTTTCTGACAAAATTTATTTATATGATATACACTTCCTATTTACCAAAGGACTGCATCAGTCGGTTCAGCCCCTTTACAAATCTTTATTCCCATATTTTCAAGTGTTTTGGACTACAAAAACTTTTTACTAAAGACAGTGACAAAGCCAATTCCTTTAAATTACCCTCCTTCAAATATTGCTAAAATTGTTAAAACAGTTATGCTTGATAAAAATAGTGTAGAACCATTATGTTTAACATGTTGAATAGGAAAATAACGTTATAGTGCCAAAATTCTATATAATTCCCAACAAAATTGACTTCTTTTGTGATTCGCTGTACTACTTCAACCTCACTACTTTCCTGCCAAATTTATATATATATATAAATAATACCTAAAATTCATGACATTTATTTGACATTTTTATTTTGATTTTTAAATGACACTTTAGAAGCTTAATTCAAAATTATAAAAAAGAATAAGATATCTTAATTTTTTATCATAGAACAGTTAAATGTTATAATCAAAATTCACATTTTTTATGAAAGAAGAAATAAAATTATAACCTATTATTTTCTACTCTTTTATTATTACATTTTATCTTAAGCAATTAAGTGGTTTATTAATTTTATGACGTTATTTTGTTTTATAAATAATTTGACTTAAAAAATATTTTTAAATTCCAAATTAAAGTTAAAATAGTTTTTGATGTTATATTTACCATTTTTTTAACACCAATTTTGTATATACTCTCGCTTATTCCTTGAAAATGAAATAAATATATTTCGAAAGCTTGGAAAACAAGTAAAAGAGTTTTCTTAAAAAACATTACCGTTTACCCCAAAAATTCTGGTTTAATACCTAGTAGTCGGCAAATAACATACATTTAATTATATATATATATATAATATACACTTCCTATTTACCAACGGACTGCATCAGACGATTCAGCCCGTTTACAAATCTTTATTTCCATATTTTCAAGTGTTTTGGACTACAAAAACGTTTTACTAAAGACAGTGACAAAGCCAATTCCTTTAAATTGCTTTCCTTCAAATATTGCTAAAATTGTTAATACAGTTATGCTTGATAAAAATGGTGTAGAACCATTATGTTTAATCGTTGAATAGAAAAATAACGTTATAATGCCAAAATTCCATATAATTCCCAAAAAAATTGACTTCTTTTGTGCTTCGCTATACTACTTCAACCTTAGTACTTTCCTGACAAAATTTATATATATATAATATACACTTCCTATTTACCAACGGACTGCATCACTCGATTCAGCCCATTTACAAACCTTTATTCCCATATATTCAAGTGTTTTGGACTACAAAAACTTTTTACTAAAGACAGTGACAAAGCCAATTCCTTTAAATCACCCTCCTTCAAATATTGCTAAAATTGTTAATACAGTTATGCTTGATAAAAATAGTGTAGAACCATTATATTTAACATGTTGAATAGGAAAATAACGTTATAGTGCCAAAATTCTATATAATCCCCAACAAAATTGACTTCTTTTGTGATTCGCTGTACTACTTCAACCTCACTACTTTTCTGACAAAATTTATTTATATGATATACACTTCCTATTTACCAACGGACTGCATCAGTCGATTCAGTCCGTTTACAAATCTTTATTTCCATATTTTCAAGTGTTTTGAAATACAGTAACTTTTTACTAAAGAATGTGACAAAGCCAATTCCTTTAAATTGCTTTCCTTCAAATATTGCTAAAATTGTAAATACAGTTATGCTTGATAAAAATAGTGTAGCAACATTATGTTTAACCTGTTGAATAGAAAAATAACGTTATAATGCCAAAATTCCATATAATTCCCAAAAAAATTGACTTCTTTTGTGTTTCGCTACACTACTTCAACCTCACTACTTTCCTGACAAAATTTATATATATAATATACACTTCCTATTTACCAACGGACTGCATAACTCGATTCAGCCCATTTACAAACCTTTATTCCCATATTTTCAAGTGTTTTGGACTACAAAAACTTTTTACTAAAGACAGTGACAAAGACAATTTCTTTAAATTACCCTCCTTCAAATATTGCTAAAATTGTTAACAGTTATGCTTGATAAAAATAGTGTAGAACCATTATGTTTAACCTGTTGAATAGGAAAATAACGTTATTATGCCAAAATTCTATATAATTCCTATAATTCCCAACAAAATTGACTTCTTTTGTGTTTCGCTGTACTACTTTAACCTCACTACTTTTCTGACAAAATTTATTTACATGATATGCACTTCCTATTTAACGGACTGCATCAGCCGATTAAGCCCAATTTACAAATCTTTATTTCCATATTTTTAAGTGTTTTGGACTACAGTAACTTTTTATAAAGAATGTGACAAAGCCAATTCGTTTAAATTACTTTCCTTCAAATATTGCTAAAATTGTTAATACAGTTATGCTTGATGAAAATAGTGTAGAACCATTTTGTTTAACCTGTTGAATGGGAAAATAACGTTATAATGCCAAAATTATATATAATTCCCAACAAAATTGACTTCTTTAGTGTTTCGCTGTACTACTTCAACCTCACTACTTTTCTGACAAAATTTATTTATATGATATGCACTTCCTATTTAACGGACTGCATCAGTCGATTCAGTCCGTTTACAAATCTTTATTTCCATATTTTCAAGTGTTTTGGACTACAGTAACTTTTTACTAAAGAATGTGACAAAGCCAATTACTTTGAATTGCTTTTCTTTAAATATTGCTAAAATTGTTAATACAGTTATGCTTGATAAAAATAGTGTAGAACCATTATGTTTAACCTGTTGAATAGAAAAATAACGTTATAATGCCAAAATTCTATATAATTCCCAACAAAATTGACTTCTTTTGTGTTTTGCTGTACTACTTCAACCTCACTATTTTCCTGACAAAATTTATATATATAATATACACTTCCTATTTACCAACGGACTGCATCACTCGATTTAGCCCCTTTACAAACCTTTATTTTTATATTTTCAAGTGTTTTGGGCTACAAAAACTTTTTACTAAAGACAGTGACAAAGCCAATTCCTTTAAATTACTTACCTTCAAATATTGCTAAAATTGTTATTACAGTTATGCTTGATAAAAATAGTGTAGAACCATTATGTTTAACCTGTTGAATAGGAAAATAACGTTATAATGCCAAAATTCCATATAATTCCCAAAAAAATTGACTTCTTTTGTGTTTCGCTATACTACTTTAAACTCACTACTTTCCTGACAAAATTTAAATATATAATATACACTTCCTATTTACCAACGGACTGCATTACTCGATTCAGTCCATTAACAAACCTTTATTCCCATATTTTCAAGTGTTTTGGACTACAAAAACTTTTTACTAAAGACAGTGACAAAGCCAATTCCTTTAAATTACCCTCCTTCAAATATTGCTAAAATTGTTAAAACAGTTATGCTTGATAAAAATAGTGTAGAACCATTATGTTTAACATGTTAAATAGGAAAATAACGTTATAGTGCCAAAATTCTATATACTTTTTAACAAAATTGACTTCTTTTGTGATTCGCTGTACTACTTTAACCTCACTACTTTCCTGACAAAATTTATATATACGATATAAACTTTCTATTTACCAACGGAATGCATTACTCGATTCAGCCCCTTTACAAATCTTTATCTTCATATTTTCAAGTGTTTTGGACTACAAAAACTTTTTAGTAAAGACAGTGAAAAAGCCAGTCCCTTTAAATTACTTACCTTCAAATATTGCTAAAATTGTTAATACAGATATGCTTGATAAAAATAGTGTAGAACCATTATGTTTAACCTGTTGAATAGGAAAATACCGTTATAATGCCAAAATTCCATTTAATTCCCAAATAAATTGATTTCTTTTGTGTTTCGCTATACTACTTCAACCTCACCACTTTCCTGACAAAATTTATATACATACTCGATTCAGTCCATTTACAAACCTTTATTCCCATATTTTCAAGTGTTTTGGACTACAAAAACTTTTTACTAAAGACAGTGACAAAGACAATTCCTTTAAATTACCCTCCCTCAAATATTGCTAAAATTGTTTATAGTTATGCTTGATAAAAATAGTGTAGAACCATTATGTTTAACCTGTTGAATAGAAAAATAACGTTATTATGCCAAAATTCTATATAATTCCCAACAAAATTGACTTCTTTTGTGTTTCGCTGTACTACTTCAACCTCACTACTTTTCTGACAAAATTTATTTATATGATATGCACTTCCTATTTAACGGACTGCATCAGTCGATTAAGCCCAGTTTACAAATCTTTATTTCCATATTTTCAAGTGTTTTGGACTACAGTAACTTTTTATAAAGAATGTGACAAAGCCAATTCGTTTAAATTACTTTCTTTCAAATATTGCTAAAATTGTTAATACAGTTATGCTTGATAAAAATAGTGTAGAACCATTATGTTTAACCTGTTGAATAGGAAAATAACGTTATAATGCCAAAATTCCATATAATTCCCAAAAAAAATGACTTTTATTGTGTTTCGCTATACTACTTCAACCTCAGTACTTTCCTGACAAAATATATATATATAATATACACTTCCTATTTACCAACGGACTGCTTCACTCAATTCAGCCCTTTTACAAACCTTTATTCCCATATTTTCAAGTGTTTTGGACTACAAAAACTTTTTACTAAAGACAGTGACAAAGCCAATTCCTTTAAATTACCCTCCTTCAAATATTGCTAAAATTGTTAAAACAGTTATGCTTGATAAAAATAGTGTAGAACCTTTATGTTTATTATGTTAAATAGGAAAATAACGTTATAGTGCCAAAATTCTATATAATTCCCAACAAAATTGACTTCTTTTGTGATTCGCTGTACTACTTCAACCTCACTACTTTCCTGACAAAATTTATATATACGATATAAACTTTCTATTTACCAACGGAATGCATTACTCGATTCAGCCCCTTTACAAATCTTTATCTCCATATTTTCAAGTGTTTTGGACTACAAAAACTTTTTACTAAAGACAGTGACAAAGCCAATTCCTTTAAATTACTTACCTTCAATATTGCTAAAATTGTTAATACAGTTATGCTTGATAAAAATAGTGTAGAACCATTTTGTTTAACCTGTTGAATAGGAAAATAACGTTATAATGCCAAAATTCTATATAATTCCCAACAAAATTGACCTCTTTAGTGTTTCGCTGTACTACTTCAACCTCACTACTTTTCTGACAAAATTTATTTATATGATATACACTTCCTATTTACCAACGGACTGCATCAGTCGATTCAGTCCGTTTACAAATCTTTTTTTCCATATTTTCAATTGTTTTGGACTACAGTAACTTTTTACTAAAGACAGTGACAAAGCCAGTTCCTTTAAAATACTTACCTTCAAATATTGCTAAAATTGTTAATACAGATATGCTTGATAAAAATAGTGTAGAACCATTATGTTTAATCTGTTGAATAGGAAAATAACGTTATAATGCCAAAATTCTACATAATTCCCAACAAAATTGACTTCTCTTGTGTTTTGCTGTACTACTTTAACCTCACTACTTTTCTGACAAAATTTATTTATATGATATACAATTCCTATTTACCAACGGACTGCATCAGTCGATTCAGCCCGTTTAAAAATCTTTATTTCCATATTTTCAAGTGTTTTGGAATACAAAAACTTTTTACTAAAGACAGTGACAAAGCCAATTCGTTTAAATTACTTACCTTCAAATAAAGACAGACGCTAATCCTCGGCCGTCGTTGATAGTGGCGGAAACGCTATGGGCCAATGAGTAGTCATCAGGAAGTGTGAACAGGTCTTGCTGTCTCTCAATAGTCACGCCGTGTCTAGCTTTCCCAGTACCTCCATATGCACCCATAAATTCTTCGAAAGCAAGGTCGGGTGTATCTTGGACTTGATTTACGACTTCTTCTTCCTGGTTATGATCTCCTTCAAATTTCGCCAGTCGGTTTCGGTGTACTACCTTAGGCTTTCCATTCGGGGTCTTTATTATACGGTATATGACGTCATTGATTCTCTTCTTGATGATGTATGGACCCTCCCAAGATTGTTGTAGCTTTGGTGAGTACCCCTTCCGTCTTTTCGGGTTATGGAGCCAGACTTTGTCACCTTCTTGGAAACATCCCTATATAGCTTGGGTATCATACCGTTTCTTCATCCTGTCACTGGCAACTTGGAGATGGGAGCGAACCAAATCATGCATGTCGTCCATTTTTCTTCGTAACTGTATTACATAGTCTTCTCCAGCTATATCCTCTCCAGGTCGGCATCCAAACTCGACGTCGCATGGTAACCTCATCTCACGTCCAAACAAGACTTTTGCTGGTGTCTGACCTGTTGATTCATTGACGGCGGATCGATAAGCCATTGCAAAGAGCGAAATATACTGGTCCCAGTCCCTTTGGTGATTGGATACTACTTTTGATAGATATTTGCCAATAGTTTTATTCATGCGTTCTACCATTCCATCTGATTGTGGGTGCAATGCTGTAGTTCTTGTTTTCTTCATTCCTAAATTGTCGCAAATTCCTTGAAAGAGTTGACTTTCGAAGTTTCTTCCTTGGTCACTGTGAATCTCCAAGGGCACTCCATATCGGCAAATAAACTCCTTCACTAGCACGTCTGCGACAGTTGCTGCCTCTTGATTTGGAATGGCGTAGACTTCAACCCACTTCGTAAAATAATCCATTACCACCAACATGTATTTATTCTTATTCTCAGTAGTGGGGAACGGTCCAGCAATATCTAAAGCAATTCTCTCAAATGGGCTACCAACGTTATATTGTTTCATGGGAGCCTTTCCTCTTTTCTGAGGTCCATTACTAGCAGCACAGATGGTACACTTCTTACACCAGTCCTTAACATCATCGGAACTATTCATCCAATAAAACCTTTCACGAACTCTCTGCAGGGTTTTCTTAACACCAAGATGACCTCCTGATGGACTGTCGTGTAACTGTCGTAGTACTTCGGCTACTCTACTCTTTGGTATAACTAATTGCTTTCTGTTAACGGAACCGTCATCATTTTCAATTATTCTCTTTAATAAATCGCCTTCCAAAATGAAAGACTCCCACTGGGCCCAATATGATTTAAGGACTGTAGAGAATTTTGACACTTCTTGCCAAGTAGATCGACGATCTTCTATCTTCCATTCTCTCATTTTCTTTAAAACAGGATCATTATCTTGTTTTTCTTTAATTCTAGTAGGTGCCCAGTCGTCGTTAACTACAGTTGTTCGTAGTATTGCAGTTTCTTTTAATTCTGTCTTACTGCAGTGAGAACACTCTTCTGGGCACGGTCTTCTGGAAAGAGAGTCTGCATTTCTGTGACTTATCCCAGCTCGATGTTCGATCCTAAAGTCGTACTCTTGGAGTCGTTCGATCCACCTGGCAATTTGACCTTCAGGGTTCTTAAACTGCATTAGCCATTTTAGGGCTGCATGGTCCGTCCGGATTAAGAATTTTCTTCCATAAAGATATTGGTAGAAGTGTTCCACAGACTTTACAACTGCCAGAAGTTCTCTTCTCGTAACGCAGTAATTCCGCTCAGGTTTGGAGAGCACGTTACTAAAATAACCCAGGACTCTCTCTTGTCCATCTTGAATCTGTGAAAGGACTCCTCCAATTCCGACATTACTGGCATCTGTATCCAAAATAAATTCTCCTTCCGGTTGTGGGTAGCCTAATATCGGTGCTGCGGTTAAATGCTTCTTCAGAGTTTCAAAAGCCGTTTGACAGTTTTCATCCCAGCAGAACTCTCTCGTTTCCTCTGTAAGGCGTGTTAATGGCTTAGCAATGTCTGAAAACTTTCTGATAAATCTGCGATAGTATGTACATAGACCAAGAAAACTTCTTATTTGATGTTTATCAGTTGGTTGTGGCCATTGTTTGATAGAAGAAACCTTGTCCTTATCTACAGACACGCCTTCCTTGCTGACAATATGACCCAGATAATTAACTTTGTCTTGGAATAACTGGCATTTCTTTGGATTCAGCATCAGTTGGGCAGCTTGAAGTCTTTTAAAAACATCTTCTAAGTTTTTCAGATGTTCTTCGAATGTCTCCCCCAAGACTATGATGTCGTCTAAGTAGACCAGGCACGTTTTCCAAGACAACCCTCTCAATACGTTCTCCATCAGTCTTTCAAATGTCGCAGGAGCATTACATAGTCCGAATGGCATGACATTGAACTGAAATAATCCAGAACCGGTGGTAAAGGCTGTCTTTTCTTTGTCCATTTCTACCTGCCAATAACCAGACTTCAAATCTAAGGTAGAAAATAATTTACTTCCAGCTAGAGTGTCCAGGGTATCGTCGATTCGAGGCAGAGGATAACTGTCCTTCTTGGTAACATTGTTCAACTGGCGGTAGTCTACACAGAACCTCGTAGTTCCATCCTTTTTCTTGACCAAGACTACCGGAGAGACCCATGGACTGGTAGAAGGTTCTATCACTCCATCTCCTTCCATTTCTCGAACAATCCTTTCAGCTTCTTGCTTCTTTGCCTGTGGTAATCTTCTAGCTGATTGACGAATTGGCTTGGCATCACCCGTGTCGATTTTATGTTTTACAGCAGAGGTACGTCCTTACCTCCCTTTGGTACAAAAATGTTGCGATACCGATGAAGAAAATCTTTCATTTTTCTTTTCTCTTCTCGGTTTAAAGATGTACCAGCAACCGCCACCATTTGTTCAAACTTATCGTTGGAATTATCGGGAATAGCTGTCTGTCGAATTATAGATGTTACTGGTACGGAGGTTCCAACTTTGGTCTCTTTCTTTATCGTAATTGGGTGATAATTGACATTTATAACTCGTACTGGAATTTCTTTAGCAGAAGTGACCAATCCTTTTCCTATCAAAATTCCTCGACCGACCTCCTCATCATGGTTCCATGGTTCCATCATCACAGGTATTCCTTCGTCAATAGTTCCTTGCAGTCTGGCCGCTATGATCGTTTCGCTTCTACCAGGTACCACAGTATCCTCCAGGACAACGGCTGGCACGGTTTTGTCCTCATATGGATGAAGGAATATTTCTTCAGAACCAACTTTGATAACTCTGTTCTTGAAATCCAGTTGGAAACCATGTAAGTTCATCACATCCATTCCTAATATAACATATTCCTCAATATCAGCGACAATAACAGTATGCGTGAACTTTTCTGAGCCAATTCCTATTTGAACCTGGACTTCTCCAAGGATGTTAGCTCTATCACCTGTGGCAGTTCGCAGTCGTAGCCTTGTTGGTAAAAGCTTCTTACGGCTATTTATAGTTGTTGGCCGTATAATCGTTCTGGTCGCTCCAGTATCCACCAATAGTGTATATTTTTTACCGTTGACTTCACCATCTACATATACACTGTCGTCGCGGCATTTTAAAGAGGCTATTAATATGAGAGGGTCTTTGGAAACGTTCTGGGTCGAAGCTGCCCCCTCTAGGCCGACCCGTTTTAGTTTTCCTGTGGAGTAGTTTCTTGATTCGTAGTGACCCCAGGGCGTTTACATGAATTGCGAACATGTCCTATTTCACCACAATTCCAGCACCTGATGGTCTTCTTCTTTTTCTTATCAGTAAAGTTCTTCATCATGTTTACTAATTGGTCTAACTTATTTTCATCTTCCTCTTCCGTTACGGACCTTACTTTATTGTATCCTCCACAAGCTTTCGAAGCCGCTTTATACTCAAGTGCGGCAAAATGTCCACTAATGTTTTGTGGTGGGCTAAACGGAGTGTCTTTGCCATTTCGTGGTCACGAAGTCCATCAAGAAATGCTTCAACAGCTAAACATTCCATCATTTGTTCTGGAGCTGAAGGGTAAGCAAATCTTACCAATCTGGCAATATCTACTTCGTACTCTTGAAGTGTCTCCTCTCGCTTCTGTTTTCGAGTCTTCAACTGCGATCGGTGCAAGTTCTCCAGGTGTTCGTGACCATATCGCATGTTCAAGCTTTTCTTCAGTTGCTCAAAATCATCTGTGTCCTCCACTGGTATGGTCTGAAGAACATCCAAAGCGTCTCCTCTCAGAGCGATGGTGAGGTTTATTGCCTTCTCTTTTTGGGACCATCCGTTCGCTCTTGCAGCTGTTTCGAACTGTTTGAGATAATTTTCCCAAGACATCTTTCCGTCAAAGGTTGGGGCCTTAACACGAACAGAACTTTCGCTGCTTTCCAATTTCGGTTTCCGCTCCACTTTGAAGCTTCTCATTTCGTCCTCGTTTTCCTCTCCTAAATCTTCCATATCTTTTTTACCTCCTTTTTCCATCTCTTCCATTTGCTTTTCCATTTCTCTTATTTTCTCTTCAATTTTTTTTTTTCAAATGAAGACATTTTATTTTCCATAGAAGAAATGTCCAAAGAAACTTTGTTTTCCAAAGAAGAAATATCATTTTTTAAAGAAGACATATCAGAAGAAACTCTTTTTTCCAAAGAAGAAATGTCAGAAGAAACTTTATTTTCCAAAGAAGAAATATCACTTTTCAAAGAAGACATGTCGGAAGAGATATCACTCTTCAAAGAAGACATATCGGAAGAAACTTTATTTTCCAAAGAAGAAATATCACTCTTCAAAGAAGACATGTCGGAAGAGATATCACTCTTCAAAGAAGACATATTGGAAGAGACTTTATTTAAGGAAGAAATAATTGTAGCAGAAGAGTCGTCTACGAAAATATAATTTTCTGAATCTAAACCATCATTTTCCAATGCTTGCTTAAGTCGCTCCAACAACTCAGTCTTCCTTCCTGTTGTTTCCAATTCACGATCCTCCAGCTCTTGACGCAATTCAGTCACTTTCAAGTCACAAAGTTTTTTCGACATATTTATTTATTTTTTTTTTACACTATTTATTTACAATATCCCACTTCTGACACCAATGTAACGTTTATTTATTTTTACTAGTCTCTTTAATTTATTTTTATATTATTTAAATCACTAACACTGTTTAATTTATATAACACAATTTATTTACAATACTTTAATTTATATAAGACAATATTTCTAATCGCATTTATCTTACAACATACTAGTAACTAACTAAAATATTCGAATCGCTCCTTTTTATATAGGTAAGTATTGTTCCAGCATACCCCAGTCTATTCTCGATCGTATCGAGTCTAGATGCTTCGCTCATCGGGCGCCGTATATTCTCGAAGACTCTCGCATCATCTGTTTCCTTCGCGTCTGGTCATAGCGCCAGGGCGTACTCGCACAACAATATACAATTCCTATTTACCAACGGACTGCATCAGTCGATTCAGCCCGTTTACAAATCTTTATTTCCATATTTTCAAGTGTTTTGGAATACAAAAACTTTTTACTAAAGACAGTGACAAAGCCAATTCCTTTAAATTACTTACCTTCAAATATTGCTAAAATTGTTAATACAGTTATGCTTGATAAAAATAGTGTAGAACCATTTTGTTTAACCTGTTGAATAGGAAAATAACGTTATAATGCCAAAATTCTATATAATTCCCAACAAAATTGACTTCTTTTGTATTTCGCTGTACTACTTTAACCTCACTACTTTCCTGACAAAATTTATATATATATATAATATACACTTCCTATTTACCAACGGACTGCATCAGACGATTCAGCCCGTTTACAAATCTTTATTTCCATATTTTCAAGTGTTTTGGACAACAGTAACTTTTTATAAAGAATGTGACAAAGCCAATTCCTTTAAATTGCTTTCCTTCAAATATTGCTAAAATTGTTAATACAGTTATGCTTGATAAAAATAGTGTAGGACCATTATGTTTAACCTGTTAAATAGGAAAATAAAGTTATAATGCCAAAATTCTATATAATTCCCAAAAAAATAGACTTCTTTTGTGTTTCGCTGTACTACTTCAACCTCACTACTTTTCTGACAAAATTTATTTATATGATATACACTTCCTATTTACCAACGGACTGCATCAGTCGGTCCACCCCTTTTACAAATCTTTATCTCCATATTTTCAAGTGTTTTGGACTACAAAAACTTTTTACTAAAATAAATAACAAAGCCAATTCCTTTAAATTACTTTCCTTTACATATTGCTAAAATTGTTAATACAGTTATGCTTTATAAAAATAGTGTAGAACCATTATTTTTAACCTGTTGAATAGGAAAATAACGTTATAATGCCAAAACTCTATATAATTTCCAACAAAATTGACTTCTTTTGTATTTCGCTGTACTACCTCACTACCTCACTACCTCACTACTTTCCTGACAAAATTTATTTATATATATAATATACACTTCCTATTTACCAACGGACTGCATCAGACGATTTAGCCCGTTTACAAATCTTTACTTCCATATTTTCAAAAGTTTTGGACTACAGTACCTTTTTACTAAAGAATGTGACAAAGCCAATTACTTTGAATTGATTTCCTTTAAATATTGCTAAAATTGTTATTACAGTTATGCTTGATAAAAATAGTGTAGAATCATTATGTTTAACCTGTTGAATAGGAAAATAACGTTATAATGCCAAAATTCTATATAATTCCCAACAAAATTGACTTCTTTTGTGTTTTGCTGTACTACTTCAACCTCATTACTTTCCTGACAAAATTTATATATATAATATACACTTCCTATTTACCAACGGACTGCATCACTTGATTTAGCCCCTTTACAAACCTTTATTTTCATATTTTCAAGTGTTTTGGACTACAGTAACTTTTTACTAAAGAATGTGACAAAACCAATTCCTTTAAATTGCCTTCCTTCAAATATTGCTAAAATTGTTAATACAGTTATGCTTGATAAAAATAGTGTAGAACCATTATGTTTAACCTGTTGAATAGGAAAATAACGTTATAATGCCAAAATTATATATAATTCACAAAAAAATTGATTTCTTTTGTGTTTCGCTGTACTACTTCAACCTCACTACTTTTCTGACAAAATTTATAAATGTAATATACACTTTCTATTTACCAACGGACTGCATAATTCGATTCAGCTCCTTTACAAACCTTTATTTCCATATTTTCAAGTGTTTTGGACTACAAAAACTTTTTCCTAAAGAAAGTGACAAAGCCTTCAAATTTTGCTAAATTTCTTAATACAGTTATACACTTCCCATTTACCAACGGACTGCATCAGTCGATTAAGCCCCTTTACAAATCTTTATCTCCATATTTTCAAGTGTTTTGGACTACAAAAACTTTTTACTAAAGAAAGTGACAAAGACAATTCCTTTAAATTAGTTACCTTCAAATATTGCTAAAATTGTTAATTGTTATGCTTGATTAAAATAGTGTAGAACCATTATGTTTAACCTGTTGAATAGGAAAATAACGTTATAATGCCAAAATTCCATATAATTCCCAACAAAATTGACTTCTTTTGTGTTTCGCTGTACAACTTCAACCTCACTACTTTCCTGACAAAATTTATATATATAATATACACTTCCTATTTACCAACGGAATGCATCACTCAATTCAGCCCCTTAACAAACCTTTTTTCCCATATTTTCAAGTGGTTTGGACTACAAAAACTTTTTACTAAAGACAGTGACAAAGCCAATTCCTTTAAATTACCCTCCTTCAAATATTGCTAAAATTGTTAATAGTTATGCTTGATAAAAATAGTGTAGAACCATTATGTTTAACCTGTTGAATTGGAAAATAACGTTATAATGCCAAAAATCTATATAATTCCCAACAAAATTGACTTCTTTTGTGTTTCGCTGTACTACTTCAACCTCACTACTTTTCTGACAAAATTTATTTATATGATATACACTTCCTATTTACCAAAGGACTGCATCAGTCGGTTCAGCCCCTTTACAAATCTTTATTCCCATATTTTCAAGTGTTTTGGACTACAAAAACTTTTTACTAAAGACAGTGACAAAGCCAATTCCTTTAAATCACCCTCCTTCAAATATTGCTAAAATTGTTAAAACAGTTATGCTTGATAAAAATAGTGTAGAACCATTATGTTTAACATGTTGAATAGGAAAATAACGTTATAGTGCCAAAATTCTATATAATTCCCAACAAAATTGACTTCTTTTGTGATTCGCTGTACTACTTCAACCTCACTACTTTCCTGCCAAATTTATATATATATATATATAAATAATACCTAAAATTCATGACATTTATTTGACATTTTTATTTTGATTTTTAAATGACACTTTAGAAGCTTAATTCAAAATTATAAAAAAGAATAAGATATCTTAATTTTTTATCATAGAACAGTTAAATGTTATAATCAAAATTCACATTTTTTATGAAAGAAGAAATAAAATTATAACCTATTATTTTCTACTCTTTTATTATTACATTTTATCTTAAGCAATTAAGTGGTTTATTAATTTTATGACGTTATTTTGTTTTATAAATAATTTGACTTAAAAAATATTTTTAAATTCCAAATTAAAGTTAAAATAGTTTTTGATGTTATATTTACCATTTTTTTAACACCAATTTTGTATATACTCTCGCTTATTCCTTGAAAATGAAATAAATATATTTCGAAAGCTTGGAAAACAAGTAAAAGAGTTTTCTTAAAAAACATTACCGTTTACCCCAAAAATTCTGGTTTAATACCTAGTAGTCGGCAAATAACATACATTTAATTATATATATATATATAATATACACTTCCTATTTACCAACGGACTGCATCAGACGATTCAGCCCGTTTACAAATCTTTATTTCCATATTTTCAAGTGTTTTGGACTATAAAAACGTTTTACTAAAGACAGTGACAAAGCCAATTCCTTTAAATTGCTTTCCTTCAAATATTGCTAAAATTGTTAATACAATTATGCTTGATAAAAATGGTGTAGAACCATTATGTTTAATCGTTGAATAGAAAAATAACGTTATAATGCCAAAATTCCATATAATTCCCAAAAAAATTGTCTTCTTTTGTGCTTCGCTATACTACTTCAACCTTAGTACTTTCCTGACAAAATTTATATATATATAATATACACTTCCTATTTACCAACGGACTGCATCACTCGATTCAGCCCATTTACAAACCTTTATTCCCATATATTCAAGTGTTTTGGATTACAAAAACTTTTTACTAAAGACAGTGACAAAGCCAATTCCTTTAAATCACCCTCCTTCAAATATTGCTAAAATTGTTAATACAGTTATGCTTGATAAAAATAGTGTAGAACCATTATATTTAACATGTTGAATAGAAAAATAACGTTATAGTGCCAAAATTCTATATAATCCCCAACAAAATTGACTTCTTTTGTGATTCGCTGTACTACTTCAACCTCACTACTTTTCTGACAAAATTTATTTATATGATATACACTTCCTATTTACCAACGGACTGCATCAGTCGATTCAGTCCGTTTACAAATCTTTATTTCCATATTTTCAAGTGTTTTGGACTACAGTAACTTTTTACTAAAGAATGTGACAAAGCCAATTCCTTTAAATTGCTTTCCTTCAAATATTGCTAAAATTGTAAATACAGTTATGCTTGATAAAAATAGTGTAGCAACATTATGTTTAACCTGTTGAATAGGAAAATAACGTTATAATGCCAAAATTCCATATAATTCCCAAAAAAATTGACTTCTTTTGTGTTTCGCTACACTACTTCAACCTCACTACTTTCCTGACAAAATTTATATATATAATATACACTTCCTATTTACCAACGGACTGCATAACTCGATTCAGCCCATTTACAAACCTTTATTCCCATATTTTCAAGTGTTTTGGACTACAAAAACTTTTTACTAAAGACAGTGACAAAGACAATTTCTTTAAATTACCCTCCTTCAAATATTGCTAAAATTGTTAATAGTTATGCTTGATAAAAATAGTGTAGAACCATTATGTTTAACCTGTTGAATAGGAAAATAACGTTATAATGCCAAAATTCTATATAATTCCTATAATTCCCAACAAAATTGACTTCTTTTGTGTTTCGCTGTACTACTTTAACCTCACTACTTTTCTGACAAAATTTATTTATATGATATGCACTTCCTATTTAACGGACTGCATCAGCCGATTAAGCCCAATTTACAAATCTTTATTTCCATATTTTCAAGTGTTTTGGACTACAGTAACTTTTTATAAAGAATGTGACAAAGCCAATTCGTATAAATTACTTTCCTTCAAATATTGCTAAAATTGTTAATACAGTTATGCTTGATGAAAATAGTGTAGAACCATTTTGTTTAACCTGTTGAATGGGAAAATAACGTTATAATGCCAAAATTCTATATAATTCCCAACAAAATTGACTTCTTTAGTGTTTCGCTGTACTACTTCAACCTCACTACTTTTCTGACAAAATTTATTTATATGATATGCACTTCCTATTTAACGGACTGCATCAGTCGATTCAGTCCGTTTACAAATCTTTATTTCCATATTTTCAAGTGTTTTGGACTACAGTAACTTTTTACTAAAGAATGTGACAAAGCCAATTACTTTGAATTGCTTTTCTTTAAATATTGCTAAAATTGTTAATACAGTTATGCTTGATAAAAATAGTGTAGAACCATTATGTTTAACCTGTTGAATAGAAAAATAACGTTATAATGCCAAAATTCTATATAATTCCCAACAAAATTGACTTCTTTTGTGTTTTGCTGTACTACTTCAACCTCACTACTTTCCTGACAAAATTTATATATATAATATACACTTCCTATTTACCAACGGACTGCATCACTCGATTTAGCCCCTTTACAAACCTTTATTTTTATATTTTCAAGTGTTTTGGGCTACAAAAACTTTTTACTAAAGACAGTGACAAAGCCAATTCCTTTAAATTACTTACCTTCAAATATTGCTAAAATTGTTATTACAGTTATGCTTGATAAAAATAGTGTAGAACCATTATGTTTAACCTGTTGAATAGGAAAATAACGTTATAATGCCAAAATTCCATATAATTCCCAAAAAAATTGACTTCTTTTGTGTTTCGCTATACTACTTCAAACTCACTACTTTCCTGACAAAATTTAAATATATAATATACACTTCCTATTTACCAACGGACTGCATTACTCGATTCAGTCCATTAACAAACCTTTATTCCCATATTTTCAAGTGTTTTGGACTACAAAAACTTTTTACTAAAGACAGTGACAAAGCCAATTCCTTTAAATTACCCTCCTTCAAATATTGCTAAAATTGTTAAAAGAGTTATGCTTGATAAAAATAGTGTAGAACCATTATGTTTAACATGTTAAATAGGAAAATAACGTTATAGTGCCAAAATTCTATATAATTCCCAAATAAATTGATTTCTTTTGTGTTTCGCTATACTACTTCAACCTTACCACTTTCCTGACAAAATTTATATACATACTCGATTCAGTCCATTTACAAACCTTTATTCCCATATTTTTAAGTGTTTTGGACTACAAAAACTTTTTACTAAAGACAGTGACAAAGACAATTCCTTTAAATTACCCTCCCTCAAATATTGCTAAAATTGTTTATAGTTATGCTTGATAAAAATAGTGTAGAACCATTATGTTTAACCTGTTGAATAGAAAAATAACGTTATTATGCCAAAATTCTATATAATTCCCAACAAAATTGACTTCTTTTGTGTTTCGCTGTACTACTTCAACCTCACTACTTTTCTGACAAAATTTATTTATATGATATGCACTTCCTATTTAACGGACTGCATCAGTCGATTAAGCCCAGTTTACAAATCTTTATTTCCATATTTTCAAGTGTTTTGGACTACAGTAACTTTTTATAAAGAATGTGACAAAGCCAATTCGTTTAAATTACTTACCTTCAAATAAAGACAGACGCTAATCCTCGGCCGTCGTTGATAGTGGCGGAAACGCTATGGGCCAATGAGTAGTCATCAGGAAGTGTGAACAGGTCTTGCTGTCTCTCAATAGTCACGCCGTGTCTAGCTTTCCCAGTACCTCCATATGCACCCATAAATTCTTCGAAAGCAAGGTCGGGTGTATCTTGGACTTGATTTACGACTTCTTCTTCCTGGTTATGATCTCCTTCAAATTTCGCCAGTCGGTTTCGGTGTACTACCTTAGGCTTTCCATTCGGGGTCTTTATTATACGGTATATGACGTCATTGATTCTCTTCTTGATGATGTATGGACCCTCCCAAGATTGTTGTAGCTTTGGTGAGTACCCCTTCCGTCTTTTCGGGTTATGGAGCCAGACTTTGTCACCTTCTTGGAAACATCCCTATATAGCTTGGGTATCATACCGTTTCTTCATCCTGTCACTGGCAACTTGGAGATGGGAGCGAACCAAATCATGCATGTCGTCCATTTTTTCTTCGTAACTGTATTACATAGTCTTCTCCAGCTATATCCTCTCCAGGTCGGCATCCAAACTCGACGTCGCATGGTAACCTCATCTCACGTCCAAACAAGACTTTTGCTGGTGTCTGACCTGTTGATTCATTGACGGCGGATCGATAAGCCATTGCAAAGAGCGAAATATACTGGTCCCAGTCCCTTTGGTGATTGGATACTACTTTTGATAGATATTTGCCAATAGTTTTATTCATGCGTTCTACCATTCCATCTGATTGTGGGTGCAATGCTGTAGTTCTTGTTTTCTTCATTCCTAAATTGTCGCAAATTCCTTGAAAGAGTTGACTTTCGAAGTTTCTTCCTTGGTCACTGTGAATCTCCAAGGGCACTCCATATCGGCAAATAAACTCCTTCACTAGCACGTCTGCGACAGTTGCTGCCTCTTGATTTGGAATGGCGTAGACTTCAACCCACTTCGTAAAATAATCCATTACCACCAACATGTATTTATTCTTATTCTCAGTAGTGGGGAACGGTCCAGCAATATCTAAAGCAATTCTCTCAAATGGGCTACCAACGTTATATTGTTTCATGGGAGCCTTTCCTCTTTTCTGAGGTCCATTACTAGCAGCACAGATGGTACACTTCTTACACCAGTCCTTAACATCATCGGAACTATTCATCCAATAAAACCTTTCACGAACTCTCTGCAGGGTTTTCTTAACACCAAGATGACCTCCTGATGGACTGTCGTGTAACTGTCGTAGTACTTCGGCTACTCTACTCTTTGGTATAACTAATTGCTTTCTGTTAACGGAACCGTCATCATTTTCAATTATTCTCTTTAATAAATCGCCTTCCAAAATGAAAGACTCCCACTGGGCCCAATATGATTTAAGGACTGTAGAGAATTTTGACACTTCTTGCCAAGTAGGTCGACGATCTTCTATCTTCCATTCTCTCATTTTCTTTAAAACAGGATCATTATCTTGTTTTTCTTTAATTCTAGTAGGTGCCCAGTCGTCGTTAACTACAGTTGTTCGTAGTATTGCAGTTTCTTTTAATTCTGTCTTACTGCAGTGAGAACACTCTTCTGGGCACGGTCTTCTGGAAAGAGAGTCTGCATTTCTGTGACTTATCCCAGCTCGATGTTCGATCCTAAAGTCGTACTCTTGGAGTCGTTCGATCCACCTGGCAATTTGACCTTCAGGGTTCTTAAACTGCATTAGCCATTTTAGGGCTGCATGGTCCGTCCGGATTAAGAATTTTCTTCCATAAAGATATTGGTAGAAGTGTTCCACAGACTTTACAACTGCCAGAAGTTCTCTTCTCGTAACGCAGTAATTCCGCTCAGGTTTGGAGAGCACGTTACTAAAATAACCCAGGACTCTCTCTTGTCCATCTTGAATCTGTGAAAGGACTCCTCCAATTCCGACATTACTGGCATCTGTATCCAAAATAAATTCTCCTTCCGGTTGTGGGTAGCCTAATATCGGTGCTGCGGTTAAATGCTTCTTCAGAGTTTCAAAAGCCGTTTGACAGTTTTCATCCCAGCAGAACTCTCTCGTTTCCTCTGTAAGGCGTGTTAATGGCTTAGCAATGTCTGAAAACTTTCTGATAAATCTGCGATAGTATGTACATAGACCAAGAAAACTTCTTATTTGATGTTTATCAGTTGGTTGTGGCCATTGTTTGATAGAAGAAACCTTGTCCTTATCTACAGACACGCCTTCCTTGCTGACAATATGACCCAGATAATTAACTTTGTCTTGGAATAACTGGCATTTCTTTGGATTCAGCATCAGTTGGGCAGCTTGAAGTCTTTTAAAAACATCTTCTAAGTTTTTCAGATGTTCTTCGAATGTCTCCCCAAGACTATGATGTCGTCTAAGTAGACCAGGCACGTTTTCCAAGACAACCCTCTCAATACGTTCTCCATCAGTCTTTCAAATGTCGCAGGAGCATTACATAGTCCGAATGGCATGACATTGAACTGAAATAATCCAGAACCGGTGGTAAAGGCTGTCTTTTCTTTGTCCATTTCTACCTGCCAATAACCAGACTTCAAATCTAAGGTAGAAAATAATTTACTTCCAGCTAGAGTGTCCAGGGTATCGTCGATTCGAGGCAGAGGATAACTGTCCTTCTTGGTAACATTGTTCAACTGGCGGTAGTCTACACAGAACCTCGTAGTTCCATCCTTTTTCTTGACCAAGACTACCGGAGAGACCCATGGACTGGTAGAAGGTTCTATCACTCCATCTCCTTCCATTTCTCGAACAATCCTTTCAGCTTCTTGCTTCTTTGCCTGTGGTAATCTTCTAGCTGATTGACGAATTGGCTTGGCATCACCCGTGTCGATTTTATGTTTTACAGCAGAGGTACGTCCTTACCTCCCTTTGGTACAAAAATGTTGCGATACCGATGAAGAAAATCTTTCATTTTTCTTTTCTCTTCTCGGTTTAAAGATGTACCAGCAACCGCCACCATTTGTTCAAACTTATCGTTGGAATTATCGGGAATAGCTGTCTGTCGAATTATAGATGTTACTGGTACGGAGGTTCCAACTTTGGTCTCTTTCTTTATCGTAATTGGGTGATAATTGACATTTATAACTCGTACTGGAATTTCTTTAGCAGAAGTGACCAATCCTTTTCCTATCAAAATTCCTCGACCGACCTCCTCATCATGGTTCCATGGTTCCATCATCACAGGTATTCCTTCGTCAATAGTTCCTTGCAGTCTGGCCGCTATGATCGTTTCGCTTCTACCAGGTACCACAGTATCCTCCAGGACAACGGCTGGCACGGTTTTGTCCTCATATGGATGAAGGAATATTTCTTCAGAACCAACTTTGATAACTCTGTTCTTGAAATCCAGTTGGAAACCATGTAAGTTCATCACATCCATTCCTAATATAACATATTCCTCAATATCAGCGACAATAACAGTATGCGTGAACTTTTCTGAGCCAATTCCTATTTGAACCTGGACTTCTCCAAGGATGTTAGCTCTATCACCTGTGGCAGTTCGCAGTCGTAGCCTTGTTGGTAAAAGCTTCTTACGGCTATTTATAGTTGTTGGCCGTATAATCGTTCCGGTCGCTCCAGTATCCACCAATAGTGTATATTTTTTACCGTTGACTTCACCATCTACATATACACTGTCGTCGCGGCATTTTAAAGAGGCTATTAATATGGAAACGTTCTGGGTCGAAGCTGCCCCCTCTAGGCCGACCCGTTTTAGTTTTCCTGTGGAGTAGATTCTTGATTCGTAGTGACCCCAGGGCGTTTACATGAATTGCGAACATGTCCTATTTCACCACAATTCCAGCACCTGATGGTCTTCTTCTTTTTCTTATCAGTAAAGTTCTTCATCATGTTTACTAATTGGTCTAACTTATTTTCATCTTCCTCTTCCGTTACGGACCTTACTTTATTGTATCCTCCACAAGCTTTCGAAGCCGCTTTATACTCAAGTGCGGCAAAATGTCCACTAATGTTTTGTGGTGGGCTAAACGGAGTGTCTTTGCCATTTCGTGGTCACGAAGTCCATCAAGAAATGCTTCAACAGCTAAACATTCCATCATTTGTTCTGGAGCTGAAGGGTAAGCAAATCTTACCAATCTGGCAATATCTACTTCGTACTCTTGAAGTGTCTCCTCTCGCTTCTGTTTTCGAGTCTTCAACTGCGATCGGTGCAAGTTCTCCAGGTGTTCGTGACCATATCGCATGTTCAAGCTTTTCTTCAGTTGCTCAAAATCATCTGTGTCCTCCACTGGTATGGTCTGAAGAACATCCAAAGCGTCTCCTCTCAGAGCGATGGTGAGGTTTATTGCCTTCTCTTTTTGGGACCATCCGTTCGCTCTTGCAGCTGTTTCGAACTGTTTGAGATAATTTTCCCAAGACATCTTTCCGTCAAAGGTTGGGGCCTTAACACGAACAGAACTTTCGCTGCTTTCCAATTTCGGTTTCCGCTCCACTTTGAAGCTTCTCATTTCGTCCTCGTTTTCCTCTCCTAAATCTTCCATATCTTTTTTACCTCCTTTTTCCATCTCTTCCATTTGCTTTTCCATTTCTCTTATTTTCTCTTCAATTTTTTTTTCAAATGAAGACATTTTATTTTCCATAGAAGAAATGTCCAAAGAAACTTTGTTTTCCAAAGAAGAAATATCATTTTTTAAAGAAGACATATCAGAAGAAACTCTTTTTTCCAAAGAAGAAATGTCAGAAGAAACTTTATTTTCCAAAGAAGAAATGTCAGAAGAAACTTTATTTTCCAAAGAAGAAATATCACTTTTCAAAGAAGACATGTCGGAAGAGATATCACTCTTCAAAGAAGACATATCGGAAGAAACTTTATTTTCCAAAGAAGAAATATCACTCTTCAAAGAAGACATGTCGGAAGAGATATCACTCTTCAAAGAAGACATATTGGAAGAGACTTTATTTAAGGAAGAAATAATTGTAGCAGAAGAGTCGTCTACGAAAATATAATTTTCTGAATCTAAACCATCATTTTCCAATGCTTGCTTAAGTCGCTCCAACAACTCAGTCTTCCTTCCTGTTGTTTCCAATTCACGATCCTCCAGCTCTTGACGCAATTCAGTCACTTTCAAGTCACAAAGTTTTTTCGACATATTTATTTATTTTTTTTTTACACTATTTATTTACAATATCCCACTTCTGACACCAATGTAACGTTTATTTATTTTTACTAGTCTCTTTAATTTATTTTTATATTATTTAAATCACTAACACTGTTTAATTTATATAACACAATTTATTTACAATACTTTAATTTATATAAGACAATATTTCTAATCGCATTTATCTTACAACATACTAGTAACTAACTAAAATATTCGAATCGCTCCTTTTTATATAGGTAAGTATTGTTCCAGCATACCCCAGTCTATTCTCGATCGTATCGAGTCTAGATGCTTCGCTCATCGGGCGCCGTATATTCTCGAAGACTCTCGCATCATCTGTTTCCTTCGCGTCTGGTCATAGCGCCAGGGGCGTACTCGCACAACAATATACAATTCCTATTTACCAACGGACTGCATCAGTCGATTCAGCCCGTTTACAAATCTTTATTTCCATATTTTCAAGTGTTTTGGAATACAAAAACTTTTTACTAAAGACAGTGACAAAGCCAATTCCTTTAAATTACTTACCTTCAAATATTGCTAAAATTGTTAATACAGTTATGCTTGATAAAAATAGTGTAGAACCATTTTGTTTAACCTGTTGAATAGGAAAATAACGTTATAATGCCAAAATTCTATATAATTCCCAACAAAATTGACTTCTTTTGTATTTCGCTGTACTACTTTAACCTCACTACTTTCCTGACAAAATTTATATATATATATAATATACACTTCCTATTTACCAACGGACTGCATCAGACGATTCAGCCCGTTTACAAATCTTTATCTCCATATTTTCAAGTGTTTTGGACTACAGTAACTTTTTATAAAGAATATGACGAAGCCAATTCCTTTAAATTATTTTCCTTCAAATATTGCTAAAATTGTTAATACAGTTATGCTTGATAAAAATAGTGTAGAACCATTATCTTTAACCTATTAAATAGGAAAATTACGTTATAATGCCAAAATTCCATATAATTTTCAAAAAAATTGACTTCTTTTGTGTTTCGCTATACTACTTCAACCTCACTACTTTCCTGACAAAATTTATATATAATATACACTTCCTATTTACCAACGGACTGCATTAGTCGATTCATCCGCTTTACAAATCTTTATCTCCATATTTTCAAGTGTTTTGGACTACAAAAACTTTTTTCTAATTAATGTGACAAAGCCAATTCCTTTAAATTGCTTTCCTTTAAATATTGCTAAAATTGTTAATACAGTTATGCTTGATAAAAATAGTGTAGAACCATTATGTTTAACCTGTTGAGTAGGAAAATAACGTTATAATGCCAAAATTCCATATAATTCCCAAAAAAATTGACATCTTTTGTGTTTCGCTGTACTACTTCAACCTCACTACTTTCCTGACACAATTTATATATATAATAAACACTTCCTATTTACCAACGGACTGCATTACTATTTTCAAGTGTTTTGGACTACAAAAACTTTTTTCTAAATAATGTGACAAAGGCAATTCCTTTAAATTGCTTTCCTTTAAATATTGCTAAAATTGTTATTACAGTTATGCTTGATAAAAATAGTGTAGAACCATTATCTTTAACCTGTTGAATTGAATTGAAAATAACGTTATAATGCCAAAATTCCTTATAATTCCCAAAAAATTGACTTCTTTTGTGTTTCGCTATACTACTTCAACCTCACTACTTTTCTGACAAAATTTATTATGATATACACTTCCTATTTACCAACGGACTGCATCAGTCGATTCAGCCCGTTTACAAATCTTTATTTCCATATTTTCAAGTGTTTTGGACTACAGTAACTTTTTACTAAAGAATGTGACAAAGCCAATTCCTTTAAATTGCTTTCCTTCAAATATTGCTAAAATTGTTAATACAGTTATGCTTGATAAAAATAGTGTAGAACTATTATCTTTAACCTGTTGAATAGGAAAATAACGTTATAATGCCAAAATTCCTTATAATTCCCAAAAAATTGACTTCTTTTGTGTTTCGCTATACTACTTTAACCTCACTACTTTCCTGACAAAATTTATATATATAATATACACTTCCTATTTACCAACGGACTGCATCAGTCGATTCAGCCCCTTTACAAATCTTTATCTCCATATTTTCAAGTGTTTTGGAATACAAAAACTTTTTACTAAAGACAGTGACAAAGCCAATTCCTTTAAATTACTTACCTTCAAATATTGCTAAAATTGTTAATACAGTTATGCTTGATAAAAATAGTGTAGAACCATTTTGTTTAACCTGATGAATAGGAAAATAACTTTATAATGCCAAAATTCTATATAATTCCCAACAAAATTGACTTCTTTTGTATTTCGCTGTACTACTTCAACCTCACTACTTTTCTGACAAAATTTATTATGATATACACTTCCTATTTACCAACGGACTGCATCAGTCGATTCAGCCCGTTTACAAATCTTTATTTCCATAAGTGTTTTGGACTACAGTAACTTTTTACTAAAGAATGTGACAAAGCCAATTCCTTTAAATTACCCTCCTTCAAATATTGCTAAAATTGTTAATAGTTATGCTCGATAAAAATAGTGTAGAACCATTACGTTTAACCTGTTGAATAGGAAAATAACGTTATAATGCCAAAATTCTATATAATTTCCAACAAAATTGACTTCTTTTGTGTTTCGCTGTACTACTTCAACCTCACTACTTTTCTGACAAAATTTATATATATATAATATACACTTCCTATTTACCAACGGACTGCATCACTCGATTCAGCCCATTTACAAACCTTTATTCCCATATATTCAAGTGTTTTGGATTACAAAAACTTTTTACTAAAGACAGTGACAAAGCCAATTCCTTTAAATCACCCTCCTTCAAATATTGCTAAAATTGTTAATACAGTTATGCTTGATAAAAATAGTGTAGAACCATTATGTTTAACCTGTTGAATAGAAAAATAACGTTATAATGCCAAAATTCTATATAATTCCCAACAAAATTGACTTCTTTTGTATTTCGCTGTACTACTTCAACCTCACTACTTTTCTGACAAAATTTATTTATATGATATACACTTCCTATTTACCAACGGACTGCATCAGTCGATTCAGTCCGTTTACAAATCTTTATTTCCATATTTTTAAGTGTTTTGGACTACAGTAACTTTTTACTAAAGAATGTGACAAAGCCAATTCCTTTAAATTGCTTTCCTTCAAATATTGCTAAAATTGTTAATACAGTTATGCTTGATAATAATAGTGTAGAACCATTATGTTTAACCTGTTGAGTAGGAAAATAACGTTATAATGCCAAAATTATATATAATTCCCAAAAAAATTGACTTCTTTTGTGTTTCGCTATACTACTTCAACCTCGCTACTTTTCTGACCAAATTTATTTATATGATATACACTTCCTATTTACCAACGGACTGCATCAGTCGATTCAGTCCGTTTACAAATCTTTATTTCCATATTTTCAAGTGTTTTGGAATACAAAAACTTTTTACTAAAGACAGTGACAAAGCCAATTCCTTTAAATTACTTACCTTCAAATATTGCTAAAATTGTTAATACAGTTATGCTTGATAAAAATAGTGTAGAACCATTTTGTTTAACCTGTTGAATAGGAAAATAACGTTATAATGTCAAAATTCTATATAATTCCCAAAAAAATTGACATCTTTTGTGTTTCGCTGTACTACTTCAACCTCACTACTTTCCTGACACAATTTATATATATATAATAAACACTTCCTATTTACCAACGGACTGCATTAGTCGATTCATCCGCTTTACAAATCTTTATCTCCATATTTTCAAGTGTTTTGGACTACAGTAACTTTTTATAAAGAATATGACGAAGTCAATTCCTTTAAATTACTTTCCTTCAAATATTGCTAAAATTGTTAATACAGTTATGCTTGATAAAAATAGTGTAGAACCATTATCTTTAACCTGTTGAATAGGAAAATAACGTTATAATGCCAAAATTCCTTATAATTCCCAAAAAAATTGACTTCTTTTGTGTTTCGCTATACTACTTCAACCTCACTACTTTCCTGACAAAATTTATATATATAATATACACTTCCTATTTACCAACGGACTGCATCAGTCGATTCAGCCCCTTTACAAATCTTTATCTCCATATTTTCAAGTGTTTTGGAATACAAAAACTTTTTACTAAAGACAGTGACAAAGCCAATTCCTTTAAATTACTTACCTTCAAATATTGCTAAAATTGTTAATACAGTTATGCTTGATAATAATAGTGTAGAACCATTATGTTTAACCTGTTGAGTAGGAAAATAACGTTATAATGCCAAAATTATATATAATTTCCAAAAAAATTGACTTCTTTTGCGTTTCGCTATACTACTTCAACCTCGCTACTTTTCTGACCAAATTTATTTATATGATATACACTTCCTATTTACCAACGGACTGCATCAGTCGATTCAGTCCGTTTACAAATCTTTATTTCCATATTTTCAAGTGTTTTGGAATACAAAAACTTTTTACTAAAGACAGTGACAAAGCCAATTCCTTTAAATTACTTACCTTCAAATATTGCTAAAATTGTTAATACAGTTATGCTTGATAAAAATAGTGTAGAACCATTTTGTTTAACCTATTGAATAGGAAAATAACGTTATAATGCCAAAATTCTATATAATTCCCAACAAAATTGACTTATTTTGTGTTTCGCTGTACTACTTCAACCTCACTACTTTTCTGACAAAATTTATTTATATGATATACACTTTCTATTTACCAACGGACTGCATCAGTCGATTCAGTCCGTTTACACATCTTTATTTCCATATTTTCAAGTGTTTTGGACTACAGTAACTTTTTACTAAAGACAGTGACAAAGCTTTCAAATTTTGCTAAATTTCTTAATACAGTTATACACTTCCTATTTACCAACGGATTGCATCAGTCGATTCAGTCCGTTTACAAATCTTTATTTCCATATTTTGAAGTGTTTTATAATACAAAAACTTTTTACTAAAGACAGTGACAAAGCCAATTCCTTTAAATTACTTACCTTCAAATATTGCTAAAATTGTTAATACAGTTATGCTTGATAAAAATAGTGTAGAACCATTTTGTTTAACCTGTTGAATAGAAAAATAACGTTATAATGCCAAAATTCTATATAATTCCCAACAAAATTGACTTCTTTTGTATTTCGCTGTACTACTTCAACCTCACTACTTTTCTGACAAAATTTATTTATATGATATACACTTCCTATTTACCAACGGACTGCATCAGTCGATTCAGTCCGTTTACAAATCTTTATTTCCATATTTTCAAGTGTTTTGGACTACAGTAACTTTTTACTAAAGAAAGTGACAAAGCCTTCAAATTTTGCTAAATTTCTTAATACAGTTATACACTTCCTATTTACCAACGGACTGCATCAGTCGATTTAGTCCGTTTACAAATCTTTATTTCCATATTTTCAAGTGTTTTGGACTACAGTAACTTTTTATAAAGAATGTGACAAAGCCAATTCCTTTAAATTGCTTTTCTTCAAATATTGCTAAAATTGTTAATACAGTTATGCTTGATAAAAATAGTGTAGAACCATTTTGTTTAACCTGTTGAATAGGAAAATAACGTTATAATGCCAAAATTCTATATAATTTCCAAAAAAATTGACTTCTTTTGTGTTTCGCTGTACTACTTCAACCTCACTACTTTTCTGACAAAATTTATTTATATGATATACACTTCCTATTTACCAACGGACTGCATTACTCGATTCATCCGCTTTACAAATCTTTATCTCCATATTTTCAAGTGTTTTGGACTACAAAAACTTTTTTCTAAATAATGTGACAAAGCCAATTCCTTTAAATTGCTTTTCTTCAAATATTGCTAAAATTGTTAATACAGTTATGCTTCATAAAAATAGTGTAGAACCATTATGTTTAACCTGTTGAATAGGAAAATAACGTTATAATGCCAAAATTCTATGTAATTCCCAAAAAAATTGACTTCTTTTGTGTTTCGCTATACTACTTCAACCTCACTACTTTCCTGACAAAATTTATATATATAATATACATAATATATATATATATAATATATATCAGTCGATTCAGCCCCTTTACAAATCTTTATCTCCATATTTTCAAGTGTTTTTGAATACAAAAACTTTTTACTAAAGACAGTGACACAGCCAATTCCTTTAAATTACTTACCTTCAAATATTGCTAAAATTGTTAATACAGTTATGCTTGATAAAAATAGTGTAGAACCATTTTGTTTAACCTGTTGAATAGGAAAATAACGTTATAATGCCAAAATTCTATATAATTCCCAAAAAAATTGACTTCTTTTGTGTTTCGCTATACTACTTCAACCTCACTACTTTCCTGACAAAATTTATATATATAATATACACTTCCTATTTACCAACGGACTGCATCAGTCGATTCAGCCCCTTTACAATTCTTTATCTCCATATTTTCAAGTGTTTTGGAATACAAAAACTTTTTACTAAAGACAGTGACAAAGCCAATTCCTTTAAATTACTTACCTTCAAATATTGCTAAAATTGTTAATACAGTTATGCTTGATAAAAATAGTGTAGAACCATTTTGTTTAACCTGTTGAATAGGAAAATAACGTTATAATGCCAAAATTCTATATAATTCCCAACAAAATTGACTTCTTTTGTATTTCGCTGTACTACTTCAACCTCACTACTTTTCTGACAAAATTTATTTATATGATATACACTTCCTATTTACCAACGGACTGCATCAGTCGATTCAGTCCGTTTACAAATCTTTATTTCCATATTTTCAAGTGTTTTGGACTACAGTTACTTTTTACTAAAAAATGTGACAAAGCCAATTTCTTTAAATTACCCTCCTTCAAATATTGCTAAAATTGTTAATAGTTATGCTTGATAAAAATAGTGTAGAACCATTATGTTTAACCTGTTGAATAGGAAAATAACGTTATAATGCCAAAATTCTATATAATTCCCAACAAAATTGACTTCTTTTGTGTTTCGCTGTACTACTTCAACCTCACTACTTTTCTGACAAAATTTATTTTTATAATATACACTTCCTATTTACCAACGGACTGCATCAGTCGATTCAGCCCGTTTACAAATCTTTATTTCCATATTTTCAAGTGTTTTGGACTACAGTAACTTTTTACTAAAGAATGTGACAAAGCCAATTCCTTTAAATTACCCTCCTTCAAATATTGCTAAAATTGTTAATAGTTATGCTTGATAAAAATAGTGTAGAACCATTATGTTTAACCTGTTGAATAGGAAAATAACGTTATAATGCCAAAATTCTATATAATTTCCAACAAAATTGACTTCTTTTGTGTTTCGCTGTACTACTTCAACCTCACTACTTTTCTGACAAAATTTATTTATATGATATACACTTCCTATTTACCAACGGACTGCATCAGTCGATTCAGCCCGTTTACAAATCTTTATTTCCATATTTTCAAGTGTTTTGGAATACAAAAACTTTTTACTAAAGACAGTGACAAAGCCAATTCCTTTAAATTACATACCTTCAAATATTGCTAAAATTGTTAATACAGTTATGCTTGATAAAAATAGTGTAGAACCATTATCTTTAACCTGTTGAATGGGAAAATAACGTTATAATGCCAAAACTCCTTATAATTCCCAAAAAAATTGACTTCTTTTGTGTTTCGCTATACTACTTCAACCTCGCTACTTTTCTGACCAAATTTATTTATATGATATACACTTCCTATTTACCAACGGACTGACTGCATCAGTCGATTCAGCCCGTTTACAAATCTTTATTCCCATATTTTCAAGTGTTTTGGACCACAGTAACTTTTTACTAAAGAATGTGACAAAGCCAATTCCTTTAAATTACCCTCCTTCAAATATTGCTAAAATTGTTAATAGTTATGCTCGATAAAAATAGTGTAGAACCATTATGTTTAACCTGTTGAATAGGAAAATAACGTTATAATGCCAAAATTCTATACAATTTCCAACAAAATTGACTTCTTTTGTGTTTCGCTGTACTACTTCAACCTCACTACTTTTCTGACAAAATTTATTTATATGATATACACTTCCTATTTACCAACGGACTGCATCAGTCGATTCAGTCCGTTTACAAATCTTTATTTCCATATTTTCAAGTGTTTTGGACTACAGTTACTTTTTACTAAAAAATGTGACAAAGCCTTCAAATTTTGCTAAATTTCTTAATACAGTTATACACTTCCTATTTACCAACGGACTGCATCAGTCGATTCAGCCCCTTTACAAATCTTTATCTCCATATTTTCAAGTGTGTTGGACTACAAAAACTTTTTGCTAAAGACAGTGACAAAGCCAATACCTTTAAATTACCCTCCTTCAAATATTGCTAAAATTTTTAATACAGTTATGCTTGATAAGAATAGTGTAAAACCATTATTTTTATCCTGTTGAATAGGAAAATAACGTTATAATGCCAAAATTCTATATAATTCCCAACAAAATTGACTTCTCTTGTGTTTTGCTGTACTACTTCAACCTCACTACTTTCCTGACAAAATTTATATATATAATATACACTTCCTATTTACCAACGGACTGCATCAGTCGATTCAGCCCCTTTACAAATCTTTATCTCCATATTTTCAAGTGTTTTTGAATACAAAAACTTTTTACTAAAGACAGTGACACAGCCAATTCCTTTAAATTACTTACCTTCAAATATTGCTAAAATTGTTAATACAGTTATGCTTGATAAAAATAGTGTAGAACCATTTTGTTTAACCTGTTGAATAGGAAAATAACGTTATAATGCCAAAATTCTATATAATTCCCAAAAAAATTGACATCTTTTGTGTTTCGCTGTACTACTTCAACCTCACTACTTTCCTGACAAAATTTAAATATATAATAAACACTTCCTATTTACCACCGGACTGCATTACTCGATTCATCCGCTTTACAAATCTTTATCTCCATATTTTCAAGTGTTTTGGACTACAAAAACTTTTTTCTAAATAATGTGACAAAGCCAATTCCTTTAAATTACTTACCTTCAAATATTGCTAAAATTGTTAATACAGTTATGCTTGATAAAAATAGTGTAGAACCATTTTGTTTAACCTGTTGAATAGGAAAATAACGTTATAATGCCAAAATTCTATATAATTCCCAACAAAATTGACTTCTTTTGTGTTTCGCTATACTACTTCAACCTCACTACTTTCCTGACAAAATTTATGTATATAATATACACTTCCTATTTACCAACGGACTGCATCAGTCGATTCAGCCCCTTTACAAATCTTTATCTCCATATTTTCAAGTGTTTTGGAATACAAAAACTTTTTACTAAAGACAGTGACAAAGCCAATTCCTTTAAATTACTTACCTTCAAATATTGCTAAAATTGTTAATACAGTTATGCTTGATAAAAATAGTGTAGAACCATTTTGTTTAACCTGTTGAATAGGAAAATAACGTTATAATGCCAAAATTCTATATAATTCCCAACAAAATTGACTTCTTTTGTATTTCGCTGTACTACTTCAACCTCACTACTTTTCTGACAAAATTTATTTATATGATATACACTTCCTATTTACCAACGGACTGCATCAGTCGATTCAGTCCGTTTACAAATCTTTATTTCCATATTTTCAAGTGTTTTGGACTACAGTTACTTTTTACTAAAAAATGTGACAAAGCCAATTTCTTTAAATTACCCTCCTTCAAATATTGCTAAAATTGTTAATAGTTATGCTCGATAAAAATAGTGTAGAACCATTATGTTTAACCTGTTGAATAGGAAAATAACGTTATAATGCCAAAATTCTATATAATTCCCAACAAAATTGACTTCTTTTGTGTTTCGCTGTACTACTTTAACGTCACTACTTTTCTGACAAAATTTATTATGATATACACTTCCTATTTACCAACGGACTGCATCAGTCGATTCAGCCCCTTTACAATTCTTTATCTCCATAAGTGTTTTGGACTACAGTAACTTTTTACTAAAGAATGTGACAAAGCCAATTCCTTTAAATTACCCTCCTTCAAATATTGCTAAAATTGTTAATAGTTATGCTCGATAAAAATAGTGTAGAACCATTATGTTTAACCTGTTGAATAGGAAAATAACGTTATAATGCCAAATTTCTATATAATTTCCAACAAAATTGACTTCTTTTGTGTTTAGCTGTACTACTTCAACCTCACTACTTTTCTGACAAAATTTATTTATATAATATACAATTCCTATTTACCAACGGACTGCATCAGTCGATTCAGCCCGTTTACAAATCTTTATTTCCATATTTTAAAGTGTTTTGGAATACAAAAACTTTTTACTAAAGACAGTGACAAAGCCAATTCCTTTAAATTACTTACCTTCAAATATTGCTAAAATTGTTAATACAGTTATGCTTGATAAAAATAGTGTAGAACCATTATCTTTAACCTGTTGAATAGGAAAATAACGTTATAATGCCAAAACTCCTTATAATTCCCAAAAAAATTGACTTCTTTTGTGTTTCGCTATACTACTTCAACCTCGCTACTTTTCTGACCAAATTTATTTATATGATATACACTTCCTATTTACCAACGGACTGCATCAGTCGATTCAGTCCGTTTACAAATCTTTATTTCCATATTTTCAAGTGTTTTGGACTACAGTTACTTTTTACTAAAAAATGTGACAAAGCCAATTTCTTTAAATTACCCTCCTTCAAATATTGCTAAAATTGTTAATAGTTATGCTCGATAAAAATAGTGTAGAACCATTATGTTTAACCTGTTGAATAGGAAAATAACGTTATAATGCCAAAATTCTATATAATTCCCAACAAAATTGACTTCTTTTGTGTTTCGCTGTACTACTTCAACCTCACTACTTTCCTGACAAAATTTATATATATAATATACACTTCCTATTTACCAACGGACTGCATCAGTCGATTCAGCCCCTTTACAATTCTTTATCTCCATATTTTCAAGTGTTTTGGAATACAAAAACTTTTTACTAAAGAATGTGACAAAGACAATTCCTTTAAATTACCCTCCTTCAAATATTGCTAAAATTGTTAATAGTTATGCTCGATAAAAATAGTGTAGAACCATTATGTTTAACCTGTTGAATAGGAAAATAACGTTATAATGCCAAATTTCTATATAATTTCCAACAAAATTGACTTCTTTTGTGTTTAGCTGTACTACTTCAACCTCACTACTTTTCTGACAAAATTTATTTATATGATATACAATTCCTATTTACCAACGGACTGCATCAGTCGATTCAGCCCGTTTACAAATCTTTATTTCCATATTTTCAAGTGTTTTGGAATACAAAAACTTTTTACTAAAGACAGTGACAAAGCCAATTCCTTTAAATTACTTACCTTCAAATATTGCTAAAATTGTTAATACAGGTATGCTTGATAAAAATAGTGTAGAACCATTATCTTTAACCTGTTGAATAGGAAAATAACGTTATAATACCAAAATTCCTTATAATTCCCAAAAAATTGACTTCTTTTGTGTTTCGCTATACTACTTCAACCTTACTACTTTCTGCATTACTCAAAATTCCTTTAAATTGCTTTCCTTTAAATATTGCTAAAATTGTTAATACAGTTATGCTTGATAAAAATAGTGTAGAACCATTATCTTTAACCTGTTGAATAAGAAAATAACGTTATAATGCCAAAATTCCTTATAATTCCCAAAAAATTGACTTCTTTTGTGTTTCGCTATACCACTTCAACCTCACTACTTTCCTGACAAAATTTATATATATAATATACACTTCCTATTTACCAACGGACTGCATTAAACGATTCAGCCCCTTTACAATTCTTTATCTCCATATTTTCAAGTGTTTTGGAATACAAAAACTTTTTACTAAAGACAGTGACAAAGCCAATTTCTTTAAATTACCTTCAAATATTGCTAAAATTGTTAATACAGTTATGCTTAATAAAAATAGTGTAGAACCATTTTGTTTAACCTGTTGAATAGGAAAATAACGTTATAATGCCAAAATTCTATATAATTTCCAAACAAATTGACATCTTTTGTGTTTCGCTGTACTACTTCAACCTCACTACTTTCCTGACAAAATTTAAATATATAATAAACACTTCCTATTTACCACCGGACTGCATTACTCGATTTATCCGCTTTACAAATCTTTATCTCCATATTTTCAAGTGTTTTGGACTACAAAAACTTTTTTCTAAATAATGTGACAAAGCCAATTCCTTTAAATTACTTACCTTCAAATATTGCTAAAATTGTTAATACAGTTATGCTTGATAAAAATAGTGTAGAACCATTTTGTTTAACCTGTTGAATAGGAAAATAACGTTATAATGCCAAAATTCTATATAATTCCCAAAAAAATTGACTTCTTTTGTGTTTCGCTATACTACTTCAACCTCACTACTTTCCTGACAAAATTTATATATATAATATACACTTCCTATTTACCAACGGACTGCATCAGTCGATTCAGCCCCTTTACAAATCTTTATCTCCATATTTTCAAGTGTTTTGGAATACAAAAACTTTTTACTAAAGACAGTGACAAAGCCAATTCCTTTAAATTACTTACCTTCAAATATTGCTAAAATTGTTAATACAGTTATGCTTGATAAAAATAGTGTAGAACCATTTTGTTTAACCTGTTGAATAGGAAAATAACGTTATAATGCCAAAATTCTATATAATTCCCAACAAAATTGACTTCTTTTGTATTTCGCTGTACTACTTCAACCTCACTACTTTCCTGACAAAATTTATATATATAATATACACTTCCTATTTACCAACGGACTGCATCAGTCGATTCAGCCCCTTTACAAATCTTTATCTCCATATTTTCAAGTGTTTTGGACTTCAAAAACTTTTTACTAAAGACAGTGACAAAGCCAATTCCTTTAAATTACCCTCCTTCAAATATTGCTAAAATTGTTAATAGTTACGCTTGATAAAAATAGTGTAGAACCATTATGTTTAACCTGTTGAATAGGAAAATAACGTTAATATGCCAAAATTCTATATAATTCCCAACAAAATTGACTTCTTTTGTGTTTCGCTGTACTTCAACCTCCCTACTTTTCTGACAAAATTTATTTATATGATATACACTTCCTATTTACCAACGGACTGCATCAGTCGATTCAGTCCGTTTACAAATCTTTATTTCCATATTTTCAAGTGTTTTGGACTACAGTTACTTTTTACTAAATAATGTGACAAAGCCAATTCCTTTAAATTACTTACCTTCAAATATTGCTAAAATTGTTAATACAGTTATGCTTGATAAAAATAGTGTAGAACCATTTTGTTTAACCTGTTGAATAGGAAAATAACGTTATAATGCCAAAATTCTATAAAATTCCCAAAAAAATTGACTTCTTTTGTGTTTCGCTATACTACTTCAACCTCACTACTTTCCTGACAAAATTTATATATATAATATACACTTCCTATTTACCAACGGACTGCATCAGTCGATTCAGCCCCTTTACAATTCTTTATCTCCATATTTTCAAGTGTTTTGGAATACAAAAACTTTTTACTAAAGACAGTGACAAAGCCAATTCCTTTAAATTGCTTTCCTTTAAATATTGCTAAAATTGTTAATACAGTTATGCTTGATAAAAATAGTGTAGAACCATTATCTTTAACCTGTTGAATAGGAAAATAACGTTATAATGCCAAAATTCCTTATAATTCCCAAAAAATTGACTTCTTTTGTGTTTCGCTATACCACTTCAACCTCACTACTTTCCTGACAAAATTTATATATATAATATACACTTCCTATTTACCAACGGACTGCATCAGTCGATTCAGCCCCTTTACAAATCTTTATCTCCATATTTTCAAGTGTTTTGGAATACAAAAACTTTTTACTAAAGACAGTGACAAAGCCAATTCCTTTAAATTACTTACCTTCAAATATTGCTAAAATTGTTAATACAGTTATGCTTGATAAAAATAGTGTAGAACCATTTTGTTTAACCTGTTGAATAGGAAAATAACGTTATAATGCCAAAATTCTATATAATTCCCAAAAAAATTGACATCTTTTGTGTTTCGCTGTACTACTTCAACCTCACTACTTTCCTGACAAAATTTAAATATATGATATATACTTTCTATTTACCAACGGACTGCATTACTCGATTCATCCGCTTTACAAATCTTTATCTCCATATTTTCAAGTGTTTTGGACTACAAAAACTTTTTATAAAGAATATGACGAAGCCAATTCCTTTAAATTACTTTCCTTCAAATATTGCTAAAATTGTTAATACAGTTATGCTTGATAAAAATAGTGTAGAACCATTATGTTTAACCTGTTGAATAGGAAAATAACGTTATAATGCCAAAATTCTATATAATTCCCAAAAAAATTGACTTCTTTTGTGTTTCGCTATACTACTTCAACCTCACTACTTTCCTGACAAAATTTATATATATAATATACACTTCCTATTTACCAACGGACTGCATCAGTCGATTCAGCCCCTTTACAAATCTTTATCTCCATATTTTCAAGTGTTTTGGAATACAAAAACTTTTTACTAAAGACAGTGACATAGCCAATTCCTTTAAATTACTTTCCTTCAAATATTGCTAAAATTGTTAATACAGTTATGCTTGATAAAAATAGTGTAGAACCATTATGTTTAACCTGTTGAATAGGAAAATAACGTTATAATGCCAAAATTCTATAAAATTCCCAACAAAATTGACTTCTTTGTGTTTCGTTGTACTACTTCAACCTCACTACTTTTCTGACAAAATTTATTTATATGATATACACTTCCTATTTACCAACGGACTGCATCAGTCGATTCAGTCCGTTTACAAATCTTTATTTCCATATTTTCAAGTGTTTTGGACTACAGTAACTTTGTACTAAAGACAGTGACAAAGCCAATTCCTTTAAATTACCCTCCTTCAAATATTGCTAAAATTGTTAATAGTTATGCTTATTAAAAATAGTGTAGAACCATTATGTTTAACCTGTTGAATAGGAAAATAACGTTATAATGCCAAAACTCTATATAATTCCCAACAAAATTGACTTTTTTTGTGTTTCGCTGTACTACTTCAACCTCACTACTTTTCTGACAAAATTTATATATATAATATACACTTCCTATTAACCAACGGACTGCATCACTGGATTCAGCCCCTTTACAAACCTTTATTCCCATATTTTCAAGTGTTTTGGACTACAGTAACTTTTTACTAAAGAATGTGACAAAGCCAATTCCTTTAAATTGCTTTCCTTCAAATATTGCTAAAATTGTTAATAGTTATGCTTAATAAAAATAGTGTAGAACCATTATGTTTAACCTGTTGAATAGGAAAATAACGTTATAATGCCAAAATTCTATATAATAATTCCCAAAAAAATTGACATCTTTTGTGTTTCGCTGTACTACTTCAACCTCACTACTTTTCTGACAAACTTTATTTATATGATGTACACTTCCTATTTACCAACGGACTGCATCAGTCGATTCAGTCCGTTTACAAATCTTTATTTCCATATTTTCAAGTGTTTTGGAATACAAAAACTTTTTACTAAAGACAGTGACAAAGCCAATTCCTTTAAATTACTTACCTTCAAATATTGCTAAAATTGTTAATACAGTTATGCTTGATAAAAATAGTGTAGAACCATTATGTTTAACCTGTTGAATAGGAAAATAACGTTATAATGCCAAAATTCCATATAATTCCCAAAAAAATTGACTTCTTTTGTGTTTCGCTATACTACTTCAACCTCACTACTTTTCTGACAAAATTTATTTATATGATATACACTTCCTATTTACCAACGGACTGCATCAGTCGATTCAGTCTGTTTACAAATCTTTATTTCCATATTTTCAAGTGTTTTGGACTACAGTAACTTTTTACTAAAGAATGTGACAAAGCCAATTCCTTTAAATTACCCTCCTTCAAATATTGCTAAAATTGTTAATACAGTTATGCTTGATAAAAATAGTGTAGAACCATTATGTTTAACCTGTTGAATAGGAAAATAACGTTATAATGCCAAAATTCCATATAATTCCCAAAAAAATTGACTTCTTTTGTGTTTCGCTATACTACTTCAACCTCACTACTTTCCTGATAAAATTTATATATATATAATATACACTTTCTATTTACCAACGGACTGCATCACTCGATTCAGACCCTTTACAAATCTTTATTTCCATATTTTGAAGTGTTTTGGACTACAGTAACTTTTTACTAAAGAATGTGACAAAGCCAATTCCTTTAAATTACCCTCCTTCAAATATTGCTAAAATTGTTAATAGTTATGCTTGATAAAAATAGTGTAGAACCATTATGTTTAACCTGTTGAATAGGAAAATAACGTTATAATGCCAAAATTCTATATAATTCCCAACAAAATTGACTTCTTTTGTGTTTCGCTGTACTACTTCAACCTCACTACTTTTCTGACAAAATTTATTTATATGATATACACTTCCTATTTACCAACGGACTGCATCAGTCGATTCAGCCCGTTTACAAATCTTTATTTCCATATTTTTCAAGTGTTTTGGAATACAAAAACTTTTTACTAAAGACAGTGACAAAGCCAATTCCTTTAAATTACTTACCTTCAAATATTGCTAAAATTGTTAATACAGTTATGCTTGATAAAAATAGTGTAGAACCATTATCTTTAACCTGTTGAATAGGAAAATAACGTTATAATGCCAAAATTCCTTATAATTCCCAAAAAAATTGACTTCTTTTGTGTTTCGCTGTACTACTTCAACCTCACTACTTTTCTGACAAAATTTATTTATATGATATACACTTCCTATTTACCAACGGACTGCATCAGTCGATTCAGTCCGTTTACAAATCTTTATTTCCATATTTTCAAGTGTTTTGGACTACAGTAACTTTTTACTAAAGAATGTGACAAAGCCAAGTCCTTTAAATTACTTTCCTTCAAATATTGCTAAAATTGTTAATACAGTTATGCTTGATAAAAATAGTGTAGAACCATTATGTTTAACCTGTTGAATAGGAAAATAACGTTATAATGCCAAAATTCTATATAATTCCCAACAAAATTGACTTCTTTTGTGTTTCGCTGTACTACTTCAACCTCACTACTTTCCTGACAAAATTTAAATATATGATATACACTTCCTATTTACCAACGGACTGCATCAGTCGATTCAGTCCGTTTACAAATCTTTATTTCCATATTTTCAAGTGTTTTGGACTACAAAAACTTTTTACTAAAGAATGTGACAAAGCCAATTCCTTTAAATTGCTTTCCTTCAAATATTGCTAAAATTGTTAATACAGTTATGCTTGATAAAAATAGTGTAGAACCATTATGTTTAACCTGTTGAATAGGAAAATAACGTTATAATGCCAAAATTCTATATAATTCCCAACAAAATTGACTTCTTTTGTGTTTCGCTGTACTACTTCAACCTCACTACTTTTCTGACAAAATTTATTTATATGATATACACTTCCTATTTACCAACGGACTGCATCAGTCGATTCAGCCCGTTTACAAATCTTTATTCCCATATTTTCAAGTGTTTTGGACTACAAAAACTTTTTACTAAAGACAGTGACAAAGCCAATTCCTTTAAATTGCTTTCCTTTAAATATTGCTAAAATTGTTATTAGTTATGCTTGATAAAAATAGTGTAGAACCATTATGTATAACCTGTTGAATAGGAAAATAACGTTATAATGCCAAAATTCCTTATAATTCCCAAAAAATTGACTTCTTTTGTGTTTCGCTATACTACTTCAACCTCACTACTTTCTGCATTACTCAAAATTCCTTTAAATTGCTTTCCTTCAAATATTGCTAAAATTGTTAATACAGTTATGCTTGATAAAAATAGTGTAGAACCATTATCTTTAACCTGTTGAATAGGAAAATAACGTTATAATGCCAAAATTCCATATAATTCCAAAAAAAATTGACTTCTTTTGTGTTTCGCTATACTACTTCAACCTCACTACTTTCCTGACAAAATTTATTTATATAATATACACTTCCTATTTACCAACGGACTGCATCACTCGATTCAGCCCCTTTACAATTCTTTATCTCCATATTTTCAAGTGTTTTGGACTACAAAAACTTTTTACTAAAGACAGTGACAAAGCCAATTCCTTTAAATTACTTACCTTCAAATATTGCTAAAATTGTTAATACAGTTATGCTTGATAAAAATAGTGTAGAACCATTTTGTTTAACCTGTTGAATAGGAAAATAACGTTATAATGCCAAAATTCTATATAATTCCCAACAAAATTGACTTCTTTTGTATTTCGCTGTACTACTTCAACCTCACTACTTTCCTGACAAAATTTATATATATAATATACACTTCCTATTTACCAACGGACTGCATCAGTCGATTCAGCCCCTTTACAAATCTTTATCTCCATATTTTCAAGTGTTTTGGAATACAAAAACTTTTTACTAAAGACAGTGACAAAGCCAATTCCTTTAAATTACTTACCTTCAAATATTGCTAAAATTGTTAATACAGTTATGCTTGATAAAAATAGTGTAGAACCATTTTGTTTAACCTGTTGAATAGGAAAATAACGTTATAATGCCAAAATTCCTTATAATTCCCAAAAAATTGACTTCTTTTGTGTTTCGCTATACCATTTCAACCTCACTACTTTCCTGACAAAATTTATATATATAATATACACTTCCTATTTACCAACGGACTGCATCAGTCGATTTAGCCCCTTTACAAATCTTTATCTCCATATTTTCAAGTGTTTTGGACTACAAAAACTTTTTACTAAAAAAAGTGACAAAGCCAATTCCTTTAAATTACTTACCTTCAAATATTGCTAAAATTGTTAATACAGTTATGCTTGATAAAAATAGTGTAGAACCATTTTGTTTAACCTGTTGAATAGGAAAATAACGTTATAATGCCAAAATTCTATATAATTCCCAAAAAAATTGACTTCTTTTGTGTTTCGCTGTACTACTTCAACCTCACTACTTTCCTGACAAAATTTATATACATAATAAACACTTCCTATTTACCAACGGACTGCATCAGTCGATTCATCCGCTTTACAAATCTTTATCTCCATATTTTCAAGTGTTTTGGACTACAAAAACTTTTTACTAAAGAAAGTGACAAAGCCAATTCCTTTAAATTACCCTCCTTCAAATATTGCTAAAATTGTTAATAGTTATGCTTGATAAAAATAGTGTAGAACCATTTTGTTTAACCTGTTGAATAGGAAAATAACGTTATAATGCCAAAATTCTATATAATTCCCAACAAAATTGACATCTTTTGTGTTTCGCTGTACTACTTCAACCTCACTACTTTCCTGACAAAATTTATATATATAATATACACTTCCTATTTACCAACGGACTGCATCAGTCGATTCAGCCCCTTTACAAATCTTTATCTCCATATTTTCAAGTGTTTTGGACTACAAAAACTTTTTTCTAAATAATGTGACAAAGCCAATTTCTTTAAATTGCTTTTCTTCAAATATTGCTAAAATTGTTAATACAGTTATGCTTTATAAAAATAGTGTAGAACCATTATGTTTAACCTGTTGAATAGGAAAATAACGTTATAATGCCAAAATTCTATATAATTCCCAAAAAAATTGACTTCTTTTGTGTTTCGCTATACCACTTCAACCTCACTACTTTCCTGACAAAATTTATATATATAATATACACTTCCTATTTACCAACGGACTGCATCAGTCGATTCAGCCCCTTTACAAATCTTTATCTCCATATTTTCAAGTGTTTTTGAATACAAAAACTTTTTACTAAAGACAGTGACACAGCCAATTCCTTTAAATTACTTACCTTCAAATATTGCTAAAATTGTTAATACAGTTATGCTTGATAAAAATAGTGTAGAACCATTTTGTTTAACCTGTTGAATAGGAAAATAACGTTATAATGCCAAAATTCTATATAATTCCCAAACAAATTGACATCTTTTGTGTTTCGCTGTACTACTTCAACCTCACTACTTTCCTGACAAAATTTAAATATATAATAAACACTTCCTATTTACCACCGGACTGCATTACTCGATTCATCCGCTTTACAAATCTTTATCTTCATATTTTCAAGTGTTTTGGACTACAAAAATTTTTTACTAAAGACAGTGACAAAGCCAATTCCTTTAAATTACTTACCTTCAAATATTGCTAAAATTGTTAATACAGTTATGCTTGATAAAAATAGTGTAGAACCATTTTGTTTAACCTGTTGAATAGGAAAATAACGTTATAATGCCAAAATTCTATATAATTCCCAAAAAAATTGACTTCTTTTGTGTTTCGCTATACTACTTCAACCTCACTACTTTTCTGACAAAATTTATATATATAATATACACTTCCTATTTACCAACGGACTGCATCAGTCGATTCAGCTCCTTTACAATTCTTTATCTCCATATTTTCAAGTGTTTTGGACTACAAAAACTTTTTTCTAAATAATGTGACAAAGCCAATTCCTTTAAATTACTTACCTTCAAATATTGCTAAAATTGTTAATACAGTTATGCTTGATAAAAATAGTGTAGAACCATTTTGTTTAACCTGTTGAATAGGAAAATAACGTTATAATGCCAAAATTCTATATAATTCCCAAAAAAATTGACATCTTTTGTGTTTCGCTGTACTACTTCAACCTCACTACTTTCCTGACAAAATTTAAATATATAATAAACACTTCCTATTTACCAACGGACTGCATTACTCGATTCATCCGCTTTACAAATCTTTATTTCCATATTTTCAAGTGTTTTGGACTACAGTAACTTTTTACTAAAGAATGTGACAAAGCCAATTTCTTTAAATTGCTTTCCTTCAAATATTGCTAAAATTGTTAATACAGTTATGCTTGATAAAAATAGTGTAGAACCATTATGTTTAACCTGTTGAATAGGAAAATAACGTTATAATGCCAAAATTCTATATAATTCCCAACAAAATTGACTTCTTTTGTATTTCGCTGTACTACTTCAACCTCACTACTTTTCTGACAAAATTTATTTATATGATATACACTTCCTATTTACCAACGGACTGCATCAGTCGATTCAGTCCGTTTACAAATCTTTATTTCCATATTTTCAAGTGTTTTGGACTACAGTTACTTTTTACTAAATAATGTGACAAAGCCAATTCCTTTAAATTACTTACCTTCAAATATTGCTAAAATTGTTAATACAGTTATGCTTGATAAAAATAGTGTAGAACCATTTTGTTTAACCTGTTGAATAGGAAAATAACGTTATAATGCCAAAATTCCTTATAATTCCCAAAAAATTGACTTCTTTTGTGTTTCGCTATACCACTTCAACCTCACTACTTTCCTGACAAAATTTATATATATAATATACACTTCCTATTTACCAACGGACTGCATCAGTCGATTCAGCCCCTTTACAAATCTTTATCTCCATATTTTCAAGTGTTTTTGAATACAAAAACTTTTTACTAAAGACAGTGACACAGCCAATTCCTTTAAATTACTTACCTTCAAATATTGCTAAAATTGTTAATACAGTTATGCTTGATAAAAATAGTGTAGAACCATTTTGTTTAACCTGTTGAATAGGAAAATAACGTTATAATGCCAAAATTCTATATAATTCCCAAAAAAATTGACTTCTTTTGTGTTTCGCTTTACTACTTCAACCTCACTACTTTCCTGACAAAATTTATATATATAATATACACTTCCTATTTACCAACGGACTGCATTAGTCGATTCATCCGCTTTACAAATCTTTATTTCCATATTTTCATGTGTTTTTGACTACAATATCTTTTTTCTAAATAATGTTACAAAGCTAATTCCTTTAAATTACTTACCTTCAAATATTGCTAAAATTGTTAATACAGTTATGCTTGATAAAAATAGTGTAGAACCATTTTGTTTAACCTGTTGAATAGGAAAATAACGTTATAATGCCAAAATTCTATATAATTCCCAAAAAAATTGACTTCTTTTGTGTTTCGCTATACTACTTCAACCTCACTACTTTCCTGACAAAATTTATATATATAATATACACTTCCTATTTACCAACGGACTGCATCAGTCGATTCAGCCCCTTTACAAATCTTTATCTCCATATTTTCAAGTGTTTTGGAATACAAAAACTTTTTACTAAAGACAGTGACATAGCCAATTCCTTTAAATTACTTTCCTTCAAATATTGCTAAAATTGTTAATACAGTTATGCTTGATAAAAATAGTGTAGAACCATTATCTTTAACCTGTTGAATAGGAAAAATAACGTTCTACGGCCAAAATTCTATATAATTCCCAAAAAAATTGACTTCTTTTGTGTTTCGCTGTACTACTTCAACCTCACTACTTTTCTGACAAAATTTATTTATATGATATACACTTCCTATTTACCAACGGACTGCATCAGTCGATTCAGTCCGTTTACAAATCTTTATTTCCATATTTTCAAGTGTTTTGGACTACAAAAACTTTTTACTAAAAAAAGTGACAAAGCTAATTCCTTTAAATTACTTACCTTCAAATATTGCTAAAATTGTTAATACAGTTATGCTTGATAAAAATAGTGTAGAACCATTTTGTTTAACCTGTTGAATAGGAAAATAACGTTATAATGCCAAAATTCTATATAATTCCCAAAAAAATTGACTTCTTTTGTGTTTCGCTATACTACTTCAACCTCACTACTTTCCTGACAAAATTTATATATATAATATACACTTCCTATTTACCAACGGACTGCATCAGTCGATTCAGCCCCTTTACAATTCTTTATCTCCATATTTTCAAGTGTTTTGGAATACAAAAACTTTTTACTAAAGACAGTGACAAAGCCAATTCCTTTAAATTGCTTACCTTTAAATATTGCTAAAATTGTTAATACAGTTATGCTTGATAAAAATAGTGTAGAACCATTATCTTTAACCTGTTGAATAGGAAAATAACGTTATAATGCCAAAATTTCTTATAATTCCCAAAAAATTGACTTCTTTTGTGTTTCGCTATACCACTTCAACCTCACTACTTTCCTGACAAAATTTATATATATAATATACACTTCCTATTTACCAACGGACTGCATCAGTCGATTCAGCCCCTTTACAAATCTTTATCTCCATATTTTCAAGTGTTTTTGAATACAAAAACTTTTTACTAAAGACAGTGACAAAGCCAATTTCTTTAAATTACCTTCAAATATTGCTAAAATTGTTAATACAGTTATGCTTAATAAAAATAGTGTAGAACCATTTTGTTTAACCTGTTGAATAGGAAAATAACGTTATAATGCCAAAATTCTATATAAGTCCCAAAAACATTGACTTCTTTTGTGTTTCGCTGTTCTACTTCAACCTCACTACTTTCCTGACAAAATTTATATATATAATATACACTTCATATTTACCAACGGACTGCATTACTCGATTCATCCGCTTTACAAATCTTTATCTCCATATTTTCAAGTGTTTTGGACTACAAAAACTTTTTTCTAAATAATGTGACAAAGCCAATTCCTTTAAATTACTTACCTTCAAATATTGCTAAAATTGTTAATACAGTTATGCTTGATAAAAATAGTGTAGAACCATTTTGTTTAACCTGTTGAATAGGAAAATAACGTTATAATGCCAAAATTCTATATAATTCCCAAAAAAATTGACTTCTTTTGTGTTTCGCTATACTACTTCAACCTCACTACTTTCCTGACAAAATTTATATATATAATATACACTTCCTATTTACCAACGGACTGCATCAGTCGATTCAGCCCCTTTACAAATCTTTATCTCCATATTTTCAAGTGTTTTTGAATACAAAAACTTTTTACTAAAGACAGTGACACAGCCAATTCCTTTAAATTACTTACCTTCAAATATTGCTAAAATTGTTAATACAGTTATGCTTGATAAAAATAGTGTAGAACCATTTTGTTTAACCTGTTGAATAGGAAAATAACGTTATAATGCCAAAATTCTATATAATTCCCAAAAAAATTGACTTCTTTTGTGTTTCGCTATACTACTTCAACCTCACTACTTTCCTGACAAAATTTATATATATAATATACACTTCCTATTTACCAACGGACTGCATTAGTCGATTCATCCGCTTTACAAATCTTTATTTCCATATTTTCATGTGTTTTGGACTACAGTAACTTTTTATAAAGAATATGACGAAGCCAATTCCTTTAAATTACTTTCCTTCAAATATTGCTAAAATTGTTAATACAGTTATGCTTGATAAAAATAGTGTAGAACCATTTTGTTTAACCTGTTGAATAGGAAAATAACGTTATAATGCCAAAATTCTATATAATTCCCAAAAAAATTGACTTCTTTTGTGTTTCGCTATACTACTTCAACCTCACTACTTTTCTGACAAAATTTATATATATAATATACACTTCCTATTTACCAACGGACTGCATCAGTCGATTCAGCCCCTTTACAATTCTTTATCTCCATATTTTCAAGTGTTTTGGAATACAAAAACTTTTTACTAAAGACAGTGACAAAGCCAATTCCTTTAAATTACTTACCTTCAAATATTGCTAAAATTGTTAATACAGTTATGCTTGATAAAAATAGTGTAGAACCATTTTGTTTAACCTGTTGAATAGGAAAATAACGTTATAATGCCAAAATTCTATATAATTCCCAACAAAATTGACTTCTTTTGTATTTCGCTGTACTACTTCAACCTCACTACTTTCCTGACAAAATTTATATATATAAAATACACTTCCTATTTACCAACGGACTGCATCAGTCGATTCAGCCCCTTTACAAATCTATATCTCCATATTTTCAAGTGTTTTGGAATACAAAAACTTTTTACTAAAGACAGTGACATAGCCAATTCCTTTAAATTACTTTCCTTCAAATATTGCTAAAATTGTTAATACAGTTATGCTTGATAAAAATAGTGTAGAACCATTATGTTTAACCTGTTGAGTAGAAAAATAACGTTATAATGCCAAAATTCCATATAATTCCCAAAAAAATTGACTTCCTTTGTGTTTCGCTATACTACTTCAACCTCACTACTTTCCTAACAAAATTTATATATATAAAATACACTTCCTATTTACCAACGGACTGCATCAGTCGATTCAGCCCCTTTACAAATCTTTATCTCCATATTTTCAAGTGTTTTGGAATACAAAAACTTTTTACTAAAGACAGTGACAAAGCCAATTCCTTTAAATTACTTACCTTCAAATATTGCTAAAATTGTTAATACAGTTATGCTTGATAAAAATAGTGTAGAACCATTATGTTTAACCTGTTGAATAGGAAAATAACGTTATAATGCCAAAATTCTATATAATTCCCAACAAAATTGACTTCTTTTGTGTTTCGCTGTACTACTTCAACGTCACTACTTTTCTGACAAAATTTATTTTTATGATATACACTTCCTATTTACCAACGGACTGCATCAGTCGATTCAGCCCGTTTACAAATCTTTATTTCCATATTTTCAAGTGTTTTGGACTACAGTAACTTTTTACTAAAGAATGTGACAAAGCCAATTCCTTTAAATTACCCTCCTTCAAATATTGCTAAAATTGTTAATAGTTATGCTTGATAAAAATAGTGTAGAACCATTATGTTTAACCTGTTGAATAGGAAAATAACGTTATAATGCCAAAATTCTATATAATTTCCAAAAAAAATTGACTTCTTTTGTGTTTCGCTGTACTACTTCAACCTCACTACTTTTCTGACAAAATTTATTTATATGATATACACTTCCTATTTACCAACGGACTGCATCAGTCGATTCAGTCCGTTTACAAATCTTTATTTCCATATTTTCAAGTGTTTTGGACTACAAAAACTTTTTACTAAAAAAAGTGACAAAGCTAATTCCTTTAAATTACTTACCTTCAAATATTGCTAAAATTGTTAATACAGTTATGCTTGATAAAAATAGTGTAGAACCATTTTGTTTAACCTGTTGAATAGGAAAATAACGTTATAATGCCAAAATTCTATATAATTCCCAACAAAATTGACTTCTTTTGTGTTTCGCTGTACTACTTCAACCTCACTACTTTTCTGACAAAATTTATTTATATGATATACACTTCCTATTTACCAACGGACTGCATCAGTCGATTCAGTCCGTTTACAAATCTTTATTTCCATATTTTCAAGTGTTTTGGACTACAGTAACTTTTTACTAAAGACAGTGACAAAGCCTTCAAATTTTGCTAAATTTCTTAATACAGTTATACACTTCCTATTTACCAACGGACTGCATCAGTCGATTCAGTCCGTTTACAAATCTTTATTTCCATATTTTGAAGTGTTTTGAAATACAAAAACTTTTTACTAAAGACAGTGACAAAGCCAATTCCTTTAAATTGCATTCCTTTAAATATTGCTAAAATTGTTAATACAGTTATGCTTGATAAAAATAGTGTAGAACCATTTTGTTTAACCTGTTGAATAGGAAAATAACGTTATAATGCCAAAATTCTATATAATTCCCAAAAAAATTGACATCTTTTGTGTTTCGCTGTACTACTTCAACCTCACTACTTTCCTGACACAATTTATATATATAATAAACACTTCCTATTTACCAACGGACTGCATTACTCGATTCATCCGCTTAACAAATCTTTATCTCCATATTTTCAAGTGTTTTGGACTACAAAATTTTTTTCTAAATAATGTGACAAAGCCAATTCCTTTAAATTACTTTCCTTCAAATATTGCTAAAATTGTTAATACAGTTATGCTTGATAAAAATAGTGTAGAACCATTATCTTTAACCTGTTGAATAGGAAAATTACGTTATAATGCCAAAATTCCATATAATTCCCAAAAAAATTGACTTCTTTTGTGTTTCGCTATACTACTTCAACCTCACTACTTTCCTGACAAAATTTATATATATAATATACACTTCCTATTTACCAACGGACTGCATCAGTCGATTCAGCCCCTTTACAAATCTTTATCTCCATATTTTCAAGTGTTTTGGAATACAAAAACTTTTTACTAAAGACAGTGACAAAGCCAATTCCTTTAAATTACTTTCCTTCAAATATTGCTAAAATTGTTAATACAGTTATGCTTGATAAAAATAGTGTAGAGCCATTATGTTTAACCTGTTGAATAGGAAAATAACGTTATAATGCCAAAATTTCATATAATTCCCAAAAAAATTGACTTCTTTTGTGTTTGGCTATACTACTTCAACCTCACTACTTTTCTGACAAAATTTATTTATATGATATACACTTCCTATTTACCAACGGACTGCATCAGTCGATTCAGTCCGTTTACAAATCTTTATTTCCATATTTTCAAGTGTTTTGGACTACAAAAACTTTTTACTAAAAAAAGTGACAAAGCCAATTCCTTTAAATTACTTTCCTTTAAATATTGCTAAAATTGTTAATACAGTTATGCTTGATAAAAATAGTGTAGAACCATTATGTTTAACCTGTTGAATAGGAAAATAACGTTATAATGCCAAAATTCTATATAATTCCCAACAAAATTGACTTCTTTTGTGTTTCGCTGTACTACTTCAACCTCACTACTTTTCTGACAAAATTTATTTATATGATATACACTTCCTATTTACCAACGGACTGCATCAGTCGATTCAGTCCGTTTACAAATCTTTATTTCCATATTTTCAAGTGTTTTGGACTACAGTAACTTTTTACTAAAGACAGTGACAAAGCCTTCAAATTTTGCTAAATTTCTTAATACAGTTATACACTTCCTATTTACCAACGGACTGCATCAGTCGATTCAGTCCGTTTACAAATCTTTATTTCCATATTTTGAAGTGTTTTGAAATACAAAAACTTTTTACTAAAGACAGTGACAAAGCCAATTCCTTTAAATTGCATTCCTTTAAATATTGCTAAAATTGTTAATACAGTTATGCTTGATAAAAATAGTGTAGAACCATTATCTTTAACCTGTTGAATAGGAAAATAACGTTATAATGCCAAAATTCCTTATAATTCCCAAAAAAATTGACTTCTTTTGTGTTTCGCTATACTACTTTAACCTCGCTACTTTTCTGACCAAATTTAATTATATGATATACACTTCCTATTTACCAACGGACTGCATCAGTCGATTCAGCCCCTTTACAATTCTTTATCTCCATATTTTCAAGTGTTTTGGAATACAAAAACTTTTTACTAAAGACAGTGACAAAGCCAATTCCTTTAAATTACTTACCTTTAAATATTGCTAAAATTGTTAATACAGTTATGCTTGATAAAAATAGTGTAGAACCATTATGTTTAACCTGTTGAATAGGAAAATAACGTTATAATGCCAAAATTCTATATAATTCCCAACAAAATTGACTTCTTTTGTGTTTCGCTGTACTACTTCAACCTCACTACTTTTCTGACAAAATTTATTTATATGATATACACTTCCTATTTACTAACGGACTGCATCAGTCGATTCAGTCTGTTTACAAATCTTTATTTCCATATTTTCAAGTGTTTTGGACTACAGTAACTTTTTACTAAAGAATGTGACAAAGCCAATTCCTTTAAATTGCTTTCCTTCAAATATTGCTAAAATTGTTAATACAGTTATGCTTGATAAAAATAGTGTAGAACCATTATGTTTAACCTGTTGAATAGGAAAATAACGTTATAATGCCAAAATTCTATATAATTCCCAAAAAAATTGACATCTTTTGTGTTTCGCTGTACTACTTCAACCTCACTACTTTTCTGACAAAATTTATTTATATGATATACACTTCCTATTTACCAACGGACTGCATCAGTCGATTCAGCCCGTTTACAAATCTTTATTTCCATATTTTCAAGTGTTTTGGACTACAAAAACTTTTTACTAAAGACAGTGACAAAGCCAATTCCTTTAAATTACTTACCTTCAAATATTGCTAAAATTGTTAATACAGTTATGCTTGATAAAAATAGTGTAGAACCATTATGTTTAACCTGTTGAATAGGAAAATAACGTTATAATGCCAAAATTCTATATAATTCCCAACAAAATTGACTTCTTTTGTGTTTCGCTGTACTACTTCAACGTCACTACTTTTCTGACAAAATTTATTTTTATGATATACACTTCCTATTTACCAACGGACTGCATCAGTCGATTCATCCGCTTTACAAATCTTTATCTCCATATTTTCAAGTGTTTTGGACTACAAAAACTTTTTTCTAAAGACAGTGACAAAGCCAATTCCTTTAAATTACTTACCTTCAAATATTGCTAAAATTGTTAATACAGTTATGCTTGATAAAAATAGTGTAGAACCATTTTGTTTAACCTGTTGAATAGGAAAATAACGTTATAATGCCAAAATTCCTTATAATTTCCAAAAAAATTGACTTCTTTTGTGTTTCGCTATACTACTTCAACCTCACTACTTTCCTGACAAAATTTATATATATAATATACACTTCCTATTTACCAACGGACTGCATCAGTCGATTCAGCCCCTTTACAAATCTTTATCTCCATATTTTCAAGTGTTTTGGAATACAAAAACTTTTTACTAAAGACAGTGACAAAGCCAATTCCTTTAAATTACTTTCCTTCAAATATTGCTAAAATTGTTAATACAGTTATGCTTGATAAAAATAGTGTAGAACCATTATCTTTAACCTGTTGAATAGAAAAATAACGTTATAATGCCAAAATTCCATATAACAAAAAAATTGACTTCTTTTGTGTTTCGCTATACTACTTCAACCTCACTACTTTCCTGACAAAATTTATATATATAATATACACTTCCTATTTACCAACGGACTGCATGAGGCGAGTCATCCGCTTTACAAATCTTTATTTCCATATTTTCAAGTGTTTTGGACTACAAAAACTTTTTACTAAAGAATGTGACAAAGCCAATTCCTTTAAATTGCTTTCCTTCAAATATTGCTAAAATTGTTAATACAGTTATGCTTGATAAAAATAGTGTAGAACCATTATGTTTAACCTGTTGAATAGGAAAATAACGTTATAATGCCAAAATTCTATATAATTCCCAAAAAAATTGACTTCTTTTGTGTTTCGCTGTACTACTTTAACCTCACTACTTTCCTGACAAAATTTAAATATATAATAAACACTTCCTATTTACCAACGGACTGCATTACTCGATTCATCCGCTTTACAAATCTTTATTTCCATATTTTCAAGTGTTTTGGACTACAGTAACTTTTTACTAAAGAATGTGACAAAGCCAATTCCTTTAAATTGCTTTCCTTCAAATATTGCTAAAATTGTTAATACAGTTATGCTTGATAAAAATAGTGTAGAACCATTATGTTTAACCTGTTGAATAGGAAAATAACGTTATAATGCCAAAATTCCATATAATTCCCAAAAAAATTGACTTCTTTTGTGTTTCGCTATACTACTTCAACCTCACTACTTTCCTGACAAAATTTATATATATAATATACACTTCCTATTTACCAACGGACTGCATCAGTCGATTTAGCCCGTTTACAAATCTTTATTTCCATATTTTCAAGTGTTTTGGACTACAGTAACTTTTTACTAAAGAATGTGACAAAGCCAATTCCTTTAAATTGCTTTCCTTCAAATATTGCTAAAATTGTTAATACAGTTATGCTTGATAAAAATAGTGTAGAACCATTATGTTTAACCTGTTGAATAGGAAAATAACGTTATAATGCCAAAATTCCCTATAATTCCCAAAAAAATTGACTTCTTTTGTGTTTCGCTATACTACTTCAACCTCACTACTTTCCTGACAAAATTTATATATATAATATACACTTCCTATTTACCAACGGACTGCATCAGTCGATTCAGCCCCTTTACAAATCTTTATCTCCATATTTTCAAGTGTTTTGGACTTCAAAAACTTTTTACTAAAGACAGTGACAAAGCCAATTCCTTTAAATTACTTTCCTTCAAATATTGCTAAAATTGTTAATACAGTTATGCTTGATAAAAATAGTGTAGAACCATTATCTTTAACCTGTTGAATAGGAAAATAACGTTATAATGCCAAAATTCCATATAATTCCCAAAAAAATTGACATCTTTTGTGTTTCGCTGTACTACTTCAACCTCACTACTTTCCTGACAAAATTTATATATATAATATACACTTTATATTTACCAACGGACTGCATGAGGCGACTCAGCCCCTTTACAAATTTTTATTTCCATATTTTCGAGTGTTTTGGAATACAAAAACTTTTTACTAAAGACAGTGACAAAGCCAATTCCTTTAAATTACTTTCCTTCAAATATTGCTAAAATTGTTAATACAGTTATGCTTGATAAAAATAGTGTAGAACCATTATCTTTAACCTGTTGAATAGGAAAATAACGTTATAATGCCAAAATTCCTTATAATTCCCAAAAAAATTGACTTCTTTTGTGTTTCGCTATACTACTTCAACCTCACTACTTTCCTGACAAAATTTATATATATAATATACACTTCCTATTTACCAACGGACTGCATTAGTCGATTCATCCGCTTTACAAATCTTTATCTCCATATTTTCAAGTGTTTTGGACTACAAAAACTTTTTACTAAAGACAGTGACATAGCCAATTCCTTTAAATTACTTTCCTTCAAATATTGCTAAAATTGTTAATACAGTTATGCTTGATAAAAATAGTGTAGAACCATTATCTTTAACCTGTTGAATAGGAAAATTACGTTATAATGCCAAAATTCCATATAATTCCCAAAAAAATTGACTTCTTTTGTGTTTCGCTATACTACTTCAACCTCACTACTTTCCTGACAAAATTTATATATATAATATACACTTCATATTTACCAACGGACTGCATCAGTCGACTCAGCCCCTTTACAAATCTTTATCTCCATATTTTCAAGTGTTTTGGAATACAAAAACTTTTTACTAAAGACAGTGACATAGCCAATTCCTTTAAATTACTTTCCTTCAAATATTGCTAAAATTGTTAATACAGTTATGCTTGATAAAAATAGTGTAGAACCATTATTTTTAACCTGTTGAATAGGAAAATAACGTTATAATGCCAAAATTCCTAATAATTCCCAAAAAAATTGACTTCTTTTGTGTTTCGCTATACTACTTCAACCTCACTACTTTCCTGACAAAATTTATATATATAATATACACTTCCTATTTACCAACGGACTGCATTAGTCGATTCATCCGCTTTACAAATCTTTATTTCCATATTTTCATGTGTTTTGGACTACAGTAACTTTTTATAAAGACAGAGACATAGCCAATTCCATTAAATTACTTACCTTCAAATATTGCTAAAATTGTTAATACAGTTATGCTTGATAAAAATAGTGTAGAACCATTATGTTTAACCTGTTGAATAGGAAAATAACGTTATAATGCCAAAATTCTATATAATTCCCAAAAAAATTGACTTCTTTTGTGTTTCGCTGTACTACTTCAACCTCACTACTTTCCTGACAAAATTTATATATATAATATACACTTCCTATTTACCAACGGACTGCATCAGTCGATTCAGCCCGTTTACGAATCTTTATTTCCATATTTTCAAGTGTTTTGGACTACAGAACCTTTTATAAAGAATGTGACAAAGCCAATTCCTTTAAATTACTTTCCTTCAAATATTGCTAAAATTGTTAATACAGTTATGCTTGATAAAAATAGTGTAGAACCATTATGTTTAACCTGTTGAATAGGAAAATAACGTTATAATGCCAAAATTCCATATAATTCCCAAAAAAATTGACTTCTTTTGTGTTTCGCTATACTACTTCAACCTCACTACTTTCCTGACAAAATTTATATATATAATATACACTTCATATTTACCAACGGACTGCATCAGTCGACTCAGCCCCTTTACAAATCTTTATCTCCATATTTTCAAGTGTTTTGGAATACAAAAACTTTTTACTAAAGACAGTGACATAGCCAATTCCTTTAAATTACTTTCCTTCAAATATTGCTAAAATTGTTAATACAGTTATGCTTGATAAAAATAGTGTAGAACCATTATGTTTAACCTGTTGAATAGGAAAATAACGTTATAATGCCAAAATTCTATATAATTCCCAACAAAATTGACTTCTTTTGTGTTTCGCTGTACTACTTCAACCTCACTACTTTTCTGACAAAATTTATTTATATGATATACACTTCCTATTTACCAACGGACTGCATCAGTCGATTCAGCCCGTTTACAAATCTTTATTTCCATATTTTCAAGTGTTTTGGACTACAGTAACTTTTTACTAAAGAATGTGACAAAGCCAATTCCTTTAAATTGCTTTCCTTCAAATATTGCTAAAATTGTTAATACAGTTATGCTTGATAAAAATAGTGTAGAACCATTATGTTTAACCTGTTGAATAGGAAAATAACGTTATAATGCCAAAATTCCATATAATTCCCAAAAAAATTGACTTCTTTTGTGTTTCGCTATACTACTTCAACCTCACTACTTTTCTGACAAAATTTATTTATATGATATACACTTCCTATTTACCAACGGACTGCATCAGTCGATTCAGTCCGTTTACAAATCTTTATTTCCATATTTTCAAGTGTTTTGGACTACAGTAACTTTTTACTAAAAAAAGTGACAAAACCTTCAAATTTTGCTAAATTTCTTAATACAGTTATACACTTCCTATTTACCAACGGACTGCATCAGTCGATTCAGTCCGTTTACAAATCTTTATTTCCATATTTTGAAGTGTTTTGAAATACAAAAACTTTTTACTAAAGACAGTGACAAAGCCAATTCCTTTAAATTACTTACCTTCAAATATTGCTAAAATTGTTAATACAGTTGTGCTTGATAAAAATAGTGTAGAACCATTTTGTTTAACCTGTTGAATAGGAAAATAACGTTATAATGCCAAATTTCTATATAATTCCCAAAAAAATTGACATCTTTTGTGTTTCGCTGTACTACTTCAACCTCACTACTTTCCTGACAAAATTTATATATATAATATACACTTCCTATTTACCAACGGACTGCATTAGTCGATTCATCCGCTTTACAAATCTTTATCTCCATATTTTCAAGTGTTTTGGACTACAGTAACTTTTTATAAAGAATATGACGAAGCCAATTCCTTTAAATTACTTTCCTTCAAATATTGCTAAAATTGTTAATACAGTTATGCTTGATAAAAATAGTGTAGAACCATTATCTTTAACCTGTTGAATAGGAAAATTACGTTATAATGCCAAAATTCCATATAATTCCCAAAAAAATTGACTTCTTTTGTGTTTCGCTATACTACTTCAACCTCACTACTTTCCTGACAAAATTTATATATATAATATACACTTCCTATTTACCAACGGACTGCATTAGTCGATTCATCCGCTTTACAAATCTTTATCTCCATATTTTCAAGTGTTTTGGACTACAAAAACTTTTTTCTAAAGACAGTGACAAAGCCAATTCCTTTAAATTACTTACCTTCAAATATTGCTAAAATTGTTAATACAGTTATGCTTGATAAAAATAGTGTAGAACCATTTTGTTTAACCTGTTGAATAGGAAAATAACGTTATAATGCCAAAATTCTATATAATTCCCAAAAAATTGACTTCTTTTGTGTTTCGCTATACTACTTCAACCTCACTACTTTCCTGACAAAATTTATATATATAATATACACTTCCTATTTACCAACGGACTGCATCAGTCGATTCAGCCCCTTTACAATTCTTTATCTCCATATTTTCAAGTGTTTTGGAATACAAAAACTTTTTACTAAAGACAGTGACAAAGCCAATTCCTTTAAATTACTTACCTTCAAATATTGCTAAAATTGTTAATACAGTTATGCTTGATAAAAATAGTGTAGAACCATTTTGTTTAACCTGTTGAATAGGAAAATAACGTTATAATGCCAAAATTCCTTATAATTCCCAAAAAATTGACTTCTTTTGTGTTTCGCTATACCATTTCAACCTCACTACTTTCCTGACAAAATTTATATATATAATATACACTTCCTATTTACCAACGGACTGCATCAGTCGATTTAGCCCCTTTACAAATCTTTATCTCCATATTTTCAAGTGTTTTTGAATACAAAAACTTTTTACTAAAGACAGTGACACAGCCAATTCCTTTAAATTACTTACCTTCAAATATTGCTAAAATTGTTAATACAGTTATGCTTGATAAAAATAGTGTAGAACCATTATGTTTAACCTGTTGAATAGGAAAATAACGTTATAATGCCAAAATTCTATATAATTCCCAACAAAATTGACTTCTTTTGTGTTTCGCTGTACTACTTCAACCTCACTACTTTTCTGACAAAATTTATTTATATGATATACACTTCCTATTTACCAACGGACTGCATCAGTCGATTCAGCCCGTTTACAAATCTTTATTTCCATATTTTCAAGTGTTTTGGACTACAGTAACTTTTTACTAAAGAATGTGACAAAGCCAATTCCTTTAAATTGCTTTCCTTCAAATATTGCTAAAATTGTTAATACAGTTATGCTTGATAAAAATAGTGTAGAACCATTATGTTTAACCTGTTGAATAGGAAAATAACGTTATAATGCCAAAATTCTATATAATTCCCAAAAAAATTGACTTCTTTTGTGTTTCGCTGTACTACTTCAACCTCACTACTTTTCTGACAAAATTTATTTATATGATATACACTTCCTATTTACCAACGGACTGCATCAGTCGATTCAGCCCGTTTACAAATCTTTATTCCCATATTTTCAAGTGTTTTGGACTACAAAAACTTTTTACTAAAGACAGTGACAAAGCCAATTCCTTTAAATTGCTTTCCTTTAAATATTGCTAAAATTGTTATTAGTTATGCTTGATAAAAATAGTGTAGAACCATTATGTATAACCTGTTGAATAGGAAAATAACGTTATAATGCCAAAATTCCATATAATTCCAAAAAAAATTGACTTCTTTTGTGTTTCGCTATACTACTTCAACCTCACTACTTTCCTGACAAAATTTATTTATATAATATACACTTCCTATTTACCAACGGACTGCATCAGTCGATTCAGTTCCTTTACAAATCTTTATCTCCATATTTTTAAGTGTGTTGGACTAAAAAAACTTTTTGCTAAAGACAGTGACAAAGCCAATTCCTTTAAATTACTTACCTTCAAATATTGCTAAAATTGTTAATACAGTTATGCTTGATAAAAATAGTGTAGAACCATTATGTTTAACCTGTTGAATAGGAAAATAACGTTATAATGCCAAAATTCTATAAAATTCCCAACAAAATTGACTTCTTTGTGTTTCGTTGTACTACTTCAACCTCACTACTTTTCTGACAAAATTTATTTATATGATATACACTTCCTATTTACCAACGGACTGCATCAGTCGATTCAGCCCCTTAACAAATCTATATCTCCATATTTTCAAGTGTTTTGGAATACAAAAACTTTTTACTAAAGACAGTGACATAGCCAATTCCTTTAAATTACTTTCCTTCAAATATTGCTAAAATTGTTAATACAGTTATGCTTGATAAAAATAGTGTAGAACCATTATGTTTAACCTGTTGAATAGGAAAATAACGTTATAATGCCAAAATTCTATATAATTCCCAACAAAATTGACTTCTTTTGTGTTTCGCTATACTACTTCAACCTCACTACTTTCCTGACAAAATTTATATATATAATATACACTTCCTATTTACCAACGGACTGCATTAGTCGATTCATCTGCTTTACAAATCTTTATCTCCATATTTTCAAGTGTTTTGGAATACAAAAACTTTTTACTAAAGACAGTGACATAGCCAATTCCTTTAAATTACTTTCCTTCAAATATTGCTAAAATTGTTAATACAGTTATGCTTGATAAAAATAGTGTAGAACCATAATGTTTAACCTGTTGAGTAGAAAAATAACGTTATAATGCCAAAATTCCATGTAATTTCCAAAAAAATTAACTTCCTTTGTGTTTCGCTATACTACTTCAACCTCACTACTTTCCTGACAAAATTTATATATATAATATACACTTCATATTTACCAACGGACTGCATCAGTCGACTCAGCCCCTTTACAAATCTTTATCTCCATATTTTCAAGTGTTTTGGAATACAAAAACTTTTTACTAAAGACAGTGACATAGCCAATTCCTTTAAATTACTTTCCTTCAAATATTGCTAAAATTGTTAATACAGTTATGCTTGATAAAAATAGTGTAGAACCATTATGTTTAACCTGTTGAATAGGAAAATAACGTTATAATGCCAAAATTCCTTATAATTCCCAAAAAAATTGACTTCTTTTGTGTTTCGCTATACTACTTCAACCTCACTACTTTCCTGACAAAATTTATATATATAATATACACTTCCTATTTACCAACGGACTGCATCAGTCGACTCAGCCCCTTTACAAATCTTTATCTCCATATTTTCAAGTGTTTTGGAATACAAAAACTTTTTACTAAAGACAGTGACATAGCCAATTCCTTTAAATTACTTTCCTTCAAATATTGCTAAAATTGTTAATACAGTTATGCTTGATAAAAATAGTGTAGAACCATTATGTTTAACCTGTTGAATAGGAAAATAACGTTATAATGCCAAAATTCTATATAATTCCCAACAAAATTGACTTCTTTTGTGTTTCGCTGTACTACTTCAACCTCACTACTTTTCTGACAAAATTTATTTATATGATATACACTTCCTATTTACCAACGGACTGCATCAGTCGATTCAGTCCGTTTACAAATCTTTATTTCCATATTTTCAAGTGTTTTGGACTACAGTAACTTTTTACTAAAGAATGTGACAAAGCCAATTCCTTTAAATTGCTTTCCTTCAAATATTGCTAAAATTGTTAATACAGTTATGCTTGATAAAAATAGTGTAGAACCATTATGTTTAACCTGTTGAATAGGAAAATAACGTTATAATGCCAAAATTTTATAATTTCCAAAAAATTGACTTCTTTGTGTTTTGTTATACTACTTCAACCTCACTACTTTTCTGACAAAATTTATTTATATGATATACACTTCCTATTTACCAACGGACTGCATCAGTCGATTCAGTCCGTTTACAAATCTTTATTTCCATATTTTCAAGTGTTTTGGACTACAAAAACTTTTTACTAAAAAAAGTGACAAAGCTAATTCCTTTAAATTACTTACCTTCAAATATTGCTAAAATTGTTAATACAGTTATGCTTGATAAAAATAGTGTAGAACCATTATGTTTAACCTGTTGAATAGAAAAATAACGTTTTAATGCCAAAATTCCCAAAAAAATTGACTTCTTTTGTGTTTCGCTATACTACTTCAACCTCACTACTTTCCTGACACAATTTATATATATAATAAACACTTCCTATTTACCAACGGACTGCATTACTCGATTCATCCGCTTTGCAAATCTTTATCTTCATATTTTCAAGTGTTTTGGACTACAAAAATTTTTTACTAAAGACAGTGACAAAGCCAATTCCTTTAAATTACTTACCTTCAAATATTGCTAAAATTGTTAATACAGTTATGCTTGATAAAAATAGTGTAGAACCATTTTGTTTAACCTGTTAAATAGGAAAATTACGTTATAATGCCAAAATTCTATATAATTCCCAACAAAATTGACTTCTTTTGTATTTCGCTGTACTACTTCAACCTCACTACTTTTCTGACAAAATTTATTTATATGATATACACTTCCTATTTACCAACGGACTGCATCAGTCGATTCAGCCCCTTTACAAATCTTTATCTCCATATTTTCAAGTGTTTTGGAATACAAAAACTTTTTACTAAAGACAGTGACAAAGCCAATTCCTTTAAATTACTTACCTTCAAATATTGCTAAAATTGTTAATACAGTTATGCTTGATAAAAATAGTGTAGAACCATTATGTTTAACCTGTTAAATAGGAAAATAACGTTATAATGCCAAAATTTCATATAATTCCCAAAAAAATTGACATCTTTTGTGTTTCGCTGTACTACTTCAACCTCACTACTTTTCTGACAAAATTTATTTATATGATATACACTTATTATTTACCAACGGACTACATCAGTCGATTCAGCCGCTTTACAAATCTATATCTCCATATTTTCAAGTGTTTTGGACTACAGGACTTTTTACTAAAGAATGTGACAAAGCCAATTCCTTTAAATTGCTTTCCTTCAAATATTGCTAAAATTGTTAATACAGTTATGCTTGATAAAAATAGTGAGAACCATTATGTTTAACCTGTTGAATAGAAAAATAACGTTATAATGCCAAAATTCTATATAATTCCCAACAAAATTGACTTCTTTTGTGTTTCGCTATACTACTTCAACCTCACTACTTTCCTGACAAAATTTATATATATAATATACACTTCCTATTTACCAACGGACTGCATCAGTCGATTTAGCCCCTTTACAAATCTTTATCTCCATATTTTCAAGTGTTTTGGAATACAAAAACTTTTTACTAAAGACAGTGACAAAGCCAATTCCTTTAAATTACTTTCCATCAAATATTGCTAAAATTGTTAATACAGTTATGCTTGATAAAAATAGTGTAGAACCATTATGTTTAACCTGTTGAATAGGCAAATAACGTTATAATTCCAAAATTCCATATAATTCCCAAAAAAATTGACTTCTTTTGTGTTTCGCTATACTACTTCAACCTCACTACTTTCCTGACAAAATTTATATATATATAATAAACACTTCCTATTTACCAACGGACTGCATCAGTCGATTCAGTCTGTTTACAAATCTTTATTTCCATATTTTCAAGTGTTTTGGACTACAGTAACTTTTTACTAAAGAATGTGACAAAGCCAATTCCTTTAAATTGCTTTCCTTCAAATATTGCTAAAATTGTTAATACAGTTATGCTTGATAAAAATAGTGTAGAACCATTATGTTTAACCTGTTGAATAGGAAAATAACGTTATAATGCCAAAATTCCATATAATTTCCGAAAAAATTGACTTCTTTTGTGTTTCGCTATACTACTTCAACCTCACTACTTTTCTGACAAAATTTATTTATATGATATACACTTCCTATTTACCAACGGACTGCATCAGTCGATTCAGCCCGTTTACAAATCTTTATTTCCATATTTTCAAGTGTTTTGGACTACAAAAACTTTTTACTAAAGACAGTGACAAAGCCAATTCCATTAAATTACTTTCCTTCAAATATTGCTAAAATTGTTAATACAGTTATGCTTGATAAAAATAGTGTAGAGCCATTATGTTTAACCTGTTAAATAGGAAAATAACGTTATAATGCCAAAATTTCATATAATTCCCAAAAAAATTGACATCTTTTGTGTTTCGCTGTACTACTTCAACCTCACTACTTTCCTGACAAAATTTATATATATAATATACACTTCATATTTACCAACGGACTGCATCAGTCGACTCAGCCCCTTTACAAATCTTTATCTCCATATTTTCAAGTGTTTTGGAATACAAAAACTTTTTACTAAAGACAGTGACATAGCCAATTCCTTTAAATTACTTTCCTTCAAATATTGCTTAAATTGTTAATACAGTTATGCTTGATAAAAATAGTGTACAACCATTTTGTTTTACCTGTTGAATAGGAAAATAACGTTATAATGCCAAAATTTTATATAATTCCCAAAAAAATTGACTTCTTTTGTGTTTCACTATACTACTTCAACCTCACTACTTTCCTAACAAAATTTATATATATAAAATACACTTCCTATTTACCAACGGACTGCATCAGTCGATTCAGCCCCTTTACAAATCTTTATCTCCATATTTTCAAGTGTGTTGGACTACAAAAACTTTTTGCTAAAGACAGTGACAAAGCCAATTCCTTTAAATTACCCTCCTTCAAATATTGCTAAAATTGTTAATACAGTTATGCTTGATAAAAATAGTGTAGAACCATTTTGTTTAACCTGTTGAATAGAAAAATAACGTTATAATGCCAAAATTCTATATAATTCCCAACAAAATTGACTTCTTTTGTGTTTCGCTGTACTACTTCAACTTCACTACTTTTCTGACAAAATTTATTTATATGATGTACACTTCCTATTTACCAACGGACTGCATTAGTCGATTCATCCGCTTTACAAATCTTTATCTCCATATTTTCAAGTGTTTTGGACTACAAAAACTTTTTTCTAAATAATGTGACAAAGCCAATTCCTTTAAATTAGTTTCCTTTAAATATTGCTAAAATTGTTAATACAGTTATGCTTGATAAAAATAGTGTAGAGCCATTATGTTTAACCTGTTGAATAGGAAAATAACGTTATAATGCCAAAATTCCATATAATTTCCGAAAAAATTGACTTCTTTTGTGTTTCGCTATACTACTTCAACCTCACTACTTTTCTGACAAAATTTATATATATAATATACACTTCCTATTTACCAACGGACTGCATCAGTCGATTCAGTCCGTTTACAAATCTTTATTTCCATATTTTCAAGTGTTTTGGACTACAAAAACTTTTTACTAAAAAAAGTGACAAAGCTAATTCCTTTAAATTACTTACCTTCAAATATTGCTAAAATTGTTAATACAGTTATGCTTGATAAAAATAGTGTAGAACCATTATCTTTAACCTGTTGAATACGAAAATAACGTTATAATGCCAAAATTCTATATAATTTCCAACAAAATTGACTTCTTTTTTGTTTCGCTGTACTACTTCAACCTCACTACTTTCCTAACAAAATTTAGATATATAATATACACTTCCTATTTACCAACGGACTGCATTAGTCGATTCATCCGCTTTACAAATCTTTATCTCCATATTTTCAAGTGTTTTGGACTACAAAAACTTTTTTCTAAAGACAGTGACAAAGCCAATTCCTTTAAATTACTTACCTTCAAATATTGCTAAAATTGTTAATACAGTTATGCTTGATAAAAATAGTGTAGAACCATTTTGTTTAACCTGTTGAATAGGAAAATAACGTTATAATGCCAAAATTCTATATAATTCCCAAAAAAATTGACTTCTTTTGTGTTTCGCTGTACTACTTCAACCTCACTACTTTCCTGACAAAATTTATATATATAATATACACTTCATATTTACCAACGGACTGCATCAGTCGACTCAGCCCCTTTACAAATCTTTATCTCCATATTTTCAAGTGTTTTGGAATACAAAAACTTTTTACTAAAGACAGTGACATAGCCAATTCCTTTAAATTACTTTCCTTCAAATATTGCTAAAATTGTTAATACAGTTATGCTTGATAAAAATAGTGTAGAACCATTATCTTTAACCTGTTGAATAGGAAAATAACGTTATAATGCCAAAATTCCATATAATTCCCAAAAAAATTGACTTCTTTTGTGTTTCGCTATACTACTTCAACCTCACTACTTTCCTGACAAAATTTATATATATAATATACACTTCCTATTTACCAACGGACTGCATTAGTCGATTCATCCGCTTTACAAATCTTTATCTCCATATTTTCAAGTGTTTTGGACTACAAAAACTTTTTACTAAAGACAGTGACATAGCCAATTCCTTTAAATTACTTTCCTTCAAATATTGCTAAAATTGTTAATACAGTTATACTTGATAAAAATAGTGTAGAACCATTTTGTTTAACCTGTTGAATAGGAAAATTACGTTATAATGCCAAAATTCTATATAATTCCCAAAAATATTGACATCTTTTGTGTTTCGCTGTACTACTTCAACCTCACTACTTTCCTGACACAATTTATATATATAATAAACACTTCCTATTTACCAACGGACTGCATTACTCGATTCATCCGCTTTACAAATCTTTATCTCCATATTTTTAAGTGTGTTGGACTAAAAAAACTTTTTGCTAAAGACAGTGACAAAGCCAATTCCTTTAAATTACTAACCTTCGAATATTGCTAAAATTGTTAATACAGTTATGCTTGATAAAAATAGTGTAGAACCATTATGTTTATCCTGTTAAATAGGAGAATAACGTTATAATGCAAAATTCTATATAATTCCCAACAAAATTGACTTCTCTTGTGTTTTGCTGTACTACTTTAACCTCACTACTTTTCTGACAAAATTTATTTATATGATATACAATTCCTATTTACCAACGGACTGCATCAGTCAATTCAGCCCTCTTACAAATCTTTATCTCCATATTTTCAAGTGTTTTGGAATACAAAAACTTTTTACTAAAGACAGTGACAAAGCCAATTCCTTTAAATTACTTACCTTCAAATATTGCTAAAATTGTTAATACAGTTATGCTTGATAAAAATAGTGTAGAACCATTATGTTTAACCTGTTGAATAGGAAAATAACGTTATAATGCCAAAATTCTATATAATTCCCAACAAAATTGACTTCTTTGTGTTTCGTTGTACTACTTCAACCTCACTACTTTTCTGACAAAATTTATATATATAATAAACACTTCCTATTTACCAACGGACTGCATCAGTCGATTCAGTCTGTTTACAAATCTTTATTTCCATATTTTCAAGTGTTTTGGACTACAGTAACTTTTTACTAAAGAATGTGACAAAGCCAATTCCTTTAAATTGCTTTCCTTCAAATATTGCTAAAATTGTTATTACTGTTATGCTTGATAAAAATAGTGTAGAACCATTATGTTTAACCTGTTGAATGGGAAAATAACGTTATAATGCCAAAATTCCATATAATTTGAAAAAAAAATTGACTTCTTTTGTGTTTCGCTATACTACTTCAACCTCACTACTTTCCTGACAAAATTTATATATATAATATACACTTCCTATTTACCAACGGACTGCATCAGTCGATTCAGCCCGTTTACAAATCTTTATTTCCATATTTTCAAGTGTTTTGGAATACAAAAACTTTTTACTAAAGACAGTGACAAAGCCAATTCCTTTAAATTACTTACCTTCAAATATTGCTAAAATTGTTAATACAGTTATGCTTGATAAAAATAGTGTAGAACCATTATGTTTAACCTGTTGAATAGGAAAATAACGTTATAATGCCAAAATTCTATATAATTCCCAACAAAATTGACTTCTTTTGTGTTTCGCTGTACTACTTCAACCTCACTACTTTCCTGACAAAATTTATATATATAATATACACTTCCTATTTACCAACGGACTGCATCAGTCGATTCATCCGCTTTACAAATCTTTATCTCCATATTTTCAAGTGTTTTGGACTACAAAAACTTTTTACTTAAGACAGAGACATAGCCAATTCCATTAAATTACTTACCTTCAAATATTGCTAAAATTGTTAATACAGTTATGCTTAATAAAAATAGTGTAGAACCATTTAGTTTAACCTGTTGAATAGGATAATAACGTTATAATGCCAAAATTCTATATAATTCCTAACAAAATTGACTTCTTTTGTGTTTCGCTGTACTACTTCAACCTCACTACTTTCCTGACAAAATTTATATATATAATATACACTTCCTATTTACCAACGGACTGCATCAGTCGATTCATCCGCTTTACAAATCTTTATCTCCATATTTTCAAGTGTTTTGGACTACAAAAACTTTTTTCTAAATAATGTGACAAAGCCAATTCCTTTAAATTGCTTTCCTTCAAATATTGCTAAAATTGTTAATACAGTTATGCTTGATAAAAATAGTGTAGAACCATTATGTTTAACCTGTTGAATAGGAAAATAACGTTATAATGCCAAAATTCCATATAATTCCCAAAAAAATTGACTTCTTTTGTGTTTCGCTATACTACTTCAACCTCACTACTTTCCTGACAAAATTTATATATATAATATACACTTCCTATTTACCAACGGACTGCATCAGTCGATTCAGTCCGTTTACAAATCTTTATTTCCATATTTTCAAGTGTTTTGGAATACAAAAACTTTTTACTAAAGACAGTGACAAAGCCAATTCCTTTAAATTACTTTCCTTCAAATATTGCTAAAATTGTTAATACAGTTATGCTTGATAAAAATAGTGTAGAACCATTATCTTTAACCTGTTGAATAGAAAAATAACGTTATAATGCCAAAATTCCCTATAATTCCAAAAAAAATTGACTTCTTTTGTGTTTCGCTATACTACTTCAACCTCACTACTTTCCTGACAAAATTTAGATATATAATATACACTTCCTATTTACCAACGGACTGCATTAGTCGATTCATCCGCTTTACAAATCTTTATCTCCATATTTTCAAGTGTTTTGGACTACAAAAACTTTTTACTAAAGACAGTGACATAGCCAATTCCTTTAAATTACTTTCCTTCAAATATTGCTAAAATTGTTAATACAGTTATGCTTGATAAAAATAGTGTAGAACCATTATCTTTAACCTGTTGAATAGGAAAATTACGTTATAATGCCAAAATTCCATATAATTCCCAAAAAAATTGACTTCTTTTGTGTTTCGCTATACTACTTCAACCTCACTACTTTCCTGACAAAATTTATATATATAATATACACTTCATATTTACCAACGGACTGCATTAGTCGATTCATCCGCTTTACAAATCTTTATCTCCATATTTTCAAGTGTTTTGGACTACAGTAACTTTTTACTAAAGACAGTGACAAAGCCAATTCCTTTAAATTACTTTCCTTCAAATATTGCTAAAATTGTTAATACAGTTATGCTTGATAAAAATAGTGTAGAACCATTACGTTTAACCTGTTGAATAGGAAAATAACGTTATAATGCCAAAATTCCTTATAATTCCCAAAAAATTGACTTCTTTTGTGTTTCGCTATACTACTTCAACCTCACTACTTTCCTGACACAATTTATATATATAATAAACACTTCCTATTTACCAACGGACTGCATTACTCGATTCATCCGCTTTACAAATCTTTATCTTCATATTTTCAAGTGTTTTGGACTACAAAAACTTTTTTCTAAATAATGTGACAAAGCCAATTCCTTTAAATTGCATTCCTTTAAATATTGCTAAAATTGTTAATACAGTTATGCTTGATAAAAATAGTGTAGAACCATTTTGTTTAACCTATTGAATAGGAAAATAACGTAATAATGCCAAAATTCCTTATAATTCCCAAAAAAATTGACTTCTTTTGTGTTTCGCTATACTACTTCAACCTCACTACTTTCCTGACAAAATTTATATATATAATATACACTTCCTATTTACCAACGGACTGCATCAGTCGATTTAGTCCGTTTACAAATCTTTATTTCCATATTTTCATGTGTTTTGGAATACAAAAACTTTTTACTAAAGACAGTGACAAAGCCAATTCCTTTAAATTACTTTCCTTCAAATATTGCTAAAATTGTTAATACAGTTATGCTTGATAAAAATAGTGTAGAACCATTATCTTTAACCTGTTGAATAGAAAAATAACGTTATAATGCCAAAATTCCTTATAATTCCCAAAAAAATTGACTTCTTTTGTGTTTCGCTATACTACTTCAACCTCACTACTTTCCTGACAAAATTTAGATATATAATATACACTTCCTATTTACCAACGGACTGCATTAGTCGATTCATCCGCTTTACAAATCTTTATCTCCATATTTTCAAGTGTTTTGGACTACAAAAACTTTTTACTAAAGACAGTGACATAGCCAATTCCTTTAAATTACTTTCCTTCAAATATTGCTAAAATTGTTAATACAGTTATGCTTGATAAAAATAGTGTAGAACCATTATCTTTAACCTGTTGAATAGGAAAATAACGTTATAATGCCAAAATTCCTTATAATTCCCAAAAAAATTGACTTCTTTTGTGTTTCGCTATACTACTTCAACCTCACTACTTTCCTGACAAAATTTATATATATAATATACACTTCATATTTACCAACGGACTGCATCAGTCGACTCAGCCCCTTTACAAATCTTTATCTCCATATTTTCAAGTGTTTTGGACTACAAAAACTTTTTACTAAAGACAGTGACATAGCCAATTCCTTTAAATTACTTTCCTTCAAATATTGCTAAAATTGTTAATACAGTTATGCTTAATAAAAATAGTGTAGAACCATTATCTTTAACCTGTTGAATAGAAAAATAACGTTATAATGCCAAAATTCCTTATAATTCCCAAAAAATTGACTTCTTTTGTGTTTCGCTATACTACTTCAACCTCACTACGTTCCTGACAAAATTTAGATATATAATATACACTTCCTATTTACCAACGGACTGCATTACTCGATTCATCCGCTTTATAAATCTTTATCTTCATATTTTCAAGTGTTATGGACTACAAAATTTTTTTCTAAATAATGTGACAAAGCCAATTCCTTTAAATTGCTTTTCTTTAAATATTGCTAAAATTGTTAATACAGTTATGCTTGATAAAAATAGTGTAGAACCATTATCTTTAACCTGTTGAATAGGAAAATAACGTTATAATGCCAAAATTCCTTATAATTTCCAAAAAAATTGACTTCTTTTGTGTTTCGCTATACTACTTCAACCTCACTACTTTCCTGACAAAATTTATATATATAATATACACTTCATATTTACCAACGGACTGCATCAGTCGACTCAGCCCCTTTACAAATCTTTATCTCCATATTTTCAAGTGTTTTGGAATACAAAAACTTTTTACTAAAGACAGTGACATAGCCAATTCCTTTAAATTACTTTCCTTCAAATATTGCTAAAATTGTTAATACAGTTATGCTTGATAAAAATAGTGTAGAACCATTATGTTTAACCTGTTGAATAGAAAAATAACGTTATAATGCCAAAATTCTATATAATTCCCAAAAAAATTGACATCTTTTGTGTTTCGCTGTACTACTTCAACCTCACTACTTTCCTGACAAAATTTATATATATAATAAACACTTCCTATTTACCAACGGACTGCATCAGTCGATTCAGTCTGTTTACAAATCTTTATTTCCATATTTTCAAGTGTTTTGGACTACAGTAACTTTTTACTAAAGAATGTGACAAAGCCAATTCCTTTAAATTACTTTCCTTCAAATATTGCTAAAATTGTTAATACAGTTATGCTTGATAAAAATAGTGTAGAGCCATTATGTTTAACCTGTTGAATAGGAAAATAACGTTATAATGCCAAAATTTCATATAATTCCCAAAAAAATTGACTTCTTTTGTGTTTGGCTATACTACTTCAACCTCACTACTTTTCTGACAAAATTTATTTTTATGATATACACTTCCTATTTACCAACGGACTGCATCAGTCGATTCAGCCCGTTTACAAATCTTTATTTCCATATTTTCAAGTGTTTTGGACTACAAAAACTTTTTACTAAAGACAGTGACAAAGCCAATTCCTTTAAATTACTTACCTTCAAATATTGCTAAAATTGTTAATACAGTTATGCTTGATAAAAATAGTGTAGAACCATTTTGTTTAACCTGTTGAATAGGAAAATAACGTTATAATGCCAAAATTCTATATAATTCCCAAAAAAATTGACATCTTTTGTGTTTCGCTGTACTACTTCAACCTCACTACTTTCCTGACAAAATTTAAATATATAATAAACACTTCCTATTTACCACCGGACTGCATTACTCGATTCATCCGCTTTACAAATCTTTATCTCCATATTTTCAAGTGTTTTGGACTACAAAAACTTTTTTCTAAAGACAGTGACAAAGCCAATTCCTTTAAATTACTTACCTTCAAATATTGCTAAAATTGTTAATACAGTTATGCTTGATAAAAATAGTGTAGAACCATTTTGTTTAACCTGTTGAATAGGAAAATAACGTTATAATGCCAAAATTCTATATAATTCCCAAAAAAATTGACATCTTTTGTGTTTCGCTGTACTACTTCAACCTCACTACTTTCCTGACAAAATTAACAAAATACACTTCCTATTTACCAACGGACTGCATCAGTCGATTTAGCCCTCTTACAAATCTTTATCTCCATATTTTCAAGTCTTTTGGAATACAAAAACTTTTTACTAAAGACAGTGACAAAGCCAATTCCTTTAAATTACTTACCTTCAAATATTGCTAAAATTGTTAATACAGTTATGCTTGATAAAAATAGTGTAGAACCATTTTGTTTAACCTGTTGAATAGGAAAATAACGTTATAATGCCAAAATTCTATAGAATTCCCAAAAAAATTGACTTCTTTTGTGTTTCGGTATACTACTTCAACCTCACTACTTTCCTGACAAAATTTATATATATAATAAACACTTCCTATTTACCAACGGACTGCATAATTTGATTCATCCGCTTTACAAATCTTTATCTCCATATTTTCAAGTGTTTTGGACTACAAAAACTTTTTTCTAAATAATGTGACAAAGCCAATTCCTTTAAATTGCTTTCCTTTAAATATTGCTAAAATTGTTAATACAGTTATGCTTGATAAAAATAGTGTAGAACCATTTTGTTTAACCTGTTGAATAGAAAAATAACGTTATAATGCCAAAATTCTATATAATTCCCAACAAAATTGACTTCTTTTGTGTTTCGCTGTACTACTTCAACCTCACTACTTTTCTGACAAAATTTATTTATATGATGTACACTTCCTATTTACCAACGGACTGCATCAGTCGATTCAGTCCGTTTACAAATCTTTATTTCCATATTTTCATGTGTTTTGGACTACAGTAACTTTTTATAAAGAATATGACGAAGCCAATTCCTTCATATTTACCAACGGACTGCATCAGTCGACTCAGCCCCTATACAAATCTTTATCTCCATATTTTCAAGTGTTTTGGAATACAATAACTTTTTACTAAAGACAGTGACATAGCCAATTCCTTTAAATTACTTACCTTCAAATATTGCTAAAATTGTTAATACAGTTATGCTTGATAAAAATAGTGTAGAACCATTTTGTTTAACCTGTTAAATAGGAAAATAACGTTATAATGCCAAAATTCTATATAATTCCCAACAAAATTGACTTCTTTTGTGTTTCGCTGTACTACTTCAACCTCACTACTTTTCTGACAAAATTTATTTATATGATATACACTTCCTATTTACTAACGGACTGCATCAGTCGATTCAGTCTGTTTACAAATCTTTATTTCCATATTTTCAAGTGTTTTGGACTACAGTAACTTTTTACTAAAGAATGTGACAAAGCCAATTCCTTTAAATTGCTTTCCTTCAAATATTGCTAAAATTGTTAATACAGTTATGCTTGATAAAAATAGTGTAGAACCATTATGTTTAACCTGTTGAATAGGAAAATAACGTTATAATGCCAAAAATTCCATATAATTTCCGAAAAAATTGACTTCTTTTGTGTTTCGCTGTAATACTTCAACCTCACTACTTTTCTGACAAAATTTATATTTATAATAAACACTTCCTATTTACCAACGGACTGCATCAGTCGATTCAGCCCCTTTACAAATCTTTATCTCCATATTTTCAAGTGTTTTGAAATACAAAAACTTTTTACTAAAGACAGTGACAAAGCCAATTCCTTTAAATTACTTACCTTCAAATATTGCTAAAATTGTTAATACAGTTATGCTTGATAAAAATAGTGTAGAACCATTATCTTTAACCTGTTGAATAGGAAAATAACGTTATAATGCCAAAATTCCATATAATTCCCAAAAAAATTGACTTCTTTTGTGTTTCGCTATACTACTTCAACCTCACTACTTTCCTGACAAAATTTATATATATATAATAAACACTTCCTATTTACCAACGGACTGCATCAGTCGATTCAGTCTGTTTACAAATCTTTATTTCCATATTTTCAAGTGTTTTGGAACAGTGACAAAGCCAATTCCTTTAAATTGCTTTCCTTCAAATATTGCTAAAATTGTTAATACAGTTATGCTTGATAAAAATAGTGTAGAACCATTATGTTTAACCTGTTGAATAGGAAAATAACGTTATAATGCCAAAATTCCATATAATTCCCAAAAAAATTGACTTCTTTTGTGTTTCGCTATACTACTTAAACCTCACTACTTTCCTGACAAAATTTATATATATAATATACACTTCCTATTTACCAACGGACTGCATCAGTCAATTCAGCCCCTTTACAAATCTTTATCTCCATATTTTCAAGTGTTTTGGACTACAAAAACTTTTTTCTAAATAATGTGACAAAGCCAATTCCTTTAAATTGCTGTCCTTTAAATATTGCTAAAATTGTTAATACAGTTATGCTTGATAAAAATAGTGTAGAACCATTATCTTTAACCTGTTGAATAGGAAAATAACGTTATAATGCCAAAATTCCTTATAATTCCCAAAAAATTGACTTCTTTTGTGTTTCGGTATACTACTTCAACCTCACTACTTTCCTGACAAAATTTATATATATAATAAACACTTCCTATTTACCAACGGACTGCATAACTCGATTCATCCGCTTTACAAATCTTTATCCCCATATTTTCAAGTGTTTTGGACTACAGTAACTTTTTATAAAGAATGTGACAAAGCCAATTCCTTTAAATTGCTTTCCTTCAAATATTGCTAAAATTGTTAATACAGTTATGCTTGATAAAAATAGTGTAGAACCATTATGTTTAACCTGTTGAATAGGAAAATAACGTTATAATGCCAAAATTCCATATAATTCCCAAAAAAATTGACTTCTTTTGTGTTTCGCTATACTACTTCAACCTCACTACTTTCCTGACAAAATTTATATATATAATATACACTTCCTATTTACCAACGGACTGCATCAGTCGATTCAGCCCTCTTACAAATCTTTATCTCCATATTTTCAAGTGTTTTGAAATACAAAAACTTTTTACTAAAGACAGTGACAAAGCCAATTTCTTTAAATTACTTACCTTCAAATATTGCTAAAATTGTTAATACAGTTATGCTTGATAAAAATAGTGTAGAACCATTTTGTTTAACCTGTTGAATAGGAAAATAACGTTATAATGCCAAAATTCCTTATAATTCCCAAAAAAATTGACTTCTTTTGTGTTTCGCTATACTACTTCAACCTCACTACTTTCCTGACAAAATTTATATATATAATATACACTTCCTATTTACCAACGGACTGCATTAGTCGATTCATCCGCTTTACAAATCTTTATCTCCATATTTTCAAGTGTTTTGGACTACAAAAACTTTTTTCTAAATAATGTGACAAAGCCAATTCCTTTAAATTGCTTTCCTTTAAATATTGCTAAAATTGTTAATACAGTTATGCTTGATAAAAATAGTGTAGAACCATTATGTTTAACCTGTTGAATAGGAAAATAACGTTATAATGCCAAAATTCCATATAATTCCCAAAAAAATTGACTTCTTTTGTGTTTCGCTATACTACTTCAACCTCACTACTTTCCTGACAAAATTTATATATATAATATACACTTCCTATTTACCAACGGACTGCATCAGTCGATTCAGCCCTCTTACAAATCTTTATCTTCATATTTTCAAGTGTTTTGGAATACAAAAACTTTTTACTAAAGACAGTGACAAAGCCAATTTCTTTAAATTACTTACCTTCAAATATTGCTAAAATTGTTAATACAGTTATGCTTGATAAAAATAGTGTAGAACCATTTTGTTTTACCTGTTGAATAGGAAAATAACGTTATAATGCCAAAATTCCTTATAATTCCCAAAAAAATTGACATCTTTTGTGTTTCGCTGTACTACTTCAACCTCACTACTTTCCTGACACAATTTATATATATAATAAACACTTCCTATTTACCAACGGACTGCATCACTCGATTCAGCCCCTTTACAAACCTTTATTCCCATATTTTAAAGTGTTTTGGACTACAAAAACTTTTTACTAAAGACAGTGACAAAGCCAATTCCTTTAAATTGCTTTCCTTCAAATATTGCTAAAATTGTTAATACAGTTATGCTTGATAAAAATAGTGTAGAACCATTATGTTTAACCTGTTGAATAGGAAAATAACGTTATAATGCCAAAATTCCATATAATTCCCAAAAAAATTGACTTCTTTTGTGTTTCGCTATACTACTTCAACCTCACTACTTTCCTGACAAAATTTATATATATAATATACACTTCCTATTTACCAACGGACTGCATCACTCGATTCAGCCCCTTTACAAACCTTTATTCCCATATTTTCAAGTGTTTTGGACTACAAAAACTTTTTACTAAAGAATGTGACAAAGCCAATTCCTTTAAATTGCTTTCCTTCAAATATTGCTAAAATTGTTAATACAGTTATGCTTGATAAAAATAGTGTAGAACCATTATGTTTAACCTGTTGAATAGGAAAATAACGTTATAATGCCAAAATTCTATATAATTCCCAAAAAAATTGACTTCTTTTGTGTTTCGCTATACTACTTCAACCTCACTACTTTCCTGACAAAATTTATATATATAATATACACTTCCTATTTACCAACGGACTGCATCAGTCGATTCAGCCCCTTTACAAATCTTTATCTCCATATTTTCAAGTGTTTTGGACTACAAAAACTTTTTTCTAAATAATGTGACAAAGCCAATTCCTTTAAATTGCTTTCCTTTAAATATTGCTAAAATTGTTAATACAGTTATGCTTGATAAAAATAGTGTAGAACCATTATGTTTAACCTGTTGAATAGGAAAATAACGTTATAATGCCAAAATTCCATATAATTCCCAACAAAATTGACTTCTTTTGTGTTTCGCTGTACTACTTCAACCTCACTACTTTTCTGACAAAATTTATTTATATGATATACACTTCCTATTTACCAACGGACTGCATCAGTCGATTCAGCCCGTTTACAAACCTTTATTTCCATATTTTCAAGTGTTTTGGACTACAAAAACTTTTTACTAAAGAATGTGACAAAGCCAATTCCTTTAAATTACTTACCTTCAAATATTGCTAAAATTGTTAATACAGTTATGCTTGATAAAAATAGTGTAGAACCATTATGTTTAACCTGTTGAATAGGAAAATAACGTTAAAATGCCAAAATTCCATATAATTCCCCAAAAAATTGACTTCTTTTGTGTTTCGCTATACTACTTCAACCTCACTACTTTCCTGACAAAATTTATATATATAATATACACTTCCTATTTACCAACGGACTGCATCAGTCGATTCAGCCCCTTTACAAATCTTTATCTCCATATTTTCAAGTGTTTTGGAATACAAAAACTTTTTACTAAAGACAGTGACAAAGCCAATTCCTTTAAATTACTTACCTTCAAATATTGCTAAAATTGTTAATACAGTTATGCTTGATAAAAATAGTGTAGAACCATTTTGTTTAACCTGTTGAATAGGAAAATAACGTTATAATGCCAAAATTCTATATAATTCCCAACAAAATTGACTTCTTTTGTATTTCGCTGTACTACTTCAACCTCACTACTTTTCTGACAAAATTTATTTATATGATATACACTTCCTATTTACCAACGGACTGCATCACTCGATTCAGCCCCTTTACAAACCTTTATTCCCATATTTTCAAGTGTATTGGACTACAAAAACTTTTTACTAAAGAATGTGACAAAGCCAATTCCTTTAAATTACTTACCTTCAAATATTGCTAAAATTGTTAATACAGTTATGCTTGATAAAAATAGTGTAGAACCATTATGTTTAACCTGTTGAATAGGAAAATAACGTTATAATGCCAAAATTCCATATAATTCCCAAAAAAATTGACTTCTTTTGTGTTTCGCTATACTACTTCAACCTCACTACTTTCCTAACAAAATTTATATATATAAAATACACTTCCTATTTACCAACGGACTGCATCAGTCGATTCAGCCCCTTTACAAATCTTTATCTCCATATTTTCAAGTGTTTTGGAATACAAAAACTTTTTACTAAAGACAGTGACAAAGCCAATTCCTTTAAATTACTTACCTTCAAATATTGCTAAAATTGTTAATACAGTTATGCTTGATAAAAATAGTGTAGAACCATTATGTTTAACCTGTTGAATAGGAAAATAACGTTATAATGCCAAAATTCTATATAATTCCCAAAAAAATTGACTTCTTTTGTGTTTCGCTGTACTACTTCAACCTCACTACTTTCCTGACAAAATTTATATATATAATATACACTTCATATTTACCAACGGACTGCATCAGTCGACTCAGCCCCTTTACAAATCTTTATCTCCATATTTTCAAGTGTTTTGGACTACAAAAACTTTTTTCTAAATAATGTGACAAAGCCAATTCCTTTAAATTGCTTTCCTTTAAATATTGCTAAAATTGTTAATACAGTTATGCTTGATAAAAATAGTGTAGAACCATTATCTTTAACCTGTTGAATAGGAAAATAACGTTATAATGCCAAAATTCCTTATAATTCCCAAAAAAATTGACTTCTTTTGTGTTTCGCTATACTACTTCAACGTCATCACTACTTTCCTGACAAAATTTATATATATAATATACACTTCCTATTTACCAACGGACTGCATCAGTCGATTCAGCCCCTTTACAAATCTTTATCTCCATATTTTCAAGTGTTTTGGACTACAAAAACTTTTTACTAAAGACAGTGACAAAGCCAATTCCTTTAAATTACTTACCTTCAAATATTGCTAAAATTGTTAATACAGTTATGCTTGATAAAAATAGTGTAGAACCATTTTGTTTAACCTGTTGAATAGGAAAATAACGTTATAATGCCAAAATTCCATATAATTCCCAAAAAAATTGACTTCTTTTGTGTTTCGCTATACTACTTCAACCTCACTACTTTCCTGACAAAATTTATATATATAATATACACTTCATATTTACCAACGGACTGCATCAGTCGACTCAGCCCCTTTACAAATCTTTATCTCCATATTTTCAAGTGTTTTGGAATACAAAAACTTTTTACTAAAGACAGTGACATAGCCAATTCCTTTAAATTACTTTCCTTCAAATATTGCTAAAATTGTTAATACAGTTATGCTTGATAAAAATAGTGTAGAACCATTATCTTTAACCTGTTGAATAGGAAAATAACGTTATAATGCCAAAATTCCTTATAATTCCCAAAAAAATTGACTTCTTTTGTGTTTCGCTATACTACTTCAACCTCACTACTTTCCTGACAAAATTTATATATATATAATATACACTTCATATTTACCAACGGACTGCATTAGTCGATTCATCCGCTTTACAAATCTTTATCTCCATATTTTCAAGTGTTTTGGACTACAGTAACTTTTTATAAAGAATATGACGAAGCCAATTCCTTTAAATTACTTTTCTTCAAATATTGCTAAAATTGTTAATACAGTTATGCTTAATAAAAATAGTGTAGAACCATTATCTTTAACCTGTTGAATAGGAAAATTACGTTATAATGCCAAAATTCCATATAATTCCCAAAAAAATTGACTTCTTTTGTGTTTCGCTATACTACTTCAACCTCACTACTTTCCTGACAAAATTTATATATATAATATACACTTCATATTTACCAACGGACTGCATCTGTCGACTCAGCCCCTTTACAAATCTTTATCTCCATATTTTCAAGTGTTTTGGAATACAAAAACTTTTTACTAAAGACAGTGACATAGCCAATTCCTTTAAATTACTTTCCTTCAAATATTGCTAAAATTGTTAATACAGTTACGCTTGCTAAAAATAGTGTAGAACGATTATGTTCAACCTGTTGAGTAGGAAAATAACGTTATAATGCCAAAATTCCATATAATTCCCAAAAAAATTGACTTCTTTTGTGTTTCGGTATACTACTTCAACCTCACTACTTTCCTGACAAAATTTATATATATAATATACACTTCCTATTTACCAACGGACTGCATTAGTCGATTCATCTGCTTTACAAATCTTTATCTCCATATTTTCAAGTGTTGTGGAATACAAAAACTTTTTACTAAAGAATGTGACAAAGCCAATTCCTTTAAATTGCTTTCCTTCAAATATTGCTAAAATTGTTAATACAGTTATGCTTGATAAAAATAGTGTAGAACCATTATGTTTAACCTGTTGAATAGGAAAATAACGTTATAATGCCAAAATTTTTTATAATTCCCAAAAAAATTGACTTCTTTTGTGTTTCGCTATACTACTTCAACCTCAGTACTTTCCTGACAAAATTTATATATATAATATACACTTCCTATTTACCAACGGACTGCATTAGTCGATTCATCCGCTTTACAAATCTTTATCTCCATATTTTCAAGTGTTTTGGACTACAAAAACTTTTTTCTAAATAATGTGACAAAGCCAATTCCTTTAAATTGCTTTCCTTTAAATATTGCTAAAATTGTTAATACAGTTATGCTTGATAAAAATAGTGTAGAACCATTATCTTTAACCTGTTGAATAGGAAAATAACGTTATAATGCCAAAATTCCTTATAATTCCCAAAAAATTGACTTCTTTTGTGTTTCGCTATACTACTTCAACCTCACTACTTTCCTGACAAAATTTATATATATAATATACACTTCCTATTTACCAACGGACTGCATCAGTCGATTCAGCCCCTTTACAAATCTTTATCTCCATATTTTCAAGTGTTTTGGAATACAAAAACTTTTTACTAAAGACAGTGACAAAGCCAATTCCTTTAAATTACTTACCTTCAAATATTGCTAAAATTGTTAATACAGTTATGCTTGATAAAAATAGTGTAGAACCATTATGTTTAACCTGTTGAATAGGAAAATAACGTTATAATGCCAAAATTCTATATAATTCCCAACAAAATTGACTTCTTTTGTGTTTCGCTGTACTACTTCAACCTCACTACTTTTCTGACAAAATTTATTTATATGATATACACTTCCTATTTACCAACGGACTGCATCACTCGATTCAGCCCCTTTACAAACCTTTATTCCCATATTTTCAAGTGTTTTGGACTACAAAAACTTTTTACTAAAAAAAGTGACAAAGCTAATTCCTTTAAATTACTTACCTTCAAATATTGCTAAAATTGTTAATACAGTTATGCTTGATAAAAATAGTGTAGAACCATTTTGTTTAACCTGTTGAATAGGAAAATAACGTTATAATGCCAAAATTCTATATAATTCCCAACAAAATTGACTTCTTTTGTGTTTCGCTGTACTACTTCAACCTCACTACTTTTCTGACAAAATTTATTTATATGATGTACACTTCCTATTTACCAACGGACTGCATCAGTCGATTCAGTCCGTTTACAAATCTTTATTTCCATATTTTCATGTGTTTTGGACTACAGTAACTTTTTATAAAGAATATGACGAAGCCAATTCCTTTAAATTACTTTCCTTCAAATATTGCTAAAATTGTTAATACAGTTATGCTTGATAAAAATAGTGTAGAACCATTATCTTTAACCTGTTGAATAGGAAAATTACGTTATAATGCCAAAATTCCATATAATTCCCAAAAAAATTGACTTCTTTTGTGTTTCGCTATACTACTTCAACCTCACTACTTTCCTGACAAAATTTATATATATAATATACACTTCCTATTTACCAACGGACTGCATTAGTCGATTCATCCGCTTTACAAATCTTTATCTCCATATTTTCAAGTGTTTTGGACTACAAAAACTTTTTTCTAAATAATGTGACAAAGCCAATTCCTTTAAATTGCTTTCCTTTAAATATTGCTAAAATTGTTAATACAGTTATGCTTGATAAAAATAGTGTAGAACCATTATGTTTAACCTGTTGAGTAGAAAAATAACGTTATAATGCCAAAATTCCATATAATTCCCAAAAAAATTGACTTCTTTTGTGTTTCGCTATACTACTTCAACCTCACTACTTTCCTAACAAAATTTATATATATAAAATACACTTCCTATTTACCAACGGACTGCATCAGTCGATTCAGCCCCTTTACAAATCTATATCTCCAGTGACAAAGCCAATTCCTTTAAATTGCTTTCCTTTAAATATTGCTAAAATTGTTAATACAGTTATGCTTGATAAAAATAGTGTAGAACCATTTTGTTTAACCTGTTGAATAGGAAAATAACGTTATAATGCCAAAATTCTATATAATTCCCAAAAAAATTGACTTCTTTTGTGTTTCGCTGTACTACTTCAACCTCACTACTTTCCTGACAAAATTTATATATATAATATACACTTCCTATTTACCAACGGACTGCATTAGTCGATTCATCCGCTTTACAAATCTTTATCTTCATATTTTCAAGTGTTTTGGACTACAAAAACTTTTTTCTAAATAATGTGACAAAGCCAATTCCTTTAAATTACTTTCCTTCAAATATTGCTAAAATTGTTAATACAGTTATGCTTGATAAAAATAGTGTAGAACCATTATCTTTAACCTGTTGAATAGGAAAATAACGTTATAATGCCAAAATTCCTTATAATTCCCAAAAAAATTGACTTCTTTTGTGTTTCGCTATACTACTTCAACCTCACTACTTTCCTGACAAAATTTATATATATAATATACACTTCCTATTTACCAACGGACTGCATCAGTCGATTCAGCCCCTTTACAAATCTTTATCTCCATATTTTCAAGTGTTTTGGAATACAAAAACTTTTTACTAAAGACAGTGACATAGCCAATTCCTTTAAATTACTTTCCTTCAAATATTGCTAAAATTGTTAATACAGTTATGCTTGATAAAAATAGTGTAGAACCATTATGTTTAACCTGTTGAATAGGAAAATAACGTTATAATGCCAAAATTCCTTATAATTCCCAAAAAATTGACTTCTTTTGTGTTTCGCTATACCATTTCAACCTCACTACTTTCCTGACAAAATTTATATATATATAATATACACTTCATATTTACCAACGGACTGCATCAGTCGACTCAGCCCCTTTACAAATCTTTATCTCCATATTTTCAAGTGTTTTGGAATACAAAAACTTTTTACTAAAGACAGTGACATAGCCAATTCCTTTAAATTACTTTCCTTCAAATATTGCTAAAATTGTTAATACAGTTATGCTTGATAAAAATAGTGTAGAACCATTATCTTTAACCTGTTGAATAGGAAAATAACGTTATAATGCCAAAATTCCTTATAATTCCCAAAAAAATTGACTTCTTTTGTGTTTCGCTATACTACTTCAACCTCAATACTTTCCTGACAAAATTTATATATATATAATAAACACTTCCTATTTTCCAACGGACTGCATTACTCGATTCATCCGCTTTACAAATCTTTATCTCCATATTTTCAAGTGTTTTGGACTACAAAAACTTTTTTCTAATTATTGTGACAAAGCCAATTCCTTTAAATTGCTTTCCTTTAAATATTGCTAAAATTGTTAATACAGTTACGCTTGCTAAAAATAGTGTAGAACGATTATGTTCAACCTGTTGAGTAGGAAAATAACGTTATAATGCCAAAATTCCATATAATTCCCAAAAAAATTGACTTCTTTTGTGTTTCGCTATACTACTTAAACCTCACTACTTTCCTGACAAAATTTATATATATAATATACACTTCCTATTTACCAACGGACTGCATCAGTCAATTCAGCCCCTTTACAAATCTTTATCTCCATATTTTCAAGTGTTTTGGACTACAAAAACTTTTTTCTAAATAATGTGACAAAGCCAATTCCTTTAAATTGCTTTCCTTTAAATATTGCTAAAATTGTTAATACAGTTATGCTTGATAAAAATAGTGTAGAACCATTATCTTTAACCTGTTGAATAGGAAAATAACGTTATAATGCCAAAATTCCTTATAATTCCCAAAAAAATTGACTTCTTTTGTGTTTCGCTATACTACTTCAACCTCACTACTTTCCTGACAAAATTTATATATATAATATACACTTCCTATTTACCAACGGACTGCATTAGTCGATTCATCCGCTTTACAAATCTTTATCTCCATATTTTCAAGTGTTTTGGACTACAAAAACTTTTTTCTAAATAATGTGACAAAGCCAATTCCTTTAAATTGCTTTCCTTTAAATATTGCTAAAATTGTTAATACAGTTATGCTTGATAAAAATAGTGTAGAACCATTATGTTTAACCTGTTGAATAGGAAAATAACGTTATAATGCCAAAATTCTATATAATTCCCAAAAAAATTGACATCTTTTGTGTTTCGCTGTACTACTTCAACCTCACTACTTTCCTGACAAAATTTAAATATATAATAAACACTTCCTATTTACCACCGGACTGCATTACTCGATTCATCCGCTTTACAAATCTTTATCTCCATATTTTCAAGTGTTTTGGACTACAAAAACTTTTTTCTAAATAATGTGACAAAGCCAATTCCTTTAAATTACTTACCTTCAAATATTGCTAAAATTGTTAATACAGTTATGCTTGATAAAAATAGTGTAGAACCATTTTGTTTAACCTGTTGAATAGGAAAATAACGTTATAATGCCAAAATTCTATATAATTCCCAAAAAAATTGACTTCTTTTGTGTTTCGCTATACTACTTCAACCTCACTACTTTCCTGACAAAATTTATATATATAATATACACTTCCTATTTACCAACGGACTGCATCAGTCGATTCAGCCCCTTTACAAATCTTTATCTCCATATTTTCAAGTGTTTTGGACTACAAAAACTTTTTTCTAAATAATGTGACAAAGCCAATTCCTTTAAATTGCTTTCCTTTAAATATTGCTAAAATTGTTAATACAGTTATGCTTGATAAAAATAGTGTAGAACCATTTTGTTTAACCTGTTGAATAGGAAAATAACGTTATAATGCCAAAATTCTATATAATTCCCAACAAAATTGACTTCTTTTGTGTTTCGCTGTACTACTTCAACCTCACTACTTTTCTGACAAAATTTATTTATATGATATACACTTCCTATTTACCAACGGACTGCATCAGTCGATTCAGCCCCTTTACAAATCTTTATCTCCATATTTTCAAGTGTTTTGGACTACAAAAACTTTTTACTAAAAAAAGTGACAAAGCCAATTCCTTTAAATTACTTACCTTCAAATATTGCTAAAATTGTTAATACAGTTATGCTTGATAAAAATAGTGTAGAACCATTATGTTTATCCTGTTAAATAGGAAAATAACGTTATAATGCCAAAATTCTATATAATTCCCAAAAAAATTGACTTCTTTTGTGTTTCGCTATACTACTTCAACCTCACTACTTTCCTGACAAAATTTATATATATAATATACACTTCCTATTTACCAACGGACTGCATCACTCGATTCAGCCCCTTTACAAACCTTTATTCCCATATTTTCAAGTGTATTGGACTACAAAAACTTTTTACTAAAGAATTTGACAAAGCCAATTCCTTTAAATTACTTACCTTTAAATATTGCTAAAATTGTTAATACAGTTATGCTTGATAAAAATAGTGTAGAACCATTATGTTTATCCTGTTGAATAGGAAAATAACGTTATAATGCCAAAATTCTATATAATTCCCAAAAAAATTGACTTCTTTTGTGTTTCGCTATACTACTTCAACCTCACTACTTTCCTGACAAAATTTATATATATAATATACACTTCATATTTACCAACGGACTGCATCAGTCGACTCAGCCCCTTTACAAATCTTTATCTCCATATTTTCAAGTGTTTTGGAATACAAAAACTTTTTTCTAAATAATGTGACAAAGCCAATTCCTTTAAATTACTTTCCTTCAAATATTGCTAAAATTGTTAATACAGTTATGCTTGATAAAAATAGTGTAGAACCATTATCTTTAACCTGTTGAATAGGAAAATAACGTTATAATGCCAAAATTCCTTATAATTCCCAAAAAAATTGACTTCTTTTGTGTTTCGCTATACTACTTCAACCTCACTACTTTCCTGACAAAATTTATATATATAATATACACTTCCTATTTACCAACGGACTGCATTACTCGATTCATCCGCTTTACAAATCTTTATCTCCATATTTTCAAGTGTTTTGGACTACAAAAACTTTTTTCTAATTAATGTGACAAAGCCAATTCCTTTAAATTGCTTTCCTTTAAATATTGCTAAAATTGTTAATACAGTTATGCTTGATAAAAATAGTGTAGAACCATTATGTTTAACCTGTTGAGTAGGAAAATAACGTTATAATGCCAAAATTCCATATAATTCCCAAAAAAATTGACTTCTTTTGTGTTTCGCTATACTACTTCAACCTCACTACTTTCCTAACAAAATTTATATATATAAAATACACTTCCTATTTACCAACGGACTGCATCAGTCGATTCAGCCCTCTTACAAATCTTTATCTCCATATTTTCAAGTGTTTTGGAATACAAAAACTTTTTACTAAAGACAGTGACAAAGCCAATTCCTTTAAATTACTTACCTTCAAATATTGCTAAAATTGTTAATACAGTTATGCTTGATAAAAATAGTGTAGAACCATTTTGTTTAACCTGTTGAATAGGAAAATAACGTTATAATGCCAAAATTCTATATAATTCCCAAAAAAATTGACATCTTTTGTGTTTCGCTGTACTACTTCAACCTCACTACTTTCCTGACACAATTTATATATATAATAAACACTTCCTATTTACCAACGGACTGCATTACTCGATTCATCCGCTTTACAAATCTTTATCTTCATATTTTCAAGTGTTTTGGACTACAAAATTTTTTTCTAAATAATGTGACAAAGCCAATTCCTTTAAATTGCTTTCCTTTAAATATTGCTAAAATTGTTAATACAGTTATGCTTGATAAAAATAGTGTAGAACCATTATCTTTAACCTGTTGAATAGGAAAATAACGTTATAATGCCAAAATTCCTTATAATTCCCAAAAAATTGACTTCTTTTGTGTTTCGCTATACTACTTCAACCTCACTACTTTCCTGACAAAATTTATATATATAATATACACTTCCTATTTACCAACGGACTGCATCAGTCGATTCAGCCCCTTTACAAATCTTTATCTCCATATTTTCAAGTGTTTTGAAATACAAAAACTTTTTACTAAAGACAGTGACAAAGCCAATTCCTTTAAATTACTTACCTTCAAATATTGCTAAAATTGTTAATACAGTTATGCTTGATAAAAATAGTGTAGAACCATTTTGTTTAACCTGTTGAATAGGAAAATAACGTTATAATGCCAAAATTCCTTATAATTCCCAACAAAATTGACTTCTTTTGTGTTTCGCTATACTACTTCAACCTCACTACTTTCCTAACAAAATTTATATATATAAAATACACTTCCTATTTACCAACGGACTGCATCAGTCGATTCAGCCCCTTTACAAATCTTTATCTCCATATTTTCAAGTGTTTTGGAATACAAAAACTTTTTACTAAAGACAGTGACATAGCCAATTCCTTTAAATTACTTTCCTTCAAATATTGCTAAAATTGTTAATACAGTTATGCTTGATAAAAATAGTGTAGAACCATTATCTTTAACCTGTTGAATAGGAAAATAACGTTATAATGCCAAAATTCCTTATAATTCCCAAAAAATTGACTTCTTTTGTGTTTCGCTATACTACTTCAACCTCACTACTTTCCTGACAAAATTTATATATATAATATACACTTCCTATTTACCAACGGACTGCATTAGTCGATTCATCCGCTTTACAAATCTTTATCTCCATATTTTCAAGTGTTTTGGACTACAAAAACTTTTTTCTAAATAATGTGACAAAGCCAATTCCTTTAAATTGCTTTCCTTTAAATATTGCTAAAATTGTTAATACAGTTATGCTTGATAAAAATAGTGTAGAACCATTATGTTTAACCTGTTGAGTAGGAAAATAACGTTATAATGCCAAAATTCCATATAATTCCCAAAAAAATTGACTTCTTTTGTGTTTCGCTATACTACTTCAACCTCACTACTTTCCTAACAAAATTTATATATATAAAATACACTTCCTATTTACCAACGGACTGCATCAGTCGATTCAGCCCCTTTACAAATCTTTATCTCCATATTTTCAAGTGTTTTGGAATACAAAAACTTTTTACTAAAGACAGTGACATAGCCAATTCCTTTAAATTACTTTCCTTCAAATATTGCTAAAATTGTTAATACAGTTATGCTTGATAAAAATAGTGTAGAACCATTATCTTTAACCTGTTGAATAGGAAAATAACGTTATAATGCCAAAATTCCTTATAATTCCCAAAAAAATTGACTTCTTTTGTGTTTCGCTATACTACTTCAACCTCACTACTTTCCTGACAAAATTTATATATATAATAAACACTTCCTATTTACCAACGGACTGCATTACTCGATTCATCCGCTTTACAAATCTTTATCTTCATATTTTCAAGTGTTTTGGACTACAAAAACTTTTTCTAATTAATGTGACAAGGCCAATTCCTTTAAATTGCTTTCCTTTAAATATTGCTAAAATTGTTAATACAGTTATGCTTGATAAAAATAGTGTAGAACCATTATGTTTAACCTGTTGAATAGGAAAATAACGTTATAATGCCAAAATTCCATATAATTCCCAAAAAAATTGACTTCTTTTGTGTTTCGCTATACTACTTCAACCTCACTACTTTCCTAACAAAATTTATATATATAAAATACACTTCCTATTTACCAACGGACTGCATCAGTCGATTTAGCCCTCTTACAAATCTTTATCTCCATATTTTCAAGTGTTTTGGAATACAAAAACTTTTTACTAAAGACAGTGACAAAGCCAATTCCTTTAAATTACTTACCTTCAAATATTGCTAAAATTGTTAATACAGTTATGCTTGATAAAAATAGTGTAGAACCATTTTGTTTAACCTGTTGAATAGGAAAATAACGTTATAATGCCAAAATTCTATATAATTCCCAAAAAAATTGACATCTTTTGTGTTTCGCTGTACTACTTCAACCTCACTACTTTCCTGACAAAATTTATATATATAATAAACACTTCCTATTTACCAACGGACTGCATTACTCGATTCATCCGCTTTACAAATCTTTATCTCCATATTTTCAAGTGTTTTGGACTACAAAAACTTTTTTCTAAATAATGTGACAAAGCCAATTCCTTTAAATTGCTTTCCTTTAAATATTGCTAAAATTGTTAATACAGTTATGCTTGATAAAAATAGTGTAGAACCATTATCTTTAACCTGTTGAATAGGAAAATAACGTTATAATGCCAAAATTCCTTATAATTCCCAAAAAAATTGACTTCTTTTGTGTTTCGCTATACTACTTCAACCTCACTACTTTCCTGACAAAATTTATATATATAAAATACACTTCCTATTTACCAACGGACTGCATCAGTCGATTCAGCCCCTTTACAAATCTTTATCTCCATATTTTCAAGTGTTTTGGAATACAAAAACTTTTTACTAAAGACAGTGACAAAGCCAATTCCTTTAAATTACTTACCTTCAAATATTGCTAAAATTGTTAATACAGTTATGCTTGATAAAAATAGTGTAGAACCATTTTGTTTAACCTGTTGAATAGGAAAATAACGTTATAATGCCAAAATTCCTTAAAATTCCCAACAAAATTGACTTCTTTTGTGTTTTGCTATACTACTTCAACCTCACTACTTTCCTGACAAAATTTATATATATAATAAACACTTCCTATTTACCAACGGACTGCATTACTCGATTCATCCGCTTTACAAATCTTTATCTCCATATTTTCAAGTGTTTTGGACTACAAAAACTTTTTCTAATTAATGTGACAAGGCCAATTCCTTTAAATTGCTTTCATTTAAATATTGCTAAAATTGTTAATACAGTTATGCTTGATAAAAATAGTGTAGAACCATTATGTTTAACCTGTTGAGTAGGAAAATAACGTTATAATGCCAAAATTCCATATAATTCCCAAAAAAATTGACTTCTTTTGTGTTTCGCTATACTACTTCAACCTCACTACTTTCCTAACAAAATTTATATATATAAAATACACTTCCTATTTACCAACGGACTGCATCAGTCGATTCAGCCCTCTTACAAATCTTTATCTCCATATTTTCAAGTGTTTTGAAATACAAAAACTTTTTACTAAAGACAGTGACAAAGCCAATTCCTTTAAATTACTTACCTTCAAATATTGCTAAAATTGTTAATACAGTTATGCTTGATAAAAATAGTGTAGAACCATTTTGTTTAACCTGTTGAATAGGAAAATAACGTTATAATGCCAAAATTCTATATAATTCCCAAAAAAATTGACATCTTTTGTGTTTCGCTGTACTACTTCAACCTCACTACTTTCCTGACAAAATTTAAATATATAATAAACACTTCCTATTTACCAACGGACTGCATTACTCGATTCATCCGCTTTACAAATCTTTATCTCCATATTTTCAAGTGTTTTAGACTACAAAAACTTTTTTCTAAATAATGTGACAAAGCCAATTCCTTTAAATTACTTACCTTCAAATATTGCTAAAATTGTTAATACAGTTCTGTACCTCAGAGGCAAAGTATGTTAAGTCCAAAATCGTGAAATAGGACTAAAAATGTTAAGTCCATGTACATTACATGGTCTTTCATTTGCTATTTTTTGCTTATTTTTATCTTATTCCTTTCAAAAGTTACACACTTTTAAACTATATTAAGTCACACGTTAGCCTAGAGCAATAGTCGGGTAAGTCCCCCATAACATTATTTACCTCAGAACATATTGCAATACCGCATTATTTTAAGTCACGTAGTAGCTAGTCTACAAACAACCACCGATAGAAAAGCATTGTTTTTAATTTTTTTTTTGCAAGTGTGGGATTTGTAGTGTTTTAATAACGAAAGAGAAGATGATGCAATCAAGGGCTAAATCAAGGGCGGCTAAAATAATAAAACTGGTTTCAAACCAAAATAATTGTTTTTCTCAGACTGATCATGATAATAAAGAACGAAAAAATCAGTCAGAAAACCATGGTAAGTGATATTTTTTTGTTTATTATTTATTGTTAAAATGACTTTTAAGTTAGCAGTGTTTCAATGTCTTTATTTTGTTATTTAAATTTAAAATATACACGTCATGACGCTAATTATTGTGAGATTGAAATGGACTTAACATACTTTCGGTCTACCTGTTATCCCTTTGTTGTGACTTAATATTTTTTATAATTCTTCCATTTATTTTCAGAAAGTGATATGCAACCGGATCAGAAACATCCTGAGGCTAAAGATGCACACATTACCACTTTTCAACAAGTTGAAGTGCTATCCAGGTCAGAAAAATTGACGCCTGATTTAATGGACAACCGGAAGCATGAAACTTCAGCATGCACTTCCGTCGAATGCACAGCAAATAATTATGTATCGCCTAACTCTTTCACCAGCCAAAGTAATACATTATTTGAAAAGCTGCAAAAAGCTAAAGAAAATACTGCTGCCTCTTTAGGTTCTGGCCAGCATATATCCTCAGATGGTAGCATATTATCGTCGGAAAAAAATATGACTTTCGAACACATTGAAGTGCTGTCCAGGTCCGAAAAAGTGACGCCTGATTTATTTGACAAACCGGAAGCTTGAAACTTCAGCATGTACTTCCGTCGAAAGCATAACAAATAATGATGTATCCCCCTAACTCTCTCACAGGCGAAAGTGATATATTATTTAAAAGGGTGCAAAGAGTTAAAAGAAATATTGCTGCCTCTTCAGGTTCCCACCAGCACATAGCGGCAGATAATAGCATATTATCATCAGAAAAGAATATTGCAAACACAACTACTGATTTTGACAGCGATGATAGTGTTGCCGATCCAACCTTTGAAGAACAAATTAATACGAGTAGTGAAGCCTCGAACGAAGCTTTCAGCGAAGAAGAGCAGGAGGAAGAAAAGAGAATAACTAGAAAAAGAAAATCTAATCCGAAAGCATGGACAAGAAATGTAAAGAAGGAAAGAAGGCACTCGGGTTTAGAGTATTCGACAAAAACAAACAGGGTTGTTGATAGGAAATCACTAAAACCTGCTTGTAATGATACATGTAAGTTAAAATGTAAAGAAGCTATAAATGAAGAAGTTCGTCAAAAAATTCACGAACAATTTTGGACTCACCAAAAAAGTATAGATATGAAAAGGCAATTTATAGCATCTCATGTACAGCAATTGGCAGTTAAAAGAAGACGAGAAAGGAATAATTTACGTGAAGGCAAGAGACAGTTTACTAACAAATATTTTTTCGAGGTTGAGAGCAAACATATAACAGTATGCAAAACATTTTTCCTGAACACACTTAACATTTCACAGCAATCAGTTGATACTTCAATTACTAAAAAAAGAGATGGTGGCTTGATATCCCCTGATAAAAGAGGGAAACATATTCCCATCAACAAAATATCTGAGGAAATTCGTAACAGTGTACGGAACCACATTTCCCGGTTTCCCACTTATGAATCTCACTATTCGCGTGAACGAAAAAGAAAACGATACTTGTGAAACAATCTCAATATAACAAGAATGTATGCCTTATATTTGGAAGACTGCGCAGATAACAATATTAGTCAAGACTGTATTGCCAAAGAATGGTTATATTCTAAAATTTTTAACTACGAATTCAATTTTTCATTTAAACCGCCTGATAATGACATATGTGATAGGTTTAAACTGCAGTTGCAAGAAGTGGATACTCTGGACAACAGAGTTATTTTACATCAACAATACGATCAACATCTTGAAGACGCTAACAACCGTTATAAAATGAAATCAGAAGACAAAGAACGGTCTAAGAAAAACAGTTTTGAAAAAGTAGTCATGATAGACCTAGAAAAATGTTTACCAACTCCAGACCTTTCAAATTCTCAAAGTTTTTATTCATTAAAACTTTGGACATACAATTTAGTAATTTATGACTCAACTTTACAAAAATCCTATTGCATGATGTGGGACGAGAGCATAGCTGGACGTGGAGGGAACGAAATAGCATCTTGTTTATCCAAATGGGTTGAAATATGCGATATTTCGGACACCATTACAGAGCTGTGTATTTGGTCAGATAACTGTCCTTCGCAAAATCGAAATGCACTTATGGTCATGTGTTACCTTTGGATATTGAAGATAAAACCTACCATAAACATAATAAATCATAAGTTTCTTGCCAGAGGACACACGCACTTGGGAGGCCGATGCGGTTCACTCCGGTAATAGAGAGGGAAAGAAAGAAAAGTTCCTAAATTTAAAATAGCTACTCCGTGGGACTGGCAACAACTAGCTAGATTATGTTCCACTAAAAAGCCATTCTCTGTTTTTGGTATGGAAACCGAAAGATTTTTAAATTTTAAAAACTTAAGTGAAGGTCTCTCGTCACCATTTGTTATGAGAAAAAAAAATGAGTCTGGAGATGATTTTCTAATATCTCAAGTCGTACATTTTCAAGTAAGAAGGGAAAGTCCTGGTATTGTTTATTATAAGACGGATTTTAACGCAGAATTTAAACAAGTAGATGTGAATAGAAAAACAAGAAGAACTGGAGCTATACCCGACCAATTACAAAAAATTATAGATGGACCTAAAAGTATTCCTACAAAAAAATATAATCACCTACAAAATTTATTAAAATGGGTACCGAAAGTGTTTCATGCTTTTTATATCAATCTGGCACATGGAGATAACAATGCAGACGATAGTGATTAAGCAAATATCTACCTAATACTTAATAGTTCCTTAATTTGTTAAAACTTTTGTATGGTTTTTAAATAAAAGTTTCGAGAACTTAATTAACATTGTTTGCCAATAGTGTTATTTTCCAATATTGGACTTAACGTTACAGTTAAGTCCAAATAACAATATTTTTCTCCTAGCCAAATAATTTTAAGTCACTTTAAAAAAAATCGAGTTACTTATGATAAATCTTATTATTTTAGTATGATTGGCACCTTTATTACGTTGACAATTTTACTTATTTGAAAGGATTATTTGAAATAGATACAGAGTGACTTAACATAATTCAATAAAAAAACTTTAAACAGCTTCTCCTGTAAAATGCTAATTTTTGACTTAACATACTTTGCCACTGAGGTACAGAGTTATGCTTGATAAAAATAGTGTAGAACCATTTTGTTTAATCTGTTGAATAGGAAAATAACGTTATAATGCCAAAATTCTATATAATTCCCAACAAAATTGACATCTTGTGTGTTTCGCTGTACTACTTCAAACCTCACTACTTTCCTGACAAAATTTATATATATAATAAACACTTCCTATTTACCAACGGACTGCATTACTCGATTTATCCGCTTTACAAATCTTTATCTCCATATTTTCAAGTGTTTTGGACTACAAAAACTTTTTTCTAAATAATGTGACAAAGCCAATTCCTTTAAATTGCTTTCCTTTAAATATTGCTAAAATTGTTAATACAGTTATGCTTAATAAAAATAGTGTAGAACCATTATCTTTAACCTGTTGAATAGGAAAATAACGTTATAATGCCAAAATTCCTTATAAATCCCAAAAAAATTGACTTCTTTTGTGTTTCGCTATACTACTTCAACCTCACTACTTTCCTGACAAAATTTATATATATAATATACACTTCCTATTTACCAACGGACTGCATCAGTCGATTCAGCCCTTTTACAAATCTTTATCTCCATATTTTCAAGTGTTTTGGACTATAAAAACTTTTTTCTAAATAATGTGACAAAGCCAATTCCTTTAAATTGCTTTCCTTTAAATATTGCTAAAATTGTTAATACAGTTATGTTTGATAAAAATAGTGTAGAACCATTTTGTTTAACCTGTTGAATAGGAAAATAACGTTATAAGGCCAAAATTCCTTATAATTCCCAAAAAAATTGACTTCTTTTGTGTTTCGCTATACTACTTCAACCTCACTACTCTCCTGACAAAATTTATATATATAATAAACACTTCCTATTTACCAGTGGACTGCATTACTCGATTCATCCGCTTTACAAATCTTTATCTTCATATTTTCAAGTGTTTTGGACTACAAAAACTTTTTCTAATTAATGTGACAAGGCCAATTCCTTTAAATTGCTTTCCTTTAAATATTGCTAAAATTGTTAATACAGTTATGCTTGATAAAAATAGTGTAGAACCATTATGTTTAACCTGTTGAGTAGGAAAATAACGTTATAATGCCAAAATTCCATATAATTCCCAAAAAAATTGACTTCTTTTGTGTTTCGCTATACTACTTCAACCTCACTACTTTCCTAACAAAATTTATATATATAAAATACACTTCCTATTTACCAACGGACTGCATCAGTCGATTTAGCCCTCTTACAAATCTTTATCTCCATATTTTCAAGTGTTTTGAAATACAAAAACTTTTTACTAAAGACAGTGACAAAGCCAATTCCTTTAAATTACTTACCTTCAAATATTGCTAAAATTGTTAATACAGTTATGCTTGATAAAAATAGTGTAGAACCATTTTGTTTAACCTGTTGAATAGGAAAATAACGTTATAATGCCAAAATTCTATATAATTCCCAAAAAAATTGACATCTTTTGTGTTTCGCTGTACTACTTCAACCTCACTACTTTCCTGACACAATTTATATATATAATAAACACTTCCTATTTACCAACGGACTGCATTACTCGATTCATCCGCTTTACAAATCTTTATCTCCATATTTTCAAGTGTTTTGGACTACAAAAACTTTTTTCTAAATAATGTGACAAAGCCAATTCCATTAAATTGCTTTCCTTTAAATATTGCTAAAATTGTTAATACAGTTATGCTTGATAAAAATAGTGTAGAACCATTATCTTTAACCTGTTGAATAGGAAAATAACGTTATAATGCCAAAATTCCTTATAATTCCCAAAAAAATTGACTTCTTTTGTGTTTCGCTATACTACTTCAACCTCATCACTACTTTCCTGACAAAATTTATATATATAATATACACTTCCTATTTACCAACGGACTGCATCAGTCGATTCAGCCCCTTTACAAATCTTTATCTCCATATTTTCAAGTGTTTTGAAATACAAAAACTTTTTACTAAAGACAGTGACAAAGCCAATTCCTTTAAATTACTTACCTTCAAATATTGCTAAAATTGTTAATACAGTTATGCTTGATAAAAATAGTGTAGAACCATTTTGTTTAACCTGTTGAATAGGAAAATAACGTTATAATGCCAAAATTCCTTATAATTCCCAACAAAATTGACTTCTTTTATGTTTCGCTATACTACTTCAACCTCACTACTTTCCTGACAAAATTTATATATATAATAAACACTTCCTATTTACCAACGGACTGCATTACTCGATTTATCCGCTTTACAAATCTTTATCTCCATATTTTCAATAGTTTTGGACTACAAAAACTTTTTCTAATTAATGTGACAAGGCCAATTCCTTTAAATTGCTTTCATTTAAATATTGCTAAAATTGTTAATACAGTTATGCTTGATAAAAATAGTGTAGAACCATTATGTTTAACCTGTTGAGTAGGAAAATAACGTTATAATGCCAAAATTCCGTATAATTCCCAAAAAAATTGACTTCTTTTGTGTTTCGCTATACTACTTCAACCTCACTACTTTCCTAACAAAATTTATATATATAAAATACACTTCCTATTTACCAACGGACTGCATCAGTCGATTCAGCCCCTTTACAAATCTTTATCTCCATATTTTCAAGTGTTTTGGAATACAAAAACTTTTTACTAAAGACAGTGACATAGCCAATTCCTTTAAATTACTTACCTTCAAATATTGCTAAAATTGTTAATACAGTTATGCTTGATAAAAATAGTGTAGAATAGGAAAATAACGTTATAATGCCAAAATTCTATATAATTCCCAACAAAACTGACATCTTGTGTGTTTCGCTGTACTACTTCAAACCTCACTACTTTCCTGACAAAATTTATATATATAATAAACACTTCCTATTTACCAACGGACTGCATTACTCGATTTATCCGCTTTACAAATCTTTATCTCCATATTTTCAAGTATTTTGGACTACAAAAACTTTTTTCTAAATAATGTGACAAAGCCAATTCCTTTAAATTGCTTTTCTTT